>CM056168.1:62337897-63537897 GCA_029691765.1 Entomobrya proxima
CGAGGTCTAAAGTGGTGATGTATTTGGCACCACGGAGCTTTTGGATGATCTGATCGATTCTGGGAAGCGGAAAAGCTAATGGTCTAGTCACTTTATTCAACTTTCGATAGTCAATAACCATACGATACTTTATCTTGCCGTTTTCATCACGTTGAGGAACTAGAAACGGACTAGACGACCATGGAGAATTACTTGGTTCGATAAGCTTTTTCTTTAGTAACTGTTCAACATTCTCATCGATAACGTCGTGTTCACTATCACTCAAATTAAATGGTTTCTGTCTAGTTGGTTTTGCGTTTCCTGTCTCAATATAGAACTGGTAACCTTGGACTTGATTGAGTTTGTCGGGGTCAGTAGCAAAACAATGTTGGTATTTGGTGAACAGCTGTTGTAGTTTGTTTCTTGCTTCACTACTCACTTCTGGTCCAATTTTAACTTGTCTGTTGATTATTTTTACAGGATCAACTTTTGGAGTACTAGCTGTTGCTGCAGTAGTGAAAATTACCTGTGCGGTTTCATAAGGAATAACATCCTCATCAGTTATCAAGTTGGTTAATTTACCAAGTCGGGTTTTGGAGCACAAAAATCTTCTTTGGTTGCTACAATTGGTTATGATGACACTTTTCGTGTCGTTTGATACGATCATGTGTGGAACCATCACTCCATTAGTTTTTAAAAGTTGATTTGAGGGTTTGAAAACGCCAATTTTGTTGTCTTCAATGCCAACGTGGCTTATGGGGACACGGACTTGACTTCTGGGAGGCAACTCAACTTTTCGGGATAACCGGATAAAACACTGAGGTATGGGTGCATCATTTTCTTTTAGTTGAGTTTGGAAAGTGGGCGTTGATTGTGGCTGGTGATTAATTTTGGATTCTATTTTCTCTGTTTTGCAGGATGAAATTAATGGAGACATACCAAGACGATCCCAAATGAAATCCTTTGGAGTTAAATCTACAGACCAATTGTGGGTTTTGGAATAAAGTTTATCATGCTCCCGATCGATACAAGCATCAAAATATTGGAGGAAGTCATCACCTAGCACAATTTCACTACGATGAAGTTTAACTATGAGCATTGGAAAAACGAACGTATGATCCCCAAGTTCAAATTTTACTAAAGCAATTCCATTATCTAAAAGTACATTTTCAGTTATCGAAGTTAAGACTAATTTCTCATTTTTATATTTCGGGAAGGTTTCTGCTAAACTAATGTCAATTAAACAAGGAGCTGAACCACTGTCGACAAGAGTTTTCCTTTTTGCACCGTCACAAATAGCATAACAACGTGGACCTTGGTTTGGCTCACGATACTGTAAGTCTTTCAGGGTTTGTGTAAAACTTGTGAATATGGATGCACTGATTTTTTCACTTTGTTTATTTTCTGGCACAGAAGTCGTGGCATCCTCATTTGGCATCTGTGCCGTATTTAGTTTCCCGTACTACTCGGAGGAAACGTTATAATAGGGAGGCGTTGCTGCTGCTGCTGAGGTTGTTGTTGAAAAAGGGCAGGAACTGACTTCCATTGCTGCTGCTCTGGACCAGTGGGCGTGAACGGGACGAACTGGTAGTAGCCGGAGTTTTGGTAGACGCGACCACCACCGCCACCTCGGTATCCACGTCCTCGACCACGGGCTCGAGAAGGATTATGATAACAATCGCGTGCAAAATGATTGCTGCGGTTGCAAATGTAGCAGTTTCCACGTCCTCTTCCTCTGGAGTTTTGGTAATTTTGCTGTGGCCTATTTCCTCTTCCACGAAAATTATTATTTCCTCTATTCTGCTGGTCGCTTGGATTCTGATTTTGTTGTTTTGTATTTGCAGATGCTGACTTGATTTCTGCAACTTCACGAACTAGAACCTGCATCATCGTCTTCAGATCTTGGAATTCTTCGGGGGCTGCTGCGGAATGGGCTGGAATTTCTTGCTTCATGTTGGGGTAATTTGAAACACGGTCACTGCCTTGTTTTTCGTATTCTCTAACGATTTGTAATAATTCTCTAAAATTTTGGGGGTCTGTTCTTTTGCAGTTAATGAATGCGACTATTGCCTTGGGGAGATTGCAGAGAAGTTGTTTTGTATGAGCGTCATCATCATCGCACCAGTCATCACCACACTGGTATCGAATCCGAATAAGGTAGGAGGAAGCACTTTCATCTGCTTTTGGAATTTCGCTCAAGATTCTCATCATGTCTGAAGCACTGGAATTGGTCTGAATTGGAGCCTCTTCCATAAACAATTTTGTAAACTGGTCAAATTTCACAGTTGAATCAGCAGCTTTGTCAACATTCAACAGGCACCATCGTTTGGCATCGTCATTTTGAAAAGCTAGTGCTAGGGCAGATTTCATTGTGTTGTCGGGCAGCTTTTGCTGATTGCCCCAAAGTTGGAACTGTTTTAAAAAGAGTGAAACATCTCTGGCAACTAGTGCCTTATCGTATTTTGGCATAAGCGTGTAGTCAACCATTGTTCTGTTTGAAAATGTAGCTGGTGGGGTGACAAGAGAAATCAGAGCTGGACTATCTTCTTCTGATGAACTTTTAGCTTGGTTTTCGTCAGCGCTGCTAAACTCGTCACTGGTGGGTGGAATAACGTCTATCTGTGGTTGAATGTTCTCTAGTTCTTCTTGCTCGTCGAACGTAAAAACGTTAGCTTGGTGGTTTGTAGCACCTTCTTGATAAACTGGGGAGAGTTCTATGTCGTGATTCCGTCTTCTAGACCTTTCGAATCGGTCCAAAGGTGAATATTCTGGTTCTTGGTTCTGCACTCGTCGACTTGACCTTTGGGTCCACATGAACGTATTCTAACTGAAACTGTAACTTTTTCACTTTAAAATCACTGTAGAGCTTCAAACGCCATCTCCACCAATTGTCACGGTTGGATTTTAGGATGTTTCATGAAAAGTGGATGTCGGTGCATTACTGGACTTAGTCCCAATGTCGTGACTTATGAATGCATAAATGGGTGGATGTAGTAAGGTATGGGGTAAAGCGAGAACGGTAGTTTAGGACTAAGATTTATTCATGACTTCACAAGCCAAGCTCCAAACCAATTCTGATCTCAAAGGGTACAAGCATAGTCATATCATATAGCCGAATACATAGTGCACAGAAAGGTAGACATATTCAAGGACATATCATTTAGCTTAATTGAAAGTAGAGACGGACATACGAGACATAACTAATTTAGGAAGGTGGCGTGAGGACTACATGACATGATCACATTTTTAGGAGGATATATAATATTTTAATATTGTACAGAATATACGTGACATGTCATACGCTGCATTCATCCATATTTTCCTTTTTGCCTTGATTTTCATTATTTTGATAGGTGCATGAGCATTTATGATGTGTTGTAGGATTTTTTCAAACATGTTATATTTCTGGTTTACATTTTTACAGTATTCAAAAATCCACCAAGGCGCAGTTTTCACCATTTCCTTCATTTTTTCGTAGTTAGTGTTTTTGAAACATCTCATCTCTACAGTTTTAGTGGTACATTTCTGTATTTTGGGATGCTTTCTACAGGTAAAAACTAGGTCATGATCTGATATTGGAGCTTGATGAGTACCACATTTGATACTCAAGCTTGGCTTATTCGTAAATATGCAGTCAATTAATGTCTCACTTGTGCTTGTGATTCGGGTAGGAGACTTGATTAACTGTTCAAATTGGCGATCATTCATAAAGTTCTGAAAATCGCGTGATGCGCTATCACACTTTAGAAGGTTTATGTTAAAGTCTCCTAAGAGATAGGTTTCGTCTTGTGAACATATTCCAAGATGACCCTAGATTTTTTTCAGTACATGCTGATATGCTATTGTGGGTGGTCTGTACACCAAGATTATGTGTATTGGTTTTATAATTTTACGTGAAGTGTTTCTATTTCACTTAGGTAGTTGCTGGTTTCTAGAGACACATCATAATGTTCCTTTACATATATTAACAAACCACCTCCTCTAGATTTAAAGTTTTTACATTTTCTGTCTTGACGGTACATGGTGTAGCCTGGAATAGCAAGTTCTTGGTCACTAACGTCAGCATACAACCACGTTTCACTGATCCCAAATACGTGGAAATTGTTTGATAAGACAGTATTATACACTTCGTCCTTTTTGTCTCTGACGTTTAGGTGTCCAATTGAGACTCCTTTTAGACCAGGAATTAGTGTGGTGTTTTCTTCTATGCTCTCTGCGGATAGATTAAGCTGGTCTCGTATTTCAGTACAAGTTGGACATATCCAGCTAAAATCCTCTGTTTTGTGGCTTGGATTTGTTTTCTTTATGCAGACTCTGTGGAAGTGTAGTTGGCATTTTTACATCTCAGAAGTACAAGTTTTCGTAACCTTTTGCTTGTGTTACTGCATGTGTGACAGATGGGTAGTTGTCTTTCTTCTTTGCAGTGAGTACATGTCCAGTCTTCTGTGCTAACTATTTTGTACTTGTTTGTTGGCATCTTTAGACATGTTCTATGGTATATTTTAATACACTTCGAGCACCTAAGTTTTTGTTGGTTTTTCTTTCCAGCAACATGGCACAGATTGCACAGCATTTTGGTTGTTATACCGTCTATGTATTTTTTCTCTTTTAGGATTACTGCACTAAGAATTCAGTAATTTTGTCTTAAATTTTGTTTGAAATCGTATTTATTATGTCACTTCACTATTTAGCAAATTCAATTTTAAATTCCTTATTACATGAGGATTCTAATCGTGTAAAATTTTGCTATTAAATTCGATTTTTTCACTAATTTATGCTGTTATTACTCAGACCAACTTTGAAAACACGTCTACACTCCACAGAGTCCACTGCCACTCCACTGCCACTGCCACTTAATTGAACAATATACTGTTCAAATATTGAATGAACTATATGCAAGCAAAACGATCTGTACCAGTCTTGTTTGATAATTTGTTGTTGTTGACGATTGTGTTATGATCGGAAATACATATTTCTAGTAATCCGCTTAATAATTATGTTACAAATATATTGGTGAAGGATTGTGTTAAAAACTTCAACCTTCTTCAGCATTTTAGTAGTTTAAAAATTGTGTTTGCAAGAAGTTACCCAGCATAGAGGGTATAAAATATTCATTTATGAATTAAATAGATAGACGATAGTTTTTACTTCGATAGTTATACGTGTTTCATACTTAGGCGGTTTAAGATGTACACACACATGAATATTTACGCAACCTTCAGGAATAAAAATCGGTACGCTCTAACACCTTTAGTCTCTACATGCATGCATTGCTTTATTAAAAAATGCTGATGTTTGTTTATAAAACCAAAACCGTTTAGTTCCAAACCACCTAATGTTACATTCGTATACACTTACACTTTCGCATTATACCTTCTCTTCCATACCCAACTTGATGTAAGGGGTTCAGTCACGTAGAATAATTTGCTGGAATTAACAATCCTGAAACCCTTGTTGCTGTTTCTGAATAGATTTTCTTTTATTTTCACAGAAATCCTACTTCAACTTGTTTCCTAGCTGTCGTTTTAATATTTTACAAGCATATACCCTTTATGCAGCATGTAAGACAAATGGTGTTTTGGACGAAAACTTCGTGAAGTTAAGCGGATTACTAAAGTGATTGTTGGTAAATGCCACTACCAGTGCATGCAAGAAGTACCTATATCCTGTTTATTAAGTAGCCGCAGGCTAATTATTCATAATGGACCTTTTGTCTGTATCGGTCCGTCCGCCCGTCCGCCCGTCCGACCGCCCGCCCGCCCGTCCGTACGCCCGTCCGGCGCCCCTAAAACGCCCCTTAGAAATGGAATTTTTGAATTCTGTTTTTTTCTAAACTGTACCTCGCAACAAGACCTCGCGCCTGGTTCAAAAACATTTTCACAAAAACACACCAGAGGGCGCTAAAAATTGAAAAAAGTGTATAACTCCTTTCCCTTACGACTTTTTTCAATTTTTTTTTCTGGAATAGGTTCCTTAGGTCCTACTCCATCTATTGACACCCCAATTTTTCCCCAGCGCACGCCCCCTGGCGGCCAAATTAAAAAACGCCATAACTCCGTTCCCTTAAAACTTTTTACAATTTTTTTTCTGGAATAGGTTTCTTAGGTCCTACTTCATCTATTGACACCCCAATTTTTCCCCAGCGCACGCCCCCTGGCGGCCAAATTTAAAAACGCTATAACTCCGTTCCCTTACAACTTTTTTGAGTTCTGTTTTTTGAAATAGGTTCCTTAGGTCCTACTCCATCTACTGACACCCCAATTTTTCCCCAGCGCACGCCCCCTGGCGGCCAAATTAAAAAACGCCATAACTCCGTTTCCTTACAACTTTTTTGAGTTCTGTTTTTTGGAATAGGTTTCTTTGACCCTAGTGGACTTCCACGACTCTTTCATTTTGAATAAAAATTTCTATGCGGCTACTTACTTCAACATTTACAAGGGTTTATTTTAAGTTGCGATTTGGTGAGGCCTGCTTACTGAGTGAACGCAGGTTGAGTAGAAATTAAAGCGAACACTACGAATGCACGTTCATAGGAGCTTACACATGCTGTAAGGACATACTCTTCAATATTCGAGTGGAAGGACTCGATGAATACTGGTTGGCAGTACCAACCAAGACACATCTGAAACAATAACCATCTTCGGTAAACGCAGCTGCAACCAAAACCTATTTTAAACATAACCTGGCGGTTTAATTATATAACTTTAAGTTATAAAACGTTTTGTAATTTTTAAAGCTAATACAAAGCTTAAAGAACCTCAGCATTTTGAGTTTTCTGCACTACTGATTGACACTCTGCTTAACTGACTCATCAAAAGTCTGTTGACGGCATCGAGGAAGACTTCAAAAATGACCAAAGACGAGCAAAATTGCGGTATCTGTGAATATATAGCACAATGTGCAAGTGCACTCAAGCGTCATATGAAAGTGCACGCAAAAGAAAAACCGTACCAGTGTAGTGTCTGCAAAACACGGTTTTCAAGAAAGCCGAACCTAAGGCGTCACATTAGAACAGTTCATGAGAACAACAGACCTTACAATTGTGAACACTGTGAGAAGAAATTTGGATCAAAGCAAGAGTTAAATATTCACACCAGCATACATACAGGAGAAAAACCATACCGTTGTTCGATTTGCGAGAAACGCTTTTCACGGAATTTCGACCTTACTAAACACATGATAAGTCATACTGGCGAAAAACCTTACAGATGTTTGATCTGTAGTCAAAAATTCTCTCAACCATCAGCCCTATCAACGCACCGGAGACGATTCCATGGTAAGAACTTTCTACAGTATTTATTTTGTAAACAAATTTGCAAAGAATGTAATAAGATTTTACTATAAATTACGTTTAACATTGGACAGAGAAACAAGCTAAATCCTTTGGCTGCGTTTATTGTGATTCACGATTTCAAAATTTGGCCAAGTTACAAAGCCACATTTATATTCACACAAGAGAAAAGCCGTTTTGGTGCCTCTGGTGCGACGAGTGTTTTTCTAGCAAGAGTAATTTAAATTCTCACATCAATTACAGGCACTCTGACGACCGACGTCACAAGTGCAGTTTGTGTGAAAAAGCATTCAAAACAGGAACTTCCCTACGACTACATTTGCAATCACATTTGGGTGAAAAACCTTACAGATGCACAACCTGCAACCTTGGCTTTATAAGGTCAAACGAACCATCTAGACATATCCTGAAACATACGGGAGAAATCTGCAAGTAGCGGTAGATTTGCAGAAGTAAACAGATGCACAACAGACAGTTTTAAAAACACGACATAACATTACATAATACGAGATGTAGGTATTTAAGGAGGAATTGCCTATAGTATTTGGCAATTTTTTATTTGATTTTCAAACTTTTAACATTGCATAAAACATATTTGTACCAAGTTTATTTGTCTTTCTTTCTAAGTTAATTTAATGATTTTCAAAACCAGGCATATAAACATGGGAGATTTACACAATTACTTTTCATTGTAGTTAGAATCACGAATCTAATCTTATATCGAGTGTAAATGTTGCAAGTCCATAAATCAAAATATGTACTAGTTCCTGTAGTTTTGTTTAAAGGAACTAATTTATTTATAAGATATTCAAGTGAATGCATGCCAAATTCTTAAATATATTTGGTATGAGTTAAACTATGAAGCCTCAAGTATTCATTTAATTTTCTTCGTGTAGTTATCCTGATAATTGGTAATAGACCTGTATTGAAATAAAACTCTCCCGTATATTACAAACTGCTAGCAATTCTGTAGTATTTGCAGAAAAACGTATTATTTAATGTTTTATTATGGTAAATTTAGCATCATACATCGAAAATAAAACTGATAGCTAATCCGTAATTCATATTGAATGTTTATATTCATCACCTGTAAGCGTTGCAAATAGTGTATGTACTACCTAAATCAATATGATTTAAAAATGACAGATTCCAAACATTAAGTTTTTACAAGCTATTTATGGCATTGTAGGCTTTGTCAAACCACTGTAGCATTGCAGAATTAAACTACATGAGTAACGTGTTATGGAAACCTAAGGTTTTTGGTTGTAAATTTAATACATTGGGACTTTCTTTGACTCTCCTGCATTATATGTTTTAGTATTATACTAATTAGTATTATATTTTGACCATATAAAGTAAAAATAGTTTCATATCCGTTTGTTTTTGTAGTAAATATAAAACATAGTAGTATTTTGGTAGCTTGGTAATAACAAAAAAAATCTTATCAAGTTTACATCATCAAGCAATCAATTGAAAAGTGAAAATGAAAATACTAATAAGAATCAAACCGTAATGATAAATCTAAAAGCTCCATGAGTGTGTAATTTGGTAATCACTGCTTAATTCACTATATTTTTCATCTGCGTCAAGTTATATAAACTCACTGCTCAATTCATCAAAATCCATCACCTTCATTAAATATTTCATTTTCAATGATGTGTCCTTCATCCAGAACGCTTCTACTGCATTATTGCATCAATGTAAAAGGCAAAGCCCATTTGTATAAGTACATTCTCTATATGAAAGTTTCCGGCCGTCACCACAAATTTCTGCTGTTGTCAAAGATTTTAATAATTGCACAGTTCTCCTAATGTAGCATATTCCAAGTGCTTTGGATGAAGAAATCACAATTAAAAGGATTATGAAAGTTGACAAAATTTATTATTTCATTAAATATTATCATAGGTTTTAAATGCATGAAGGGGTTGCATTTTTTATGAAAACCCTGTACCGTTGCTTCCGTGTTATATACTTGTTTACCTCAAAAGCTTTGTAAATTATTTCTGGAGATGAAAAATTCACGATTTCGCTATTTCATGAACACGTTTAAAATTTAAGACTTCTCAGTTGTACACCGTGTTTAGGATGCAGCTTAATGTAGTAAATTATAGCATACTTGGTTGTTAATAATCCGCCTAAGTTGTAAAAATATCAAATATATGTGAGTTTTATTTAAATTTACTCAAGTGGTGTATTATTCTCCAAATCAATATTGCAATATTAAAAAGACGGTCAATCTAGAATAAAAGCAGCAATTAAGCAATGAATACTTAAAATAAAAACCTATCGAGAGTAATCGGATTATGTATTTGCACGTACATAATTTTTGGGGAACGTTGAACACTGACGAAAACCTTTAACGCTTAAAATGAAATCCTTTTGAGAATAATCGGATTAAAATTTTTACATGGGTAACATGTACCTGCAAATACTATGCACCACCTGAACTATTATTGTTTTATAAAATTCATGCAGTTTTGTGTTCAGCAACGTTGTACGCTTAGCATGCAATGTGTGCCTTACACTCTTCTGTAAAATAAAAAAGCAGCATTGGAAATCAGTTTGCAATACAAAAGACTTGTCTGCATTTCGGTTCCTGCAAGTAGGATTTGAATAATGTAAAAATTAAAAATTAAAATCACGTATAATATTCTGCGCAGTACAAAATTGCTGTTATTTTTACAAACTTCCGGGGCTTCTTTCCATTTAAATTAAATAAAATATTTTAGAGACTATACATGTGGGCGGAGAAGATAGAACGTTTCTATTGTATTGTTATTAGTAAGATGCATTTATTTTGTTCACTGTATTCATACAGGTATTTCATGTTAAATATTTAGTATCCGCGTGACATGTGTTATGATTGATTGAAAAGTCGTACTGCTGCATTGATTGTTGCCAACCCTTTTCCTAATAATAACCAAATTTCATCTTAAATATAATTAAATTCTGTTTGATGTTTTATTAACAAATACGCCAAACCTACTGGTTGCATTTTCTAGCAAATAACACTTCGACATCATCATTATGAGAAATCCTCAGCATCATATTTATACCACAAATACCTTTTAACTGTTCCTCTTGTGTGTAAAGCTTTTTATAAAAGGATTCGCTAACATGTCATTATTACGACTTCACACTGACGTTCTGATGAACGTTTGCTTATATGTAATTTGTGCGACAAAACTTTTAAGATCCTGCAATGCAATTCTGCCAGCGATCACATCTGCAAAAAAATATGGAGGAAACATCTAACATATTATGCTATGTCTGTAATGAAATAAATATTTCAACAATGCGCAGCAACTAAAGTTTCATATTTTAATAAAAATTAAACCCTATTCAATTTTCAAGGTGGGAGGAGTTTACATTATTCACTGTTGTTCACAAAAGAGTTCTTCAAAAAACATTTCAGGTATAAACACTTGGAAGAACAAAGCTTCAAGTAGCAAACAGATTTCTTAACCCGACATTGCCTACGTATACACCTATGGTATGGTACACGTATATACCTTAAGACAATATGGTAAAAAGTTGCTACAAGTTTGTAAATTTGGTAACAAAGCCTTTGTTACAAAGGTTCTACATGTATTAAGTGCTTACACATAGCAATTCAGCACATGTATCCAGAAACATATGGGCAGATTCATTTATTTTGCCAACAAAAAGTCGTTGGTGTGCTACAGTTTTAGGTAATCGTTCGCAATTGGAAAACGATTGCAAGATTTCCGGAGATGGATAATTTTTTGAAGTAAACGCAAGATTTACGGTACTATTGGAAAAGTTGGTGATTTGCTTATATATAATGTGCAGTAAAATGAGTTACATTTGTACATGTTACTTGTAGAAAATTGTACCTCATATTTGATTGTGGTTTCTGTAACATATTACACCGTAAATCCACAGATCTTTAAAGTCATATTTCTATTAACACGAAGAAAAAATTGTTGGATTCTCCCTCGTGAGACAAAAGGTTTGCATGTAGCAATCTGTTTACATCTCACTTAACCACAAGCGTTCTGTTGAGTGTATGTATGTATCTATGTAGTTTGTGCAAAAAGACGTTTAAGACCCAACCTTGCTTACGTTTACGTCTGCAAAGGCATTTTAGCGAAAAATCGTACAAGTGTTCTGAATGTAATAAATATGCATACCCAATAGCATATTGGAGAAATTTTTTAGTGTAGAATTCTTGAAAAAGAATGGGTACTCCATAGCATTCTTAATAAACGCATGGACTGCTTACACACATGTTCCATACAAAAAAAATGTACTAAAGCACAATGTCCTATTCAAGTGTTTCAATGCGGTGAAACCAATTGATTGATGGACCACGTATTTTCTAGGCGATTTGAATTTGGGAAATATGCATTTTGTAGATATTACAATTAAATTGGTAAAAAGTTTTCAACAAGGAATTTTAAGAATGATTGCAAAAATTGAGGTAGCAAATTAATAAAACCTTTTTGGTTTCAAGCGGAACAATGTGTGCAGTTTCTGAAAATGCCATCTTTCATCGAGTGCTTCTAAATGACATGAAATTCTTGAGTTTTTGTGCTGACAAAGAACACTCATACAAGTGGTTTTCTTGTTAGTAATATGACTTTGTGTCTGTATAGTGCATAGCCGACGTGTTACGACACGTAGGTATTTGTGAAATATTTTTGAGACGTTTGAGGTTAAGCGAAATATTTTGGGTAATAAGCAATATACCAATTGGGCAATAAGTTACCAACTAAAATACATTTCTAGGAAATCCTTACATCAATCAGCTATCAGCTTTGCACAATTGTTGCAAATCTTTTAGCTCCTAATGCTATACGCTTTTCGTATAAGGCTTTGGTAGAAAGGTTAAGCCGTCGTCCAGCTATAATTTGTATTATATCGTTATCAGCTTTCGATACCCCGCATTTGTAGCAAAGGATTTAACCATTTTGTGGTTGCAACTATTTACTTAGGTGGTGCTGAATAAAGCATTGTAGTGCTGAGAATGCTTTTAAGTTACACTACACCATAGTGTAGCATTGAATATGAAAATGTATTGTTAACCGGATTATAATTTCTGGAATCAGGTACCCACAATTTCTGAGAACGCATTATGCATTTAAGTGCATTCAAACATTTCGTGTCTCCAAATGGTTGTAAACCTCAGAATGAACTGTGCTTCCAATAGGCAAACATTCATACATAATCTGGTAAAAGTAGTTCAGCGTTGTATGATTCATTCAACAACGCAAAAGCATCAAGTATACGTAAATAATTTGTACCAATACAGCTATTTGTAATCACAAATTTGAAGCAAAAAGTTTTGCAAAGGACATTATGAATAAGAACAATTACGTTTTGTCGGTTTGAAATACGAGCGATTGTCACGTATGAAAATTTTCCAAAAAAATTGTGCCTGCTGTGTCTTTTCGCAAAGAAACTTGTTCATTGATAAATCACACCTTTTCTTATGTTCGCCTAGTAGAGAATACACTCGGGTGTGTTAGATCTGAGTAAAGAAGCTGTTTAAAAATATTAACCTAATGCCTGCGTAGTGAGTTTCTTCCGAAAAACTGTGTTTTTATATTTTTTCGTGTTGGTACACGCAAACTGCAAACATATCTACAAGTTTAAAAATGCTGACAGCAGAGCACAAGTGCGGTATTTGTGAGTATCAAACCAAGCGATTGTGTAACCTAGAGCGTCATATGGTCGTGCATACGAAAAAGAAACCCTACAAGTGCAAAACCTGCAGCAAGCGGTTTTCAACAAAACACCACTTAGAACGTCACAACACCACAGTTTATGAGAACCACAGACCCTTCAAATGCGAACTTTGTGAAAAGAAATTTGGATCCAAACAAGGGTTAAAAAGTCACACAAGATTGCACACAGGAGAAAAACCATACCAATGCTCAATTTGTGACAAAACGTTTGCACAGAACCCACATCTGATTTCCCACATGAGATGTCACACAGGCGAAAAACCCTATAGCTGCAATGCTTGCAGTCAAAAGTTTTCCAAATCATCACAACTGTCATTACATCGGAGACTTCACGGTAAATTAATTGTAAAATGGCTTTGAGCCACAAATGCCCTATAATAAATTTGTAATTTTTTTTCAGAGGCCAATGGGAAACGCTTCAGCTGTGTTTTCTGCAATGTGGTATTCCGACGATTGACAAATCTTCAATCTCATGTTTTTATCCACACAATGGAGAAACCCTTTGAATGTTGTTCTTGCGATAAAAGCTTCGCATGGAAGAGTTCGTTAACAACACATGTCAGCCTCACGCATTCTGACGAACGTCCGTACCAATGTTATTTGTGCGAAATGGCATTCAGGACCTGTACCAACTTGCGTACACATCTGCAAAATTATTTGGGTGAAAAATCTTATAAGTGCTCTAAATGTAAGGAGGGATTCAGCAGTGCAAAGAAACTGCACCACCATACTAGGAAACAAAAAGTTTTCAAATGCAATATTTGCAAAAAAGAACTGACCCGCAATGGTAATCCTAAACAACATATGAAGCGTGTACACAAAATGTGAAACATTAAAATTAAAATCACAAAGACAACAGTCAAGAATCTTAAAACTAATGTAATATTTTGTACATAGTTGCATGTTGTGTTTTCTATCAAATAAATTCAACGATAAAGGTTTTAGGAATTATGCCAGTTAATATGTGTTGCCATATATATCTGGCTTACATTGTAGTATATATTATGTCTCACCATCGAAATTTGATTTGGTTAGCTTAAATTACTACTGATAATCTTGTGTCATATTAGTACGGACTGGATAATGCACCTGTGATTAGTTACAAGTCAGTTTCAGTAACAATTGTGATTTCAGAAACGATATGCACAAATAAGTAACATATTTACATGAATTTGGTTTAGTTTTATTATTCTGCTAGATTTTATCTACGTAAGCGTATATTTTTAAAAGAGTTTCAAGCGTATGCAAGTAATCAACCTTACTAAAGCGCTTGTGGAAACGTAAAATCTTCATATTAAAATTGTTCTAATATATTTATATGCTGCTTTGCTCTATATTTTTGCTCTATTGCGTTCGAGTGCCACTCTTGCGACAAAAGCTTTCATTGGAATGATTTATTAGCAAGTCACATCAAATACAAACACTCTGATGAGCGGGAGTGTAAATGCAATTTGTGCGAGGAGACATTTAAAACCAGGATTTTATTACGTTTACATTTACAAAAGCATTTGGGTGAAAGTTTTTACAAATGCAATGCATGTACGGAGAGCTTCTTCACCGTGCAGGAGCTAAATAGGTATACACCGAAACACACTGGAGAAGTTTTCAGGTGTAATGTCTGCGAAAAAGAACTGGCCAGTAAACTTAGTCTTACAAACCACGTGAAGCGTTTACACAAAATGTAAGACCTTCTGTCTGTATTTATCCATCAAGTTTTTTTAAAAAAACATTACATTTACTAAATAGTGTGGGATGTTTCAGCGTTATGATTCAGTAGGGTTTGAAAAATATGTACAGGTATTATTAAATGGTATAGTATACAATAACTTTTAAAACATCATGCGCAGGTGTAAGTACCTTTTGAAAATAGTTAATTTAATTAGCAATTTGTAGCAATGTATAAATATATAGTATATACGAATTTAGCATAGTCAATAAATGCACAAACTTCCTGTTTATTTATATTTATTTCTGCGTTGTGTGGATACATTTGAAGACTGCAGAAATTGCTCTGGAAAGTTCAGATTAGGCGCTGAACCAAGGTGGCAATCTGAACTGCGTGTATGATAAAAGGTCGCGCGGGGTCTTTGCTATTGATGGTGGGTGGCGGCTTTCTGGAACCAGTGGACACACATTTTTTGATTTAAATGATTTTTACATTGTCATGAGAAGTTCTCATTGAGAACCAGCGACTAAACACCATCTTGCCGGATTTAAGGGCTTATCAACAGTCTTAGTAAGCAAAACTATGTTCATCTCAAAATCAGTTGAAAAAAAACCCTTTAAAAGTAGCATCAACAGGGTTAGTGCTGCACTTTCTTTTAGCAGACCATATCAGTACTCTACTCAACTCGATATAACTGACTATCTAATCGATTTTGGTTTTTTGTTGGGAAAAAACAGAAGAACCAAAATTAATAGAGATAACCATTCTTCATTTTTAGAGCTAGTGCACAATTGCAAAATATTAGTGAGACAGCAATGCATTCTTGACTTTCTAACTATTTTTAGTTTGTGTAAACTCTGACAAGTTGTGTACCGAGCTAACATATCAATGCAAAAAACTATTCATTTCAGTTTCTTAATCCTTACAAAAGTAATAGAGTAACGTTATTGCTATGAGTACAGATATTCAAGCAGCGCACTTTTCTGGGAACGAAATCCTTAGTACGTATGTCAGTATTGTAAGATTGCTGTGTAATTTTTTGCACTTGTCAGAATTTATTTATGTACACATTTTAGTAAGAAATGATAAAGCTACGGTTTTTTGGTAAAAAAGTATTTTATGTTATACGGATTACAGCAAGAAGACCTCAATACTATGGCTAAGAAAAGGTATCTGCGAGTAGCATATTTTTTGGAGGATTTTTAGAAATGTGCATATTATTATATGTACTTATTGCATTTAGTTTGCATTGTGGTAGTATTGTGCTTTAGTTTATGATGAATGTTGCAAACCTATTAAAACTAAGTATTTGGTAGCAACTTATACCTAACTAAAAACACATAATGGAATCCAATAATCAAGTAATTTTTTAATAGATCCCTATTTTTAAAACCGAAAGGCTCCTTTTTAAATAAAGGAAGGTTTAAACAGTTTGCCATACCGGTACGTAAATGGTAAATTCTATACCTAAACTAACATTGCACTACTAAGAATATTTTCATTTCAGAATTTACGAGAAAAACAAAGCATTGAAGACTTAAAACGAAAACCGATTTTGTGGTGATCGGAATAAAAAATTTCTCAGATGCATACAAGTTCTGAAAATACATTCATTTATCCAGCACCTTATGTATTCCAATTAAAACCTTTATTGGTTAGATGCCTGCACTACACAAACGTTCCTGCGCATTTTTGTAATAGCAGTTCAACTATATTCCAAGTACTTGCTGCTCCTGCACCTTTAGAAGAAACTCATGCATTCTGAGCTCTATGCAACTAAACCACATTACTATTAAAATAATATTTTGGGCAACTACGAGCGTATAAAAATAAAGGCAACTTTATTCCAACGTTTCGATTTGTTTTACAAATCCTCTTCAGGGAATAATGAACAATGTAAAGCGAAAACGGAGAATTGCATGATTTTTATAATTTGAAACGATATAAAATAGAAAGTAAAGATGTCCAGAATTTAGGTAGGTAGTCACGACCACGTTCCTCCTTCCTATTCATGAGTGGGATTCCTTTAGCTGTGGCGTGTCGAATGGCAATAGCTTCTTTTGTTTCGCGAAGAAACTTGTCATTTTCTTTAGCAATTATGTCAACGTTGTCCCAAAGTATGGAGTGTTCTTCCGAATCCTTTAAATTACTCCATACATGCTCCGATATAGCTGATTGTGGGTCTCCGTTCCGTTTTTATACGCTCGTAGTTGCCCAAAATATTATTTTAATAGTTATGCAGACCGAGTGTAAAAGTCCGTCTTTAAACATAAACCACATTAGTTGCAAATTAAACTTTGAGTGAAGATTGCCGTTCTCTGGTTTGTACTAGGAGCAAGACGACGTATTCAAACTCAATTCGAATTGGCAAGACTAGCTTCCATTACTAGTCATACTATTAAGAATGAAGCAAAAAAGTAAAAGCTTTCAGGAAATCTAACACCATCGTATTTAGTGTAATTCAACGAGAAGCCAACTCGTAGCTTACCAAAATTCAAAACCTCATCCATATAGTTTTATAGTTAAATTGCTTTATAAAATCACATCGACGACAGACGATTACGTTGTTTTAGAGTAGATTCATTTTTGTGTTTTGTTGCTAGAAAATATATTCTGTGAACACTAATTAAATCCCTGCTGTCCAAAAGGTAAAAAATGTCTGAACCAGAACACAAATGCAGTAATTGTGACTATAAAGCACAATTTCGGAGTCAACTACAGTGTCATAGGAGAGTGCTCACAAAGGAAAAACCGTACCACTGTAGTGTATGCAAAACACGTTTTTCAAGAAAGCCTCACCTAAAGCGTCACATTTCGACAGTTCATGAGAACCATCGATGAGTTCATGACCTTTCAATTGTGAACACTGTGAGAAGAGATTTGGATCAAAGCAAGAGTTAAATATACATACAAGGGGGCACACAAGAGAAAAACCATACCAGTGTTCGATTTGTGAGAAACACTTATCACGGAATGCAGAACTTACTAGACACATGACAAGTCATACTGGCGAAAAACCTTACAGATGCTTCATTTGTGGTCAAACATTTTCCCAATCATCAGCCCTATCGAAGCACCGAAAATGTTTACATGGTAAGAACTCTCTACAGTGTTTATTTTGTAAAAACAATTTACAAAAAAAGTAATACATGTTTACTGAAATTTACGTTCAACTCTCCATAAGGCGTGAATATGGCCCTTTACGTTCAACTTTGCGCAGAGAAACACGGTAAATCCTTCCGCTGCGTTTTTTGTGATTCTGGGTTTCAAAATTTGATCAACCTACAAAGCCACATTTTTATTTACACAAAACAAAAGCCCTTTCATTGCCTCTCGTGTGACAAAAGTTTCGCTAACAAGTGTAATTTAAAACGTAAGCACTCTGATAACCGACATCACAAATGTAGTTTGTGTGAAAAGGCATTCAATGTCAAATCAGCCTTATAATATTTAGCATTGTGGCAAATGTTTGGTTTCCTGTTTGCATTAAGATAGTTGCTGAAATTCTTTAATCGTTTAGGAAGCATTGTAATTTAGTACCTATTTCAAACCCGAATTTCACCCCAAAGGCTGCTGTTGCAGGGACAAAAAAATATGCATCGTAAACTAGAGGCTTTTAAGATATTTTTAAAGCCTTAATCTCGATGGTATTCATACGTATTTTTTAATAATTTGATTTTGAAAAATGTGAAAAAATGGTACTGCACGGTGGTTAAAAGACTTTATCTGGCGGCACAAAAGGACAAGTTAGGCGATTTCAATAAAGTTTCACTACAGTTTTTTTCGTTGAGTACAAAAGACTTTCAGACGAACACTAAGGGCAAAAGACTACAGTGAGATTATACATAAATCGCCTAACTTGTCCTTTGGTGCCGCCAGATAAAGTCTGTTGACCACCGCGCAGTACCATTTTTTCACATTTTGCAAAATCAATTTATTAAAAAGCACGTATGAATACCATCGAGATTAAGGCTTTAAAAATATCTTCAAAGCCTCTAGATTACGATACATATTTTACCTCCCCATTTACCCCCATGTTAAAGAATTTTTTGAAAGCGCCATAAAATCGGCCCCTGTTAACCGATTTCAGTGGAATTTTTTGTAATCGATCCGCCTTTACAAGCTCTATCAGACTAGACAATAAAAAGGGATGGCCCAGCCTAACAAGGGGAATGCGAAATAGAATAGAATAGAATGCTTTTTTATTTCGGTGTTAAATAGTTTCAGTCTATACAGTCTGATATTCTAACCATAACACTATACACAGAGGTTGTCAAATATTCCATGAAGAATTATAAGCCAATAATACACAAGCCGAATCAAAAAACAAAAATAAAATATTAACAAACAAATGATCTAAATATTTATAGATTTTCGCTGTCTAATCAATAATTCTTTACACTCTTCACTAAATATATCTAAAAGAGTTTTACATTCATTTAACAAAGGTTTTTGATTAATTTATTTAACTCTTTACAATGATCATTCCAAATTTGAATACAATTCCATTTTAGGGATTGCTTAAATAAAATTGAATTTGGTTTCATATCAACTTTCATTCTACCTAGCCCCGTTTCATTATCATTAGAATAGTTGAACCAATTACCAAACATTGGACACTTTCTTCTTTTAAAAACAAATTTTAAAAACGCTACAATTCTTCTTTCAGTAATAGTTAACAATTGCAATCTACATAACAGCGTATTGACATTAATATTTCTAAGGCTTGTTGCGAAATGTCCTTTCATTTTATTTCATTTCAGGTGCAAAGTTTACACAACAGTCTTACAATACCAACATAGGTATTAAGGATTTGGTTCCCATAAAAGTTCTTTGCTTGAATAGTCATAGCAAAAACGTTGCTCCATTTGCAAGATCATAAAACTGAAATGGTAAATATATATATTTAGCAATATAGCATTTTGTATTGATGTGTTAGCTAGGTACAAAATTTGTCAGGGTTTACAAAAACTAGAAACTAAATAATGCATTGCTGCTTTACTAATATTTTTCAACGCTGCACTAACTTTAAAAGTGGAGAATAACTATCTTTCTTAAATTTGGTTCTTCTGTTTTTTCACAGAAAAAAAACGATTAGATAATCAGTTTCGTCGTGTTGAATATAGCACTGATATGGCTTGCTAACAGAATATGCAGTACAAAGTTTGTTCACGTTCCACTTATAGTGGCTTACCCGACTGATTTTTAGATGAAAATGGCGTTGCATAAGCATAAAGATACGCCTATGAGTTCGACAAGTAGGGTTTTAATAATTGATAATCATGGTAATGTTAAAGTCATTTTCCCCAAAAATATGTGTCCTCGGTACCAGACGGCTTCCACCCACAACCAATAACAACGACCCACGAGAACGTTCATCCCACACACAGAAGTTCATTTTTACACCTAGGTGCAGCGCCAAGTGTGAACTTTCTCCAGCATTTTCTGCATCCTCCTAATTTATCCACATGATGCAGAACTAACCTGTTACGTATTAAAGGTACAAGTGACGATGACCATATGAGTAGCAGTCCAGTGTCTGCTGATTTTCAATAAAAATTGATTTGTCAAACATAATTTTTAACAAAAAGGAGTAAACTTTAATTAAAAACATTAATCTCAAATTATTGCCCACATGCACCCCTTGATCTAATCCCACGTTACATTAATGTGGTGTTATTAGTTGATAATGCGAATTTTTAAACATTTGAAGAAACTCGCAACTGTTAATAATATGGCGAATAGAATAAAAATAATGGAGAGTTTTTTTAGCGTGAATCATTTCAAAAAGAAAAAGTTAGCGTTTTATTACATTTACAATTAGCTAACCACTAATACAAACTATCACTACCAAGCAGCATAGCTTAATTCAAACAAAACTTTGAGAGTATATATGATTGCTGTACAAACATAGCCACTTGTATAGCACAATATTAGGTATGGAATTTGTATCTACAATTTGTTTTGCATAAGTTTGAATGTTATCAAATTTTACATATTGTGTTTTTGTTTCATATGTCTTTTTAGACTATTCTTGTATGTTATTTCGCTCCCGCAAATTTTACACTTGAAAAGTTTTCCTGTATGCTTCTGTGAATGCATGTTTAGCTCCTGATTGTTGAAAAAGCTATCATTGCAAATAGAGCATTTGTAAAGTTTTTCACCCAAATGTCTTTGCAAATGTGTTCGTAAGGCAGCTCCTGTTTTCAATATCTTTTCACATAAACTGCACTTGTGATTTATGTCATCAGAGTGCCTATGATTGATGTGAACCTTTAAATTACTTTTGCGTGCAAAACTTTTGTCGCACGAGAGACAGCTGAAAGGTTTTTCGTTCGTGTGAATAATAATGTGGCGTTGTAGATCCACCAAATTTTGAAACCGGCAATCACAAAAAACGCAACCGCAGGATTTAGTTCGTCCCTCTGTACAACGTTTGAAGGAAAATGCAAGACAAAGTGTATTATTTCCTTCCCAAGTATATTTATAAATAAAAAATAGTAAGTTTTTACCATGATAACGTTTCCGGTGCTGCATAAGGGATGCCGAGTGGGAAAATTTCTGATTACAAATATGACAGCTGTAATGTTTTTCGCCAGTATGACTTCTAATGTGCGCATTAAGTTGTCCCTTTTGTGTAAAGCGCTTGTCACAAATTGAACACAGGTACGGTTTTTCGCCAATATGAGTTGTTATGTGTATAGTAAGACTCCCTTTTTGGGAGAAGCGTTTGTCACAAGTTGGACATTGGTATGGTTTTTCTCCTGTGTGTATCCTTGTGTGATCTTTTAAATGACACTTGGTTCCGAATTTCTTTTCACAATGTTCACAATGGAAGGGTCGTTGATTTTGATGAACTCTGCTAATGTGATGGACTAAATGGTGTTTGGTTGTAAACCGTTTCATGCAAACATCACACTTGTAAGGCTCTTCTTTTGTATGTACTCTCATATGGCACTCGAGTTTACTCAAGGATTGTACTTTATGCTCACAAAAACTGCATGTACTGTCAGAATTTAACATTTTGAGTATTTAAATTTGTTGGTATTTTACAAGAGTTTACAAAGTTTCAACAAATTACAAAATTACTAACTACAGCAAAAAAAACTACAAAAATTATAGATTTCCAGACATTTTAGCTAAATTTTTCAAATTTGAACGTTATTGCAAACAAGTCTTGCATATTGCAAACTGATGCGCTTTTCTGCTATTATATAGAAGTGGGCGCGCAAAACGTACAAGGTTCTTAAACAAAACACATAAATGTTGTATAAAAATTGTTGCAATGGTACAAAGTATGTACAGGTACATATGTTGCACTTTGTTGCTTTTTTGTACAACGTGAAACTCTAACCACCAAAATGCATTCGAATGTCCGCGTAGTAGAGACATGTACGATAAGGAGTTTTCAAGCCATTTGGACATACTCGCCTGTTTGAACGCATTCTCAGAATACTGTGTACGTGTGAAAATTTTAATCTGATTACCTATGTTGATCCAAGTATTCTCAGAAAACCGGGGTTACAGGTTTCCTTAATTTCGTATGGTAATCCGCTTATGTTAAAAAGTACCTCGAATCTAACATATCGCTCATTTGAGAGCTTACGCATGGTAGCTTATATGCTGTACGCGACGCGTCAATATTAAAGCATATTAGGTAAAATAGCTGTTTCAAAAATCCTAGTAATTTAAGACCTCAGCTAGGTTCCTTAGCATTTTAGTAACTCTAGATTTGACAATGGATAATATGTAGGTATTCTTTGTAAATGTAAATATATTGACATTGTACGTTTTAATCAGCTTATCATCGACGGATTTCAGTTTGAATGTATTATGATTTTTTTTGCTGCACATATTATAGTAAAACATTTTGACAATCGAAATGTCGATTCCTAGAACAGTTCAAAACTCAAATAGTTCATACCGCAATATGTACATATCGTTTGTTAAGTGGCTGAAATCTACGCCATACTTATTTCTTCCCGACTAATATGCTTGTCATTTATAAATACGTTTTCTTGCAGCGGATACACAAAATTCAATTTGAGCTTCTAATTGTGGTGTATGCTTATGCTTTTCATGTTATATTCAAAATTGTTTACGAAAACATGCAATATCGGTTTAATTTATTTGTGTTACAAAACTTCTCGTCTACCATCTTGTCATCATTGACTACTGAAGATTTTTTCGTAATGCATGCTTTCATATGCTTTAGTGACAGCAACTCAATTTGCAATTAAAGCAAGATGGTACACATAAAATAAGTAGTGGCATTTAACAACTCAATTAATAATCCGCTTGGATTCACGAAGGTTTTGTCGGGAACGCCTTTTGCTCCTGCTACATAATGGGTATATTCTTGTGAAATATTAAAACGACAGCAAGGATACTAGTTGACGTAGGATCGTTTAAAAAAATAAAATCTACTCAGGAAATTGCAGGGGTTTCAGGTTTGTTCATTTTAAAGAGTTGGTCTACGTGACAGAACCTCTTACATCAAGCTGGGAATGGAAGAGAAGCTACAATGCGAAAGTGTAAGTGTATACCAATATTGAAACAATATATGGTTTGGAACCGAAAGGTTTATATGCTAAATATAAACGTTAGCATTAATGAAGGAATGCGTACAAATATAGACTGTTGGAAATAGGGGCGTTTTGGGCGCTCAGCAAGATTTGATGAGATTAGGTATGCTCCAAATTTTACGCCACAAGTTTCCAGTGCATCTCGAATTTGTCACAGAAGAAATATGGTTCAGATCTCAGGACCAGTGTTCAATGAAAGTAAACAGTTTAGACAGGCGGTAGGGGATATTGTGTAGCTCGGTCAACTTTATTACAGTTTTAATTACAAGTTTAATGACCATCAGGTCAGCACAAAATAATTTTGACAAGAGGACAAAATCTAGCTTGAATATACAAGGCAAAGAGAAGTAGAAGAGTAGTTAGGGTTGTGGTGGTGGTGAGAAGAGCAAGTATTTTTTAGGGATTTTCCTTTCCTGAGCTTGAGCTGCTGCCGTGCATGAAGTGCACATGTAGCTTTGGCAAGCAGCTACAGGATAACGTGTTCTTAATACAAAATACAAGGGCAGCGGCAGAGCTGCTAACTAAAATCCCAAAGACAACCGGGTAGTCATTGGGGCAAATGAAGAAACACCATTGTTCCACCACCGACAACAAAGACATTTTGCCAATTTTGTGACATAGACTAACGGTGTTAAAATGTACCAATATTTATTCGAGGAAATTGAGTATTCATGTATGCGTACATTATAATTCGCTTAAGTAGGAAAAACTTCTAGCTGACCATGTATAAATCAAAACTATTTTCTATGGGTATTCAAGGTCTGTACGAATATTATAAAATCAGATAAACATTTTCAAACATTTGTCCACCATGCCAGTATAAAACATTTGAATGATAAACCAAATAACAGAGTTTGTTCATGAACTAAACCCTAGTGTACTCCCAAAGTGTCACAAAACCCCGGTTACTGCTTTCAAAGAAAATGTAAAAGTTTGAAAATATAATGAAAACTGGACTGTTCGGAAATTATAAAATCAAGCATTATAACTGCAGTTTTTATAACAAAAGTGGTATTACAAACCCGGAGATTCGACATTTTTTATGAAAGCAACTTCCAACAGTTCTAGTCAAAGAAAAGCTTTGAAAAATATGAATTTAGCAAAACTTCGGTATGTTTCGTGTTTTTATGGCGGTCAAAGCAGTGGCAGGTACATGGAGTGGTACTCTGTCAACCAAAACTTGAATAAAAAATATATACCGTTGATAGTGGAGTGGTAAAAAGTTTTGCAACAATTTTTTAAAGATGATTGATGTCACATCAATGAAATTATTAGTTCCTAGAATGTACTTTAATTCAATAATGTTTCAATGGTTCCACAACTTGTGCGATAGGATATTTTGTTTGATAAAAACTTTTTGGACTTTTGGAACCAACCATTTAGATATATGATTCATGCAAAACAGTTTTGCATGAATCTTGAATGGATGGTTTTGGTTTTGCCAAAACTAAAACCATTCATTCTTTTTGTAATATTACAACATTACTAGCAGTTTGCAATATTAGGCAGAGTTTTTATTTAGTAAAAGCATATTAATAAGAATAATTATTTATTTAACTATTTTAAGAGAGATTATATTGTAGAAAAAATCAGGACAAAATTTCTTTTATAACAAAAGTTATGGAGCTTCAACCTTGGAGATGCTGTTCGAGAACTCTCAAAAACAGCCCTATTTCAAGCCAAGGTTAGACCCCCGGGCCCACCTTTGATTTTCGATGTTGGAGTGGCAGCATTTACCAACTCAAGCTGTAATCCGCTTAACCTGAAAATTTGTTTCCCTAAAATCTCATTTGCGTAGAATGCTAAGAAATAGTTGTACGTTTCTAACAATATCGGAATAATAAAGAAAATCTGGTGTACTTGGAATTCTTGTTTAAAAGTAATGTATTCGACCACTTGCAAACAGGCTTGCAGGTTTGCTCAAATAAAAAGTTTAGTCTACGTGACAAAACTTTCCCTAAAACGACTCAACACAAGTAGCAGTGCTATTACCAACATGCGTTGTTAGTGCAAAGGCTGTATAGAAGTTCAATAGTATTCCAGAAAACTATATGTAAGGATTACCGTAAAATAATAACAAGTTTGAAACACAGGGTTTTCATTTTGAATGCAACTTTTGCAAAAAATGAATAGACACACTTGAAAACTCAAAAAGCTCAAATGCGGTATCTATTCTAAAAAATGGACGTATCGTCTATGTGTAGCTGTCTGTATGCTTCCTCTAGATACAGATCTTTCAGCCATGCAACGATCGCCCCTCCTTTGTCAGCTGGTTTGATGACAATATCCGTCCTTTCTCTTAGGTGTTTGAGACCTTGAGATTCTTCCTTGGATAAGTTGGGCATATTGGTAGCGTTTGATGAAATTAAACGCTGTGCCCGGTCCCCAAAATAATTAATGGCTGGATGGGTGGTATGGGGAGTCCAACCAGATGTTTTAGGGTTTATCTTTTGGAAGATAGACGGTTTGTTTGAGGGTTGATCCTTGAAGAAGTAACGCAATTTCAGTCTTCTTGTTAGGCTTTGAACATCCCGCTCGAGATCGTAAGCGTTGGTCTGCTTTGGAGCAGGGACGAACGAAAGGCCTTTGCAGAGAACGGATCTTTCATTCTCAGAGAGAGAAAGATTCGATGGAATGCATACTACTTTGGTTGGTTGAAACTTAGCCACATCAGTTTCAATACCCAAAGCAGCCAACTTTTTCGTTTTCTGCTGGCGAAGAAGACTGAAATATTCAGCGTTTAAAGATCTGACCTTAGTTACGACTTTCTCTACGTCAGGAAGTTTGCTCAGATCTTTTTTGAGTATATCCAGGTCCGTGCTAAGAACCTTTAGTTCCTTACGTAGTTGTTGGATAGAAGTCGATAATAAACTAAGGGAAGCATTAAACAAGACTTTCTTGTATGGTTCCTGCGATTGCGTGATAGGCTGGAACTTAATATTAAGGCATTTTGGGAGTTTTTTATGTTTAAGACATTGTGACAAGAACCAAAGATGGTTGTGGGTTCTAGTCTTCTTAAACACTATTTTAGCATAATTGAGTCCAAGATGTAAGTCGGACTCCGAATATGCCTTCAAAAAACTCCGTAAAGTATGCCTATATTTGCCCTCTAGGTCGCGCAATTTATTACAAGAATTGTTAGAATGTGTGCGCAAGCGACTGCTAAAATAGTTGTTATTTTGGTGGTCGATGTCGCTTTTATGTCTCTTATTATTTTTGGGCGTTTTTCCCGTTGGACGTGGGAATTTATTCCCACAACTATTTTAGCAGTCGCTTGCGCACACATTCTAACAAGTATCGTCTATGTGTGTTTGATTCAATCCGCTTAACTGCGAATATCTTTTATCTTTCATTATCTTGTTACGACCTGATGTAAACATAATCTTTTTGTTGTACGCACATGTGTTGTGTAACAATAAACAATGGACTGAGCAAGTCTGCATTAGTTGGGCAATATTGAATATCTTAACGGTTTTATATGCATGCCTTAAAGGCATTGTATTGATACGGTCGTATTTTATTGGTTGTACTTATGTTTGATAAACAATGTTTTCGCAATTTATTAAACCCTACGCTAGAAGGGATATGGTGATTAGATGAATTATTACAAAACTATTTTTTTGTTCAAGAGTTGTTGATCTGTTGTTTTAAATGTTCCAATGCTTTTACACAATATTTTTTTACAATTTGGAATCAGTAATTCTCATATTCATATTGATGCTTCCAGAATATTTATGCTTTTTAGTATGGGGAATTGTAATTTAGACCTATAGTACAGAATTTTAACACTACAATAAACAAGGCGTTTCTTGAAAGCATAAAAGAACTTTCTGTATTGTGTTTTTTCAGGAACAAACAAATTTAAGAAACTTCAAGGAATGCTAACTTATTGTACAAAAACTTGATACTTGGTATTTCATTAGAACAAAATTATAACAAGGCTTACCACACTAGCTATATATATGTAAAAAGAAAAATTTGTTAAGACTGTCACTGCGCGTGAGCATATTTCCTCATTTATCATACCTTACATGCTTACTTATGTTTCTTGGTATGCCTGCTTAATCCCTGCGAAGTTATAAAACCCTCATTACACTTAGAGCACCTGTACGATTTTTCACCCAAATGGCTTTTCAGATGCACACGTAAGCCAGATGAGGTCTTGAACGCCTTCTCGCACAAATTACATTTGTGCAGTCGGACATCAGAATGCTTATGTTGGATGTGAGATATTAGCGAAAACTTCTTTGAAAACCTACTGTCACACGAGAGACAGCTAAATGGCTTTTCATTTGTGTGGACTAAAATATGACGTTGCAGACGTTCTAGTTGTCGGAATGGCAAATCACAGAAAACACAACGGAAAGGTTTAGCAGGTTTGTCTGAAAACCATCATATAGAATTTAATAGAAGGATTCATTGACTGTTAAACATATTTTTAGTTCGAGTTTACCGTGAAGTTTCCGATGTTTCGACAGACCTGATGGTTGGGAAAACGTTTGACTACAAACATTGCAGCTGTATGGTTTCTCGCCTGTGTGACATGTCATGTGGGCATTAAGATTTCCCTTTTGTGCAAAGCCTTTGTCACAAATTGAACATTGGTATGGTATTTCTCCTGTGTGTAATCTTGTGTGATTGTTTAAGTCTTGCTTTCTTCCAAATTTCTTCTCACAGTGTTCACATGGATATGGTCGTTGGTTCTCATGTACTGTTCTAATGTGTCGTTTGAGATCACCGTTCGTTGGAAACCCTTTGTTGCAGATATTGCACTTGTCTGGTTTTTCTTTTGTGTGTACTCTCATATGACATTGGAGTTTACTCAACGATGGTGCTTTTTATATTCACAAATACTGCATTTGTGTTCTGGCTTGCACATTTTGGAGCTCTGGGACATTCAGGTACAAATTAAAATTGATTGATTTTATTGTCAGATGATGATGGTGAAGTCGAGGTAATTTTAATAAACAACCAGATTTAAATTGGTAAACTAGCTGATAACAAAAGCCCTAGAATTCCAAAACGCTTTTAAACTTTTGCTTGTTTTTTTACAATTGAAGCAACACTATGGACACATTTTGTTTATAGCGAATTAGCTTTTATATTTTTTCCTTCTCGGTATACCACGGTAGTCTGTAAGAAAAGTTTCCCCGCATTGAAACACAAATTGCCTAAAATGTACAGATAGTTGCAACTGAAAGCAACAAGTACCAACAACATCAAGATTTCAAAGAATTATTTTAATAATCTTGCTAAGTCGAATAAACCATTGGCAGGTACTTGCAACAAGTTGGCCACAGAGAACCGATAGTACAATGTTGAACAGCTTTCATCAGAGAATAAGAATGTTTGTTTAGTGCAAGCACATAAGAACGTAAGAACGTATTCTCGGAAATTGTGTGCACCTGTGTACTGAGCTGGTTTACATGAGTTTTTCTAAGAAAAATATTTATTCGTGCAGATACCAACCAAAATTCATATTCTAAACGACACGTAAATTAACCTGCTAGATGTCACAAACTGTTTGCAGGTACTTAAGAACTATAACATTTACAATAAGAAAGCATAGACCATAGGAATGTATCTCGCCATTGGAAAAATGAGAATATTAGAATGTCCATGCATTGCATTCTCGGAACTTGAATGTATGTGTATACATTTTAATCCGATTAACGCTTAGGATTTCGGCCATGGTACGAAGACCGTATGGAACAAATTATTTTCTAAGTTTCCATATTTTATGCACTTCAGTTACAGCAATTCACTAAAATAATGGAAATTTGTACAGAATGACAGAACTATTATTCATTTAAATAATGATTGAAACGATTTTTGAGGAAACGATATTTTACTGTCAAGCTTTCGACTATTATTCACTTTTTTATAATATAAAAATTATTAAATAATTATTTGTACTTCTTTGTTGTGAGAAATTTTAATTTACAGACTGGTTAAATCCCTGTGCGGCTATCTTTGTCTCAAACGATACGCTTGAATACTTCATCTTTATGGTTTTTGGTATGGCTGTTTAGTTGCTGCCCATTGCTACAGCATTTATTATTACAGACAAAGCATATATGTAAGATTTTTCTCCAAAAACGTTTGCAAATGCGGTTCCTAGCAAAATCTGGTCGTAGAAATTTTGTCCAACTAAACGGTTTCGGATATTAGAAAATACTTTCATTAAAACCTTTTGTAAAAAAATAAACAATCAAACGGATATTGTGATATAGGTATATAGGTATAATATTTATGGCTTCTCATGATTATGACGTCAAAACGACATGTAACAGACAACTTAACCAAGAGGTTTGACGGATGTGATTAAAAACCATTCAATAAAACTTATGTGAAACCTTATTGGTTTTTAAATAATATGTTTTGAATTGGAGTTGGGTTGATGTTTACAAAAACATTTGGCACCGAATCGCACCCTTGCGGTTTTTTACCTGAATGATGTGTCATGTGGTTAAAAATACTGATAGAAATTCCTGTAGGGGTCCTATGAACAAGATAAAATATTGCGTTATAATATTAATAACAACACAACAGAAGAGTTCTAGCTTCTCTGCTCATTTGTTCAGTTTCTAAAATCTTTTATTAGAGAGGTTTAGATGTACAAGCATTCGTCTCTGAGCATTCATTCATGGGGAATTTTCGGAGTGAATGTTGGCACTCCCGAGTTTCGGTTTAGATTTTCGTGATTCACTCTCTCGTGATTCACAGCTCACCAGATGACAAATCAGATGTTCATTGTTTGCAAAAAATGAACATAAGACTAACGTTGACTGCATACAGTTGCCCGTAAACAATAACCATCTGATTTGTCAGCTGATGAGCGCGACACCCAGAGTGGTCATTTCGCAGATTTTTTTTGAAAATGTGGGCATCGTGAGACTGCAAATCGTTGACCTTACGAATGAATTCCAAGGTATTCGCGGAGAGCCTGGTGAATGCCAAATCATTCTTGTTTGCACTCAGAAAATCATTCGGGGCGACTTGAGAATGCCAAATTGAATACTTTTTGCCGGAATGCACGGCCATCTAAACCTCTCTATTTTATTTAAAAGGAAACAAGTCACAAAAATATGTAAAAATAACAGCCTCATTGTCCAGTGTTAAATATTTTAGGTGATTCTAATTTGAAATTATTACATTAATTCTCAATGCTGCATGTGTTCTTCGAGACTATCCTTGCGTGACAGTTCTTTTTACACACTACAATAAATAAATAAATACATAAAGCAAATGGTACACTAAAAATCTTTTCGCTTATGCTTCTTGCTATGATTGCTCAGTTGCCGCGTGTTGTTGAAGCTCTCATGACATAAAGAGCATCTGTACGCTTTTTCACCCAGATGCTTTTGAAGATGTAAACGCAGGGAAGATTGGGCCTTGAATGTCTTCTCACACAAACCGCACCTGTGCAGACGTCTATCAGAATGAATATGCTTGATGTGGGATACTAACGTATCCTTCCATGAGAACGTTTTGTCGCACGATGGACAACTAAACGGGTTTTCCTTTGTATGAACAAAAATATGACGTTGAAGCTTGTATAACCCTCGGAATCCCATGCCACAGAAAACACAATCGAAACGTTTTGCGGATTTGTCTGAAAAAACATTTATATCTTGTCATAAGAGATTTTGGATACTTAAAAAGAGGGATTACTAGTTTAACCTTACCGTGAAGTTTTCGGTGTCTTAACAGGGCTGCTAATTGAGAAAAGGTTTGACTACAACCATTGCAACTGTATGGTTTCTCGCCAGTATGACAAGTCGTGTGGGAAGTAAGATGTCCTTTCTGTGCAAAGCTTTTGTCACAAATTAAACATTTGTATGGTTTCTCACTTGTATGTACTCTGGTGTGTAGTTTTAACTTTTCTCTGGTTCGAAATTTCTTTTCACAGTGTTCACAATAGAAACGTCGTTGGTTTAGATGAACTGTGCTAATGTGATGCCCTAAGTTATATTTTTTTGTATACATCTTGTTGCAGATGTCACACTTGTAAGGTGTTTCTTTTGTATGCACTCGTATGTGGCGCTGGAGTTGGCTCAGGAATTTTGCCTTGAAATCACAAATAGCACAATTATAGTCCCGCTTTGACATGTTTGCGTAAGTGCTCACAGGAGTTTTTGCAAAGCAGCAGAGCACAAAACTCAAAACACGTTTGAACACCGCTCAAGTCAATTAGACTTTAGTTTTAAAATTTAGAATTATTTAATAATCCAAACAAAACAAAACTGTACAAAAAGCTTGAGAATTTAAGAAAGCTTCACTTTTTATCCTGGTTTTTAAAATTAGAAACATGAAGCTTATTATATAAATCAATATCAATGCAGACAAACCTTTTTTATTACAAACGGACATCCAATCCGTCTTTCTGCCACTTTACAGAAGTACCGTGTACCACGTTGCTTAGCACAAAACTGCATGAATTTTTTATAACAATAATATTTACTGCGGTGGTACACAGGACACAGGTACATGATACGTAGGTGTATGTGGGTTATACATTTGATGGAAGAACGTTTAAAAGCTGCTAGGAATATGCACCCCAAATTTTGTTTAGTGAATGCATGTACCCTAAACGATTTTTAAGGTTTTTGGACACATACAAGTTTTGAATGTCTTCTCAGAATATTAAAAATGTGTAAAAAATTTAATCCGATAATCCTGAATAATATTTTTTTATACACTGAAGGTTGCATTGCTGCGTAAATCCTAAAATGTTTGTTTCTTAATACTAAAATACCGATTTACGGGGCAATACATCTCTAAAGTAGTCCTAATATTGGAATGCTTAAACCCTTTTCTACTTCAGCGAAATAATAAAAGCTTGATACTTTAATACTGGCGTCTTGGGGACGGTCTTCCTCTTGTAATAAAAGTAAATTTTTTACAACTTAAAATGTATGGTCGTGAAACACAAAATAACTAAAAATGAGCTTTTCAATCCAAAAGGTTCAACTGTTCGTCTGAAGTGAAAAACTTAAAAGTTATAGCAATACAAAGTAATATAAAGCAGCAATACAAATGTAAAGTACCTGTATAAGATTGGGCATGTTTCAAGTACCACATTTTTCTACCGACGAATTTACGCATTTTTGCATATCGTGGTCAAAAATAAACCAAAAATCCCATGTATGCGCTCTTGTCTTTGCCGTTTTTGGTAAGAAGTTTAACACAAAGACTTGCATTTACTCTTGGTGTAACAATTTGCAATCTCCAGTTGCAATGAATTACTGCGGTTGAGATAAAGTAGTCGTAAATTTTTTATATAACAATATTAGCTGCTGTGCTACAAATTGTTTGCAGATACATGCTACACAAGTCTATGTTAATTAGAAAATAGATTTCACAACTTTAAGTTGTTACAACAGAAATGCATTCATGTTTGCTTAGTGCAGGCAAGTACCCAACAGAGTTTACAATTTGGACACAAAGTTTTTGAATACATTCCCAGAAAATTATGTACTTGCAAAAACAATCCGATTACCCTCAACGAGTTTTCATTTTAAGTACTAAATACTTTATTTGCTGCGTAAAATCTAGATTGACCGTTTTTTAAATTCTGCAATGCAGATTTGGAGAATAATGCACCATTCAAGTAGCCGTACTCACACAAATTTAAACCTTTTCCATTTTAAGTGGATTATTGACATCCGACATAGTTTTTATTTAATATAGGTATATGCTTTATTCTAAAAACTGTGTGCAACTGACAATACGAGAAACTTATAAAACTTTAAACGTGGGAAGGAAATAACCAAATCGTGATTTTTTCAGCTCCAGAAATGATCCTTACAGCTTTTGAGGTGAACAAGTATGTAACACGGAAGCAGCGGTAGAAAACCCTCTAATGTAAGTATTGCAAGTCCTTCATGCATTTAAAACCCATAGTAATGTTTATTGAACTAATAACTCCTATAAAGCTGCAACCACAAATTTTTTAAACCACTTGTTATAAAAGCGGATTATGGAAAGCTGAAAATGCTATAATAATTTCAGTTTGACGATGGTCTCTAAGTCCCTAATTTACGAAACTATTATTTAATTCGTGCATCCCTCAAACCTGGATAAGCAAAAATGCTTATCAAGAAGTTATGATGCAAACACTACCCTCCATTTTTCCTTTGGCATCAATTATCTCAGGAACTATTGGGTGTATTTCGATGAAATAAAAGAATCTGACATTCTGAGGTGCACTAGATTATTGAGTCGTTGTAACATTTTATAAAAAGATCTTAGTTTTTGAGATATTTGACAAAAACCTTCTTTGGTAGTAGTTATATGCTGCACTTTCATTTGGCTTTAATATTCTCAGCACCGACTTGGTTTATTTCAATAAAATAAAATAAATTGACATTCTGATAGGCTCTAAATGCTTGAATTGTTCGAAAATGTTGATTAGTTCATAGCTGGTGACAAACTGTTTGTCGTAATTTGCTATTGATAGTCGAAAGTTCCGTATCCATACTTTCTTTGAAAATAACCACGTCAGGTAAAGTATAGAGTGCGTATCGTAAATATTCCATTATTACATAGCTTGTATTATAATTTGTAATAAAGAATTTTTACGTAGTTGAGCAAATTATAAAATTAATTTGCAATTGAAAAAGTACAATTATGAAAACAGAATTTATAAACGAATATGGAACGTTTACTTCTGTCAAAAACTAGACTGTTCGACTGGTGTACGGTTCGTAGTTTATGAATCGTAAGTCGAATAACTCAAATGAGAACTCATAATTAAAATAAGCATGGTTTAATGCCAATTTAATATACGTAACCTAGCAGCGGTCATGGGCATATACCATTCTTGATTACATAAAGGCATATTTAATCCATATAGGGTTCATCATTATGACCTAATGAGTTAGTGTAACAAATTCAGAATGACAATGATTCAGATAAGCTTGTGTCGTGTTCACGGACAGAAGACATATATGAGTCAATACTAGCTGCAATATTCTCAGCAACTGAACAATACTTGAAACAATCCTTCGAAAAAGCTAAAAATAAAACCAATGGAAAAAGATCTCAGCTATGTAACTTTATCGCAATGGCCGATGAAAAGTCTTAAAATAAAATTTTGCCCCAGATAAAGCGTGGCCGTATCACAAAAATTACGCTAAGCTTAAAAGCAATTTAAAATTAATGATCAACCAGAATCAGAATCCACAGGAGAACTGGTATGTCCAAGTCCAATCTAGACTAATTTTTAAAACTTAGGCTTTTGTAACATTTTAGTAATGAAAGTAATGAACAGATTAACAATCATTTCAAATACGTAGCTGAGGCAATTGGGTATCTGTCTGTCTGATTCTCTGAATCCTCCAAGCCTATTACCCCTCAATAGGGTTATATGTCATAATTCAATGAACCTGTATCATATTTGGTGCAATTCTGACAAGTTTTATGATCAGGGGGGTAACCTCCCTCTGCTACTCCAGGGGGATGACTGATCTAGCTATAACCAGGAATGGTGGTTCCTGATGAACCAGTTAGGCATTATACCACATTTGGTATGATTCTGACATAAAGTATAGTCAGGCGACTTATCTCCCTCTATTACCCCAGGGGGATGACCCATATGGCTCAAAATCAATGGTTCCTACTTATGACCTCATGAATCACTCCATCAAGTTTAATGTGATTCTGATAAAGCGTCTGACCTGCATTGTGCTCACACACACAGACAAAAATGACAATCTCAATACTAGCGTCACTATGCTCAGCTAACAATTGTAATTTTTATGATACGGCCACGCTTTATCTGGGGCAAAATTTTATTTTAAGACTTTTCATCGGCCATTGCGATAAAGTTACATACCTGAGATCTTTTTCATTGGTTTTATGTGGCATGCAATTTCGACGGTTAGAAAAACTTCGGCGTCATATTTTTGTTCACACAATGGAAAAGTCGTTTGATTGTCTTTCGTGTGATAAAAGGTTTTCTTGGAAGGATTCGTTAGCATTACACGTCAAGCAAATACATTCTGAAGAGCGTTTGCACAAATGCAATTTGTGTGAGAAATCATTCAAGTCTGGATGTTACATGCGTTTACATCTTCAAAAGCATATGTGTGAAAAAACGTACAAGTGCTCTTTATGTAACGAGAGCTTCAACAACGCGCAGCAACTCGGCATGCATACCAGGAAACATAAACGAAAAGATTTTTACATTTGCGTATTACTGCGTTAATATTTGGAGTAATTTTATTTAACAAAACTATCACGCAGAGAAAGACTCCACCAGCACATAAAGGATTTAAAACTAAGGTAATAATTTCAAATTAAAATCACATATAATGTTTAGCACTTGAAACAAATGCTGTTATTATTACATAATTGCGTAGCATGTTACCTTTCAAATTTAGTAAAATACTTTAGAAACTATAAAATAGCGCGGAGAATGTAAAAAGTTTATTTTGTGTTGTTATTATTGTGTGATTTCTATACGTCTAAGTTGCTATAAAAAAGTTTATTTTTTTCCAAATTGTTGATTGTTTTGTTTAGGAGCTTCCTAAAACCTAGAAAAAAGCTGGTTCTGAATACCATTGGGTTCTATTCAAAAGATATGCAATGCATTTATCAAGCTACTGGAAATTATTTAGACTTCTTTATTACAGTTCATTCCAAAAAAAATGTTTTATGTTTATTCAACACTGTAACTAAATCAAACACTGTATTTTTATTGCACATACTAAGGTGAAGTTTTTCAGTTCACAAATTATTTTTAGACGTTTTACAACGCATGCATGTACCCTTCAGCATAATATGAACTATAGCAATTAGTGTAGTTTGCTTATTTCACCAACTCAGTTGAACATTTTATACAAACAAATTTTGAGTCAATATTATGCAAGTGGTAATGGTAAAATTTGTGCGAGATAAGTTCATTCATTTATTCACGGGTTAGTTGGAGAATGCTTAGTGACGATAAAAAATTATTTTTCAGGAACCCATACAATTTAATATATAAACCTTCCCTTAATAAGGCGCAACATGAGACTATAATTGTGAAAATTGTCTGCCCAAATAGTACCTAAATCAGCATTTTGATACTTGAAAAAAGTTTTTAGCAGGACTCAACCTCCAAAAAAGTCATAACATATTCAGCTATAGATTAGAATAAAAGATAGTTATTGATTTAAAATATGCAGTCATATTTTTCTACTTAAGCCTATTACAATCTACAAATACACGAACATGTGCATTTTTATATCTTCAGTCACCTAACACATTCATTCATTGCAAACTTCAAACGTTTGTATTCAAATTGAAAGCCTTTTCATTCCACACCAATTATTGTTTCACTGGTAGCATGTACATACTTCTGTATTGTACTTTCTACTCCATATCCAACTTGCTGTGGGAGGTTGTGTCACGTAGATACATCCTCCTAGTTGAGCAAACTATTGTTATTGTTATCCAAATCCACTGTGATTCAAAGAAAAATCCTACGTGAACTAGTTTTCTCACCACTCACCTCATATTTTTACCAGCATATAACCTTTGTTTGACACACTGAGCAAATAGGACGGAATTTTCGTGAGGTTAAGCGGATTAGTACTTGAGTTGTTAATTGCTGCTACCACTGTCTGTTAAAAGTACCTATATGCTGCACATTTTTAACTGATAACACCTGCTTAGTGTTTGGTTCAGAATTAATGTGACCACTTAGAATGCAACGTTCAGTGAAGCAGCACCGGCTTCAAGTATTTACTCTGCATTATTTCAGAAGACACGATGAAAACTGGTTGGCAGTATTAAGCATGGTATGTATAAACCATTGACTCCAATTTGTCAACGAAACAATGGTGTAAGAGCTACTAAAACATAATTTAGCGATTTTAGTAAATAGTTTAAAGTTTGAAGACGCTGACATAGTTATTTCTGCATTCACAACATATTGTATTTTTTGAAGCTATTACAAGGTTTGAAGAACCTGAGCATTTTGATTTTTGTGCACAAACATTTGACAAATAATTCTGCTAACACTCATGAGAACTCTGTTAACTCTATTGATGAGCACTTCAAAAATGACCAAAGCTGATCACAAATGCAGTATCTGTGCATATAAAGCACAATCTGTAAGTACACTAAAGCGTCATATGACAGTGCACACAAAAGAAAAACCGTACCAGTGTAGTGTCTGCAACAAACAATTTTCAAGAACGTCAAACCTAAAGCGTCACATCATCACAGTTCATGTGAACAGCCGACCTTTTAATTGTGAAAACTGTGAGAAGAAATTTGGATCAAAGCAAGAGAAAATTATTCACACCAGAATACATACAGGAGAAAAACCATACCAGTGTTCGATTTGCGAGAAACGCTTTACACAGAATGGGGATCTCACTAAACACATAACAAGTCACACTGGGGAAAAACCTTACAGATGTCCGATTTGTAGCCAAAAAATTTCCCGATCATCGGATCTGTCAAGGCACCGGAAACGTTTCCATGGTAAGAATCTACTACATTGCTTATTTTGTAAACAAATTTTCAAAGAAAGTAACACATGTTTTACTGAAATTTACGTTGAACATTGTATAGTTGAACAAACCAAATCCTTCGGCTGTATTTTTTGTGATTCCCGATTTCAATATTTGTCCTGTCTACAAAAACATATTTTTGTTCACACAAAAGAAAAACCTTTTTGCTGTCTCTTGTGCGACGAATGTTTTTCTGGCAAGAGTAACTTAAACACTCACATCCAAAATAAGCATTCTGACGACCGATATCACAAATGCGGTTTGTGTGAAAATGCATTCAAAACAGGAGCCGCCCTACGACTACATTTGCAAAGGCATTTAGATGAAAAGTCCTACAAGTGCTCTTTATGTAATGAGTACTTCAACAATGCTTCAGACCTAAGCAATCATAGAAAGAAACACAGGTGAGAAGATGGTTAATGTAAACATCCATGGTAAACATTAAAAGATGCTCGCTGCTATAAACGTAAATATCGTAAACATATAATACAACAACCTAATTTTTAAGAAAAAAGATCTGGAGCCAATCAACTTGGTTTAAAGCCCATTTAATAGATAATAATGACCCAAACCCCAAATGACCCCCAAAAAGCCTGATTTTGACCCCAAATAGACTGATTTTGACCCCGAATAGCCTGATTTTGACCCCGAATGGCCAGATCTTGACCCCAAATAGCCTGGTGTAGACCCTAAAAATAAAGTAGACGGACGGCCAAACAACTGCTTAAATAGCTCCTCTGCAAAGCAGCGAGCTAATAATTGTGGCAGACAACTGTTTGAGCAAAGATAGTCTAAAAGAAAACGTAAACAGTTTACACATACTGTGAACTTCCCAGTGTGAAGGATTAGTAGTTAAATCGTCTATGATGCTTAAAAGTGTACTAAATATGATGTCGTCTTTACAAAACTGTGCTACTATTTTTATTTAAGCCATTTTAACGATTTTGAATAATAGACATGTCAACATGTGACAGTCCTAAAAACGCATACACGAAATATAAACTTTTGAATGGGAATTGCCCGTGGTAATAACAAAGTATGATGTAGTGTTCAAATTTTTTTAAATTGTGCAAACATAGTTTTACAACGTTTTGTAATTCCTTCTCTTTCTCTTTCTAATTCAGTTTACAGATATTCACACCCATACACTTAAACCAGGAAGTTTTACCCAATTACACTCGAGGATCAAGGGGACTGTACAAGCCCCTATGGGCCAATATAGGCCCCTAGCAAAAGGGCTTATATTGGCCCCAATGGGGTCCTATATCGGCCCATAGAAAAAAAAAGTTGAGAGTTTTTGGATTTTTTGGAATATAAAAATTTCGGCGACATTTCATCAATGTAAAAAGTGTCTAAAATTGTCATTTTGACAATTTTGACACAACTAAACAGATTTTTTGGGAATTTTGTTTTGATTTACGGGTCTATATAGGCCTCTAGAGGCTTATATAGGCCCCTTGATCCTTGACTAAATTAGTTTGCATTGTAATTAGCATCACGATTAAAGTCTTTAATTAATGTAAATGTTGTAAGTATATTGAAAGAAAATATGTACTATTTCGAGTTGTTTAGTTATAGGAACTAATGTAAAAGGTATTCGAGTAAATGCAAGTCACGTTCTTGATTATATTTAGAATAAGTATGAAGCTCCAGGTATTCATTTGGTTTTCTTTGTGTAGTAATCATGATAGTTGTAAATTGGTCTGACTATAAGTAGGCCTGTTGTATATTTCAAAATTGCAAGCGTTGTTTTATTATTAGCTGAAAAGTGTATTTTTAGTGTTAATATTCTATTATATTATCTAAATATAAATTAAAATAGATGTAACAAGTGTACTGAAAAGCATGAAAATCAGGAAATATTTTGTTTCAAATAGTAACCTGTACTGCATCAAAATATAATTTGTACTTGTAAAGAATTTTTGAATACAACAAGTTAAGTTAATTGTGGAAAGGAAAAGTTAATCCGTTGTTCATATTAAATTTAATGTTCATTACCAATACAGTTTGCAAATAGTACGAGTTGTACATAAGTTAGGCCAATCTAAAAAATGACTGGTTCCAATATACGGAGTTTTATCAAGGAATACATGCTATTCCACACCTTGTCGAACCATTGAAGCACTATTGAAATGAAGTGCATGAGTAATGCGTTTCGAAAACGAAAGGTTTTAATGGTATATAGTAAATTATAACTTTGTCGACTCTTCTTATTAATGCAATTAGTTGGCATTTTAATTAGTATTATTCTTAATATATTTAAAGTAAAAAATTATTTCATGTACATTTATGTTCGTAATTAATAAAAAAGAGAGTAATATTTTGATAGTTATTAATCGAAATAAAGAAATGTTATAAAGTTTACGCCATCAAGCAATCAATTGAAAAAAGAAAATGAAAATAACGTTAAAAAATAAACAGTATTTATAAATCTGAAAACTCCATGAGTTTGTTACTTCAAATTTACTGTATAATTCACTATATTTTTCGTCCGCGTCCAGTTAGGCAAACTCACTGCTCAATTTATCAGAATTCAACACGTGCATTCAATTTTGTATTTTCAAGGATGTGTCCTTCATCTAGAACGCTTCTGCTGCATTATTATCATCAAAGAAAGAAATCCAAAGAAAATTCTTTAAAAATAGGTACGTAGCATGAACTGTACATATCAAGTATTAACTTGAGCTGTGTGCATAATTAAACAAAAAGGGATTGCATTCGTATAAGTATTCGCTATAGAAAATATTCTGTCCGTCGCGACAAATTTCTGCAGTTTTCAAAGCTCTTAATTGTTCCACGGTTCTCCAAATGTAGCATATGCCAAGTGCTTTGGATGAAGAAATCACAATTGAAGGTAGATGAAACTTGATAAAAGTTATTAGTTCATTAAATATTATTATTGGTTTTAGTTGCATCAAGGCCTTACACTATTTTATGACAACCCTGTACCTTTGCTCCCCTGTTTTGTAATTGTTCAACTCAAAGACTGAGGGGATCATTTTTGAAGCTGAAATATTCACGCCTTAGTCATTTCTTTCCCACGTTCAAAGTTATAGAATTCACTCATATTCTCAGTTGTAGATCGTTTTAAGGTAAAACAGGAAGTAAATTATAGCATAGTTGGTTGATAATAATCCGCACAAATTGTAAAAGATTTAAATATGTGTGAGTATTGCTATTTAAGTGGTATATTATTCTCCAGATCTGCAATGCAGTATTGAAAAGACGGTCAATATAGAATTTAGGCAGCATATAAAGCATTGAATAATTAAAATAAAAACCTATCGAGAGTAATCGGATTATGTTTTTGCATGTACATAATTTTCTGAGAATGGATTTAGAAACTTTATTAGTCCAAATTGTAAACTTTTTAGGGTACTTGTCTGCACGAAGCAAACATGAAGTAGCAGTTCAACGTTTTACACTAACGAAAACCTTTAATGCTTAAAATGAAATCCTTTTGAGGATAATCCGATTAAACATTTTACACGTACAAAATCAGAGAAGACATTCTAAACTTGTATGTGTCCAAATGTTTAAGAACCCTTTTGAGTACATGCATTCATCAAGCAAATGTTAGAATAAATTTTGGCAGCAGCAGCTCAACGTTGTACTTGTATAACCCACATATACCTATATAACAAGTGCCTGTAAATCCTGCGTACCACTGCACCTACAAAAGTTTTATATAATTCATGCCGTTTTCTATTCTGCAACGTTATACGCTTAGCATACATTGTATGTCTTACACTCTTCTTTAGAGTAGCAAAAAGTCGGATTGGATTTCACGTTTCAAGAGAAAGATTTGTCTGCTGTTCCCAATTTTAAAAAAGCTAACACGTAAAACCTTTCTAGAATCTCTTTTTGTACTTTTTTGTTTGCTTTGAATTAATAAATATTTCTAAATTTTAATACTAAAATCCAGTCGACTTGATCGCTGTTCTTGCGTGTATTGGATTTTGTGCTCGGTTGCTTCGGAAAAAAATCCAGTGAGCACTTACACAACCATGTCCAAACCGGATTACAACTGTGGTACTTGTGAGTTCAAAGCAAAATTCCTGAGTAAACTCCAGCGCCACATGAGATGCAATGCCCATGGCTTGCAAGCATCGCCAACCAACACAAACTGTAAGGACCATTGAGTTGTATCAGGGAGACGGATGCCAGCAGCGCACTTCAAGTGCCTGAACCAGGCGGAGTGATGGCATGCAGAGCAGAACGACAGAAGGAAAAGATCGTCAGTAGTGCATGGAGAGAGCCAGAGTCAACACCGACTCACCAGTACCAGTACCATTACCAATTCCCATAATTATTTCTTGTTTCAAAATAAATTTCTGAATTCGTAGAGAAGTAGCGAGTTGTAAATAAAATAGACTTATAGCATTATTTGATCGGTGTGTTCTGAGATAATTATTTATTGGCTATAATTAATTGGAGATTTAATTTTGTGCACGTACTCATTACCATCATTTGTTCAGTAAGAACCGAAATCCGAGATCATCATCCATTAAAGTTTATTGTGATCATCTTTAGTCATCTTAACCGTCTTTCCACCTTATCAGTGAAAGACGTGCATTTGAGATTCGTGGCTTATCAGTTAAGAGAGTGATATAGAGAAGAGAGTGAAGGACTTGTAACGTATTTTGAGCTAGTCTATAGGGACACATATAGGGACATAAAGGAAGCTGACGAAGCTGCCCAAGCTGCACTTCATAGTAGAAAATTATCCCTAAAAGAAACAATTACGTTACAAATTGGCGCCCAACGGGTTTACTGAATAATGATAAAGGTTTTAAAGAAATTTAAAATGAATTTTTGAGTGAAAATGTGGTACTGTAGGATTTTAAGTAAAGAAGTTTTAAGAGGGAATGTGTTTCCTTCCTGGGTTTGAGTAAAGTAGGAATTTGGAGATATTGATTTTAATGGTAAACATAATGGTTTTGATTTAAAGTAGAGAGGTTTTTATGTGATTTTAATGCTAGTGCGTGTGAGTTTTGAGAATTTATGCAGAAAAGGTGTCAGACAGAGTTGATGTCTGATCCTCCACCACCACCACCACCGCCAGTAAGTCAAGCGGATCAAGGAGGGACAGAAAGAGTGCTTAGAGCTTCAACTAGAGCCAAGACTGCTGTGAGTTTTCAAACTCTGAGAACCCAAGGTGGAACTCGAGGGAGGAGAGGAGTGAGCAGAGGGGGGACTACAGGGACAACGAGAAGGACTTGTCCAAGACCCTCATCAGCAGCAAGCATGTCTGGTCCGACGATTCCTCCGGAGGTGGCGGCTCAATTAACCCCAACGAAGCTGGCCATGTTGAAGACATGGGCTTCAACCCTCATCACACCAACTATAACCATACCAGCAATTAAGGTAAAACAACCTAATGCCAATGTGAAAATTCCGAAATATGACCCTAAGAAGAAGAATGCTAATGCCTATCTGTCTGAGTTGGAAGCTTATTTTAAGAGCCAAGGACTAGAGCAAAAGGAATTTTTGGAAGTTTTACCAACCGTTTTAGAGGACTATACCAATTCTTGGCTGAGGACAAAGAAAGTACCTGGATACGACTGGGGTCGTTTTAAAAGGGATTTTGCGGATCGATACGACAGTGTATCCACACAACAAAGAAGACAAAATTTCCTCATTGCCAGAAAGCAGAAAGATGGGGAACCAATCGAACCATTTATCTGGGAGATGATGGATTTGGCCAAGCAGGTTTTTCCAATGGAGACTACAGCAGCATCGGTGGAAAGGTGCAGAAATGCGTTGGATCCGAGGTTGAAAGTCGCACTTGGAGAGCTGACGACTTCCACCCCGGAGCATCTTATAGACCGGTGTCAGGTGGTGCTCGATGACCTGAGGGCATTGGACAGAGAAGAAGGACGACGTATTAAGTTACCACCTATGCATCATTATGCTAATGAAAGGAAAATTTTATTGAATAGTGCAGAGTCGGCGAGTCATGTTGAAGGACAAAACCGGCAAGTAGCTAACACTAGTAGGTATGGATACCAAGCCCAGAGCAACGGACAACGGTCATCCAACCCAAGCCAGCAAGATCCAAGTAGTAGCAGTGGTGCATTTGGTAACAAAGAGAGCTGCCAGGAGCAGACAAAAGATACTTATGGTCGTCCACCCCAGAAGTCAACGAACAAGCATGAAGATGTGACGTGCTACCAGTGCAACAAGAAAGGACATATAGCACCGAATTGTACACCAACCGCCTTTTTCTGTGAAGAGGAGAAGGGAAAGGAGGACAATGAGCAGTCGACATCGGAGAACAATGACAATAAAAATCAGCATGGAGAACATTAGCAGCAGCACAAGCCATTGTTCTCTGGATGAAGGAGGGTGCGACTAAGGATATTTTCTTTCATGCTAAGTTGACTATGGTACAGATAAAAGTTTATTTAAATGATCTTTAAGATTAACGTATGTGAAACTATTGACTTTGTTTGTGAATTAGAAAAGGACAGTATTGAGTTGGTAAGATTAGTCTTAATGGTAAAATATATTTGAGGTAGAATCTTTTGTGTGGTTCAATGAAAGTTAAAGTATGTTCTTTTGAGATTTTCCTTTTTTTGGCTTCGTTGGTATATAGCTTAGTCCATAAGCAGATATGGTAATTTGAAAATAATTTGAAATTTTAAAGTATGCCCAGTGGAGGCAATAAAAAAATTCTGTTTGAGAGTTTGTCAGGAATAATAGATTAAAAGCAAAAAAATTAATGAGGATTTGTCCTAGTTGTAAAAAATTTAAGTTAGGTAGGTGGGCTTGTATGTATTTAAATATTTTGAATTAGTGAAACGTTTCAGTGGAATTGAGGATAGAGCGGCGGACGCGCTAACTCGTAATCCAGATTCAGCAGCAGCAAAGCAGGCAGAACCATTAGATGACTATCCGGACGTCATGTTTGGTCCTGTTTGCCCTGTACAGCCCGACCTTGTGAGAACTTAGATAGATGCAAATGAAGGACGAAGTTTAAAGAAAAATTGGTTGCTTGTCAGACAGAAACCCTGTGTGAGGTTTATAGATGTCTGATAGCAGCTTCTCCACTGTGTGTGGGGTGAAATAAGAAAATCCAATTTCGGGAGTATGATGAACGACGGGATGGGATTGCGAAACCCACAAGTCCGAAGTACATCAGAACCTGGAGAGTAGAAATGGCTCTACATGGACCCTAACCGGAAATGGTAGTCGTATTTTCAATTAGTTTGAAATGAAATGAAAATTGTTAAATTTGTATAATAATTATCCTGAAGATAGACACCTTGGGGTGAAAGAGACTCAATGGCGTCTTGGAAGCTGTCTTAGTTTCAGGCGAGGTTTGTCTTCAGATTTAATTTTTATTAACTAGAAACCCTGTGTGAGGTTTTTTAGTTAGTTAGCCTTAGTGGCTTAAATTTTGTAAAAGAGTTAGTAGGAGGTTAAATATGTCGTTGGACAAAAAGTCATATCACATATTTTAACGTTTAAGGACAAAGATATTTAAAAAAAGCTAAGTTTAGAATGGTTTTGACATTTTAAAGTGGCATAAAAATATAAAATAATCATAATAATATTATTACACTTCAATAAAAGTAACAGGTCGAAGTTAACAAGATATTCCGGGGCAATATGCACTAACAATAAGGAATTAAGTAATCGTGTTTTATTGAATATTTACAGAAAGAAATTTGTATTGGATGAGATTAAAAAGCTGTGATTTCCGTCTTTTCACGAAAAGATGTGAAAGACGAAGATGCTGAAATTTTGGTGTCATGTGCAGAAGACTAATGATGGGAGGATGAAGCAACGACAGCATTGCCACCGCACTCACGTGAAGGTCCTTCCCGAGAAGAACCTTTTAAGGGAGGAGTATGCAATGCCCATGGCTTGCAAGCATCGCCAACCAACACAAACTGTAAGGACCATTGAGTTGTATCAGGGAGACGGATGCCAGCAGCGCACTTCAAGTGCCTGAACCAGGCGGAGTGATGGCATGCAGAGCAGAACGACAGAAGGAAAAGATCGTCAGTAGTGCATGGAGAGAGCCAGAGTCAACACCGACTCACCAGTACCAGTACCATTACCAATTCCCATAATTATTTCTTGTTTCAAAATAAATTTCTGAATTCGTAGAGAAGTAGCGAGTTGTAAATAAAATAGACTTATAGCATTATTTGATCGGTGTGTTCTGAGATAATTATTTATTGGCTATAATTAATTGGAGATTTAATTTTGTGCACGTACTCATTACCATCATTTGTTCAGTAAGAACCGAAATCCGAGATCATCATCCATTAAAGTTTATTGTGATCATCTTTAGTCATCTTAACCGTCTTTCCACCTTATCAGTGAAAGACGTGCATTTGAGATTCGTGGCTTATCAGTTAAGAGAGTGATATAGAGAAGAGAGTGAAGGACTTGTAACGTATTTTGAGCTAGTCTATAGGGACACATATAGGGACATAAAGGAAGCTGACGAAGCTGCCCAAGCTGCACTTCATAGTAGAAAATTATCCCTAAAAGAAACAATTACGTTACAGAGAGTACACACAAAAGAAAAACCTTACAAGTGTAATATCTGCAAAAAATGGTTTTTAACCAAATCTAATCTAAAGGTTCACATTACCAGAATTCATGAGAAACTAAGACCGTTCAAATGTGATCACTGTGAGAAGAAATTTGGATCAAAGAACGAATTAAATATTCACACAAGACTGCATTCAGAAGATAAACCATACCAATGTTCAATTTGTGAGAAACGTTTTTCAGAGAAAGGCTTTCTTACTAAACACATGCCAAGTCATACTGGCGAAAAACCTTACAGCTGTCTGATGTGTAATCAGAAATTTCCCCGATCATCATCCTTATTGAGGCATAGGAAACGTTTTCATGGTAAAAATTTACTATTTTTAATTTCCGAAGAATGTTTCAAAGAAAATGGTAATTCTGATAATGAAATATGTTTTGAATGATGTGCAGAAGAACGGACCGAATCCTTTTCCTGTGTCTTCTGTGATTCCCGATTTCAAACTTTGACCAAACTACGATGCCACATTTTTGTTCACACAAAAGAAAAACCTTTTTGTTGTCCCTCGTGCGACGGAAGTTTTGCTAGCAAGGCTACTTTGGATCTCCACATCATTCAAAAGCACTTCAATGTCCGAAATTACAAATGCAGGTTGTGTGAAAAGGCATTCAAAATCCAAAAATCTCTACGAGAACATCTTCAAAGGCATTTGGGGGAAAAGTCTTACAAGTGTTTTACATGTAGTGAGAGCTTTTTTAATGTACAAGGGTTGAAGAGGCATACCCAAAGACACACGGGAGAGCTTTTTAAGTGTAATTTTTGCGACAGAGAGCTGACGCGCAAGGATAGTCTGAAAGTGCATATGAAGCGTATGCACAATATGTAAAATTGAATAATTCTTCTAATAACAAAAAATTGTCCCATATTATAAGTAGTTTAAGGTCAAATTAAAACATACTATGTGTGTATATATGCGTTTCATTTTGTCATGAAAGCGATTCATTTTATGCCAAACAAAAGTCTGTATAATTTTGCTTGTTTTTAAATATATATATTCAATTGTGTAAAAAAAAGTTTCGTCAATAATTTACTATCAGGTTATTACAACTTAGAATGTCGAAATGGTCTTCAATTAGATTTTTTAAGTCAGACTTATTCACATTTTGTTTTACATCATCTTCTCAAGTAGCATGTTAAATATATATCAAATTGCACCACAAAAACTGTCAGAGAAGCATGTAAATGGCCGTTCGTTAAAGTACAAACACATGGTTTTTGTGGTAAAAAATATTTCCGCAGACCTTGTCAGCCGAATAGATATTTTTAGTTAAGGTGTTATTTTAGATTTTGCAACGCATGTATATATCCTTTTGAATGTTATGATTTGAAACTTTTAGCTTGATTTGTTTACTTCAATGACTAAATTGATCATTTGAATGTTCAAATTTGGAATAACCAATACACAGGAAACACGATCTGTACAAGATTTATTCAATGATTTAATCAAGACTATCAGTTACTATTAATTGAAGATAATTTAATTGAATACCAGATATACATTGCACATAGAAAAGCTGGACTGGCCCTGTTTATCTTACTTGGCCTTATCTGACTGAGGATTCGTTAAAATAAACTATACGTCAATTTGTCAAGTAGGATGGTTTTTAGGTATGCCATGGTGTTGATAGTACTAAAACCATTTAACAAACAAATATGTGTACACAGGTACTAGGCAGTTTCCTCCCTTCATCAACAGCAACAATTACACGCGATCATTAATCGTTAACACATAATTTATACTCTGCACCTTTGTACATTAGGTCTGAACAACGCCCAGGGACCTACACATCTTCGCAATATACTCCATCGATGCAGGTTAACGTTGAAGTTACTATGAGTGAATTAGTAAAAACACGATGCCTTCTGATTCTTCATAATTTTTTTTTGTGTGAAAAATATTTTTTAATAAGAAACATGAAATTGTAAAATAATGTATTAACCTCAAGTTATTTAGATCATTACATCATTATCATTATTAATACCACCAAAACACATCTTGCCAGTATATAGTGTTTCAAAATAACAACAATCTGGATTTTTAATGTAATATTTCAATAAGAAAAGCTTGGCGTTGCCATATGTACATTAGTTATTACAAAAAATCACTGCAAAACATCAATCATTTGGAACAAACAGAATGATTTAATTGAAAAATAAAAAATATGATTGATTATAAAACAAAAATAAATTAAAAAGCACAATAGGTGGTACAGGAGATTTATATATATTCAAGAAGCGCAGTTTTAAAAATCCTGACGTTTCGGAAATTGTAGTTTCACCTTATGTAAATTTAAGGACTATCCTTGCGTGCCATTTCCCTTCGGCAAATAATTCACTATAAAAGTGTTGATCCATGTTTACGTGTATGCTTTTTTAGCTCATGTATGTTAAAAAAGCTCTCGTTGCAGGTGAAACATTTACACGGTTTTTCACCCAAACGTCTTTGTAAATGGCGTAGTAGGTAAGTTCGTGTTTTGAATGCCTTTTCACACAAACCACATTGGTGGTGTCGGACATCAGAGTGCTTATTATTGATGTGATCTTTCAGTCTACTCTTGTATACAAAACTTTTGTCACAGGAAATACAGCAAAAAGGTTTTTCTTTTGTGTGAGTAAAAATGTGTCCCTGCAGCATGTACAAATTTTGAAATTGGGAATCACAGAAAACACAAGCGAAGGATTTTACGCGAACCTCTATGCAACAAAAAAGAATTTGAAGAAGAAAGTCATGACTATCGCTAAAAGTTTCTTTAAAGATTTAAAATAGCAAATTCTTACCATGAAAACGTTTCCGATGAGCAACAGCGTTTGATGATTGCGAAAATTTCTGGTTACATATCTGACAGCTGTAAGGTTTTTCGCCAGTATGACTTATCATGTGTATAGTAAGTTGCCCATTCCGTGCAAAGCGTTTATCGCAGATCGAACAATGGTATGGTTTTTCTCCTGTATGTATTCTAGTGTGATTATTTAACGCTTGCTTTGATCCAAGTTTCTTCTCACAGTGTTCACAACTGAATGGTCGGTTATTCTCATGAACTGTTCTGATGTGACGCATTAAGTTGGTCAGGTCTGAAAACCGTGTTTTGCAGACATTACACTGATATGGTTTTTCTTTTGTGTGCACTCTCATGTGACACTGTACTAAACTCAAACGTTTTGCTTTATATGCACAAATACTGCATTTGTGCTCTGCTTTGGCCATTTTTGAAATATTCGATAATTGAAATGTACGGTTTTCAGAGCCTTAATGAGTGTTAACAGAGTTGTTTGTTAATCAATCGTGCAACAAATTTAAAATGCTCTTGTCTTTAATAATAAAACCTGACATTAGCTTGAAAGATTGCAAGATGTTGCGAATTCGAAAATTGTTTTGTCAATGTCTTATAACTCAAAATTTATATAATTAAAATGCCAAGTTATGTTTCAAACAGCTGTCCAATGGTTGCTTTGTTAGCCATGGGGGTCAATAATTGAGAGAAATCTGTCTAACTACTGCCAACAAGTTTTCATCGTGTCCTCCTACTGGAATATTGCGGATTATATACTTGCAGCTGCTGTACGTTTCACTGAACGTGCGATTCTATGCTTTCAGGATAATTCTTAACCTACGTGTATTCAGTCCCTAAGCAGGTATGATCAAATTTAAATATAAAATGTACAGCATATAGGTACTTCTTACATGCCCTGGTGGTAGTATTCAACCGTAGGAATATTAATCCGCTTAAAATTACGAAGGTCACGCCCGAAACGCCATTTGCTCAGCGTGCTGCATAAAAGTTTAATGCTAGTTAAAATAGTAGAACAATCGTGAGAAAACTGGTTGACGTAGGTTTTTTCTTAGAAACGATATCTATTCTGATAGCAGTAACAAGGATTTTCTTTTACACAATTAAGATGATTGGTCTACGTGACCCTACTTCTGACAACAAATTGAATATGGAATGGAGAGAACAATGCAGAAGGATAATATGTATAAACTACCTTGGAAGCAGAAATTGGTTTGGATCCGAAAGGCATACATCATTAATACAAACACAAATGTTTGCAATTAATGAATGCAAGGATTTAGAAGCTGAAGTTGCTAAAATGCACCGATTTGGATTGTCGGAGTTGCATATTTCTTTGTGAACATTTTAATTTGCTAAAGTGGGAAAATTTCTTAACTGTTTATCTTTAAGCTATATAACTACCTATCTGTCTCTGTATACTGCAACCTAAAATTTTATGGGTTCTTCCCTGGGTAAGTCCCGGTTAGTACATTTTTTGAATACCAAAATGCTAATTTAGATACTGTTTTGGGAAGTAAGTCTTCATAAATATAGCTGTAACCACATAATAGATATGGTGATATGCATAGTTCTTAAAGTAATGAAAATTGTTTAATGGAAAGAACCAACTTAATGTTTAAAAAAATTTAACGCACGAAAAGTACGTGGCACAGTAAAAAGTACTACACGTAAACCTAATGATAAGATTCTGAATTTTGTGTAAGCGCTTTATTTTCATGGCAAGACAGTTCATGCGTGGCAATCTCTACATACTATACGCTTGAAACCTTTTCCAGTGTGTTTCTGGGTGTACTTTTCTAATTCGTACGAGCTGAGGAAACTTACTCACGGGTGAAACACTTGTAGAGTTTGTCGCCCAAAGTTGTTATAACATTGGGTTTCTAAAAACTTTTTCACTTTTTTCAGTTTTCAATTTGGATTCAATTTCAAGTGTGCAGCACTTTATGCATTCTACCAGCATATGTTTTGCTGAACACGTAGGCAAACATAATCAACGTTCAGTAAGTTTGGTTCAATAAGAAGGACATTATGCACAAAATGTACATGTAGTTCTTATATTTAGAAATATGTACCTATTCTCATTTTAATCCTACAAAGAGCATGAAAACGTTTGCATAGTACAAGCACAAAAGATAAAGCAGTATGTCGTTTAGAATCATTTATTTTACCTCACATTCTCAGAATTGTTCGTGTAGAAATTTTAATCCGCTTAACAAAACCGAAAATTTTTACCTCAAGCATTCCAAAGCTTGCTGGCTACGTAAATCTTATATGGGAACCTTCTTAATGCGACCATGCTGATTTTGTGCAACGAGTTCTCCACTCAAAAAGGCGTGGTCTTAAATGAAAGGTTTAATACATGCACAACTTGCTGTATTCGTGTTTTGGAACAACCCTAATTAACAATACTAAAACATTTTTGCAAGGCTTCTGAACGTTTGAAATCTTTGCTGAATGTGAAAGTAAGGAGACTTCACAACTACCTGTACATTTTGTACCTTGTTTCTCAATGCTGTGAAACCTGCTTAATAATCCAGTAATTTAAGCACAGTGCTTGTATACAACAAATCAAGGTTGTCAACTTTTTCGGAAATACCGACAACAAATCATAATACGGATTCATGAATTAAATGCTTTAAATTCTTACATTAGTACAATCTACACTCTGCATTTTTGCAATACACTTTATATTCTATGGCCATCTGTTTGTAAGCTACTTTGTTACGTAGACTAATCCTTTTAATTTATGAAGCATATATGTTACCTTGGTTGAGCAAAATCGGACGCCTTATTTTTTGAAGAACAATTATGTATAAATCAGACATTTACTATTGTTCTAATATTTTAACAAGCATTCAAAGCTTATGCAGCAGGCTACGCAAATGAAGTTTGAGGCAGAGCCTTTTTCAGGTTAAGCGGATTATTACTTCAGTTCGTAAATGCGACTACGCCTACCTGTAGCATTTTTTCACATGCTTTAAAATCTAAACTTTAGTACAGTAATATTGAGTGGGATTGAGCTTAAGTTGACGAAACATTAACGTAGACTCATATAGTTTGTTGTACTGCGAAGCGCACACTGGATGCAACTATAAACGCTGCAATATACCAGTAAAAGGACGTAATAGAAAATGGTATACAGTAAAGAAAGCTTTGTCTGTATCACTTTTCCCTATATTTAATATGAAACCCCATTGAAAAAATCACTACAAAAGTAATTTTGAACTTTAACTAATTGGTTTTGAGTTTCATTACGTTGACATCATTTTTTAAAGATTTGCAACACTTTTGTAATTATTCAAACTAAAGCCAGGTTTTAAGGACTTTTAAATTTCTGCTTCAAGCTAAGCATTATAAATTTTTTGCACGAAGAAAAATTCTGCTAACACTTAGCGAATAAGTATTTCAAGAATGGGTCAAAAATGACCAAAGCAGAGCACAAATGCAGTTTTTGTGAATATAAAACAAAACGCGTGGGTAATTTCAAGAATCATTTGAAAGTGCATACAAAAGAGACACCCTTTAAATGTAGTATCTGCAATAAAGGGTTTGCAACCAAGAGTGGTTTCAACCGTCACGTTAAAAGAGTTCATGAAAACCGACGACCTTTTCAATGTGAGCACTGTGAGAAGAAGTTCGGATCAATGCATGAGTTAAGTCGTCACCAAAGTGTGCACACAGGAGAAAAACCATACCAATGCTCAATTTGTGATAAAGGTTTTGCACAGAAAGAGCATCTTACCTCTCACATGACATGCCATACTGGCGAAAAACCTTACAGCTGTCAGAATTGTAGCCAGAAGTTTTCCCAGTTATCAGGCTTATTGCAGCACCGGAGTCGTCTTCATGGTAAGCATTTTAAGTCCTTATTTTCCAACAAACTTTCAAAAAAGTAATACTTAAATTGTCCTGCTCAAATGTATTTATTTTTCTTGTACAGAAAAACGAGCAAAACACTTCGGTTGCATCTTTTGCAATTCCCGATTTCAAAATTTGATCGAACTACAACGTCACGTCTTTACTCACACAAAAGAAAAACCATTTTTCTGACTTTCGTGCGACGACAGTTTTGCAACAAAGAGTAACTTAAGACGTCACTTCAATCTTAAGCATTCTGATGATCGACATCACAAATGTAGTTTGTGTGAAAATGCATTCAAAACACGAGATTGCTTACGATTACATTTGCAGAGACATTTGGGGGAAAAGTCTTACAAATGTTCTACCTGCAATGAGAGCTTTGTCAACACTAAAGAGCTACCCAAGCATACTCGAAAGCATTAAAAAAGTCCTCAAGTGGAACACATGTTCAAAACACTGATGAACAAGCAAACCTTTAACATGCATCAAGTGACTATGCAATATATAACATTTCAGATCTGAGGATTTTATAAATCAAATTGTAGATACAATTTTCAATACAATATTGTGTGAGACTATCATTTTTTGTAATGAATTATATTTCAATTTTTTAATTTTAGGATTTTAGAAATTTTGATGATCAAACCGTCAATTATCTATTTCAATGTATCAGAAATTTTTTGTGTGATGAAATAATTACATATGCTATTGAATAAAGTTCTTTGTTTCAGTTGAACTGTGCGGTTTGCCATAGTTGTTTAGTATTTTGGTAGCAGTTTTTACTCTTAAATGTTATTATTGTAATCAAAAGCTAACCTTTTCTAATTGATACGTTCCACATTTTCTGGATTATTGCTATTTCGTTCGCTATAAATATGCATATAAGAGCGCCGAAAATATGAGTAAAAATTCTCACTGGCAACTAAACATTTACTGCAGCATGTGTGAGTATGTTGGAGTGCAGATGGGAATTAATCTGAGATGACTGATATGCGTTGCAAGTTACAAGGTCAAATATCTGAAAGATTGGTAGAGCTGAAAATGTGTAACGGCAGTACGTTTTACGTTTGTTGCAATCTTGTACCAATAACTAAAGATTGCGTAATATAGTTACGTACCATCATATGTAATATTTCCTGAAATAGTTGATAATCGGAAGGAGGTTCTACATAAATGGTTTTTTATTTTCCTAAACTGCATGTTTGAATTTCGAGTATCAGTATTGTATTAAACGACTAAATTAAAATAGTTGACGCTCCTAAAAGTTTAAAATAATTAAATAATTTAAGCTTATCATAGAAAGAAAAAGCCATTAATTTTTGTTTTGAGATTGCTGTGGTATACATTTTCAATACCCATGAACTACCTAGCATTCCTTCAACAAGGTTGCATTTTGTAAAGTAAATTTTTCCTTTCCGCAAAATATGGCAAAATAATATAGTATGTTACCTTTGAATATATATTTAATAATTGTGAACCATAGAGGGTGTAGTATTTTACTTACCTAATACTGTTGGAATAACTTACACATAAATGATACTACATTTGAATATTGCATCGATTGGTATATCTATAGAAAAGCATGCTTAACCACGTTTAGTACTACATGAAATACCCACATTCTGCATACCAGTTTCAATATCAGTAAAACTTTCTTGCAAAAATATTTGAGCCTTTCATAAGATGAGAAAATCAACGAAATGTTGCAGTCAGCGTAATCTACTTACTAGGTTTTCACAGTTATGAAGCATTGCAGGTTCATGGACGACCTAATAAGCTGAATGAGGAGCAACAAGCAACTAAATGTATTGTCGTGGTTATGTGTTTCGACTATATAAACTTCATTTTATATTGCATTTATGATTATATAACTTCTTTTTTGTTCACTTCAGAGATTCGGTTGAACCAGAGGATTAAAAAGCTCATGTTATAGGTATATTTCGTTCCACGACATTACATTTTTAATTGTACACAACATACTCGTATTGTGAATTGAAGATCGTCGTCAAAACAAAGGTGGAATAGCAATAACAGATTTTAATTATTCGCTTAAGTAGAAAAAGGATTTTGTTATTAGCACTATTGGAGAGAGTGCAGTTCTACATTTCAGTATTCAGACGACATATCAGGATTAACCCATCAATTCAAACATTGAATACTTTAAATGAGAACCTATTGAGGGTAATCCAATTTCCATTTTCACACGTACATAATATTCTGAGAATGCATTCAAGCACTTCGTGTACCCTAGTAGCTTGAAAACTCTTAAGGTACACGCCTGCGCTAAGCGCACATTCATATAAAATTTGCTAGTACCAGTTCAGCATTGTACGATCGTTTTTCAAACCAAATTATTTATATACTAGCATGTACTTGTAGTTGCCTTGTGCTTCAGCAGGTATTTTTTATGTACATATTTATGCATTTTGTGTTTATCAAAGTTGTAAGCTTGGTACCTCTTCAGTATAGTAGTAAAAATCCGCAATACAACTAAGCTTGAAACGGGTAGAGCTCGTCTGCGTTAATGTTCCCGATTCAAAAACCAAGAACAATGTATACGATTTCATATAATTTAAAGTTTTTGTAGTTTGCTCGCTTTGGACTAATAAATATTATAAATATTATAAATATTTTTTACTAAAATCGCATCGACTTGAGCATTGTTCTTACATGTTTTGAAGTTTGTGCTCTGCTGTTTGCCAACAAACACTGTGAACATTTAAAATTAAATGCCAGCTCGTCTAGAAATATAAAAATGCCCAAAGCAGAATATAAGTGCAGTGCTTGTGACTTCAAAGCACAATTCCTGAGTCGACTTCAGCTCCACATGAGAGTACATACAAACGAAAAGGCTTACAAGTGTGATATCTGCAACAAGTCGTTTACACTGAAAACTAATTTGGGTCATCACAAAAGCAGAGTTCACCAAAACGAACGACCCTTCAAATGTGAACATTGTGAAAAGAAATTCGGATCCAGGCAACATTTAAAAGATCACACAAGAATACACACAGGAGAAAAACCATACCAATGTTCGATTTGTGACACACGGTTTGCACGGACGACACATCTTACTACTCACATGAGACGTCATACAGGAGAGAAACCATACCAATGTTCAATTTGTAAAAAACGCTTTTCGCGTAGGGAACATCTTACCAGACACATTACGTGTCATACAGGCGAAAAACCATACAGTTGCAATGTTTGTAATCAAAAGTTTTCCAATTCGTCAAATCTTTTATCACATCGGAAACTTCACGGTAAGCTTCAACTAAAAGTTATTTTTAAAAAAAATATTGAGGGAATTTATCATTAAATATACATGTTGTTTTTAGACACATTCTCCAAAGCTTTCGGTTGTGTTTTCTGTGGCATGCCATTCCGACAGTTACAAAATCTTGAAAATCATATTCTTGTTCACACAAAAGAGAAACCGTATGGCTGTTCCTCGTGTGATAAAACGTTTTCAAGGAAGTATTCGTTAATATCCCACATCAAACACATGCACTCTGATGACCGCTTGTACAAATGTGAGTTGTGCCAGAAGACGTTCAAGACGGGGCATAGCTTGCGTTTACATCTGCAAGGGCATTTGGGTGAAAAATCCTACAAGTGCACATTATGTAATCAGAGCTTCTCTAAACTGTTATCAACATCAAAAATCAAAAGTGGGCGCGATGGGTAGCCACGACTTTGAAAAAAGGATGTTTACTATAGAGCCTTACGGGAGCTAAAATTACAAACTCGTTCATATCTCGACAACGTCAAGAAATAATGACATACTTTAAATTGCAAAATTGTAGAGTTTTAAAAGCTCTATCGGAATCAGCAATAAACTGGGAGGTCAAAATTTTTGCCCTTAGGTTACATAGTCCTTTAATAAATTTGAACCTTTGCTATACATTATAGAAAAGTTCGAAATATTAAATAAGTGTTATTCTATATAATACACACAGTTACCTTTCGTAGTTTCCAGGTTAGCTTATACAGCTACGTTTCACTCATACATATACAGAAATCTTTCAAATTTATTTCAAAATATTTCGGGCGGGATAAAGTATCCTAAACCAAAAAATGCTTGAAATAAAGTGGCATGCAAAAAAGAAACTTCGCAAAATCAAACCAAATGCACTTGTCCACGTACAAGCTTTGACTTCCAACTTTTAAAGTATCAAGTACATTGTATAATTAGGTTACCAAAACATATCCAAGATAGCCAAAGTTGTTTAAAATGCTTAATTGATAAAATATTTTACTAATTGTCGTATCATAATTAAATTTAAAATGCTCATAACTTAGCAACGTCTTAACCAATATTGAAAATTCTATTAATTTTTAAGTCAGGAACTAGTTTACTTTCACCCCATTAAAGTCATTTGGTTTAGTTTTAAAATCGCAAGTATGGCCTGTCCCACTTGACGTGGCTTTCGTCATAGACGAATGCAGATTTTCCCACGACGAAAACGATTATCTCTTGAATATAATACTGTTTTGTATAAAGCTAATTGCACAACTTTAGACTGCTACTATCAAATTGCACGCAACTGATTGCTAAGAACAGACAAATACGTTAAGGTATCAAGTATCAACCCAATTGAAAACACAAGGTGTTTGTATATACATGAATGCATTCTCAGACTTTGTATCTATGTGTAAAAATATTAATCCGATTATCACCAAAAAGTTCTGGCTTTAAGTATTTGATGCTGCGTTAGTCCTAAAATGACAGTTTTCTCAAGACTGCTATGCATACTATGGGGACATAGTCACATAATGTTTACTAATTAAGTGGCTTATTAGAAGCTGAAATACTATAATATATTTTTCTAACGTCAGTCTTCAGCTCATAGTACGGGTAAGCCGTATACAATTTCAAACAATACAAGTTGTTCCTTTTTTAATATTACTTTCACGTTAATCATTTATTTATTTATATTTGATTAGTTTTTTCCTAATATGGATTTTATTACTGCAAAGGCATTAATTTGCTTATAAAAATGCGAATATGATAGACTTTATGCACTTACATATTTTAAAATATATACTTGACGCATAATACTACGTACAATTGTAAAGATTATGTTCACAAGCTTACTTGTGGATTTAAAATTATTAAAATATTATCTGCTGATGATACCAAAACTGCGAAACAAGGACAGCATGGAACAAACTTTTTTTAACAATAAAGGTCACAGTTACCTAAAGCAGCAAACTTCTGCATCATTTTATAAAACTTAAATCAACATGATGAAAATTGAAAGTCTAACGTTTAAAAATCTAAATGGTTTGATTCCAAAATAATATTGCAGCATTTCCTAAAAAGCAAACAAATTGTACGTATTTATATCCAGTTTGAAATATTACATCTTAAGAAAACGCTGCATGCGTTATTACGAACTGTCTTTGTGTATCTGTACTTAATCGCAAACTCTGCAAGCCAAGGACTGAAAGCTTCTTATTTATGTTTCTTATTATGTAAATATAATCTGCGCGCATTGTAAAACATCTGATTACATACAGATCTGTATAGTGCACTTGTAGGATTTTTCACCCAAATGCCCTTGCAGATGTAAACGTATGGACGATCCCGCTTTGAACGTCTTCTGGCACAACTCACATTTGAGCAGGCGGTCACCAGAGTGCCTGTGTTTGATGTGAGATGTTAACGAATTCTTCCTAGAAAACGTTTTATCACACGAGGGACAACCATACGGTTTTTCTTTTGTGTGAACAAAAATATGTCTTTGAAGAACTTTTGCCTGTCGGAATGGCATGCCACAGAACACACAACCCAAAGATTTAGCGGATTTATCTAAAAATAACATAAGTATTTGATGACAAGAGTCCTTGCATATTTTTAAAAAATGGCGTTTTAGATTAAATTTACCGTGAAGTTTCCGATGTGAAAAAAGATTTGATGAATTAGAAAACTTTTGGCTACAAACATTGCAGCTGTAAGGCTTCTCTCCTGTATGACGTGTCATGTGATCAGTAAGGGTTCCCTCTCGCGCGAAGCGTTTACTACATATCAAACATTGGTACGGTTTTTCCCCTGTATGACATCTCATGTGTGAAGTAAGAGGTGTCTTCACAAATTGAACATTGGTATGGCTTTTCTCCTGTGTGGAACCTTGTGTGAATTTTTAAGTTGTATTTGGATACGAAAGTTTTTTCACAATGTTCACAGTGGAAAGGTCGTTGTTTTTTATGAACTGTGTTAACGTGGCGTTCCAGACTATTATTCCTTTGAAACCCTTTGTTGCAGATGCTACACTTGTAAGGTTTTTCATTTGTGTGTACTCTCATATGACGCTGGAGTTTACTCAAAGATGGTGCTTTGAATGTACAAATACTGCACGTGTGTTCAGCCTTGAATATTTTTGAACTCTCAGACATGATGGTATAATTTAGGTGTTCACAAGATTTATCTTCTTGTAATATTGCAAAAAAGACAAAAGCTAATGCTCAATTAGATGAGAGTTTGAAAACAGATAACAGTATTTCTGAGATAATCAGATTTCTAAATTTCTTTTACACTTTCGTTTTATTTTTTTATTTTGCAACAGAGTAACTGACAAGTCTTGCTTATTGCGAACTGATTTTAAATGTGTTCCACCTAGTTGTATTCGGCAGGGTGCCTAGCAATTAAATGGTTTCGCCACACTGAAACACAAGACGCATAAAATTTTTGAGTAGCTATTTTTGTAACAAGAAGTACATGTTAAATTTTAATTCTTTAAACTGTGTGTCCATAAATTTCCATGCTTAACTTGCTACACAAACTTTTGTGAAACAAGGAAGCTGCGGTGGCCCAAGGATTACCTGCTAATCTTGCTGGGTCTCACAAACATTTAGTTCTTAGGTACTTTCAACACGTGAGCTAAATAATTGATTATATATGGCAAATCTGCTTTTCAAGATTATGTTTTTGCTTTATGCGGATACCAGAAAAATGTTACATTTCGGTTGAAGTTACAAATAATTTCTTTCTCGGAATTTGTATGAGTGAATTTTAATCCGGTTAAGACAAGGTTTCTAAGTATTTTGGGTGTTCGGTGTTTCATTGGCTGCGTGGACTTTTACATAAATGTCTTGCTGAAGCAAAAATGAAAAGAATGTTCATATAGAGAAAACAAAATGTCCATACAAGTAGCCATAACCAGAAAAGGTTAGAATCGAATATGTTTAACATGATTTATGAAAACACATAATGCCATTATAAGTTGAGCAATTGTCCTCAATTCAAAAAACTAGTAAATTATGTTTTCATATGTATGTACGGGCTTATATGCTCAACTTACGTCTGGCTGACATAAGCTGTTGGCATTCGTTCTGCAGCATATTTGTTGTGAGCGTACACGCCTTATATTTAGTAAACATTTTCCTCAATAAAGGTTTTTGAAACCATCGAAACCAAAAATGCCTACAATGTATAGATGGCTTTTGTATTTGTAACCAATCACGTACTCAGATTTTAATCCTCTTTAACCAAAAATGGTTTCGTACTAAATGCTCAATTCTTAGTTGCTGCCTAAATGATGCAAAACGAAGCAAACTTTCGTAGTAAATGTTCTTGTACAATTGTTTAAAGCCAATTACTGCAAGTTTCTTTCAGGAACAATGTTTGGCTAATCCTGGCCAAAAAGATATCAGGCCTCTCTACTTGGCTTACTGGAAAAGTTATCACATAGAAGTTGCTCCCTTTAGACTTACGTGGAGATACTAGTAGGCTAAATGGACTCGGTCGTATAATACGAAACCCAAATTCACGGGAAGTGTGAAGTCCATGGTGAGAAAAGGCAATAAGGTGGGTTAACTGCATCTAGAAAAATGATTTCATGTATGTACATTCTGAACAGTATATGTACGAACCTGTTTATATTTTACTTGCTTAACACGAAAAGGTAGTAATTGAAAAGTGAATGCTTTATTACTTGCAAAACTCCTAAATTTTTTTACAACGTCAGAATTTGGATATGATTATAGAAACCAATTACCACTCAAGTAGCATTAAACACAGAATGTAGATTTTCTTTAATAAAAAAACTAATTACTGCTAGATGACAATATTTTAACTTTGACCTGACGACAGTGTTTAGCGATTTACTCGTACAAACTTTAAATCCTAAGGTATTCGTTTCTATTCCTAGTGGTATTAACGTGTTTAAACTTTATCCCCTTAAAACCAAAATGTTTTACACATGTTTTCGCTCATCATGATTCAATTCGTTTCCTTAAGAGAGTATATATTGTGTAAAAGCATGCAAAATGCTAGAAATTGATAGCACAGTACCATAACGCTGACCTAAGAAGTTTTTTTTGGGAAAATACCCTACTTTTAGATTTGCAACTAAACCTTAACATCCAAAGATAGTATTTTATCCTACAAAGTGCCAATATATGCTTAGAATGGGTATGACGTACATTTGTTCAACAAAAATTCTCATGACACTATCAGGCTTATTTAATCTTTTTGGCTTATCACTGTTTGATATGATGATCCTTTCACGATTAATTAACCTTTCCTCCCAAGCAATTAACATTAATTATTTGCAGCACTATTGTAGACAATCTGAAGAATCATACAGCTACAAAGAAAAACAAACTTCCACGTTTCTACAGTTGCCTCATATTTCAAAATGAGAAGAATGTAGAGACGACTACGGACCTGTGTAAGTTATTGAACGCAGTGTTTTCGAGTTAACAGGAGTGCATGTGGACTTTGCAACAATTCGTACGTTCCAATTCGTAGAAATAACATTTAACGTATGCTTCAACATTACTTAGCAAGACAAGTGATTAGCATTCTGCATAAAACACAACGCTAACAGGTACCTTTTTCCTTAATAGTATTTACCTTTTCAGACTTTAATCCGCTTAACTACTCAGAATTTAAACCTTTCGAGGATAGTCGGATTGAAACTTTCACACGTACATGATATTCCAAGAACGCATTCAAACACATTACGAGTCCATAGAGTTTAGAAACCCTTCAGGTTCATGCCAAGCAAAATTCTGGGGCATTCTGGAAGAAAAAAATTAACGTTGTACAAACGATTTTATTACCTGTATAGAATACCTTATTACTTGGAACCTGCAAATATTTTGTAACATCGGTCTGTGGTACTATTGATGTACAAAATTTATGCAGTTTGTGTCTAGCAACGTTGTAGGATTACAATACCTGTACACTTCCATATTTTAGCAATCAGACGCATTGAAAGTCAGTTTGCACGAAAGATTTGTCTGGATTGGTGATTCCAACTTTTAAAAAATCAATTGAAAAAGGAACATCTTTTGGGAAAGATTAAGTTTTTGTAATTTGCTTGCTTTGCTTAAATTAATATTTGATACTTTTGATTACACAAGGTCATCTATTTGGGCCTCCTTCTTACGTGTTTTGAATTCCTTGCCAGACTAGTTGGCAATAAACCTTGTAAACAATTGTAAAATACCAACATGTTTGGAAGTTCAAAAATGTCCAAATTGGATTACAAGTGCAATATTTGTGAGTTTAAAGCAAAATGCTTGAGTCACCTTCAGTGCCACATCAGAGTACATACAAACGAAAAACCCTACAAATGTGATATCTGCGGCAAGCCGTTCACACAAAAATCTCATTTAGACAATCACATAAGTAGAGTTCATCAAAACCAGCGACCCTTTATATGTGAACAATGTGAAAGGAAATTCGGATCCAAACAAAATCTAAAACATCACACAAGAATACACACAGGAGAAAAACCATTCCAATGTTCAACTTGTGACAAGCGCTTTTCCCATAAAAGGAGTCTTACTAGACACATAACAAGTCATACTGGCAAAAAACCGCACCAGTGTTCAATTTGTGACAAGGGCTTTTCGCAGAATGGAGATCTCGTTGGACACATGAGAGGTCATACCGGCGAAACACCTTACAGCTGTCAGTTTTGTAATCAGAAATTTTTCCAATCATCATCCCTAATGCAGCACCGGAGACGTTATCATGGTAAAAAATACCATGTGTAATTTTTAAATATATTTTGAAAGAACGTAATACATTAGTCTTGAATTTTTCTTTAAACGTTGTACAGAGTATAAAGTTGATTCCCATGGTTGCGTATTTTGTGATGGCAGATTTGAAAATTTAAACAAACTACAACACCACATTTTTGTTCACACAAACGAAAAACCTTTCAGCTGTCTCTCGTGCGACAAAAGTTTTGCACACAAGAGTAATTTAAAGGTACACATCAAATCTAAGCACTCTGATGACCGAAATCACAAGTGCATTTTGTGTGAAAAGACATTCAAAACAGGAGCTGCCTTACGATCACATTTGCAAAGACATCTGGGTGAAAAACTTCACAAATGGTCTATTTGCAATGAGAGCTTTTTCAACAATCAGGAGCTAAACATGCACTTACAGAAGCATACAGGAAAACTTCTCAAGTGCGAAGTTTGCGGAAAAGAAATGGCATATGAGCGTAGTTTAAAAGTACACATGAAACGAAAACACAATATGTAAATTTTATAATTTTAAAAATAATGCATAGCAAATTGTAGATACAAATTCCAACCCAATAGGTTCTACTCTACAATTGTTTTGTACAATAATTATATTTTGGTTTGAATTAAGGTATCGTGCGTGTTCAAGGGTATTAACATTTTGTGGTTGTGATTCATAGGATTAGCAAAATGCAAATGTAATCAAATTCCAACATTTTATTTTTAAATGATTCACGCTAGAAAATATGTTTTGATTATTTTTATTATATTCTCCATATTATTAACAGTGCCGAGTTATTAAAGTTTTAAAAATTTGCATTATTAGTTAATAAAATTTGATTAATGTAACATTTGTTTAGATTGAGGTTTGTCAAGATTAATGTTTGAAACTATGTTTTTGTTAAAAAATATGTTTGGAAATTTTTTTTATTGAAAATCAGAAGATAGTAATTGCTGCTATTTGAACTCAAAACATCAACGTCGCCATGGTTACTGGCGGATTGAGGCTTTTTGGAAGCAGTGGACACATATTTTTGGGTTAAATGATTTTTACAATTAACAGGAGAATCAATGACTAAACAACATTTTGCCGGATTTAAAGGCTTATCACCAGTCTTAGTAAGCAACACTATCTTCATCTCAGAGTCAGTCGAAAGACCCCTTTAAAAGTAGCATCAACAGAGTTAGTACTGCATATTCTGTTAACAAAACATATCAGTGCTTTACTCAACGAGGTGAATTTGACTATCTAATCGAGTTTGGTTTTTTGTTGTGAATAAACAGAAGAACCAAAGTTAAGAAAGATAGTCATTCTCCATTTTTGAAGTTAGTGCAGATTTGCAAAATATTAGTGGACAGCAATGCATTTTCCAATTTCTAGCGATTTCTAGTTTTTTAAAACTCTGACAAGTTTTTGTACCAAACTAAAATATAGGTACAATAAGCTTTAATATAATTACCATTTAAATTTGTTATTTTTACAAATGTAATTGAGTAACGTTTTTGCAATGACTATTCAAGCAGTGCACTTTTTGGTAACCAAATCCTTAGTATTTATGTCAGTATTGTAAGATTGCTGTGTTAACTTTGCACCTGCTTGAATATGTTTATGCACGGAGCATGCAAATATTTTCAAGTTTTAGTAAGAAAGGATAAAGTTATGGTATTCGGTAAAAAAGTATTCGGCTTTAAGCGGATTATAGTTGGATGGCGTAAATACAATTGCTGAGAAAAGGTGTATGTGAATACCATATTATTTGAAGGATTTTAAGAAAGGTGCACATAAACATGCGTACTTTTTGTTTTTAGTCTGCATTGTAGAAGTGTTCCGTCAGAAGTGCATCAGCACGTAGATTTCAAAATGATAAGGGTGAAAAACCCGGGTAAAATTTAAAATGTCATGGTGGCACTGTGCAACGTTAAATGCATCCTTTTAGTGCATCATTTATCAGTTCAGTTCAGCTCAGTGCTGCTGGTTAAAGACTTAGTAGAAAATACTTCAGCTGTTTGTTTTGCGTTGGATGCAACGAATTTTTTACGGCTTAATGCAGTAATTCTTTCTAATTTAGGATTACAGATTTATGACCTTGAAGTAAATACAAACCAATGTATCCTACAAGTTTACAAAAGACGGCAAAAAAATAGATCACATACGTGGAATTTTTAACTTAAATTTGATGAGCTTATTTCGGTTCATTAAATTTGTAAACACGTCGGTACAGAAACTTTGTACTTGAAGTAGACCTAATGTTATGATTGGGATGTACGAGTACTTGAATTTTGTGTTGTTGCTTCTATAACGTATTCTTCTTTCGCTTCACAGTATTAGTTGGATCTTTGGGTTAGAAAGCTCATGTTTTGGGAATTTTTCGTTCCTCGACCAAACATTTTAAATTATACACGGATTAAACCTATTGTGAGTTGCAGACCGTTGTCAAGACGAAATTATTAAAGCAATGGCAGCTTTAAGTAACACTCTTAAGTATTAAAGGGATTTTAGCATTCAGTGACTAGGACTATTTGAGGTATGAATTGTCCCCAAAATCAGGATTGCTGTATTGAGAAGACGTTCGTTTCAGAGTTTACCCAGCAAATCAAACATTGAAAACTTTTAAGGAAAACCTTTTGAGGATAATCGGATTAAAATTTTCACACGCAAATAATATTCTGAGAATGCATTCAAGCACTTCACGTATCCTGCTAGCTTTAAATCTCTTTAGGGTACATGCCTGCGCTAGGCGCACATTCAAAATGCAATTTGGTAGTAGCAGTTCAGCATTGTGCGATGGTTTTTCTAGCTAGAGTATCCGTATATAATATGTATCTGTAAATACCTTGTACGGCAGAAGCGGTTATTTCGATACAGAGTTTATGCACTTGGTGCTTAGAACTTCGTAAGCTTAGCATACACTTTTCCGCATAAAAGTAAAAATGCGCATTATAACAAAGCTTGCACTCAGTAAGGCTTGTTTGCATTTATGTGCCTAATTGGAGAAACCAACCACAAGGTGTACGAATTGTATAAATTTAAAGCTGTTGAAGTTTGTTCGTTTTGGATAATTAAATACTACAAATATTTATTGTACCTTGTGGTTTGGCAATAAATTCTTTCAACACTCAAAATACCAACATGTCTGAAGATTCAAAAATGTCCAAAGCAGAATACAGGTGCAGTATTTGTGACTTCAAAGCAAAATTCCTGAGTCACCTCCAGCGCCACAGGAGAGTGCACACAAAAGAAAAGTCTCACAATTGTAATATTTGCAACAAAGGGTTTTCAACCCAATATAGTCTAAAGTTTCACATTACAAGAATTCATGAGAAACTAAGACCGTTCAAATGTGAACGCTGTAAGAAAAAATTTGGATCAAGGAAACAATTAAAAATTCACACAAGAGTGCATTCAGAGGATAAACCCTACCAATGTTCAATTTGTGACAAACGCTTCTCAGAGAAAGGCAAACTTAATGGACACATGACAAGTCATACTGGCGAAAAACCTTACAGCTGTCTGATGTGTCCTCAGAAATTTTCCCAATCATCATCCCTATTGAGGCATAGGAAACGTTTTCATGGTAAAAATTTACAAACTTTATTTTCTACAGACAGTTTCAAAGAAAATAGTAATTTTGATGATCAAATATGTTTTGAATGCTGTGCAGAGGAACGAGTCGAGTCTTTCTCCTGTGTTTTCTGTGATTCCCGATTTCAAAGTTTGACCAATCTACGATGCCACATTTTTGTTCACACAAAAGAAAAACCTTTTTGTTGTCCCTCGTGCGACGGAAGCTTCGCTACCAAGGGTAATTTGGAACTCCACATCAATCAAAAGCACTCTAGTGTCCAAAATTACAAATGTAGTTTGTGTGAAAAGGCATTCAAAATCCCCATCTCTCTCCGAAGACATCTGCAAAAGCATTTGGGTGAAAAATCTTACAAGTGTTCCATCTGCAATGAGAACTTTTTTAGTGTACAAGAGTTGAAGAGGCATACCCAAAAACACACGGGAGAGCTTTTTAAGTGTCAGTTTTGCGACATAGAACTGACACGCAAGGATAGTCTAAAACGACACATGAAACGAAAACACAATAGGTAAAAATTTTTTACTTTAAAACTATGCATAACAAATTGTGGATACAAAGTACGAAATTTTCAGTATGGATTGTGTAAAAAGGCATTTAAAACCGGATTAAATTTAACGACATCTGAAAGGGCGTTTTGGTGAAAGAACCTACAAGTGCTGTACGTGTGGTGAAAGACTTAAAAACGCACACCCAAAGACATAATGGAGAGGTTTTCAAATGTAGGATTTGCAGTTGCCAATATTTTTAGTTAACAGTAGAGTTATTATCATTTTGTAAAGCAAAAACATTGTTTCAATTCAACTATAATGTTTTTTGTAAGTTACGGATATATTTGCTGTAGTTTATACCAATAGCAAATGTAAATGTAATCAAGTGCAATGCTGCAAAAAATATAGATTATTGTTTCTTCAAACACTGCATTAAGGCAATTGAAGATTAATGTTTGTTAATAGAGTCTCTTGTTTTTATTTATAAAATGTTGAAAACAAAATAAATTCTTATTGTGTTGCAGAAGAGATTCAGCTGCTATTATTTGAAGTTATTACCTCTACGTAGTCATTGTTGCTGGTACGTTTACCGCGTAACGCGTACAGATTTGTTGTGCATCGTTTTGGTAAATAATGGCATGCAGAAATTGCTGTAGGAAATTCAGACCGAGTGCTGTACCAGAGTGTAAAACAATTTTATGTGCGCTGTAAAATCGCATGAATGAAGGCTGTTGCTCCTGGTAATGGGTGTGGGCTGTTTAAAACCTGTGGGCAGAAGTTTTTGGATGAAATAATTTTAGAATTACCACGATAACAAATCATTAAAAATCATCTCATCTTATTGTAGGCGTATCAATAATTTTAGCAAGCAGTGCCATCCCCGGGTTGGTGACTTAATTCCCCTGGACAACTCATCCCCGGACTATTTTCCCTGGACAAATTTTCCCTGGACAATTTTCCCCTGATTTTATTTGCCAATTCAGCGGAATTTCCCCGGACAAATTTTCCCAACTCAAAAATTTCCTCACATCCATTTTTCTTCCACAATTTTTTCCATATTTTTTTAAAAAAATTATTTGCAATGAAAAATGCACAAAGTGTGCTTGGTCTTTTTGAAAATAAATCAATTTATAAAGTCAGCAATCATAATAATCACCCACATTTGTGCGTAGAATTATACAAGATGTTAAGTAAACATTCAAGTAAAATACTTTAAGACTGCATTGCCAATATTCTGTGGTATGCTTACTTCTTTGATTGATCATGTCATATATTTCTTTTGGCTGGCCTCTTTTACCCACTACCAATATAAATGTCCGGTTTGGGGAAAAATTTGTCGGGGGAAAAATGTCCGTTTTGGGGGAACGTTTGTCAGGGAAAAAATGTCCGTTTTAAGGAAAAGTGTGTCGGGGGAAAAATGTCCGCAGGAAAAAATATTCAAGGAAATTTTGTCCAGGGAAAATTGTCCGGGGGCGAGTTTACCGGGGGAATCGGGTTCTAGCCATGGGTTGGTGACTTAATTTCCTCGGACAACTCATCCTCGGTCTATTTTGCCTGGACAATTTTTCCCTGGACAATTTTGCCCTGACTTTTTTTTGCCAATTCAGCGAAATTTCCCCGGACAAGATTCCCCTATTCAAAAATTACCCCAAACACTTTTTTCCTTTTACAATTTTTTCCATGTTTTTTTATTTCTTTGCAATTATACACACATATAGTATTTTTCGGTTTTAAAATAAATCGATTTACAAAGTCAACAAACAATTAAACAATATTACGATTATTAAATTTTAAACTAACATTTAACTTTCTATTTAAAATGCATTTAAAAAAATATTTTTAAACTGCACTGCCAATATTTTGCTGATTTCGTTTACTTCTTCTCACATTGGTCATATCGTGAATCTTTTTCTGTCTCTGCTTCTTTTCCTTTCTACCTGTACAATTAATTTCATTTCGTGTAGGCGCCTGAACCGACTGATGAACTACTGCCAAATCTGGCATGGTACACACACGTTAGGAATTACCATCCTCTTCAGAACTTGAATCGTTATCGGAAGTAGGCCCCCGGACAACTCGGTTTTGGCGTCGATGTGTCTTCATTTGCGTCATGTTGTATGCAATACCAAGAATAAACTCATCTAAATTGTTTGCATCGTAGCTCTGGACCAGATTTAGGATGCGTTTATTAAGCTGAACTTGCTTAAATCGTTTCTCAACAATATTTGCTCCCGCATGCATCTGAGCAAGTGTGACTGTGGTTGCGATTTGCTCTCTTTGGAGTAGACGAATCAGTTGATAGAAGGGCAGGTGCAAACTTTCTGCAATAACTTGGATGCGACGGTTCCAGGCTTCGACGGAATTGTTAGTCCGTGGCCTATTATCTAGTACACGTTGATGAACTGGCCAGAATGAAGGAGGGAATCTTACTCTTATAGCTTGACTCTTCCACCAAATAAGTGTTTTGGATATACGCGAGATACTTATCCAGATGCAGCTTAATTTCTCCAGTCCAATTTGCTGAGGCTGCAATTTTTCTGAATGCACTATGAACATCGTGCAAGTGAACAAACGGTATTCCAAACAACTTTCGAATGAACAGGGAAAATTCAGTATTCTTTTTGTATTCCTTTGTCAAGACAGAAGGCAAGTTTCTATAAAGTGACTGCGTAAAATGGAAATGGCAGCCCTGCAGGACAACATCAGGAAACGTCTGAGAAGCGGCATTCATCATGCCCTTTTCAAAGTCCATAATGCAAATGCTTGGTGAGAAAGTTATTCCTTCGCTGTTGTCAATTATTGCATCAAACACGTACTTGTAGCTTGACGCTTGTTTGTCAGATAAGAGGGCATAAACCAAAGGAATGTCCATCCATTTGGCAAGATTGCATGAATGGTAAACAGCTGTGTATAAATTTTTGTCACCAAATCGAATGTTCCATCACACGCCCAGACGTCTGCTTTGGCTAAAATCTTGAATTTTAACAATACATAGCATGTCATTATGCATCTGGCAACCTGAAACTTATTTATAGGGTTATAATATACATTCAATTTACTTTTAAATTTCCCGAAGTCATAAATACAAAGATTCTCTTGTCATCACATGAATCTTTAAATAGAAAATTGACCGTCTCATTGTCTATTTGAACACACTTTTGGGCATGACTTAGAGAAACCTGCTGTCTGCTTGAAGGTTCCTTGACATTTTCAGGCTTCCGCCATCGGCGAATATTCCTACTTAGTTTGTCACTAGTTGGCAGGGTTTGCAACACGGTCGGAGAATACTCGTTGTAGACCCGGGTCAAGACTTTTGCGGGAGGTTCACTACTGGCCATTGCAATTTGTTTCATTTTATCTTTAGCTTCCTCAACTTGGCACCTGAAAGGTTTCAGTTTTGATATGTTATATAGTACCAAAAAATTAAACAAAAAGAGTAGGTTTAAATCCAGAAACTTGACTTACTCGAAGGATGAAATAGTGCATACGTGTGGCTGAGAAACGGTAACTGTCCCTGTTGAAATAGATTTAATGGCTCGTCCCCTGCACTGTTTTTGTACACATCTAAAATACTCATTGGTTTTGCCTTGGTCTTTTTTGTAGTACAATTTGAAGTCGTGAACCAGCTTGCCTTGCTTGCTTCGCTGGGTATTTAAGTACCCACTTCCTTCCATAATTATGACTTATTTGCCAAAAAAAAATAATTAAACGGCTAATGATAAATGGCTGTAAAAGTAGCTGTAGAGAAGACGTGAGTAGTGTGCTGCTGCTGTCAGAGAATGAAAATGAACATGGCGACTTTTTATCAGCAAAGTCCGCGAGTAAATTTATGCATAAATGTTCGATGCAAATGTCAGACAAAATATGCAAACGAGCTACCACCACCACCAACACAAGTACCGAAGGAGTATATCAATAGGGTCTTGTTAAGGAAAAAACTGTTAGGGTAAAAATATCCGCTTTGAGGCAAAATATGGCAGGGAAAAAATGTCCGGTTTGGGGGAACTTTTGTCGGGGAAAAAATGTCGGTTTTGAGGAAAAGTGTGTCGGGGAAAATATGTCCGCAGGAAAAAATATCTAGGGAAAATTTGCCCAGGCAAAATAGTCCGGGGATGTGTTGGTTGACCTATAACAGTGTTTTTGTAGCAATTAGATTTTTAAACTTCTTTTGCACTTTTGCTTGATTCTTTGAATTTGGAACAGAGAAGTTGACAAGTCTTGCTCATGGCGAACTGGTTTTAAATGTGTTCCGCCTCATTGAATTTGGCAGGATATTTGTCACCAGACGGGCTTCACCGCATTGAAGCACAAAACGCGTAAAGTAAACGAGTAGTTGATTTTTGTAAGAGAATGTACCTGTTCAAACTTCTAATCCTATAAACTGTTCGTCTTTAACTTTAAATGCTTAACTTCCTACATAAGCTTTGTGTAAAACAAGTAAACTGCGGTGACGTTGGGATTTTTACCTATCTTACTGGGTATCACAAATATTTAGTTTTCATGTACTTTCAACATTGCAGCTATATAAATGATTATATATTGTTAATCTGCTTTGGAACGTTTATGTTCTTGTTTATGCAGATACCAAGAAACAGTTACACTTCGGTTAAAGGTACAAATAATTTCTTTCTCGGAATTTGTATGAACGAATTTTAATCCGATTAAGACAAGGTTTCTATTTCGGGTTGTCAATGTTTCATTGGCTGCTTGGATTTTGATATAAATGTCTTGATGAAACAGAACTGAATAGAATGTTGATGTAGAGAAAACAAATTGTACATACAAGTAGCCGTAACCTGAAAAGGTTTAAATCCAGTACATTTAATCGGATTTGTGAAAACTGAAAATGACGTTATGTTTAACAACTGTCTTCAACTCAAAAATTAGTCAATTATGATTTAACCTGTCCTGGCTAATATGCTCAACTTACGTCTGGTATGCAATTTGTCGAAAAACAGCTGCGGTACTGAAAACATTAGAGGTGTTTGCAGGTTTTGCGTTGTTGAGTACATTCAAAATTATTGTGGAACTGTTATCAAAATGCCTACGAATGTTCACCTATTGCAAGCACAGTTCATGCGGAGGCTTCACACAGTATGGAAACAAATAATGGCCGATTGCATGGTATTTTCTTATTGGGTGATAAATAAAATATTCACGTGGGGTGTCTAGTAAAATCAAGTTGGCTTACCACAAAGGACCTCCACTCTTGCATACACTATTTCAGAAGAGGACTTCACAAAAGAAAAATGCATACGACGTTAAGATGCACAAATATGCATTCTCAGAAGTTGCATGATTCCTGTGTAAACGTTAATTCACTTATCGCCGAAAGGTTTAACTTTGAATATATAATGCTTCTACATTTACATTAATCTCAGCACAAACATTTTACAATACCGGAGTCTCCATTTGAAAATTTTTTCATGGAACAAATTATCCATCAAGTAGCAATAAGCACAGCGTGTCTAAGTGCCTTAAGACTTCAACGGATTTCCGAAAGCTGATAGAACTATTTTAAATTTCTATCTAAACGGTGCTTAAGGACTTCAACAATTCTACTGCGTCAAGTAGAAAAAACTTCAGTTTGAAGTAGCTGTACTTATTGTTTGGTTTTCATAGATTTTATTATTGTCTCCCAATGTTTCCTGGAAATTATGAATGTATGAACATGTTGTGTGTGTTTTCTCGCTAGTTCTAGTTAGAATGTTTGCTCAAGCATCACAGTGCTTGATGCAGCACAGCACAACATAACACATGCATACCATCGAGCCACCTACTGGCCTTCTCTATCACTCATGCCACCTACTATTTTCAATTTCCCTATGATCTTGGCGCAAACTTTAACTGAAGATATTTACGAGTAGTCTAGACCCGTTACATGTGTAATGGGGGAACTTACTCGTTATTACAAAAATGCCTATACCTTGCTACAAACACCAAAGTTTAATTCAAATAAAATGTTTAAAGTGAATATCGTTGTTGTACAAACAAAGCAAATATAAAGCACGAATCATAGTATCGGTATTGCTATTTACAATTTGTTACGCATAGTTTTAAAAGTTATTAAAGTTTACATATTGTGTTTTCGTTTCATGTGTAGTTTGAAATTATCCATGCGTGTCATTTCCCTTTCGCAAATTTTACACTTGAAGAGTTTTCCTGTATGCTTCTGTGAGTGCGTTTTTAACTCCTTATTGTTGAAAAAGCTCTCATTGCAAATACAGCACTTGTGAAGTTTTTCCCCCAAGTGTCTTTGCAAATGTATTCGTAGACAAGACTGGGTTTTGAATCTCTTTTCACATAAACTGCACTTGTGATTTCGGTCATCTGAGTGCTTGGATTTGATGTGAACCTTTAAATTACTTTTGTCTGCAAAACTTTTTTCGCACAAGAGGCAGCTAAAAGGTTTTTCGCTTGTGTGAGTAAACATGTGGCGTTGAAGTTTGTTCAAACTTTGAAATCGGCAATCACAAAAAACGCAACCAAAGGATTTTGGTCGTCCCTCTGTACAGCGTTTATAGTAAATTTCAAGACAAAATGTATTACTTTCTTTCAAAATATATTTATTAACTAGAAATAGTTTTTACCATGATAACGTTTCCGGTGCATCATTAAGGATGATGACTGGGAAAATTTCTGATTACAAATCTGACAGCTGTAAGGTTTTTCGCCAGTATGACTTCTCATGTGGCTATTAAGATTCTCCTTCCGCGAAAAGCGCTTGTCACAAATTGAGCACTGGTACAGTTTTTCGCCAGTATGACTTGTTATGTGTCTAGTAAAGTTCCGTTTTTCGGAAAAGCGCTTCTCACATGTTGAACATTGGTATGGTTTTTCTCCTGTGTGAATTCTTGTGTGATCTTTTAAATGTTGCTTGGATCCGAATTTCTTTTCACAATGTTTACATTTGAAGGGTCGTTCGTTTTGATGAACTCTGCTTTTGTGACGGCCTAAATCAGATTTGGTTTTTAACGACTTGTTGCAGATAACACACTTGTAAGGCTTTTCGTTGGTATGTACTCTCATGTGGCACTGGAGTTTACTCTGGAATAATGCTTTAAAGTCACAGACACTGCATTTGTAAGCTGGTTTTGACAAATTTGTACTTGCAGACATGTTGATAAATTATAAGTGTTCACAGGTTGTTTTTCCAAGCAGCGGAACAAAACATTTGCACACGCATAAACAACCCTCAGGTCGTTGCGATTTTTACATATAAGTTAACAAAACTTGTTTTTTCCAAAGCAATTATACTACAACATCTTTAGAGTACCAGAGAGCTATTGCTATAGATTGGTTTTGGATTTGGGAACATTAATACGAACAACTCTTGCTTGTGGCCATCTGATTTTTAATGCGTCGTTTGGCTACTATACAGAAGGGTATATTATTATGCTAAGCCTACAACGTTACTAAAAAAATGCACAGGTAAATATTATACCACATAAATAGCTGTGGTGGTACAAACTGTTTACAGGTACATGTTATTCACGTATATGAAATTTAGAAAATCGATTGTGCAATATTGAACTGCTTACACCAAAATGCATTTGAGCGTTTCCTTCATGCAGGAGTGCACCATGAAGAGCTTTACAAACATTTGAGCACATTTGAATGTTTGAATGTATTCTCAGGATATTATGTACGTGTGAAAACTTTAATCCGATTACCATCGGCAGGTTTTTATTTTAAGTATTTATTGTTTTGTTTGCTGCGTTAATCCCAAAATGAATACCAATTCAATACTGCATTGATAAATTGGACGACAATTTACCACTCTGCACGTAGGTACGCGTACTCGGAAAAATTGTAAATTCTTTACTTTGTAAGCAGATTAGTGAAAGCTTGCATGTATGAATAATTTGCTCCTGACGACAGTCTTCAACTTACAAAACGAGGAATTTGTGTATATTTTAAAAGTAACCTCGTACTTAATGTATTTTAAACTAAAGTGTAATGCTCCGTTCGTCACCTAAAATGGCTTGCATCGGCTTCTCTTAACCAAACCTATTTTAGGTTCATTCATTTCGCTTTTTACAAAAGGTATCACATAAAGTTTACTTATTTGGTATTCTAGAACAATTGCACAGGTGAATAGATTCGATAGTACAAACTCAACTGCTGTTAGCAAAATGCATTGAAATATTTGTTCTACGCAACTAAACACAAGAAGAAAGTTTCAAAGCATCTTAAAAAGAATTTTGAGTTACAGGTTTATATTCTAAAAAATTGCTAGAGCATTATGAATGTATCACGGCTGTGTTCTGTTTGAGCTGGATTTGAGTAACTATTAGCGGATGTTGACGCAAAAAAATGAGTTTTCTTGAATTTAAAAACTTTTTTTACATAATGATAGTAGGACTACAGAAAATAGCCCGTGCAAAGTTTCAGCTCTCCAAAGTAGCTGTGGCGTCGATGGTGATGAAAATTCATTTTAGTCGGTGTCGACACGAAAAAATTCAAATTTCTCAATACAGGATGATAATAGGATTCTAATTTTTTTGGTGTACCTAGAGGGGCTAATGGGCACTTAACTGACGTACAGACATCACTTCAATATGAATGTATTTTTCTTGCAAAAAATAATTTTAGGAAATTTTCAAATTTTTTCTCGACATTTTGACGCTTCCAGCCGCGTCCATTTTTTAGGACCATTCATAAATCTTCCAATTTGTACTGTCTATCTAGTGTAGAGTATTGCTGGGCTATTACAGCAAAGTTCGTGTAAAAAAACCGGTTTGGTTGAGAAAATGTGGTCAAAAGTTGAAACCGGAAGTGTCACAAAATATTAATCAATTTAGAAAATTTGCAATATCTTTATTTCTTGACAACATTTTAAAAATCTGAGAATGTACAAGAGAGCTAAGTGTATTAGTATTCATTTGACATATTAACTGTCAATATCTGACCACGTACCATGGTGGACAGCTTTACTACTTTTGGCACTCAATTCATTCAATATAATAGACCTGCTTAAACGACCACAACTTGTAAAAAAAGTTTTGAAATTCAAGAAAGCTCATTTTTTGGTGTCATCATCCGCTAATAGTTACTCACAACTAATATACAAATTCACGTACTGAAACATTTTTGCATGTGAGCAATAATGCTACTTCTTAACATTACCATCTATGAATACGGCAAAATGCTTAATATTTACCCTTTAAGTACTTTTCCATTTTTTGGCACATGAGTATGTTTGTTAGGAGTTGAAATAAAGTGCAGTAAGCAACTCTTGTTAATACTGCCACTAACTAAATGGCTTGTACTTTAGCTTTCAAGAACTTTGTAGTACGAGTTTTTATTTTTTTCAATTAGGCATTACTTCGTTTTGCATTATTTAGCAGCAACTTAAGAATTGGGCATTCGGTACGAAACTCTTTTTGGGTAAAGAGGATTAAAATTTGAGTACCAGATTCGTAATAAATGCAAAAGCCAACAATACATTGTGTGCATTTTTGGTCTTGATGGTTTGAAACACGTTTATTCAGAAAAATACTAAATATCGGGCGTGCAATATTACCACAAATATGCTGCAGATAGAATGCCAACAGCTAGCATAAACAGTATACCACTAAAACAGCTACAATTAAAAAAACACGGGCACACTTGTTGAAAACGTATTTGTTTTCAAGCGGGCTGAGCTTCTCTGTATTATTGTTCTCACTGTAAAAAAGCAGCAGTGTAAAACGTTTTAGAAATCTGTTGTTTACATTATTTTTACACGCTGGTCTATAAAATACGAAAAACTATTTTCTATTGAAATCGTTATTTATTCACAATTTGAGTATTGTAATAAATTGTTAAGTTTGTTCACTAACGCTTGATAATATATTCCACGGACATCTACTGAGTGCCTGCATGTCATAGATCTCCAAAATGTTCAAAGCTGAATACAAGTGCAATATTTGTGAATTTAAAGCACAATTTTTGAGTAAACTTCAGCGTCATATGTGTGTACACACAAAAGAAAAACCTTACAAGTGTAACATCTGCGACAAGCAGTTTACAAGCAAGTCTCATTTAGGCCTCCACGTAAGCACAGTTCATGAGAACCAACGACCTTTCAAGTGTGACCATTGTGAAAAGACATTTGGATCAAGGGGTAACTTAAAAAGCCATGTATTCATTCACACGGGCAAGCGGCCATTCGAATGCTCAATTTGTGACAAGCGTTTTTCGTGGAGCGGGAATCTAACAGCGCATATGAGGTGTCACACTGGTGAAAAACCCTACAGCTGCCAGGTGTGTTACCAGAAGTTTTCATGTACATCAGGTTTGAATGACCATCGGAGAATTTATCATGGTAAATTGTTGTTGTTTGATGTTAGATCAAACTGTGTTATTGCATCATTTCTGAGAGTTGTAAAATGATTACTTTTTTGTTTCAGGAGAATCCACCAAATGTTTCGTTTGCGTCTTTTGTGACTATCGTTCTCGAAATATGACACATCTTCATAGCCACATTTTTATACACACAACCGAAAAACCGTTTGATTGCTCCTTGTGCGAGAAATGTTTTGCTACGAAGAGCAATTTAACAGATCACATACTGCGAAGACACTCCGAGAAACAAAATTATCAGTGTGATTTGTGTGAGAATACATTCAAAACCAAAGCCTCTCTGAGGTTACATTTGCAAAGACATTTGGGTGAAAAACCGTACCAGTGCTCTACATGTGGTGATAGCTTCTTCAATTCAGAAGAATTAAAAAGGCACACCCAAAAACACATGGGATGGGTTTTCAAATGTAATGTTTGCAACAAAAAGCTGACGCGCCAGGAGTATCTTAAAAGGCATATGAAGCGTTTGCACAATATGTAAAATCATGTAAATCGTTTAATTACAAAAGATAATTTCATAAAGGTTTTATAATATGTTTTTTCTGGTTTGAAAAATATTTTCTGTGCATACCAGCATTTACTATTTCATGAATACGATTTATTTTTTAGAACATTACAAATACAAAACTTTGGCTTTGTTACCTGAATTGGATTATGTTGAAAATATTATGTATAAACCTTTTCCTTTATATAAATGTTTACTCATTTTTTAACTAAAGTTTTGTTGTTAATTTAAAAAGGCTATTTAAATGTCTGAATGTCCTGATAGGATAATATTAAAGGACCTTATTCAAGTACTTACTTGCCTGGGACCCTATCTTAATTTCTCAACTACACGCCGAGTGGTTACAAATTATAGCTCGTTTGAAAGAGCAACTCAAGTACTATTAAACGCCAGTCCGCTTTTGTCCATTTATGGGTGCGCATTGTCCGATTTTTCCAAAAGCAATTCGCAAAAATGAGCTTCTGAGCTACAACCCAGGTACAACAATTATCCATGGCTTCACCATCACAAATCCAGTGGTTACAAATAATAGCTCAATTGAAAGAGCCACTCATATACGTTTATATTACAGTCCGCTTTTGTTCAGATTTAGGTGCGCATGGTACGAAAAATTGATTTCAAAATTACGAAAAGGTCCCAGCTTAGTGAGAACTTGAATATGGCCCTTTCAGGGTATCCAGTTTTTGATAATTATTAACAAGCAAATCTTAGGAGTACCCATTTACTCACCATATATTAAATATGTTTAACTGTGTCTGGTTCATGAGCATGTTAAATAAATATCAAGCTGCACCAAACCAACTGTCATGGAAGCATGTAAAGGCATATAAATTCAGACAATCGGTATTTTTTGTTGCCTTTATTTCGGCAGAGCTCATCAGCCCAACAGGTATTTTTAGCTTTGGTAACTTTTATGTTTTTCAACGCATGTATGTGCTATGTAAAATGTTATGATTTAAAGCCTTCAGTTTAGTTGGTTTCCTTCAAGGATCCAACTGAACATTTTCGCACTCAAAGTTTTAATGGGTATTATGAAAATGACACAAGCTGTATGAGTGCAATTCAATAATTTGTTTAAGACTTGGTTGAAGAATTTGATAGAAAATTAACTTTTAGTAATTCGCTTAATAATTCAGTTTCTGGTAACAGATATATTGGTGAAGAATTGTCTTCATAAATCGTAACTTATTTAGCATTGTAGTAGTTGAAAAAATTTGGTGACCAGGAGTTTCCCAACAAAAATGGCGTAAAATATTCATTTATGAATTAGACAGATAGAAGGATAGAAAAAATAAACAATGCAAGTTGATCCGGTACATACACAGTAGGCAAATGTTCAATCCTGACGTTGAGGTAAGAGCTGGCCCATTTGTTTTACGCCGATATGATTACAACATGTTATACTGATGAATTTAAATTTTGGATCTAATCTAATGTATTACTCACAAACTTTCTTGAATTTTTGCTTAATTGTGCTAATTGTTGTCTTGTTTAGAGTCCTCCAAACTCGGGGCCCGGGTTGGCTTCACTCTCAGCCTACTATAAGCCATCTATCAAATAAAAGGGGTTCAATGATTTTAAATGAACAGGCTCACTTTTCCACAAGCAATCTGTCTTTCAACAAAACGAATGTGTGGAAAAAGCAAAACCAGTCAAAACTTAATTAGAATATTGAACACATGAATCGTAATGTTTATGAACGCTTACCCATGTAATTCCTGGAAAAAGAAAAAAATTAAGTTTGAACCCAGATTTCCTGTTTTTGCACGCTTTATATTATATTTTATTAGTCCGGTATCTTGTTAGAATACGGAAAAAGTATTTATAAATTACAAAACACTTTTGTGTGGACGGCTGTACAATACTTACAAAAAGATAAGGTTAAAATGAAAACTTATCATGATAACATTGTGAACATAGATTAAACTTTTGCCTCTGAAATCATCGTGCATAATTTAATCATATTTGGTTAATTTTTTAGAACTAAATCTCGAACAATTTAAATGTTTGAAGCACATTGAGTACTACCTTTACATTTTCTATAGGTGTTTCACGTTTCATTCCTTTAAAAGATCTGAAGCCTTGCAAAATTTGGAACCATTCTGCACAAGTCAATAAAACTTGAATTGCTTTTGTTTTAAATGCAACTCGGAACAGTCGGTTATTCAACTTTTAAAGACAGTTTTTCATCTTGTTTGTTCATGTTTTGATTCTGATAAATAACTAAACTCTTAAGTTGTGGTAATAGTTTCAAAAATTCGTAGCATATGCTTTTGTCAGCAAACAAAGCTAAAAACTGTATGCCTGGAACTGGATTAAGCTTAATATCTAAAGGCATTGTACGAACCATTTTTTCGTTAAAGTTCATTATCTCCAGTTCCAAAATATTTGAATTTTGTATGCCTTGAAGAAGGTGCGATACACACAAAGGCTGTTCAAGAGAAGGTAAAAATCTCAAAACTCGTAACCGTAAATCACTTAAGTTTTTCAGTAACTTTGGAAGTTTTTTATAGTTGCTGGATAATGCACCATCTACGAACAGTTCAGTAAGGTGCGGCATATATATTGCGTAATTAGGACTCCAATATCTCAATGGAATTCCAAGGCTTTTAATTGTGTTTTGTTTGCAAAATCTTTTTATAAAATGTAATATTTCTTTGGCGGCTACACATGTTCCTTCAAGAATGTTCAGGCTCTGTAAGCTATTCAGTTGGGAGCACCATTTGTAGCTTCGGATAAGTTTATTTATGTCACAATACGGGATAAATGTTTTATCAACATGAAAACCAACACCAATTGCACGTGCATTTGTCGCAAATTCTAAACATTGGAATATTTTTCTAACAGTTTCGTAAGCGTTTTCAATTTGTTGAGGGTAAAACAAACCAAAGTCAATGTTCAGTTCGCGTACATATCTACCATGAGACTTTAGGAGATCCCAAGTACAATTCAAAAACTCTTCGGCGTTTAATTGGGCAGCACGTTTCTCGTCGTTCGTATAATCATCAGGCTCATTTCGTAAAAGATTTATGGAATATAAACTCAGCTCATTGTCACTGCTAGCGAAAGTTTCATTGTGAAATCTCACTATTTCTTTTGGATCCCGGAGTAAAACACATGGAGCGCCAAAAATCCGTGTACTAAATCCATCACCGTTACCACCAAAATATTGCACGCGTTGAAGTATTTCCCTCAAATTACGTGGTCGTAAAACCATTTGAGATTTTAGACAACTGTTCACGGCTTTGTACCAATCTTTGGAAACCAAGCGGCATGGTAAAATTGCTCCACCAGAGTTTGAGAACATTGGAAGCAATTTCGGAAAAACCTGTTGATTTTTTAATGTAACCATTAATAAATTATGTATTAAGTTTAAACACAAATAAAATTCTTTTTATATTGCTTTGTTACCGCACCATTTCAGCAAGCAACGACGTTTTCTTTGAATGAAAAGAATTACTTAGAACCTTGTTTGATAGTAGCACATTGTACATGCTCTTCTTGTCCCCTAAAAGTTCCAATATTATTTCCCAAATCTAAAACAAAATTCATTTTGCAGTTAAATTTTAGCTAGTGTAATCTAGTAAGCTCAAAAGCTTCAATCTAGTATGGATAATAAACTTTAACGCTTACAAAAACTTACCTCTTCGGGAAAAGTTTCAAAAGAATGCCTAAATTGTTTACGTGCTAGTTTGTGGGAATGTGCTTTATGATTAGATTTAAATTTTTTGCGCGACATGGTGAAGTTGAGATTTGTTTGCAATGACGAAACTTTAGAAACACAAGTTCTCTGCACTTATGCAATAAATATTTTACCAAGTTGCATAAATGTGTTTGTAATACAGAGATTTATACTGTCTTGCTGTCAACAGATAAATAATTAGACGCACCAAAATTATTTGATTTTCAATCTCTACAGCTGAAAGTTTTATGACGCATTTCTCAGAACTGGAACTTTCCTTGTGGATATTGTAAAAAATGAACCGTCTTTCTTAATACGTTTCACGCATTGACACGTTGAATTCACAAAAAATAAAATATGCGGCTTTAGTAACGTGTCACAAGACGTAGCTAACACATTGAAGAGTATGCGCCAAAGTTTCTGTTGTAGCAGTACTAGCAGTAGGCTAAGTACATGTTTGCCACTATATTCTAAGCTTCGTATATTATAGCACAGAGTTCAATATTTTAGGTACTTTTTATGAATATAGCTTTTATTGAATTTCTAAAGGTGTACTTCGAGGTAATATGCATAGTAGAATTAGTTCCTAGAATTATATTATGTAGCGTCTTTAAGACTCACTCGCTCACTTTAGGGTCCACTGAATATAATTTTTTAAATGTACATACCAAATTGAGTTTTTGTGCAGTATACACAGAGAAAACCTTCACAAACTTAACACCTGAAAGTTAGTTTGATGAGATTAGAGTACATTCAAAGAGATGTACGCTTTTAGTAAACGGTTTGTCCAAGATTAATGGTTGTGTCAAACTTTTAGTCTCAACCTCTATATGGGTGGATATGCAATGTCATTGGATATATATTGGGTTTATATGACAATGGATCGGTTAAATCGTGTACCCTGTTTGAAATTTTCATCTAGGTTAGTTTTATCTGTTCTTCAGAGATTTATGTGTAACTAAAGCTCGTAATCCAGATTAACTGAGCTGAAAGTTCGCTTGTTGGTGTGTATACATAGAGTGTTGTAAAAGTACCTTGTTCCGTTTTATAACTTTAACAAAATGTGTAAAGATATGTATTAAAGGGTATTACAATATTTTTCGAAACATTCAGAAATCCTACGTGATGCTTCACACATTCGTTACGAAGTAAGTTACTTCAAGTAACACTTTACTTCCATTTTGTAATGATGCTTATTGATTTTCAATACGAACATATAATAGCTGTTGACAAGTTGTAAGCCTATTCTGAGCCAACAGATATTTCTTTAATATCCATAGAACTACATGAAATGAAAATATTCATTACTGCCTGAAATTCGCAGGTACACGTATGCCTATGAAAAAACTCTTTGTACTGAACGTTTGCAATGCTTTGATACTGCTACAGATAAGCCGCAACTTTAGTAGCCACAATTTGATGCCGCATTGTCAGTATCATTATCTTTCTGTGTTCAAAATGATTTTCATAAACGATTTCTCAATGTTGAAAATGAAAACTGGACGTCTACTATGTTGTTCCCAGTATGAGAATCCCACAATAAGATGCAAACATTTCGTAAACATTTATGGAAAAAACTATCAAAAACACGTTAGTGTGGATTTATACTAGAGTTGAAATATGAATTTATTCACACTTCAACGGTTTCACATTTTAAACTTCAAAAATTGAAGTTTACAAAAGTATAAACGCAAGAATTCAAAAACTGTAAACTGTGCTTAAAATCATATTTCACTCTCAGTTGTGCTTAATGTCGTTGAATTCTTTCAATCCACATGATGAAATTGTACAAACGGGAATACACCCAAACAAACCATGATTATGAAAAAAATCCTCATGAGGAAGTGTAAACCCAAAAGTGGGAATTTGAATTGAAATGCAATGATAAGTAGGAGAATAGGAGTGGAAATACAATTCTGATTATGAAGTCTGAACCCAAAAGTGGAAGTTGAAATGCAAAAATATCATATTCCTATTCTATTTAAACTGTAGTGTAAACCCAGCTTTAGAGGTAACAGCTTTACACGATGGTTCCTTAGATTCGAATAGATAATATATCCGAACTCTGTCAGTAATGGAATACACATACATAGCCTCGGTGAAAAAAATTTGCTGCTTTTTTGTAACTTACTAAATATTTTACAACAGGTGATACATTAAAGTTTTACTTTTGATTTTTAATCCTGCTTGTTTTCATATAATTTTCAGGGGCATAAAATAAAAAAGTAAAGTTCTTATACGGCCTAACTGAACTATTTATATTTACGTATGCGCACACATTGTTGTTTGCTGTTAATGCTACTGTGTATAAGAGATGTAGGATCTTTCACGGATTAAACTGGTGATAACTAAGTCTTCTTTCGTCAGAAATATGAATAGAAATACGAAGTACCCCTTGAATTTGTATACCGTCTCGCTTAAACATACAGGAACAACTGGGACCAATTGAAACAATGGAGCCCGGTCTGACCATGCATAGTTATAGTAGTGGGCAGGCAGCAGAATATGCACTGTTATATTTAAAATCCTGCGTGTTGATTCTGTATCTTTCATTTGATGACTTACAAAACTCAGTTGGAAACAGTTGAATTAAAAATCTCATGCGTGAGATATTTTTTGTTTCACCAACTTACTTTTATATCTGTACACAATATGCCTGTAACATGAGTGGAGTCGTTGAAACAAAATGATTATAGCAATGCTGGATTTTAATATATCGTACAGTCAAACTGGATTTAAGTTTTCGGTGAATACGGCTACTTGAGAGGTGACTTGTACCCTAAAATGAAAGCAATGCATTATTGACAAAATATTTATTTCATGATTTACGCATCAAACGAACCGTTGAAGACTTAAAATGAAAACCTTTTAAGAGTAATAGGATTAAATCTTTTACACGTACGTAATATCCTGAGAATTCGAACACTTTGTGTATCCAAATTACTTGAAACTCTTTAAGGTACGAGCTTTCAAACATGCAAATACAATTTGGCAGCATCATTTTAACATTGTAAAACCGATTTTGTAATCACCATAGACCTGTAAACCATGCACTTCTATGTACTCCTTACCATCGCTGGTATTTTTGAAGTACCAAAGTTATGAATTTTGTGCTAAGCAACGTTGTTGACTTAGCATACACTCTGCCGTATACTACAAAAGAGACATTGAAAAAAAGTTTGCTATAATCACGATTTGTCTGACTTACAGCTCCCAATTTTTAAAAAACCAAGGTAAAAAAATTAATGGCTTCTGAACATCTAAAGCTTACGTAGTTCTTTTGCTGTGGATTATTAAACAATTTTTTTTTTTCATTTTTATAAAAAATTGCAAGCTCTGAGACTAGCAACAAATCCATGATATCTTTTAAGATAAGCGGTTTAAAAACAAAAATTGAACGAATCTACAATTCTGATTGCGAGTAGCTGAGTGGAGGGTTTTCTGAAAAAATACTCGAAGTAATCAGCCCTACACAACTGCTCTAACCTTGTTGTGCACGTATTTGAAGCTCGGCACAAAACAGTCTTAGGGTTAAGGGAATTAAAATTAAAACAAGTTATTGGTATAAGCGTTCAAGTACCTAATATTATGTGTTCCGTTTTTAATGGCTTAAAATCCGTTCATTCGCAAAAAAAGTACTTACTAGTATTTAACATGTACCCTTACAATGTACTACAGATAAAATACTGGTAGCTTGCATACACGATGCAAAGACACAGTAGAATATACTTGTAAGTAAGCAAGCTTCAGACGTGTAAGTTTTTGTACTCACTCGATAAAAAAAAAGCAACAGTGTAACTGTTGTTACAGACAAAATACTATTTTTATTGTACATTGGAAAAGTCAGTACAACGTTTACATTTACACTAAAATTGCATTTTTCGAATTGAGCATTGGTGTAATTGTTTCATTTATTTCCAGGACTCCTTCACAAAAAATCTTGTGAACACTTATCAAACTCCTTCCGGGAGCGCCCAATAATGGTCAATGCAGAGCACAAATGCAGTATTTGTGAATATACGACGAACCGGTTGGGTAAACTACGGAGCCATTGGATAGTACATTCAAAAGACAAACCGTACAATTGCATAACCTGTAGCAAGCGGTTTAAATCCAAGGCAAGCCTAGAACGTCACAAAAGCATAGTTCATGAAAACCAACGACCCTTTATTTGTGAACACTGTAAAAAGAAATTTGGATCAAACGTAGACTTAAAACGTCACACCAGACTTCACACAGGAGAAAAACCATTCCAGTGTTCAATTTGTGGCAAGCACTTTTTGCTGAAAGGAAACCTGACTGTGCACATGACAAGTCACACTGGCGAAAAACCCTACAGTTGTCAGATTTGTAATCAGAAATTTTCACAATTATCAAATCTTTGTGCGCACCGAAAACAATATCATGGTAAGAATTACAATCTTTACGTCCAAGAAAATTTTAAACGATAGTAATATATTCATTGTTTAAATTCATTTTTACCGTTGTACAGAGAAACGAGAAGAATCCTTCGGTTGTGTTTTTTGTGAATCCCGATTTCAAAAATTGGCGATTTTACAACGCCACATGTTTACTCACACAAAAGAAAAGCCTTTTTCCTGTTTTTCGTGCGACGCAAGTTTTGCTGTTAAGGCTAATTTAAAACGTCACATCAATTACAAGCACTCTGATGACAGAAATCACCAATGCAGTTTGTGTGAAAAGGCATTCAAAACTCGAGACTGCCTACGAGACCATATGCGAAGACATTTATGTGAAAAGTATCTCAAGTGTTCTACCTGCAATGAGAGCTTTTTTAGCGCAGTTGAGCTATATACGCATGCAAAGAAGCATACGGGTATTGCAAGATCAGGCGTACGGATTTTCAAGTGTACTATTTGCGAAAAAATACTGGCATGCAAACAAAATCTTAAAGAACACATGCGGCGCTTGCACAAAGTGTAGTACTTGCAAATTTTGTATCTCATATAAATTTGTACTGTGTGTTGTAGGCCATCTTGGTTTTTTTAAATTGATAATTAATTTTTACTACTATAATATGCTTCTTATTTCGATTTTGCTTCAAGTTATTTACAAACCTTTTAAAATTATGCATATTCATATGCAGGTCTGTTAAGCTTAACCTGTATTGTAATTAGCATCATGATACAAAAATGTGAGATATGTTTGCGCATTTCTTACCAGTTTTCTTGAAGCCTTTTATTTTAATAAAATTGTGTCATATTTTTTCCAAATTAACAATATTATACTAATTTCTTATCTAAGGGCAACCTAAATGTGATGCATGGCCAACCTTTCAAAATTGAAGTTTGCCACACAGAAAAAAATATGTAACAAAATATAAGTTCTTGAGTGACATGACAACATGACATGACAACATACAACTTTCATTATCTATGTGCACCATTCCATAAAATTGCACACTGTATAGTTATATTATCCAATTTAGTAAAACGTAGCCAATTTGTATAGTATTATAACTCTGAATATTCATTTAATCAGTTAGATTGTTAACCTGTCCTGCTGTAGCATATCACTTAATTTTATTTTATTTTAATTTTACTTAATAAAAGTTTATTGGAATTTTGCCTATAAAAAATCATATTTCGCCTTAGTTTTTGTCTCAACCAGCATGAATGTCTTAAAACCGTTTTATACATTAAACTTTATACTACTTAATTGTGGGCATCTTGAACCATAAAGCTTATCATTAATGATGGGTAGACGATTGGCATCTCTAAGGAAAAAAATCATAACATCAAGAAACATTTATAACATGCGTGAGGCTACCATTTTACAAAAGATAACAAAGAAGAGAAGAAGAACTACGTGAAATTTGTGGTTCAACTTTGATAATTCACCCTAAATTCACAATTAAATAATTCACCTTATACGGTTCCAGAAATGCGTAAATACGTTGGTACAAAAATGTGGTACACGAAACAAACCCAACCTAATGAATCGGGTCTATAAGTACTTGAAGTTTGTATTCTTGATTCTGAAACTTCTTGCTTGCTTTGTTCACTTCAGAGGATCAGTTGAACCTTTTTGGATTAAAAAGTTCATTTTGAGGTACTTTAGCTCCACAACCATTTTAAGTTCTAAACGATTTACTTGTATTGTAAGTTAATGGCCGCTCTAAAGTCGACAATATTAGACTAACGTAAGCTTTTATTAGTTTGCTTAAGTAGAATAGGGTTTAAGCATTCCGTTGTAAGGACTACTTGAGAGATGAATTGTTCCCCAAATCAGCCTTGTAGTATTGAGAAAACAACCACTTCAGGATTTACGCAGCAAACAAATCCTGTCATGCTTAGAATGAAATCCTGTGAAAGATAATCGGATTATTTTTTTTAAATGTATGTAATATTTTGAGAAGTCATTCTAAATTTTTGTGTGTCAAAATGTCCTAAAAATTCTTTAGGGTACATGCTTTTACTAAACAAACATTAGAACGCATTTTCGTAGCAGCAGTTAAACGTTGTTTCATCAATTTTATAACCCACAAATACCTAGATAATATGTACGTGTCAATTCTGTGTACTACCCCAGCTTTTTTGGCATATAAAATGCATGCAGTTTTGCGCATGCAAGCGACATTGTACGTCTAGCATAGAGTATAAGCCTTGCACTCTTCTGAAAAGTAGCAAAAAGACTGATTGAAAACCAGTTTGCACTACGAAAGATTTTACTTCATTAGTGTTCCTAATTTACAAAACCAAACTAAATAAGTAAAGCTTTCTAGAAACCTCAAGTTTTTAGTACTGTTTTGTTTGGTTTGGATTGTTAAATATTTCTAAATTTTAATACTAAAATCCAGTCGACTTACTCGTATTTCTTACATGTTTTGAATTTTGTTCTCGGCTGCTGTGCAAAAATTCTGTGAGCACGTACACAACCATGTCGAAACCGGATTACAACTGTGACATTTGTGAGTTCAAAGCAAAATTCCAGAGTAAACTCCAGCGCCACAGTAGAGTCCACACAAACGAAACGTTATACAAGTGTGACATCTGCCACAAGCGGTATACACGCAAATTTGATTTAGGCCGTCACATTAGAACAGTTCATCAAAACCAACGATCTTTCAATTGCGAAGATTGTGAAAAGAGATTTGGAACCAGAGAGAAATTAAAACTTCACACCAGAATTCATACAAGCAAAAAACCATATAAATGTTCAATTTGTGATAAATGCTTTGCACAAAAAAGACATCTAAATGTTCACATGACTTGTCATACAGCCGAAAAATCATACAGTTGCTATGGTTGTAATCAAACGTTTTCCAACTCATCAAGCCTGTTAAGACATCAAAAACTTCACGGTAAGATAAGGTACCTAATAGCCCAATTTTTAGATATCCATGAACTCTTCTCATAAGGCATATATTTTATTTTCAGACAAGTCCACTAAACCTTTTGGTTGTGTTTTCTGTGGCATGCAATTCCGACACTCAGGAGTACTTCAACAGCATATTTTGAATCACACAATGGAAAAGCCGTTTGATTGTTCTTCGTGTGATAAACGTTTTTCTCGCAAGGATTCGTTAGCATCTCACGTCAAGCAAATACATTCTGATGAGCGTCTGCACAAATGTAATTTGTGTGAGAAGACATTCAAGACCCGTACTCGCCTGCGTTTTCACCTTCAAATGCATTTGGGTGAAAAAGCGTACAAGTGTTCTTTATGCAAAGAGAACTTTAACAACGCGCAGCAACTCAGCAAGCACATCAGAAAGCATGAAAAGATTTAAATTTGTGTAATATTACGGTAATCGTGGTGGTGAAATTTTGCGGAACACAAATGTCACGCGATGATAGACTACAAAAACAAACAGAGAATTTAGAAATAATGTAATAATTTCAAATTAAAATATTGAGTGCTGCACAACAATGCTGTTATATAACATACTTGTGTGGCTTATTTTCATTCAATTTCAAAAAACAGATTCCAGAAACTGTACAAATAAATGTAGTAGATTAACACATTTTAGTTGTGTTGGTTTTATGCTTTAGTAATTTATTTTTGTTCACGGAATTTTACATTGGTTTCTACAAGGTAAATATTTAGTAAGCACATGACATATAGTATAGGTGAAAACTGGAGATCTGCAACGTTTGTTGCCAATCGTTGTCGTAGTTATCCACCCAGTTTTAATTAAAAACGCATTATCTAAGGGTTTCTTATATGTATTGTGTGATGGATCCTAGACAAATCCGTTAAGCCTCTTGGTTGTGTTTTTTCTCACATGGCATTTCGTCATCATCATCATGAAAAGCCATCAGCAACATACATCCGTTTGACCGTTTCTGTGACAAAAGCTTTTCATGGAAGAATTTGTTAACATCACGACATCACACAGACGTTTTGATAAACGTTTGCTTAAATATAATTTGTGCGACAAAACTTTTAAGGTCGGATTTTAGTAGCCACCAATGTGCAAAAACACATAGACAAAAAACTTTGCACACGCTTTGTCTGTAGTAATTGCTTCAGTAATACGCAGCAACTAAACAGCTATACGAAAAATTTAAAGATGAAGCTTTCAGGTTTATTCTTTAGAAGTAAATATTTGTACAAGGAAAATCTTGAACGGCACATGTACCGCTTACACAATCCGTGAATCTTTTTAAAATGCCTAAAGCATTTTGCACAATTTTATAGCATTATATTTAACAAATTGTGTAGCTTGCTTCTCTTCAAGTATTTTTTAATATATTAAGAACTGTACTTCTGTCAGGCTAGTATGTTTATCTTCATAAATCAAAGCTTATATTGTTGGTGCAATTCATGCAGGATTTTTAAAGCTCCATACTTCAACCAGTTTAAAGCTCGTACATCTAATGTATCTTTTTCACACAATTGTGCTTTTTTCAAATGAATGGTACATGCTAACTTCAAGACCATCTAAATATTTGCACTGTGTGTCTTATCGGGTTACACAGAAACTCTAAGTTTTAAGCGAGTGACTTTTCATTAAGCAAACAGATTTTAGCATAGAATATAAGGGGAAAACTTGTGCAAATTGAAATTTTCGTAGGGTCCCCAGACCGGAATTAATACTACTTGAGTGGTATTTTTTCAGTATTCAGTATTCATATCCAAATTTTGGCGTTGTAATTTTCTAAAGCATTTTTGCGGGTAACATGATTCCAATTTGAACTTTTCATTGTTAGACGAATCAAAATTGGTCTAAGTTCATGTGTATATTTCTCACAATGCAAACCTATGAATTCTAAATTCTTCCCTTAAGTTGAAGTTAATCCGCTTTATTATCTCTTCTCACTTTGAATAAATAATTTTATGAATTTTTTAGCAGTGCTTCTGTATATTATTACCGACTCAATTTATCTTAGACGTACCTTTACGTGGGCTTTCATGAGTAGCAGAACTGAGCATTTTTCTTGGAAGAAGACCGCCCTAATCAGCTTTGCCCAAACGTACAAGAATTTTTACTGCCAAAGTTTGCTTTGTTTTACAAACTTTAGGCAGCAACCTAAGAATTGTACATTTTGGAAGAAACCCTTATAGGGAAAAGCAGATTTTGAGTACGTGACTGGTGCTAAATACAAATGCTTTAAAATCTTTAATACATTGTGTGCATTTTGGGTTTCTATGGTTTTAAACACGTACATTGACAACAAATGTTTACTAAATCTAAGTGTGTACCTGTACATTTACCACAAATATGCTGCAGAACGAATGCCAGCAGCTTTTATAAACGGTATATTACTATAACAGTAACATCTCAAGTAAAACACGTAGATTTGTTATAAAGCGACCAAGCTTTGTCTGCATTTTTGTACTCACTCTGGAAAAGAAATCAACAGTGAAAAACGTTTTAGAAACCTGTTTTTTGCATTACTATTACACGCTGATATCATAATTACAAAATGCGAATTTTTTATTGAAATCGTCAATTATTGACGACTTTTGTCTTCTGCTTACATTTTTATACTTTGTGCAAAACTGGTTGACAATATATTCCACAAACCTTTACTAAACACGTGCTTGTCTTACGGGTCAAAAATGTTCAAATCTGAACGCAAGTGCAATATTTGTGACTTTAAGGCAAAATTTCCAAGTCTAATTCAGCGTCATATGAGAGTACACACAGAAGAAAAACCTTACAAGTGTAACATCTGCAACAAGCCGTTTACAAGCAAGGGTAATGTAAAGCACCACATAAGCACAGTACATGAGAAACAGCGACCTTTCAAGTGTGACCATTGTGAAAAGATGAGTGGATCAAAGAAGGATTTGAAAACTCATTTACTCATGCACACAGGCGAACGGCCGTTCCAGTGTTCAATTTGTGACAAGCGTTTTTCGCAGAAGGGGAATCTTAAAGCGCATATGACTTGTCACACTGGTGAAAAGCCTTATAGCTGCCCAATATGCGACCAAAAGTTTTCAAGTATATCAGGCATGAGTCGCCATAGAAGAATTTATCATGGTAAGTGAAGATTAACTTATTTTATTGCTTCAGTTTTGGGAGTTGTAAGTAGATATTTAAAAAATATATTACAGGAAAATCCACCAAATGTTTCATTTGCGTTTTCTGTGACTATCGTTCTCGAAATGTGTCAGATCTTCATAGCCACATTTATATTCACACAAACGAAAAACCTTTTAGATGTTCCTTGTGTGAGAAATGTTTTGCCACAAAAAGCGCCCTAATCTCCCACATCAAGCATAGACATTCTGTGGAACGAAGTTTTCAGTGTGAGTTGTGTGAGAAGACATTCAAAACCAGATTTAGTTTAACGAGGCATCTGCAAAGGCATTTGGGAGAAAAATCTTACAAGTGCTCTAATTGTGGTGAGAGCTTCTTCAATTCACAAGAATTAAAAAGGCACACCCAAAGTCATACAGGAGAGCTTTTCAAATGTAAGTTTTCCAACAAAAAGCTGACGCGCCAGAATAATCTTAAAGTACATATAATGCGTTTGCAAAATGTGTAAAGTTATGGGACTTTTATTTTTACCAAAATTTGCTCTATAATAAAATCAGTTTTTTGTAAAACTTAAGGATATTTTGTTTGCATATATGCAATGACTGTCTCCTGAAAGCGATTGGATGTATTAAAGAATTGAATTACTAATACTAAACTTGGCTTTGTTACCTCGAGTTTGATAATCTGCTGAGGACTACAATTATTTGTGTTTATTTGTAAGTAGATTTATCCGTTTTTATAATAAATTTTAATTGTTTATTTAGTAGCAGGTTATTAGCTCGCTGCTTCAGCAAAGGAGCTTATTAGGATGCAGTGTGTCCGTCTGTCTGTGTGTCTGTCTACCTTTTTTGGCTCTAAACCAGCTAAAATTGACTAGTAATCAAGAACTCTGTCTATAATTAGCAGCGAGCATTTTTATGGTTTCCCATTGACTGGTTACCAATTGAATAGTCTCAATGGTTTCAAATGATAATCGTGTATTTATAAAGAACTGAAACTTGTAGTACGACATAAAAGGTTCCGATTTTTGTATAATTGTTAACACGAAAATTTTGCTAATACCGATGTATTCACCAAATTTTTAACAGCGTCTGGTTTAGTAACATTTTAAATAAAAAAGGCTACATGCCTACATGTAAAAAAGTAGCAAAGGCAGGTGTACTTCAACATAGTGACATCCAAAATGTAGTATTCACTTGACCAACAAAGCAAAGTTTACCCATAATCTCATGTGCCGGACAAAAAATTTAATCTCGAAATGTAGCATATAATTAACAAACCCCTCAAAATTCAACCAAAATTCCATCATTCCATGTGCCAAACAAAAAAATGTAATTCAAAAACGCAGTAATCACTTGACCCAAAAAGCAAAATTCAACCAAAATTCCATATGCCAGACAAAAATTCTGTAGAAGAAATACAGCATTCCATAGTAAGGTGACTTAATGGTTTGACCTCAGATAGCCTTTGATCTGTTTGACCCAATGGCATGAAATTTTGCGTGGAGATTTGCCTTATTGTCTCACATGCTTGGGCTAAGTTTCGATGATATCGGTAAAACCGTTACGGAGATATCGCACGGAGCCGATTTTGCCTGGTTTGGAGCCGATTTTGCCTGGTTTAGGATCCATTTACCCTGGTCTACAGAAAATAAAGTGTACACACGGACAAACTCACGGTCACGACATCTTTCATACCTGTCCTGCAGACGCAGCGAACTAATAACAAGTAATTAAGTAAAATCCATATTTTATTCATCTTGGAGAATTATAATTGTTAATCTTAAGGCACTAGCTCTAGTTAATTTAAACCTGCACCAATTTATCCATTAGTTTTTTGTTTTTCTCTTTGGTGTAACTTCTCACAACTTGGTACATTTCCAACGTTCAGTGCTCACTCCAATAATCCTCTACAATCATTTTCCAGTAAAATGGTCTTGCTAACTTTCTCAGTTTCCGAAAAATAATTCTTGTGATAATACTTGAAATATGCCGCTGTTATACCCGGGTTTAATGTCTAGTCTCCCGGGTGTTGCAATCTAAATGAGCTTACTCACGTATCTGATTATATAGGTTTCAAGGTAATTTTTAAAACACTATTATTTTATATGTTTAAAAGTTTTTATATATTAGGTATGCACATGATAAAAATATGCGCGCCATACCGAAGTCATTATTTTAAACTCAAACTCAAGCATTGTTCGGTTAAACCATTGCTAATTCACGAGTAAATATTGATGTTTCTATGCATTAGGAGTTCTGGTAAACACGTATATAGATCTTGAATGACACTGAATCAAGTAAAGAGTGTTCATTTTTCTAACACATTTTTCTGTCAAAGTGCCTAAATACATTAGCAGTTTATGTTTACAAATATATAACCACTCTATCGAGTGCACAATTAAAGCAAATATAATACCGTATCCCAGAATATAAAACACCAGCGCAATGTTCCCGGACATTTTAGCAGCCTGAACAGCGGGCTCCCCTAAGTTGCTGGTAAAGTGTGTGTGTCCAGATTCCCTAAATATCCTTCCTGAGTGCAAACGCAGCGTCATCATATAATTTCCCGAAAACTTGTTCCACCAATTTAGGATTCCGGAATTATGTAGCCCCCTGATACGTCTCCAAATAAAATTAGGAATCCAACCATAAATCAAAAACACGAATTTTCCTTTATGTAACGGCTCCTTTCCAATTGAAATTTTGTGTTTTCCTCTGACCTCTAAAATTTGCTTGTATTCCTGAGTTACTAATTCGTTTCGTAAAAAGGCAGTATTATTACATGCTAGCAAATTAGAAATAGTGTATGACCGTTCCAAGTTTTGTATACAATTCTGCTTTTCGTCATCATTACCAGGATCATCAGTGCGGTTATCACGGTAACCAATGATGTCGACACATTTGCTTGCATACTGAAGAATAACATGTGGTAGCCTTGAAATATTGTATGCCTGGTTTAAAGACAAGCTTGAAACAACAGGAGGAGGGTAATCGCTTAGTATTGAAAAAAACATAAATGACAGTACGCCCTGGTTTTGTGTACATATTACTAAGTGAACTGTTTGAAACCTACAACTTGTAGCGTTTGCTTTTGGCGTACCCTTACCACCCCAAGGTCTTCCTACGCGAAACACTTCAGTATAAATTGGAATTTTGTTAATCAGCAATTCCTCGATGTACTCAAAAGGTCGGAATGCCTTAGGAGCAACAATATCATAAACCTTGTCATTTTTATAAGCATTAGATAACACAAGTGCACAAAGCATTAAAACTAAGGCTGCTAGCTTTTGTGGAAATTTCTGTAATTGTGCATTTTGAAATGGATTTGACTGTTCAAGAAGCATTTTCACACAAGCCGCTAAATAATCAATGGAGCAGGGTATACTATTCATATAGTTTACTGTGCATTTAAAGTAAACACCAAAAAGCATAGGTAGAAATCCGAATGTTAACAAAATACAAATCCAAACCGACTTATCAAAACTGGCAGTAAATAACAGCATGCTGTGTTTGTAAGGATTTTTTTCACCACAGTTGATAAATCTGAGATTTTTTGGAACGAAATCAAAACTAAAGTCAACGATTGACGTACCGGCGGCGAAATTGACTGCAAACACTGGTGATAAATCATTTATGAAGTTGGAAGCTTCCTTTTTAACATTAAAACTCTTACCAAGCGTATTTGCAAAAAACAATACTTCCATGCGCCGAAACATATCCTCCATTGACATATTATACAACTGGTATTGAAAGTTGGCCAAAGCTTTTCCATTTGAGTGTTGCAAGTCATAAAATGGTTTGGTTTTTCCACGAAAACGTACAAACCATTTTGAAATATTTTTTGTATTTGTAAGACAAGTATCAATAAATTTCAATATTTTAACTTGATCAAATTTTAAAGTTTTTGGAATTGCCAAGGAGAAATTATCTGTAAATGGCAGTGCAACAACACCATCATTGATACGTTTACCGGTTTTTGAATTAATTAGGATAGCAAATATGTGTTCCGTCCTGTAAAGTGGTCTATCCATATTCAGCACATTTTTTTAAAGAGTGTAAAGCCATTAGAGAGACTCATTTGAGTGGGTAACAATAAAACGATACGTTGTAATTGGAGTTTGTTGCTGTTCGTATTCCTTCCAACTCAAATAAACATCCCAAAATGAAGCGGCGTGGTACCTAAAATAGCCTGAATGTTGTTTTTTGGGTGGATACAAATATACATGTTGCTCAAAGTTCCACGGTTTTGTGTTTACGAAAAACCATTGCTTTACAAAGACTCCGCACCCTGTTGCTCTTTTTTTGTATAGCGAAAACAATCAAGAAAGTAATTAACGCTGAGAGTGTCATTTTCGTGATACTTGATTACTTTCATGGCGTATTCGATAGGAAATTCAAGACTGTAATTATACGATGTCCATAGTTTAGTATTGGAATCTTTAAAAATTTGTTTGAATGATTTAGCGTCGAAACACTTGTGTGTTCCATTTATTTTAACAACAAAGCATGAAAGTGTCTTATTTCTTTCGTAATCGTGATATTTAAAGTTTTGAGTCATATTATGGTACACTGTGTCATATAGAATGGGTAGTGTTCTACGGATAACAATTGGAATGCTAGGATTCTGAATGTCAAAACCGTAAAAGTTGGTAACAGACACAAAACAGTTTTGACAAGTTGGAACCACTGACTTTAAATTAATGTCGACGAACTTCGGTCTTGCTTCAATTGGAAATTTGCTTAGGTCCAGCCTAAAATTCCGGTGTGAAGGAAGACCAAAATTCCATAGGCAGAAACAATGCGAACACTGACGGAGGACAAAAAAACTGTACAGAAAAACATACGGTAACCTGAGAAACATTTTACTGAGGCATGAATGTTTGGTATTTGGTAGCTTCTACATAATACAAATACACGTTTGAAATATTAGATATTGGCTTTCCTTCTCGTAACCGTTTTCTATTAAGAGTCAACATGTCTATTGGTTTCCATTTTGACGGAACCTTAAAGTCTTTGACGGCCAAGAGCATTCAGAATGTAGGAGCTATCGCTATCATAATTTATATGTTTTTACTAAAACTGACAACACGCCTAAGCTTATGACAAGTTCAGATAATATATAATTTCTGTATATCCTAAGCACAAACCGTGAGCTTCACATGTTAATTGATTAATTCCCTTCATTTGTATAAAAGTACAAAAATGTTCAAACAAAGAATGTCTTAGTAGAAGAGCACAATTCCTGTACTTGTAAATGCTTCATATAGAAGAGTATAAAAACACATACAGCCCACAGATATGCTGTTGTCTAAAAACGCTTTGCTAAAAAGATATTATCATAATAATTTGCAAGTACAACTTAAATACATCGTTGCTCCTTTTCCGCATACAAACAAATCTTGTGGTTAGTTCCTAGGTCAATCTTATTGTCACATACACTTTAAAAGTACTCAAGCAATTATTTTTGTAGCTACTTATTGATTATATGTTTGGTACCAACATGGCATTTCATGTTAAAACCATACAACAAATCAATATAGAAAATTGGGTTGTTTTTGTTTTCGTGAGTTTTAAAGCTTATCTGCAATCTTAAGTGTATAGTTTGTAGAATCTAAAACTTTTCCTTAACAACAACTGTCAAAGTACTATCCATGTATGGTGCAAGCTCGTGTATGCAATAATATTTGTAGGTAGCAGTTAATTATAAATTCCAGAAAAGTATATTACTGATTGTGAAGAGAAGATAGTAGAACAGAAATAAAAGTTTTAAACGTACTTCCTATAATTTATCCTGGACAACGCCTTTTTAATATTGCGCTATTTTATGGTATGAAATCTCTAATTAATCCTAGTATTGTTGTTATTTTTTACTTACGCCGTGCATTTTATTTAGATATAGTATTAAAACGAACATGACGGCATTGTAATTAGCTTTATTGTTCCCAAGTTATTATAAGACAATTCTGAATCAGCATTTATGATACCCCATAAGTTTGATTTCGCAAATTATTTTGCCAGCTTTAAATACACTTGTGTATTAGATAGTTATGTATGTTTTACAGTTTTTTATACTTTGTGATTAAAATTTTGTTACTTTTGGCAAATAAAATGTGAAATTGCATAAATTTCTTCTGAAGAATTATTTCGTAGACAATATAGTGCTTCTCATTCCAAGTTTGAGCTTCCGCTTCTGAGGCGGTCAAATGCCATTTTCCTTTGATCTAATTAGTGCTGTCAATCAAACAGAAGCAGAACAATGGGATTCCAAGAAAAAATATTGCTCCGAAAGAAGTTTGAAGAAAAGTGGAAGCTTGCATATACCTTCCTATGCTTAACTTTGTTGTTGTTAGATAGTTGATTTCTGGCTACGTATAAATGCATTTTTGAGGTGCGAAACAGGTTGATGGTGAAGTCTATCATTAATTACACGAACAATTCAAAGTTTTCATGACAACATACTAACTATACACATTAGATTCACATGTTGACAGGTAAAATCTTCAAAACTTTTCAACCTACTTTAAAACAATAACCTGCAAATGCAGATATTATGGTAGAGTGGACAAAAGTAGGTTCCTCTTTTTAAGACAACTTTACTGCTTGTGTAACTGCTTCATGTGTCGTCTAAGATTGTCTTTGTGTGTCAGTACCTTTCCGCATATATTACATTTGAAAGCCTTTTCTTTATGTTTGCCGGTGTGGTGGTATAGTTTGATCGCACTAATAAAGCCCTCATTACATGTAGAGCACTTGTAGGATTTTTCTCCCAAATGCTTTTGCAGATGAGACTGTAGAAAAGATTGGGTTTTGAATGCTTTTTCACACAAATTGCATTTGTGCTGCCGTTCATCAGAGTGTTTCAATTGGAGGTGACGTAGTAACGAATTTTTCAATGCAAATTCTTTGTCACACGATGTACAACTAAACGGTTTCTCATTTGTGTGGACAAAAATATGAACTTGAAGATTTCCCAGTTGTCGGAATGTCATTTCACAGAAAACACATCTTGTCGAAAACACATGAGTCGACTCGTCTGCAAACCATCATACATAACTTACTAGATGTATTCAAAGAATTTTTGAGAAAATATGTTTAGTTTAGACTTACCGTGAAGTTTGCGATGTTTTGGCAGGTGTGAGGATTGGGAAAACTTTTGACTACAATCATTGCAGCTGTAAGGTTTTTCGCCTGTATGACATCTCATGTGCGAAGTCAGATTTCCTTTTTGTGTAAAGTTTTTGTCACAAATTGAACAATCAAAAGGCTTTTCTCCTGTGTGTAATCTTGTGTGACGTTTTAAGTCTTCTTTTGTCCCGAATATCTTTTCACAATGTTCACATTTAAAAGGTCGTTGGTTTTGATGAACTCTGCTAATGTGATGGCCTAAATTTTGTTTGCCTGAAAACTGTATGTTGCAGGTATTACACTTGTAAGGCTTTTCGTTTGTATGCACTCTCATATGCCGCTGGAGTCGGTGAAGGATTTGTGCGTTAAAGTCACAAACACTACACTTGAATTCTGCTTTGGGCATTTTTAAATTTCTAGACCTGTTGCTATTGTATGTCAAATGTTCGCAGTGCTAGCTTCCAAACAGCAAGGCACAAAGTTTAAAACACGAAAGGACAAAGCTCAAGTCGATGCTATTTTATTAAAATTATTTGTAATACATAACAATCTAAAGCAAGCAAACTACAAAAACTTTCAATTGATAAAATTCGGATACATTAAGCTTGGTTTTCGAATCTTGAACATTAATGCGGATAAGTCCTGCCCGTTTCAAGTTTTGTTGTAGAAAAGAAGTTTTGTTGTAGAAGTTTCAGTTTTTTTGTAATACGGATTTTTACTACGATACTGCAGAGTGTATGTTAACTTAGCTTACAACGTTACAACACAAAATACATAAGTCTATATATAAAATAATAGCTGCTGTAGTACAAGATATTTACAGGTACATGTTGTTTCCAAATTTTTGGTTAGAACAAACCATCGTGTAATGCTCAACTGCTAGCCACAAAATTGTATTTGAATGTGCGCTTAGTGCAGGCATCTACCCAAAAGTTTGCAAGCCGTTTGGATGCGTAAAGTGTTTGAAATTCACACTTGTAATGCATTCCCAGAATATTGTGTACGTGTGAACTTTTTAATCCGATTACCTCCAATGGGTTATCTTAAAAATTTCATTTGCTGGGTAATTCCTGATATGAATGTCTTCTCAATACTCCATTGCTGACTTGGGGGACAATTAATCTTTCAAGTAGTCCTAACAACAAAAAGCGTAAATTCTTTTTCTACTTAACCGAATAATTAGAATTTGTTATTGCTATATTTACTTTGTTTTCATGACGGTATTCCACTTACAATACGAAAAAGTTGTGTGCAATTAAAAATTTAATGTCATGGGACGAAATATACCTGAAACATGCGTTTATTATTTATTAATCCAAAGGTTCGACTGAGTCTCTGAAGTGAACAAAAATAAGTTACATAGTCGAAAATGTAAAATTTAAGTATTTGTACATCCCTCTATTTCGATTAGGCCTGTTTCAAGTACAAAATTTTAGACCGACACATTTACGCAATTCTTGAAATCAAATTTGAACCAAAAGTCCGACGTACAAACTGTTTTGTTTGCCGTCTTTTAAACAAAAGTAGAATACAAGGTTTTGTTTTTACGAGCGTTTTTATGGTTTACCATTGACTGGTTAATGATTCACTTGATTCGAAAAAGATTTAAGCACTCTGTAAATTCATATGCTATATTCAAAATATGCATCCGGATAATATGTATTTGTGTTTACGTCAGCAGCTTGTTGGGATAGACTCTTCTGGAATATGCAGCAGCGTGTTAATTATTGCCAATTTGACTTTATGTTTTAATTTTTTTACAATTTTAAGAATACCTAAATCCAATGTACGTTCGGTTGTTTTCAAAATTATTAAAAACAAACTTTCCGCTGCCCATTTTGATGCGTTTGGTGGTAACATAGTTGTTAACTGGTCACTTTAAAACGTGAATTCAGTACTCGCATCTTTATTATTAAAACCTAAATTTTTGCAAAATAATGGGCCCCAATATGAAGCCAGTGTAGGCACAAAATATAAACATTAAAATTCTACACACAGTTTTTTCAACAAAATAATATCTTTGAAATTCTTTCCATACTTTTCGATTTGATTCATGGGTATGAATTATTTTGTCCAAACTAGTGCGCACCAAACTGTCAGGGAGTTACTAAAGTGCACCCCTACGCACCCCCACCCCTAATGCACCCCCACCCCTAAATCCACCCCTAATGCACCCCCACCCCTAAATCCACCCCTAAATCCACCCCTAATGCACCCCCACCCCTAAATCCACCCCTAATGCACCCCCACCCCTAAATCCACCCCTAATGCACCCCCACCCCTAAATCCACCCCTGATGCACCCCCACCCCTAAATCCACCCCTGATGCACCCCCACCCCTAAATCCACCCCTGATGCACCCCCACCCCTAAATCCACCCCCACCCCTAAATCCACCCCTAATGCACCCCCACCCCTAAATCCACCCCTGATGCACCACCACCCCTAAATCCACCCCTAATGCACCCCCACCCCTAAATCCACCCCTGATGCACCCCCACCCCTAAATCCACACTCAATCCATCAGAATTTGAGTTGGGTTTGATTAAGGTTTTATTAACCAGTCTGTCGACATGTTTAGTTAGGTAAGGTTTTTTAGGTTAGGTTTATCCCCAAAAAATGCTAACCGCAGAGGCAAAAACCGAAATTTGCCTTAAACAAGAATATTTACACTGATCTCGAAGGGGACATAATTTAATATTTTGCCTAGAAATTTGAAAGTCACTCAATCAGCATTTTTATGTGTAAACCTAACCTAAAAAAGACCTTACCTAATTTATCATACCGACTAACTCCACCAACATCATTTGAACCCAACTAAAATTCGCTATGGGTTGAGGGGTGCTTTTTGGGGTGGGGGTGCATCAGGGGTGGATTTAGGGGTGGGGGTGCATCAGGGGTGGATTTAGGGGTGGGGGTGCATTAGGGGTGGATTTAGGGGTGGGGGTGCATCAGGGGTGGATTTAGAGGTGGGGGTGCATCAGGGGTGGATTTAGGGGTGGGGGTGCATTAGGGGTGGGGGTGGATTTAGGGGTGGGGGTGGATTTAGGGGTGGGGGTGGATTTAGGGGTGCGGGTGCATTAGGGGTGGGGGTGCGTAGGGGTGGGGGTGGATTTAGGGGTGGGGGTGGATTTAGGGGTGGGGGTGGATTTAGGGGTGGGGGTGGATTTAGGGGTGGGGGTGGATTTAGGGGTGGGGGTGGATTTAGGGGTGGGGGTGCATTAGGGGTGCACTTTAGTAACTCCCAACTGTCACCATTTTCTAGCATTAGCGTCCACAAAACTCTACTGTTATTTTGTGAGCAGTTTCTGGACCCAATCACTTCACCAAAAGTTTTTGTGTACCCTAAGCACATTCCAGTTTCCAGATTAAATAGAATAAACTCGTTGGTTTGATTTCGTGGGGAGGTTATATTCCAAGTCATACTTGAATTCGAAGAGCACTCTTCAAACTTTGCAATCCAATTGTTATTTGAGTTAAAAGATAGAGCTAAGCACGTTCGCTGCACTTTGTTTTCTGAATTCCAGTTGTACTTCATAAGCACGACTCCATTGTGACCATTCTGTCTTATTCTGATAACGTCCAAGTGTTTTCTTCTCGGTAAAGAGCAATTTACTGAAACCGCATTTCCAGACATTCTGCCATCCTCACCGTTGTATTCGTTTAGACAGTTATCAAACGCAGTGTTCTTTAGGACAATCCCAGGTGGCATACAGATATCTCGAAAACATTCCTGCAAAAAATATTCTTTTATAAATATTCAACCAAACGATAACGCCCCGTAAAATACCATGCTTACTCCATTTGCTCCATTGTCGTCACTACATGGGGATCCATTTAACGGCTCGATAATATCTGTACTGCCTACAAATCTACCTGACACTACTGAGAATGTACGACAGATAACGAATTCACAACTTGCTTCATTCTGAAATAAATTAGGAATAATCAAACAAATTTTAATATAATATTTTCTATGAACTGTAGCAAAATTAGCCCACAACTGGTATTTAGGCTGAATAACAGAAAATTAAATTAAGTTTGTTTTCACGGATTTACCTGATTCACAAACACTGAAGAGCTGTTTGTCAGAATTCGACATTGCTCCAAAAACGAAAAGGCGGGTTGAACTGACCAATTTTCTGTATCAATGATTGGGGATTGGGTTCTCTTGATGTCCTGAAGACATTTGTTTAACCCGGTTGGGTGCTTTTTTGCTAAAATCTTATTGGAACAATTGGAAAAGAAATGCCGTTTTCCAGGTTCTCCTGTGATTCCAACTGTCTTCATCAGATGTCCCAATTTTGGAAGCTCTCCGCACTGATTAGTTGAGTATGAAAGCTCGTCGTCATGATGAGCGCCTAAGCTGTATTTAGAAGAAAATTTAGTATGTGATCAATAATAATTTAGCTGATTAATAATACGTTTTGAAAATCTACTTACATGTGACCAATTTCGTGAGCAAGTACAGAAGCAGCATCAGGAAATCTCACTGAAAAAACAAGGGCACTTTTCCAAGCATCCGTACAGACTGTATCTTCATAGGCACAACCAACGACACTCCCTGGTGGAAAACGAGCTCCAACGGCCAAAATTCCAATATCATACTTTGCAAAATAAACAAAGTTTTGTTCCAGCCAATTTGAAAACGGTGGTAAGGTTTTCTTAACAAGAATTGTATCTGAATCTACACGGGCCTTCTCCACAATGTAGTTCTGATCGGCCAGCTGTAAATGGAAAATATATGTTTTTATTTTCATAAAATATAAATACTATGTCATGTTTGATAAAATATTTCAGCTTTGTTAGAGCCTTACATCAAGTGCTATAAGTTTATTTACGCGAAAGGTAAATTTTGTACTGGGCAGTGTATTATACCGCAACTGAACGTCGTAAAACATTGCCTGCCAATATTCCAGCATTTTGGTTTGGTTGTGTTGGAATAAAGCATTGAAATCTCTGTCGTAGAATATTGCAATTTCGACAACATACTTGTTAAATGGTTCAACTGGTTTGTTAACTTCAACTGCTTTAATAATTTCTACTGGTTCGGCAATTTTTACAGGTTGACTGATTTTCAATAGCGTTTGTGTTTCCTGCTCTGGCTTTTTACACGAGCTTTTAGATATGTTTGTCAATATGTATGAATAGTCAAACTTACACATGGAAACTTGATGGATTTGTAATAGTATAAGTAGCAATAAAGTAAGCTTGCTTTTTTGGAATGTTTCAATTTTAAGGTAAAAATATAGTGCCATGATTTGGTTTAGTTGAGGGAATATGCAATAGTGAATTGTTTAAAACTGGTAGTAGTAATTATGGGTAATAATATTTTAGGCTGGCAACTTTAAATAATTGAAATATAAGCACAAGCACAAATTAATGTTATCCGTACTGCGAGACTTTAGTAATAGAGAACTCACTATTATGACAAATTTTCACAACTAGCTTGAAGCTCCTGTGAAGTAGAAATGAAGACTAGTCTGGTTTCTTTTTGTATAAGCAGAACGCATGTTTTCAATTCCTTATTTGAATGCAACATTTTCAACAATAGAAGGGATTACGCGCACAAAAAGTAACCCGGATGAAACAACTCAACTCGGGACTATGTCTATATATACCACGTAAAAGCACCTAAAATCATTAGCTTATAGATTTGAAGGAACTTATTTCCTTATTCCCTATTCAGCATTAGCAACGTATTGAAGGTACCTAATACTACAACTGATGTTTCTTTAGTAAAAAGATTGGATGGTCACCCATTATCCTAAACATTTTTGTTTATCAAAAGCGGTTTTAACTTCACGTATTGATGCCATCATGTGGTACAACAATGGCATAAGTCTGACATATTATAAGTCGTCGTTTGCTATTTCGAAACAAAGCTGAAGTTTCTGGAAGGCAAATAATCACGTAGACCCAAAACCAGCACAATAGCATTTGTGAGCTGAGGTTTCGCTATATGTACTGCTACGTAAGAGATGAGTTGTCCCCATATATCAGCAAAGCGGTATTTTATAGCGCTTTTAACCAAAATTACAACACCGAGTTGATAGAAAAAAGTATTTCTGCCTAATGGGTAGTTTTGAAACTGCAACAGTCTTTAAATAACTATTTTTGTGGAGCTGTGCACACACGTACACAGTACAGTTCACAATTTGTATTTGGTGAGCATTTGCTACCACTCGCATTTAGGATGATGGAGACCTTTATGCATATTTTAATGATCTTATGGGTTTGACTTCCAAGACGTTATTCATGCAGAATCGTATCCGCGAGGATTTTGTATATTGGAGTACATTCCGACTTCAGTTTAACCAGGAGGGATGTTCTTAGAATCTTGTTGGCTTACATTTTACTGACATTTGAAAACATATAAATAAGTAGTATGTAGCAGTGCACAGGTACTTTTAAGATTTAATATGTAAAATATTGAGTTCCTTTGTTCTCTACCTTATTTATATGCTTCGCTATATGCAATCACATCGAGATTTGTTGACTTCACCTTTTCTAGGTAACCACGAAAAATTGTGAATTTTATTTTTATCCCCTAATGCTGAGAAATACAAAATTAAGTCTTTGTACGTGCAGTGTTCTGACCCTATATGTAAGCATAAGAATGCACAACAAATGTACCTTATACTCACTGAATCCCGAATGTGAAACAATAGTGATAGTGCTATCTCTTAATATTACCTTCAATGAATAAATCCATTAATTTGTTTTGCAGATTTTAGGTGCATATATGTAATGTACAGTTTTATAAAGAAAAACCCGCATTGTTGTTTCTGTTTTTCATTTAGTTTTTCAGATAGAATCAGATAATAATTTTTGATTAAATAACCCAAGCGTTGGAAACTTTGAAATTGAAACATTTACATATGAAACTTATACAGTTTACGCGTATTTATAATTTGAATTTTGTCATCAGGGTGAGGTTATTATAGTCATGCCAGCCTTCAATAATTCACATAAGCAGTAAATATTCTGTGAAGCACGGCTATGTATTCTCAGAAATTGTGTAAAAGTCTATGTTTAAATTTTATTCTGGTTAATACGGTTTATTTGTATAAGTACTGCTTTTTTATCTGCGTAACTGTTAGCATACACAGTTTACAATTTCAGAGTTCCGTCTGAAATATGGTTTCCAGGAACACATTATTCTTCAAGTAGCCCGAATCACAAAATATGTGCTTTAATACCTACAATGAATTACACTAAGCTAGTTCTGTCAAGATTAGCTTTTAATAAGCCTTCCCTAACTTTATTTTACATGTTAAATACATGTGTTTGGATTTGTAAAACCATTCCATTTTTTCTGAAAAATATCCTCATTTATGGCTCTTTCTAAAATGATATCAACATTGAAAATTCAAAATTGGGCGCCATGGGTAGGTAGCTACCAGTCGCGTTTGAAAAGTTTTCTTACTACAGGGCCTTACGGGAGTTAAAATTACAAACTCCTGCGCATCTCGACAACGTTAGAAGATAAAGACATGCAATTAATTGCAAAATTGTAGAGCTTTTAAAGCTTTATCAGAATCAGCAACAAACTGGGATGTCAAAATTTTTACACTTAGGTTCTATGGTCCTTTGAAGAACTGTATATACGTACCCAGAAACTATTGTGTTTGGGTTTTTTTCTAAAAATAAACTTGTCACTAATAAAATATCTATAATCTCTGCAGAACTACAACTACACGGTTAGAAAAAGTCTGGACCAATTTCCTGAGAAGTGCTTTAAAAATATTTATATAAAAAAGGAAGCATGATTCGGAAATTGGTAAATAAATAAATCCCACAAAAAATCCTAGGAAGTAATTGAGCAACACAGTGGATAACTGACCGAACGACCAAATTCATTGCTGATCAGTTCTCCATAATCTATTATATATGCTAGATTAATTATTGAAAAAATATTAACCACAGCAAAGTTAACGCCTAAAATCACCTCAGTACTGTTCAATGTCAGAAAAATTACTGAGTGAATTATCTCAGGCAAAGCCCACTCACCGGCTTGTACAGTATTAGCCATAAGTGGGGCCGATGAAGTAGTTCCAATAAGTTTTAAAAATAATGACTTAAGGTGTACTGGCTATTTTATTTTGTAATTTTGAACGTACTTAACCAATTTATCAACAAATTTGACTGATTTATTTAATAAAATTTATTCCAATAGAGATGACATTATTGTGGTTAGGAGTATAAAAACTAGCTACCCAAGCATATTATAAAATTTATTTGTTCCTAATATTTCTAAGTAAAATTAATAAAATCAATCAAATTTATCATCATACATTAATATTAAATTCTTAAGTAATCTATAAGTTTTTCTGAATCAATGTATTTAGAAAAGCTGGAATTAGATTACATTTACATTTGCTATTGAAAAACAATATCACGATTATAATACACTAGCAACACACAACATAGTTTAAATGAAACAAAACTTAAAAAACAAATACAATTGTACAACCAACGATATTAACTAATTAATCCAAACTGACTAATCTGAACTTGAGCAAATATACTTATTTTATCCAACCAAAATTAGCCTGATAATTTGTAATAAAATTTGTACAGTTTGATATGCACAAATTTAAAAATACTAATACATAAAAATGACAAATACAAATATAGTACATAATGAAGCTGGATAGTCATATGATACAACGAAATGTAACTTGTATCTACACACTGATATGCGCAATTTAAAAAACCCAGAAATTTTTACATATTGTGTAGTCGCTTCATGTGCTCTGTATAGTTTTCCTTGCGTGCCAATTCTTTTCCACTTATTTAGCACTTGGTAAGTTGTCTATGCTTTTGTATATGAGAATATAAGTTTTGTGAAGTGGAAAAACTCTCGTTGCAGGTAGAACACTTGTATGACTTTTCGCGCAAATGACTTTGCAGATGATTTCGTAGACAAAATTGGGTTTTGAATCGCTTTTCACACAAACTGCATTTGTGGTGTCGGTGAATAGAGTGCGTATGATTGATATGACGTTTTAAATTACTCTTTTGAGAAAAAGTTTCCTTGCACGAGGGACAGAAAAAAGGTTTTTCATTGGTATGAGTAAAAATATGTTGGTGCAGCATGAACACATTTTGAAATCGGGAATCACAAAATAGGCAAGCAAAGAATTTTGTTTGTTCCTCTAAACAGCGTTAAAATCAATAAAAACAACAAACTGGTTACTTTTTTTGAAACTTACTTTGGAAATTAATAAATGTAAATTCTTACCATGAACACGTTTGTGATGCTTTGATAGACTTGACATTTGGGAAAATTTCTGACAACAAATCTGGCAGCTGTAAGGTTTTTCGCCGGTATGATTTCTCGTGTGCGAAGTTAGATATCCGTTTCGTGCAAAGCGTTTTTCACAAATTGAACACTGGAATGGTTTTTCTCCTGTATGTACTCTTGTGTGACTTTTCAGCTCTTGCCTTGAGCCAAATTTCTTCTCACAGTGTTCACAATCAAAAGGTTTTTGTTTCTCATGTACTGACCTAATGTGACGGTTTACTTTGCCCTTGGCTGGAAACGGTTTGCTGCAGATACTACACTTGAAGGGTTTTTCTTTTGTATGCACCCTCATATGATATTTGAGTTGACTCGGACGTGTTGCTAAATATGAACAAATACTACATTTGTGCTCTGCATTGGACATTTCTGAAGCTTCTTTCATAAGGGTTTACAGAACCTGATGAGTTTGAATCAGCAAAAGTTTGTAATACAGTCTTGATAAGCAGAATATTATATCACAAAGATTATGTTGTGTAATTACAAAATTAATAAGCTAAACAATTAAATTGAATTTTTATTAGATTTTGCACTGTTGCTTAATTTTGTTAGGTGGAAAATGAATTTAGACAATTCGTTGTTACTGCCTACCTCTTTTTGTTATGTTTCTATTGGTAACTTGCAGAGTAGGTATGTACTTGCAGTCTGTGTGCGTTCGCAGTCGATTATTTCATTGTAAGCTTACAGGTTATTGTTTACTCATATTGTGATTTCAGTCGGAAGGTAGTTTTTAGCTTACTGAAATAACTTTCTGTTTAGTAGTTAGTAGTAGCATTTACCTTTTCGAGTAGTCACATTTGTATACTTGAATGCATTCTCAGAATATTCTGTACGTGCGAAAATTTTAATCCGATTATCACGGATAGGTTTTAGTTTTCAGTATTCAATGTTTCAAATGCTGCCTAAATCCTGAAATCAATGTCTTTTTCATACCGTAATGCTGATTTCAAGAGAATATTCACTATTGAGTATTGAGTATTGAGTTTATTCAAGTCTTAAATGTTCAACTAAAAAGCTGCTTTCCAACAATAAGACAGAAGTAAAGGATAACCCTTACTTTAACAAATAATTCCAAAAAACAGAGACATCAAAATCGTATGCCTAATTGTAACCATTAATCAAAACATACCAAAGTGGACAATTCAGATATTCAGAACATAGTCATTACCAATTTTATACAGAGGTCTTACAATATCTTGAATTAACCCACATCAACACAGAATATTAAACTAGCAAAGACACCATATACAAAAAGCAGAAATTCAGCTATACTAAAGAACAGAGTACTTGACGAAAGAAAATTGTTTAAATGATACAATGCTTTAAAAAGCAGTAGCATAGTGTGTAAGCTATCCAGCTCTGATAACTTTTCTTTTTTCTGAACACTTGGCATTACAAACTCTGGTACACAAGCGGGACAAGCCCAAGTTCTATTACACTTTGCTTCATAATATGAATAATCATTCATTTGTACAGAACAGTTAGTACGATGAAAGTATTTAAAACAGTAAGTGCATCTTAAAAATCCCTCAAGAATTCCCTCAGTTTTTTGCTCCTCCGTTTTCCTATAAACTATAGTATATATCTGGTCCTGATATAAAATTGGCTCCTCATCTGCTAAGGCCAAACGTCCACATAATGCACAGTCAGGTCCGTAAAAGTAATCCTCACAGTCGTCTGGCAAGTCTTCTAGGAAATACCAGTAGGTATCTTCATTCACGTCCGTTACCATTTTGTAGTCATCTATATCTTCATCAAAGCCGCTATTGCAGGGAAGGTCTCTGAGGATGACGTTGTAGCAGTTGGCAGTCGCTATGATAGCCTCTATAGTCATCCTTCCTTCTAGTTTAATATTATGTTGCAGCCACTACTAGAAACAACAGAGTGTGTGTGCCAGTATCTCGGGAGCAAGTCTTGACAAGAGACAGTGTACACAACGGAGATACATATACAAGTTAAAAAATCACTTAACTTCTCTGCTTAATGTAGATTTCCAGATTTGCATATGAATGAGCTGATTGATGAGACTTGGATATATAGAAGTGAAGGGAAAATAGCGGAATAACACACACACAACTTCATTGGAAAACTAATCACCAAAATTAATCACAAATTAAACTATTAAAAACTTTTAAAAGCACATAAATATGATCCTCAGAAAAAAACGATCAAAATGGTATAAATAAAAACTTTTTAGGTGCACTATGTCAAAAATTAAAATTGAAAAACAAAAAATTAAGATGGAAAAGTGGAAAAATGTGTGTGTGTCTCCTTCACTTCACTCATGCATTATTCAACTATTCAACGGCTTAAGTTGCCGTAATCGCAGAATATTTACTACTTATTTATTAAAAGTTGGTATGTGTTTATCCTGATGACGGAATTCAAATTATAAATACGTGTATATTGTATATTTCAAACGCAAATGTTTCAATTTCAAAGTTTCCAACACTTGGGTTATTTAATCCAAAATTGTTCTTATACTTAATGAACTTAATCATAGAAGGTAATATCAAGAATATTATTGTTTAACATCCAAGACTCCGTGTGAATAAAGAACTTTTTTCACTCTGTATGCTCACATAAAGGATCAGAAAACTGCACGTAGAAAAATTGGACTTTGCCTTTCTCAGCAATAGGAACTAAAAATATAACTCACCAAGTATTCATGAATAGGTAGCTAGGAAAGGTTAACCCAACAAATCTCGATGTGACTGTGTATAGAGATGCAGTTAGATAAGGTGGACAACAAAGGAACCTACAATTTTACATAAAATATTAGAAGTATCTCTGTACTGCTACACCCTACTATGCTTGTCTTAGAGTGTCAGTAAAAACGTAAGCCAACATGATCCTCAGAAAATCCATCTTGGTTAAGCTGACGTCAGAATGTAATGTTACAAGTATCCCTTCTTGCTGCTGAAGTATGCGGATTTCTAAGGATGGAAAGGTATCAGAATTTATGTACCTAACATTTTTTCCCCATACCTTTCCATGCTATGCATCCCTTGAAATCCGCTATGCTTGAAAATCCGCATACTTCAGCAGCAAGAAAAGATACTTGTAACAATATCCCAAAATAAAAAACCTAGCGGATACGGTTCTGCATGAATACCGCCTAGGAAGTCAAAGCTATAAGAGGATTATAAGCTGCAGAAAGGTCACAATCACCAAAGAGTTGAATGGTAGCAAATATTCACCAAATACACATTGTGAATTGTACTGTGTACGTGTTTGTACAGCTTTAAAGAAAATAGTTATTTAAATAGTGTTGCAACTTCAAAATTAGCCATTCGGCAAAAAGTTTAGTTCATTGCAACACGGTGCTAATATTTTTGTTAAAAGCGAGAAACTATATTTTACGAGTACATAGCATACAAATTGGTTCTCATAGACTTAACAATATCAGTTTGCTTTGGAAATCAGCAAAGTACTTGCATTATTTGGTACCAATTCGTATAATAACTTGGGAAGCATTAATAAACCAAGGCATGGATTCCCAGAACTGTTATCATGTACTGGAAATGACACCAGTATTTCCAGAGGAGGTAAGCTTACAATATTTTCCCCTGCATAAATTTAACTAGATGTGTAATAATGATTTAAAAAAAAAGTTATGGGGACTTATTTTGGACAAGCTGTGTAGTCCTGACGACTTTCAAAACCTCTTGATCTCTATAACTAATTTAGGCAAAAGTTTCAACCAATTAAAACTTCGCAAATATTTCGGAAAAGTAAGGCAAATTCAATTCTTGTAAATGTTATTACGCAGTATTAAAGGCATTTTAATATATAATCGTTTTTCTTATCGTAGGTTTTTCCGGTTGTATTGAAGAATACACTGTTCCACGGAACTGAGGTTTTGAAGTGCCGCTTAGTGTGTAAATTATGGCGTAGTGAGATTGACCATTATTTAGAAGCAAACCATGCAGCGTTGAAGCCATACGTAAATGATTCCTCCTCAGTGCCTGAAGTGACCCAAATGGGTGTTGCAAATCCACCAACTATTTCTCTACGAACAGCAGACAAAATTAAATTGCTAAGAAGGGCCATAAACACACATTCCGGAAATGCTTTCGTAGGTCGAGCAGTTAGTTTTTTGATAAGTGATGCTGAAGACTTTGAAATTTTGGATCCACTTGAGTACCAGATTTTGTCTACTGAATTTATTTGTGCTACACATTCCTTCCTTAGAAAATTTGGATATCAGATACGTTATGCAACTCTGGATTTTGGATCTTTAGGCTATCACCAATCTACACTTCTATTCCAAAATTTTGCAAAAGTTATTCAATGCTTAGTTTATCTTTCCAATGCACACTCAATAACGTTGAATCTGAGTTTACCGGACTACAACGAGTTTGCAAAAAAATTTGATAGTATTTTAGCCAAAAAACATCAGCCCGGAATGCTTCCACGCCTCCAAGAATTTCAGTTGCTATCAAGTTCCACGATTCCTAAATCGACTTTCCATCGTTTGCTAGAATGTGTTTTCAATCAAGCAAGCATAATTACCTTTGGCCTTCCCTTGTCATTGCGGACACCAGAATATAACACTTTCCTAAAGGATTTGACGGTTTTATTGATTGATGCAGAATAATATAAATTGCTAATAGAAAGATATAATAAATTGCTAAAATTACTTGATAATATGAACTGTAAGAACTTGAAGAAGATAAAATTGGTACCTTGTAGAGGAAAATAGTTTTCATTAAACATTGTAAATTTACTCAAGCATTTACAACACAGTAACGTAAAATACTTGGACATTGCAAATTTTAAATCATGTATGAACGTAAGTGTACCAGAGTTTAAGACTGAAATATTTTTTGCAGTTAGTAGCATTAAGTCTGTTAGTATATATGACAAACCTGGTGTTTGCTACAAATTCCTCTATTTGCTGCCATGTCTCCAACATCTTCAAATTCACGCCTATAAATTTTCGGATCTAATTTACAGTGAATCTAATGAAAATTGCAAAACTTTAACCGAAGTAGTACGAGAATACATTTACTCAGATAAGTTTAACCATAAATTATCCATTTGGGATATCTTACCAAGCTTGAGTACTTTGACCGTTATTTGTAAAGACGTTTCCGTGATGCAGTTTTTCAGGGAATGCAAAAATCAGTGCTTTGTAAAAAGGATGTGATTTATTTCTGTATCATTACACGTGTACAATAAAACGTTTTGGGTAAACTGTTATAAATGATCGCTGCAAAAAGCAGTGAAAATGTCAATTGATTTTCTAGAAAATCATGGCTGAAAGCTAGCATACGCTTTTTATTTGCTAGGTGCAGTTGTTGCATAATATAGATTCTGCCTTGATAAAAATCGATTTTTGATTCTATTAAGTGAGATATATTTGCAATGGATGGAGTAGCTATGGGATGTCCATTGTCCACAATTGCAGCTGAAATTTTCATGGAAAAGATGGAAGAAAAACTAATCACAAATAACAACCATGTTAAATTCTATTGTAGATATGTTGATGACATTCTTGCAATTGTACGCAGTAGGCAAATCCCTAAACTACACCAATTATTAAACTCCTTTCATTCAAAAGTACAATTTACTTTTGAAATGGAGAAGAACAACGCAATTCCTTTCCTTGATGTATTTGTGATGCGTCAAAGCGGTGGAAACCTCAAGTTCAAAGTCTACAGGAAAGCCACTCACACCGACAAGTATTTGGATTGGGAATCGGTTCACCCTCATGCTCATAGAATCACGGTCGTCAACACCTTGGTGCAAAGAGCTCTAAAAATATGCAGTGAAGAGTATCTGGATGACGAATTAAAACACGTGGAAAACACATTAGTAAAAATAAATGGATATCCTAGAAAATGGGTGCGTCGACAAACCAGAAGAATCATTGATAATTTTCGTAACAAACGTCAACCTATTCCTGAGGATTTACCACGCGCTATACTTCCTTACGTGCAAGGACTAACTGAGGACGTAGCAAGAATTATTACTCGCCACATGGGCAATCCTCTTGGATATATTCCTTTTCAGAGGATGTCAGACATAGTCAGTACCCATAAGGATGCACCAAAGTGTACTAAATGCGGAGTCTACCAAATCGAATGCACATGTGGACATGCGTACATTGGACAAACAGGACGGGAATTTGACCAGCGCATAAAAGAACATAAAAATTCGTTACGTACTGCCGACACAACAGGATCTGCTATTTCCGAACACGTCTGGAACAACCAAGATGACCAATCCCATACGCATAGGATACTTTGGGATGACGCAAAAATTATATGCGAAGAACGTCGGCAGTACCAACGCCTTATTAAAGAATCCATATTCATACAAAAGGCGCAACACAATAAAAAACCTCTGATGAATAGGAAAATGGAACTGGCCAAGAAATACCTTCCTGGATACTGGAATGAGCTCTTCTTTGAAATAATAAAAAGCCCATAGATACCTCCATGTATAATTACTCAATAATCATGTTACATTTAGTTTTGAATTTCAAATTGCTGGTCAAGTGGAAATTACTCTTTTCAAATTGTTCATTTGTTAACCCCTGATGAGGATCATAGTAAAGATCGAAACGTCGGGATTCTTTTGAAACGAAAGTCTGAAATACACTCTGTATTACCTTTATTTTACATTAATGGATATTATGTTTTTAATACATTTTGTTCCGGTTATCGTAAGGATGAATATTTATCTAAGGTGCTCTGGACGAGATTATTTTTATGCAACATTTAATTAAGGTAAACACTATCACTGTATGTAACTTTTGAAATTACGTCATTACAGTTAAAAATGCAAAAAGGTATCAACAACGTTTATTGACGTTTATGTTTTTCTTATACTGTATAATCGAATGTTGCAATAAAATATGCTCAAGAACCAATAAACTTTATAAATTAAGTATTGCATTTGCTATAACTGGCTATTTTATTTAATATTAAATCTATTTAGTCCAAAAACAGTTTTAAAAAGGTGTATCTACAATTTGACATCCGCAATTTAAAAAATCCTGAACTTTTACAAATTGTTTGGTCGCTTCAATTGCACTTAAAGATTTTTTCTGCTTGCAAGCTTTTTCCGCATATATTGGACTTTAGTACCGCTTAGAATAAACTTCAACTTATATTGCAATAAAACGAAGCATAGGGCTTGGCTTTCACGATATATTAACGAGATGACTGATATTACATACACCTAGTGCTTTTGTAGGTAACCTAAAACTTATGTAATTAATTTATTCATTTTATTAATCATATGCTTGATGATAAATTTTGTAATATGATCAGGGAACTTTGGCTGTTTATATTGTTCTGTATGAAGGATGTAAGAGATAGAATCTCAATGGACCACTGCCACCTAAGTGTATATACTTAGACGTCAGATTGACCAGCCCTTGATACTATGTATGAGCTGGATGTACGTTTGTTGTCTGTAGACTTTTTTTAAACTTGTAGTATTTTACACCAAATTTATTGAAGTTTTTTAATTTTCAAACAATTTGGTAACCATGGAAATGCATCTTTAAATGAGTGTTCAAATTGCTGAGTCTTGTTGACAATGTCACGATGATTCCCAACTAAACAATATATTTAAGTAGTGGGATTTACTTTAAAGTTCTATGAGTATCCACGATTACTAGTCATCTTGAATTAAATATTAAATTCAATTAATTAGTCCTCGCCAACATCCGTTAGAATTCCATAACTTGGGGACAGCATGCACGCTCTGCAAAATTTCCTTAGGGGACAGCATGCACGTTTGGCAAATTTTCTAAGGAGACAGCATCACTTAAGGGACAGCATGGAATTTAATTAGAGTTTGGCGGCTATATTTAAATAGCGCGTAGGGGACAGCATGCATTGGAAACAATTAAGCCGCCATTTTGGGCGTTCACTTAGGGGACATCATTGGAAGTCGGCATTTTGGGTGTTGGTTTAGGGGACAGCATGAAAATTCGGCCATGTTTTTCTTATGGGACATCATAGTAACAATCTCCCCCGAAAAAATGAATCCAACCCTGAAATTATTTCATCTTGTGCTGTCTCTTCATGCGTACTTTCAGGCTTTCTTTTTGTGTAATTTTATTTCTCAAATATTACAATTAAAAAGCATTTTTCTATGCTTCTGTTCATGCATATTTAGCTCGTATGGATAGAGAAAGCTCTCACTGCAAATAGAACATTTGTGAGGTTTTTCACCCAATGCCTTCCCAGATGTAATCGTAGAGAAAGTCGGGTTTTAAATGCCTTTTCACACAACCTACATTTAAAATAACGGGCATCAGAGTGCCTGTGCTTAATGTGAGATGCTAGAGAACCCTTCTTAGAAAACTTTTTATCACAAGAGGGACAATCAAATGGTTTTATGTAAAAGAAAATGTAGGAAAATTCAACGAGTGTAAAGATTTAGATAAAGATAACCCCACCAACACCAGTGTCGTTTTGCTGACGGTTTGCCATCTGAAATCATTGGCGTTGTGTCCGTAATTCCAATACTAGAATATTTTGTACCAAAACTGTGCCATTCCGATATTGCAATTTACAGCTCTAGGTTTTGTTGTTGTATTGGTAATGTATCAACAGAGACATTCACAACATCGTTTTTTGTTTGGAATCATTGATATTGAAACTACATTGGAAACGCATCAAATTTCAATAGCATGAATTCGTATACTGATACAGTATTGTTCCAATAGCACACACTTTTGCATATTTTGCGTATGATTTTTAGATACAGACATACCATTGGATTTGCATTGGCTTTTCATACAAAAAACATATACCATAAAACAAAAGCTGACCAATGCAAAAACTTTGTTGTTTTTGTATTGGTGCACTACAGACAAAATAAAAACTAACCAAATGTTGTTTTTCCATTGGAACAGTGTTGTTTTTGTAAATAAATCTAAGTGGCAACATATAATGAAATGTTATGCTAGCCGAACGCGGGAAAACTATTTTCACAACAGACTTTCAGCCAATAAACGAGGGGGATTCAGCAAGCTGGCAGCTGAGATTGAAAACAGACAGCTCGCTACAGCAGAAATGGCAATCGTTTTTGGTTCAGTCGTGCTGAAAAAGACAATTTGAAATAGTCTGATCTCGAAACCGGTAATTAATCGATTACTTAATTGAAAGTCCAGCCTCCGCAATCTATCAGAATGAAAGACTTTTGTGTTGTTAGGTTTACAAGAAGTAAATCAGTAGGTTCTGTACCATCTTTCTGGTTAAATGATAACCAGGATAAGTGTAAGTACCCATCCGCGAACTGTCCACAGTTTCAGACTTTACGAGCTGTTCCTGGCTCAATTCCACCAAAAAACTGGATAAGATACAAGGTGACGGTGATTGCATGGCGAGGTAAGTCAAGAAAATAATTTAGTTGCCAAATTTAACTGAAGTAGGTTTGCAATTTATGCTGGATGGGTGGGTAAATTAAATATTATATTTTTTCTTTAAGATTCTCTTGAGGATGCAGAGCGGACTGTGTCAAAGTATCTAGAGACATCGGATGCAGAGTTAAGTGAAATTGAAAGCTCCTCCAAGAATGCAGCTCCTCCAAAACTAGTCCTAGTGACTTCAGAGTCCAATCAATCAGGCGGTTCTAGAACTGATGTAGATGCACACGGATCCGGTGCCGGCTTATCATTTTTCAGTGTTCCTGGAGACGGGGTTGCACCGACAACCATTCGCTTAGGTATTTAACATGTGCTTCAAGTTGAATAATAATTAAGTTTAAGTAAGAAGTGATTAATTTTTAATGCCCATTAATTTTATAAAATAATTTTAATAAAATAAATAAAAGTTTCAGGTCCAGGCTCAGATTCCGAGGGTGGCGTGACTTTATCTCGCGAAGGAGGGGTTTCCGCCACTGGTGCTGGCAACAACAACTTTCGTTTCGAATGTAATTTGACGGAAGGAGCTGTCTCCAGTGATCAGCAGTGCGTAAATTCAGGTAACACACTATCTTTTATTTGCTAAGAAGAAGTACTTTTGCATAGTTTGTACTAATAATAGTTTGTTCTAAAATAGCCTTGCTCCAGAAAATTCTTGAGAATCAGGCAGTGCAGCAGGAACAAATTAAGGATATCAAAGCGCTTTTGCTCCGTACCTTGGCCAGTCAGCAAGGTGGGACCAATAACGTGTCAACTATTCCGTTCATTCCATTAACAGGACAAGAGGAGTTGGATGCTCTGGAGGAGTGGATTCAGGATCCAAGCAACTTTCGAATATTAGTGAGCTTCTGAACAGTTTTAAATGCACACATGCCTACTAAATGGTTTTGATGTATTACTTTTTATTTTATTTGTATTCTAAGGTTGCTGGATTATCAAAGATCGGAGGTCATCAGCTTTCAAAGAACATTTATGCCATTCTCAACTACATTTTTGCTCACGAGTTTGCACTGACAGTTAGACTGACTAGTAAAACTGGTAAATCAGCGATTGGGTCGACCAAAATTTTACAATCTGTACAAGGTATGTAAAAGAAAATATGCGTTGTGATACAATGTATGTATTGTCGTAACCGTTAAACATTTACTTTACTAATTTTATAAACCAAAATAGAGGCTGTGCGTTCATCCTATCCCAATAAGACCGACTCCGAGATTAACTTGCACGTGGGATCCTGGTTTCGAACATCTGGTGACAGAAAAGGTGGACGAAAGCGAAAACATGGAAACGCCACGGCGAACAATCAAACGACGAGCTCGGCGGACACTGATCAAAACGCTTCAGTCAATCAGGGGTCGTGATTTACCAGCACTTCAAACTCAATGTATAGCTAGAAGCTCTTATAATAATGTGACATCGTGTAATACCGGTGACGAATATTTAGTTAACGTAGACAGTTTAGAACCCAATTCTAGTCTTGAAGATCAGATCAAATGTACATCTAAAAATGAGTACGATGATTTTCCCAATTTTCAATCAATGCAGAATTCAAGCAAGCAATCGATTTTAAAAGACTGGTGTATTAAACATAATATAACTCATGTAGCAATTAAGGATCTTTTGGGTATATTGAGAACGTGGATACCCAGTGAAGGGTTTTGTAAAGATAGTAGAACTCTAATGAACACTCCGAGAAAGTCAGAAATTGTCCAAGCTTGTGGCGGCGAATTTTATCATTTTGGAGTCAGGAATGCAATTATAAAGACAATTAGGACGGGTTTAATAGACTTTAAGCAAACTCTATGCTCATTGAAACAAATTAACAACTTGATTAGTTTAAAAGTCGGTATAGATGGTCTTCCTATTAGCAAAAGTAGCAACCTCCAGTTTTGGCCAATACTGTTCTCCATTGATCAAGCCTCCCAAAAAGCAGTTCACGTTGCAAGCTTGTTTTATGGATCGTTTAAGCCAAATAATTTAGAAGAATTTCTTGGCCCTTTTATTACAGAAATGTTAGAATTGGAGCACAATGGTTTGAATGTTGGAGACATCCAATATACAGTAAGAATACGATGTATTTGCGCAGACGCACCAGCACGTAGTTTTCTTAAAAATATCATTTATTTCAACGGAAACTATGGATGTGAACGGTGTTTTAGGAAAGGTGTTTGGAAAAAACGGTGCATTTATCCAATTTCTGATGAACCATACCCTATGCATACCGATGAGACCTTCAAAGATCAAAAGTTTAAGAAACACCACTCAGGCCAAACCCCTTTGACTATGTTACAATTAGGAGTGATTTCTCAGGTTACCTTAGATTACATGCACCTTTGTTGTTTAGGGGTAATGCGAAAATTGCTAGTTAGTTGGTATGGGAAGAAACCTCATAAATTGTCAAGTTTTCAAATTAATTCCATTTCCAATAGATTAGTGTCCTACAGATCTCTTATACCTCGTGAATTTGCTAGAAAAACAAGATCATTACAAGACCTAAAACATTGGAAGGCAACGGAATTCAGACTATTTATGTTGTATGTTGGTCCAGCTGCCCTAAAAGACATTTTAGATGACCGTAGATATCGCCACTTTATGTTGTTTCATTGCGCAATGTACATTTTGACTGCACCAGCTGCTTTTCAAGTTAAATGGTTAGATCGGGCAAAACAGTATCTTCAAGAATTTGTTAGTGACATTCCAAATTTATATGATGAAACTTTCTTAGTTTACAACATGCATAGTCTTACACACCTGCCCTTAGATGTACAGCTCCATGGTCCAGTTGATAGATTTAGCTGCTTTGAGTTTGAAAACTATATGCAGAAACTAAAAAAAATACTTCGAAAAAATAACAACCACTTAGTTCAAGTGGTTAATCGTGTAAAAGAGATAGCAGACAGCTCATTGAGTCAAAGTGCTGGTGGTATGGATGGATTTGAAAGCTTTTCAGTTAATGACTGTTTTCTTACAAAAAGCGGAAGTGTTTGTGTTGTTAATAGTTTTGTAGATAATGCTATAACAGTTTTAAATTACAATTCGTGTAAAAATGTATCTTTCTATCCTTGTGAAAGTTCTCAAATGGGTATTAATGTTGTAAAAAGGCTGTCTACTACGCCTTCAGTTGTCGAGAAAGATTTTTTGTTACGCAAGTGTGTCAAATTACCGTACGGATCTAAAGAAATTTGCATTCCTTTGTGTAATTATACTAGTTAATTAAAATTTGTAATGTAATTTTCTATAAAAATGTACAAATCTGCAACTAATAAAACGGTAAATGCTAACAAAAATAACCATGTTTTATTTCGCTATTTGGCGGTATAAGTAAATAGCTAAAACCGGTGTTGGATCGTCATTGGACAGTCCCAGATTTCCAACGGTGTACACATAATTGCCATTGGATCAATATTAGAATTCATATTGGATTTACATTGTCGATAAAATCACTATTGGAACAATATTGGTTTGCTATAATTCTGCAAGTTGTGCTACTAACAGTATTGAAACGATGTTGGATTGGTGTTGGGATTTTGTTGGAAATTGACGGAAATCCAATACATTTCCAATTGTGCTATTATCCAATGCTAAAACAATGCCAGAATGACGCAGTTTTCATATATTGTTTTTGTGCAGGAAAAGTGGTCAAAATGACACTGAATTGATACGGCAATACCTTTATCAAAACAATATAATTTTTACAGTCCGGTGTTAGTTGGGAAAGATCATCTTTACACTCGTTGAATTTTCCTACATTTTCTTTTACATAAAATGTCTTCCGAGTGGAAACGTATTCTTATACAATCAAATGGTTTTTCATTTGTGTGAACAAAAAATGTGACTTTGAGGTTTATTTAAATGTCGGAATGGCATGCAACAGAAACAAAATCGAAAGCTTTTTCAGATTTGTCTGAGAACAACATATTTAATTGAAAAGAATTTTGGATATTTAAAAAATTGACATTATAGTTAAAATTTGCCGTGAGAAACGGGTTGATGAATTGGTAAACTTTTGATTACAATCATTGCAACTGTATGGTTTATGGTTATGGTATGACATGTCATGTGTGTATAAAGATTTGCGCTCTGTGCAAACTGTTTGTCACAAATTGAACATTAATATGGTTTTTATCCTGTGCGTTATCTAGTGTGACGTTTTAAATCGCATTTTAATACAAAACCTTTTTTCACAATATTCGCATTCGAAGGCTCGTTGGTTTTCATGAACTCTGTTAAAGTGGTGTTCTAGATTGCCTTTGCTTTGAAACCTCTTGTTGAAGATGCTAGAATTGTAGGGCTTTTCCTTTGTGTGTACTGTTAAATGTCACTGCAAATTACTCAAGAATGGTGGATTAAATTGACAAATACTGCACGTGTGTTCAGCCTTGAACTTTTTTGAACTCTCTGACATGCTGGTATAGTATAGATGTTCACGGGATTTATCAGTTTGGTGTCATTGCTGAATTAAGGGTTCGTAAATCCTTCTTTAGGGTATCGCAAAATGCCTTAATCAATGACTTGTACTACCTTAATTAAGGATTTGCAAGTCAAAAATCCTTAAATAAGGTATTATAATGCCTTAATTAAGGTATTAATCAGTGATTTGTTTTTGAAATCGCCCGTAAGGTGTGGGCGTGTAAGGTTCTAATTTTTTATAATTATGAAACCACATTATATTTCCGAATGTTTGACCGTTGCAATTTGAAATCTACCGTTGCATTGAAAAGATAATGAACTTTGAAGTTGAAAAAATAGGAAATTCACTATAACTGATTAAACAACAGTAGGGAACCCGATGCACGAAGAAAACTTATTAACTACAAAATCATGTAAAAATCAATACAAACCGGATATCAGTAATTTAAAGATGTCAACGTACAATTAAGGTAAAATTCTGTTTATTAATGAGCAATTAAAGTTTTTGAATCATAATTACCTCCAGGGTCAACACACACGGATACAAAATGCTAAGTATTTTGAAAGTGCGAGTTCTATTCTGGTCAATCAAGCATTTTTTAACTCTAAAAAGTTTGTCGGAAACGGAGTGATGACCTGTAGGAAAATTTTGGGCAACACATGGCACAACCGTGAAACCAGGTTGAACGTTTGGAAATGCACTAAAATCTAAAAAACCTATTCCAGAAAATAGTGTAGAAAATAGTGTTAAGGGAGCGTTTTTATGTATTTTTTGTGCACCTTTGCTGTTTTAATACAATATTTTAGACTCTAGATAAAGTTAGTGTTGTTTGTTAGGTATCGACATAAAAAGGGAATTTCAAAATTCGCTTAGGGACTCGAGAAATGAAGGATTTTCTGTGCACAGACACACTTACCCAAATTGTTATATAAGATTTATATGCTTTTCCGTTAAACGTCTTAGTACCTTAATTAAGGCATTACAAAAGTCCTTAAATTAGGTTTTTCTTTTGATACCTGAATTAAGGTATTATGATGCTTTAATTAAGGCATTCCGAGATACCTTAAAGAAGGATATACGAATCCTTAATTAAGGAATGACACACAACTGCAGAATGTATCTACAATTTGATATGCACAATTTTGCAAATTCTGAAATTTTTACATATTACTTAAACCTTATACCTTAAAAATACCTCATGGTCTGACAAGCTATGCCGAAGTAAGTGCAACAAAGAGTACCGTTTGTTTGAATATATACTTCTTAATGCTGTCAAAATAGTTGTTGTGAGGCAGATTGATATTTATTTAATACGCTACTAAACAAGACGCTCTTAAACATGCGGCGAATAAACAAGTATTTGCAAATTTTTGTGTTAACTGTTCCAACCAAACGTTGAAGACAGGAAGTAATTTACATAATATTTTAGCCAGTTGGATACTTATTGTATATTAAATACCTAATATATTATGTATACTGTTTTGTAACTTTCCTGTCCTCATTTTCTTTGTAAAATGTTCGAATTCTCACTACAGGGGCAGGCAGGTTATAGTTCAATATTTTTTCTTGTGACCGTTCCAGATTCTCTTTGTACTTCTTTGTGACTGGAACGGAAGTTCTTTGTGCTGCTTTGTCCCAAAAGCGGAAATGCTTTGTTAGCAACGTTTTGTAGTTCAAAGTTTCGAAACTACTTTCTTTGTCATGAGTGGAAGTGAGAATCGCTAAAAAAACAGAACCCAAAATTGCTTCGGGAGCTAAGTCTTAACACAATCTCCGTGGGTTAGGCAAAAATAAAGTACTGCGTTTTTTCTAAAGAGTTGGGAATCATCATTTATTTCTGGGGAACAGCCTTTGCTAGTTAATACGGCGGAGTTAAGCTGTCCAATCATTTTCTCTGTTATCCCCGTGGCCCATATTTACACTGAGCTATCGAAGGCGGAGGAGGTAACAGTTAACAATTATTAAAAAATCTAAACCCTTTATTTTACAATGTTACAAATTTCAGTTCTTTATTAAATGCTCCATTATCAATTGAGAGCATTAAGACAATTCAAGTGGTAAAAACATGCTACTAAATTAACAAACAAAATTTATTTTAAAAAACAAATGAATCCACTTACAAACAAAAATGTTATATATACCGTCTACCATAATATCCAATTCGAAATGCCCACGCCAAGTATTGTGTTCGTTATGTTTTTAAACATTGAATCACTTTCATGAATCAGTCAGAGCATATAAATATGCACACATAGTATCCTTTAATTTGCAAAAAACTGCGGCAACTTTTGTAAATAGAAGAATTTCAAGATTTTACATACTGTGCAAACGCTTAATATGCCCCTTAAGATACTCCTGGCGCGTCAGCTTTTTGTTGCAAAAATTACATTTGAAAACCCCTCCCGTGTATTTTTGGGTGTGCCTTTTTAAGGCATGTGAATTGAAGAAGCTATCACCACATGTAGAGCACTTGTAGGGTTTTTCACCCAAATGCCTTTGCAAATGTCTCGTTACACTAAATCTGGTTTTGAATGTCTTCTCACACAACTCACACTGAAAATTTCGTTCCTCAGAATGTCTTTGCCTTATGTGATCTGTTAGGGTGCCCCTTTTAACAAAACATTTCTCGCACAAGTCACACTCAAAAGGTTTTTCGGTTGTGTGGGAAAGAATGTGGCTATGAAGATTGGCAATATTTCCAAAACGACAGCCACAAAAGACGCAAACGAAACATTTGGTAGATTGTCCTGTAATTTTTTAAAATTTATTATTTAACAACTTCCAGAACTGAATCGATAAAACAATTTAATCCACACTTACCATGATAAGTTCTCCGATGTTGACTCAAGCCTGATATCCTAGAAAACTTTTGGTCACATACTTTGCAGCTATAGGGTTTTTCACCAGTGTGACAGGTCATATGCGATGTAAGACTCCCGCATTGCGAAAAACGCTTGTCACAAATTGAACATTGGAATGGTCGCTGGCCTGTGTGAATATTTACATGGTTCTTTAAATGACTGCTTGATTTAAATTTCTTTTTACAATGACTGCACTCGAAACGTCGTTGGCTCTCGTGAACTGTGTTTACGTGGCTGCCTAAATGATCCTTGCGTGTAAACGGCTTGTTGCAGATATTACACTTGTAAGGTTTCTCTTTTGTGTGCAATTTCATATGACGTTGGAGTGTACTTGGAAACTGTGCTTTATATTCACAAATATTGCACACATATTCAGCCTTGAACATTTTGGAGATGAATGACATGCAGATATTCAGAAGGGGTTCGTGGATTGTATTGGCAAGCAGTTCTGCACAAACTACAAACTCAGGCACAATACGCGAATTAGAAATAAATGAAAATTGTAAAAAATACAGATTTTAAATTAATTATATCAGTCTGTAAAAAAAATACAAACAACAAGTTTCTAACACGTTTTGCACTGTTGCTTACTTTGTAGGAGTGAATACATAAAAGGAGAAAACGCTTGCCCGCTTGAAAACAAATTAAACGTGTTTCCTAGTTGTTGCTGTTTTGGTAGTACCTCGTTTATTCAAGCTGTTGGCATTCGTTCTGCAGCATATCGGTGGTAAGTTTTAATGCCTTATATTTAGTAAACATTTTTCTCAATAAAGATGTTTCTATTATCGAAACCAAAAATGCACACATTGTATAGATGGTTTTCGTATTTATTACCAATCACGTACTCAAATTTTAATCCTCTTTACTCGAACCGGGTTTCGTACTAAATGCTCACTTCTTAAGTTGCTGCCTAAATGATGCAGAACGAAGCCACCTTTCGTTGTCAACGATCCTGTACGTTCGTGCAAAGCCGATTACTGCGAGTTTCTTTCACGAACAATGCGCCGTTTGGCTAATCCTGGCCAAAACGATTTTAGATCACGCTACTCAGCTTATTATAAAAGTTATTATAAAGAAGTTGCTCCCTTCAAAGCTTGCGTGCATGTACATAGTATGCCGAATGTACTCGGTAGTAAAATACGGAACCAAAATATACAGAAGTGTGAAATTCAATGCGAGAAGAGACAACAAAGCGGCTTAACTGCATCTAGAAAGAATAGAATTGGAACTCATGTATTTACATTTTGAAAAGTATATGCTCGAACCTGTGTATATTGTACTTTACTTAACACGGAAAGGTTCTAATTAAAAAATGACTGCCTTATTTCGTGTAAAAATCCTAAAATTTTTTTACAATGTTAGAATTTGGATTTGGTTACAGAAATCAATTACCACTCAAGTAGCATTAACCGCAGAATGTGAATGTTCTTGTAAAATAACACCAATTACTGCGAGATGATGACAATATTTTAACTTCGTCCTGACGATAGTGTTTAGCAATTTTTTCGTACATACTGTGAATCGCAAGGTATTCGTTTCTATTCGTAGTGGTATAAACCTATTCAAACTTTAGTTCGCTTGACACCAAAAGGTTTTACACATGTTTTCTCTCATCGTGCTTCAATATTTCTTTAACAGAGTACATATTATGTAAGTGCATGCAAAATGCTAGACCAAAATAGCACAGTACCATAAAGCTTACCTTAGAAGTTTCATGTTTCTTGGAAATTTCTCTACTTGTGTATTTGGAACTAAACCTTAAAGCCTCAAAATGTCATTTTATCTACAAAATGCCAATATATGCTTCAAATGGGTATGACGTGCATTTGTTCAACAAAAAATCCTATAACACTAACAGGCTTATTCAATCTTTTTGGCTTATGACTGTTTGATTTGATGATCCTAATACGATTTTGTAACCCTTTCCATCAAGCAATCAACACTGAATATTTGCAGTACTAATGTGGACAATCTGATATTGATATTGATATTGATTTATTTAACGTGTATCATTGTAATTCAACATACAGACAGTTCGTAAAACTAACCTTAAGCTGTTTTCCATACAACACACGCTCTAGTCTAAAGATCTTATGCGACCAGTTGCCACAATGGGTTAACAATCATTCCAGCAAACAATGAGCCCCGTAACCATAATATCAAGTCAGATTGAACATTTCATGAGTCAAAACTTAACATACAATTTGCTTCGAAAGCGATATAAATATTCTTTAATAACATCAACTATATTAAAGTCAAGTTCTCTACTTATGCTGACTTTTCTGTCCGAAAGCAAGTTATTCCATTCCGTAATAACATGCCACCGCACAGTATTTTGAAACTGGTTTGAGTTACATTTTAAAGCTGTAAGTTTTGGCCTTTCTTTTGTGGCTAGAGGTGACAGTTTAAACCAATGTTTAAACATTTGACTATTACCGAACTTATAATAAAATTTTATCAACATCAGTTTGATAAGCTGAGGATTGATATAGCTACGAAGAAAAACGAACTTTGAAGTTTCTACAGTTGCCTCATAGTTCAAATGAGAAGAATGTAGAGACTACAACCGACTTGTGTTAGTTATTGAACGAAATGTATCAAGTTAACAGGAGTGCATGTGGACTTTGCAAGAACGCGTACGTTCCAAATCGTAGAAATCACATTCAACAAATGCTGCAACGTTACTTAGCAAGACATGTGCTTAGCATTCTGCATAAAACAAGGCCAACACTTACCTTTTCCGTTTATAATATTTACCTTTTCAGGTTTTACTCCGCTTTACTACTCAGAATGAAAACTTTTCGAGGATAATCGGATTAAACTTTCACACGTACAGGATAATCCGAGAACGCATTCAAACACTTTATGAGTCCAAATAGTTTGAAAACTTTTCAGGTTCATGCCAAGCAACATTCTGAGGCATTCTGGAAGGAAAAAATTAACGTTGTACAACCGATTTTATTAGGGGCATAAAATACCTTTTTCCTATGCACCTGGAAATTACTTCTACTCCTCGGTCTGTGGTACTTTTGTTGTACAAATTTATGCAGTGTGTCTAGCAACGTTGCACAATTAGCATAAAAAATTATGTATAGTAGAAAAAACGCATTGAGTATCCTTCTACAATTAGGAAAACTTGTCTGCATTGATACTTCTAATTTTTAAAAAAGCAAATTAAAAAGTAAAACTTTTGTGAAACTTAAAGTTTTTGTAGTTTGTTAGTTATAGTTAAATAAATAGTTGATTTATTTTCTAAGCGCATCTACGTGAGCGTCGTTTTTACGTGTTTTGAAATCCATGCTCCACTGATTGGCAATAAACCCAGTAAACATTTGTAGAATACCAACATGATTGAAAGTTCAAAAATGTCCAAATCGGATTACAAGTGCAATATTTGTGAGTTTAAAGCAAAACGCTTGAGTCACCTTCAGTGCCACATGAGAGTACATACAAACGAAAAACCGTACAAGTGTGATATCTGCAACAAGCAATTCAAAACCAATTCTAATTTAGACCACCACATTAGCAGAGTTCACCAAAACCAGCGACCCTTCAAATGTGAACACTGTGAAAAGAAATTCGGATCCAATCAACATTTAAAACATCACACAAGACTTCACACAGGAGATAAACCATACCAATGTTCAACTTGTGACAAGCGCTTCTCCCAAAAAAGCAATCTTACTACGCATATAACAAATCATATTGGCGAAAAACCGCACCAGTGTTCAATTTGTGACAAAAGATTTGCACGGAAAGGAGATCTTGATAGACACATGAGAAGCCATACCGACGAAAAGCCTTTTAGCTGTCAGATTTGTAATCAGAAATTTTCCCAATCAGCATCCCTCATAAAGCACCGGAAACGCTATCATGGTAAAAACTTACTATTTTTATATTATAAATAAACTTTTATATTATAAATTAACTAACTAAAGAAAGTAATGCATTTGGTCTTGAAATTTTCTTTGACACGTTTCTTGAACGTTGTACAGAGGGACGACCAAAATCCTTTGACTGCGTTTTTTGTGATTGTCCATTTCACAATTTGGTGGATCTACGAAGCCACATTTATAATCACACAAACGAAAAACCTATCAGCTGCCACTCGTGCGACCAAAGTTTTGCACAGAAAGGTAATTTAAAGAATCACATCAATCATAAGCATTCTGATGACCGAAATCACAAGTGCAGTTTGTGTGAAAAAGAATTTAAAACCCAGTCTTGCCTTCGATTGCATCTGCAAAGACATTTGGGTGAAAAGGTTTAAAAGTGCTGTATTTGCAATGGGAGGTTTGTATGCGCACATGAGCTAAACGTGCATTTACAGAAGCATACAGGGAAACTGTTCAAATGTAAAATTTGCGGAAGGGAGATGACACGCATGGATAAGCTAAAACAACACGTGATACGAAAACACCATATGTAAAAATTTATAACATTTAAAATTATGCAAAACAAATTGTGAATACAATTTCTAAAACCATATATTTTGCTTCACAATTTGTTTTGTCTGTACAATAATTATATTTAATTTTTTGTTTGAATTAAAGTATCGTAATTTGGAAGGTATTGACATTTTTGTGGTTGTGGTTCATACCATTAGCAAAATGCAAATGTAATCACATGCCAGCACTTTATTTTCAATTGGTTCATGCTAGAAAAGAATTTTTGATTATTTTTTATTACATTAGCCATATTATTAACAGTGCCGAGTTAATAAAGTGTTAAAAACTTTGCCATATTAACTAATAAAACTTGATTAATGAAGCACTTGTTAAGATTGAGAGTTGTTAAGATTAACGTTTGTAACAAAAATTTCTTATTTACAAGTATGTTTAGAAAACAAATTTTTATTCAGAATCAGAAGATATTAAATTGCTGCTAGTTGAACTGAAATCATCAAAGTCGTCATGGTCATTGGTAGTCTTACCACGTAGAGGTTGACTTTGCATTCGTTAATCGTGCGGAATTGATCATAGGTTGATGCTTTCTGGAACCACTGGACACACATTTGTTGGGTTAAATGATTTCAAAGATTTCCATGTGAATCAATGACTAAACACTATCATGTCGGATTCTAAGGCTTATCACCAGTCTTAGCAAGCACTGATATTTTCATCACAAAATCAGTCGGATAATCAATCCACTGTAATAGTAACGTGCACAGATTTAGTACTGCATGTTCTGCTAGCAAACTACATCAGTACTTTCCAAAAAATATATGACCATCTATACTAAATTCCGTGTAACACTGAAAGCGGTTCAATATTTATTCTTTAACATTGGTGCTAATCCTATTTGAAACATTTTACAATATCTAAATTTCGTATTTGAAGTATTTTGGTTACAGCACTTAGAATTAGTTTTATAATGGAAAATTTTGATCACGCAACTCTACAAGGTTACAACACGCTTTTTTAAAAAAATAAAGCAAGCATTTATTTTTTTTTCATAGTACAACAATATTTGTAAAAAATTTGAATAAGTTGTAAATTGATTAAATTTAAACCTGACAATCGGTACTAAATTGGAAATAAATTAACCAGCAATTTTATAACATCTGTATTTTCACATTTGCTGTAAAATATAGTTTTAATATTTTGAATGACTCGCATGGTACCAAGTCACACACAATTGTTAAAGCATCGTGTTATATTGTGTTAGTGATTCTAATTTGAAAGTTTTACTGAGTGTGTACACTCTTCATGTGTCGTTCAAGGTTATACTTGCGTGTCAGTTTTTTTTTTACAAATGTTGCACCTCAAATCTTCTCCATGTTGCTGGGTATGCCATCTAAGTTCCTGGGCGTTGTTGCAGCCCTCACTGCATATAGAGCACTTGTAAGATTTCTCATCCAAATGTTTTTGCAGATGCAAACGTAAGCATGGAATGCTCTTGAATGTCCTGTCGCACAAATTGCATTTGTGCGGACGTTCGTCTGAATGCTTATGGTTGATGTGAGATGTTAAAGGATTCTTAAATGGAAAACTTTTGTCACACAAGGAGCAGTCAAACGATTTTTCCTTTGTGTGGATAAATATATGACGTAGAAGGCCTTTCAAGTGTCGAAATGGCAAATCACAGAAAACGCAACCAAAAAGGTTAGGAGATGTGTCTAAAAATCACACATAATTTATTAGAAGCGTTAATGGATTTTTCAAGAACACATTTTTATGTTGGGTTTACCGTGAACAATCCGATGTGACGACAGGGTGGTTGAATTAGAAAACGTTTGCCCACATACATTGCAGCTGTAGGGTCTCTCGCCGGTATGACATGTCATGTGCCTGGTAAGACTTCCTTTCTGTGAAAAACGCTTGCAACAAATTGTGCACTGGAACAAGTTTTGTTTTGTGTGTACGCCTACTACATGTACTTGTAATGCATTCTTTGAATGAAATTTCTTATCGCATTGGTAACATTTAAAAGGACGGCGTTTCTCATGAACTGTGCTATTGTGACGTGCTAGATTTCGTTTTGTTTGAAACTGTTTGCTGCAAATTATACACTTAAAAGGTTTTTCCTTTGTGTGTACTTGCATATGACGCTGAACTATGCTTAATTTATTTGCTCTATAATCACAAATATGGCAAGCAACTTTTCCTATTTTTGCCATCTTTGTACGCACAGCGATGTAATAAACTATAAAAGTTTTAAGGTCACACCGGCACTAATTTAGGTACTAAATAAATGTATTTGCTCACAATATTCTAGCTGATTAGCAAAAAATGTAAAGTTGGTACAAGCTTTTTTAAGCAAATTATTATCTGGCAACCGTATCCAATAAAACTTGTAACCATCTAGCCTCTGTTAAGTCTCCTGAGGAAATGAAAATACAAACGAAGCCATGATATGATTCTGTTTACCTAATTTTCAACGTTGCTTATTTACTTTCACAATTTTGTGTTTAGAGTATTAGTATAAGCTTATTATTTTGAGTATGCAATTAGTCACCCGAAAGTCCAGCAACAGCTATGTTCAATTTGTTTACATTCTTTATCTGTAATGTGTTCAAATGGAATAAGTTTTGTATGGTAAGGAAACGTAAAGTACCCGTTGTCGTTGTCAGTAGTGGTAAGTTATGTGTTCAAACTTTAATCCGCTTTGGTGCAAGGTGCTGTATGTGTAAGGTGCTTGAAAGTAGAAAGGTGATGGTTGAGTTCTATGTGGCACATGCATTTAAACGTATCCGGGAATCAACTACCCAACGAAATTTTAATATAAATAGAATTGTGTATGCTAATTTCTGCTTTCATATATGTAGGACTATTTAGATCAAAGAAAATTGTATTTCACAGAGAGAAGAACAGGAGCTCAAGCTATTTCAACCACCAGCATTATGTAGGAAAATAGGCTGGGTCTAAAAAACTGCAAAGAGTGGGCAAATGAAATATTATACCCGTACTTTACTAGTCTATTTGCAATGCTTCACTAGTTTTGAGAATAGAAAATGGTTAAGAAGCCTTTTGGGTTGTTTTGCTGTGACAACTAGTTTTGGCGTAATCTGAACACAATTTATAATGTGATTTTTTTATGAATTTTATTTATGCAAGTACACCTATACCTCAACAGATGCATTATTGGCTTGTTTTTAATACACAATTTTAATTTATTTTATTGAGTATTGAGTATTGAATTTATTTAACGTGTTACTGTGTATCAACAAAATTGCTGGTTTCCAAACAATAACAATACAAAACTCTGTCCGCTTTTCCGCTGTCTTTATATATTGTCCGCTTTTCAGAAAAGATACAAGTGGTACAAGTACCGTTTACAAAGAGCTTCAGTACTAAATGCAAATGAAGCTTTTATTTTGATATTAAACCAATGTGAGATTTGACAAAATAAAATTAAGTTATACAATGAAAATTTAATTGACGTTTATGTATTCAAAACTGTTAGTTTTTCTTAGAAGTTTTCAGATTCCACAGGTTCGAAATAAGTTAATGCTAAAATCTTGAAAAAGTTTGGTGATGTTGTTTAGGATGTCATATTGATGATAAAGCAAAACACTTAAATGGGAGGATTAACTTTTAACTTGATTTAGCAGGTCTACCGGTAACTAAATACCGTCAACTTTATAGCCATGAACCCAAGAAGCAACTCCGTTCATAACGATCTCAAAACAATTAAGCTAGTAAAGCAATAAAAATTGAAAAAAAAAATCAAAATTTCACATTGAAACAAACAAAATCATACTTGCATAATGCGGGTTGCATACCACGGCAACAATATTTAAATGATTCAAAAGCAATTAAAAGGAACTGAAGTGGCATTGTTCCAAGCATTACAAAAGTTACAAAAACTTTTTCTCGATACATAGAACACAGATTCTCACAAGTTGAGTGTGAAGAGTTGCTAAAGCTTGTTCAATGGATATTAAGTACTATCGCTGTTGACGCTCCTCTTACTTATGAATGACGTAGCTTACTTCGCTAATGCAAACGGTAAGCTAATGAATGAAACATTTAATCATGTCAACATGCGGTAACAACATCAGTAACCATGACGACGTTGAGGTTACTAGTACAAATAATGGCAGCTAGGATTTTATTGGATTCGCAATAAAAATTATGTACAAAATATTCTTTATTAAAAATAAGAGACCTTTACATCAAACAATACTTTTTATTTGTTTGCCACACGCAACCCACCATCTAAACACATATTATCGCAATTGGGTTTCAAAGTAACCCTAATATTTTAAAATTTTACAAGCGCAAAACGCTTCAACATGGGCATTTGTTAATGGTATAAAATGCAGCAAAAAATCAATAACTTGCAACAAACAGTGCACTTTATATGAAATAAAACATTTTACGATATACCTGATTACTCAACAAACAACATTTTAAGTAGCAGAATAAGGGTACAGAAATCTCTATCTACAAACTGATCTATATAATCTCTAAAGTTTCAAATTTTACATAATATTGTGTTGTTGCCTCATGTGTACTTTAGGAGTATGTTTGTAAGTCATTTCTTTTCCGCAAATATTACACTTGAAAAGTTTTCCTCCATGCTTCTGTGTATGCCTAATTACCTGGTTTGTGCTGACAAAGCTCTCATTGCTGATGAAGCATATCTGCGGTTTTTCACCTAAATGCCTTAGTAAATTGTATCTTAAGGAAGTTTTTGTTTTGAATGCCTTTTTGCAAAAAGTGCAATTAAAATGTCGGTCATCGGAATGCACACAAGATTTATGACGCTTTAAGCTACCCTTTGCAGAAAAGCTTTCATTGCACAAGATGCAGCAAAATGGTTTTTCTTTTGTGTGAATAAGACTGTGCTGCTGTAGTATGGACAACTTTGAGTAACGGGAACCACAGAAAACACAACTGAATGATTCCATTCATTTTTCTGTACGGCATTCAAATTAAATAGAATAAAAAACTAATTACGAATTGGTGCTCTGCTTTGGTCATTTTTAAACTCTTCTTTATTAGGGTAAACGGGTGTAAAATGAGTGTTTACAGTGCTTTTTGTCAAGCAGTCGTACATAAAATTCAAAATACTTTAGAGCAATACCCGAAGTTTTAAAACCTGATTTTAGTTTAAAAATTTCAAAAATGCTTATAATTCTGAAATAAATATGTTAGTGTTGTAAAAACTGGGAACTATTTGGTTAAAATGATAAAAAAATTTTGTAATAGCGTTTACACTGTTGGTTCACTGAATAACGATAGAACAAGGTAAATTCTGCTAACTTCGTACACGTTTTCTATATGCACTTTTACTGAAAGCTTCCAGAGTATATTCTTTCAACAGTTTCAACTAGTGTACGTTCTGCTGTATGTTCGATTTTAAGTGTTCACGTGAATCTTTATAGCAACCTGCGTTCTGCCACTCAGCTGTTTTTACCAAATTAAAACATAAATCGTGCAACATATAGGTACTTCTCATAGGCAATAGCAGTAGTAGTTTTACATATTGTGGAAACGCTTCATATGCATTTTAAGATAATCCTGACGAGTCAGTTTTTTGTTGCAAATATTACATTTAAAAATCCCTCCCATGTGTTTTTGGGTGTGCATTTTTAAGCTTTGTAAATTGAAGAAGCTCTCACCACATGTTGAGCACTTGTAGGGTTTTTCACCCAAATGCTTTTTCAGATGTGTCGTTAAAGTAGATCTTGTGTTCAAAGTCTTCTCACACAAATCACATTGAAAATCTCGTTCCTTGGAATGTTTATCCTTGATGTGGGTTGTTAGGGTACTTATAGTAGCGTAACATTTCTCGCACATGGAGCAATCGAAAGGTTTTTTGGTTGTGTGAATAAAAATGTGCGTATGAAGATCTGCCATTTTTCGAGAACGATAGCCACAAAAGACGCAAACAAAACCTTTGGTGGATTCCGCTGTAATAAAAAAGCTATTATTTCCACAGCTCGAAAGACTGAAGATATTACATAGCATTCAGTTTTTTACTCTAAATTATACACTCTATCTAAACTTACCATGATATATTTTCTTATGAGTATTCAAGTTTGACAAATTTGAAAATCTTTGGTCACAAACTTTGCAGCTGTAGGGTTTTTCACCCGTGTGACAGGTCATATGAGCTGTAAGATTCCCGTTTTGCGAAACACGCTTGTCACAAATTGAACATTGGAATGGCCGCTCGCCTGTGTGAATGATTACATGGCTTTTTAACGCACTTCTTGATCCAAATTTCTTTTCACAATGGTCACATTTGAAAGGTCGTTGGTTCTCATGAACTGTGTTTATGTGGCGGCCTAAATCATTCTTTCTTGTCAACGGCTTGTTGCAGATGTTACACTTGTAAGGTTTTTCTTTTGTGTGTACTCTCAAATGACGCTGAAGTGCACTTAAATATTGTGCTTTAAATTCACAAATGTTGCATTTATGTTCTATTTTGAACATTTTGGAGATCTATAATATGCATTTATTTACGCGGGTTATTTGCGAGTTTTTTCCCAGAAAATGCCCCGCTTGGCTTATCCTGGTCAAAAAGGTTTTAGACTCCATTACGCGGCTTATTGTAAAAGTTCTCACATACAAGTGGCTCCTTTCAAAACTTGCGTGCAGGTGCAGGTGTATGCTGAATGTACTCGATAGTAAAATATGCAACCAAAGTTCACAAGAAGTGTAAACATCAATGTGAATAGAGACAATAAGGCGGCTCAACTGCATCTAGAAAGAAAAGATTTGGAACTCACGTATTTACACTGTCAATAGTATATACCCAGAAATGAGTATATTTTAGATTGCTTAACACGAAAAAGTTTCAATAAAAGAATGAATGCTTTACTACTTTCCAAAATCCTAATTTTTTTTACAATGTCAGCATTTGGAAATTTCTTAAAAAATCAATTACCAGTCAAGAAGCATTAACCGCAGATTATGAATGTTCTTGAATAATAAAACCAATTACTGAGAGATGATATCATAATTTTTAACTTTGATCTGACGACGGTGTTTAACAATTTTAGGGACTTTTACTAGCGCCAACTGTAAAACTTTAGTTTAAACAGGTTTTCTTCTTATATCCTTCTGAAGTCATTTTGCCTAATGAAAGTTACCTACTTAAGACTTAAATAGAGTTTCAATCTAAAAAATGAGTGCGTGTACGAGTTACGTGGACCAGGCTTAGCGACTACTACAAAGATTTTTGCTGAACTGTCAGTGTTTGTGCTTTCCAAGTTAAACTCAATTTATTGTATGAAAATACAGCGAAGATATAATATATTTCAGGTACAATACAGATTACTAATCATTATTGTACAGCTACAAAATTTTAATCCATAAGGAAATTAAATTGCAGTTCTAAAAGTTCATACTAACTATAATATTATAAAGATAAACAAACCAGTTTCACATGTTGATATGTATAATTTTTAAATTCTTCAAAATCGACTAAAAGGAAACCTGCCACACATATTTGTATAAAGCATTACACTACAGGGATAAATGTTACAGGTGGTTTTAATTTAAATATCTTAATGTGTGTGCAGTGTAAGACTTTTCTTGTGGCCTAGTTTCTTCCGGAAAACGTTTCGCATGAAAATCTCTGACGTATGTTTTTGAATAAGGCTGATTAGTTCTCGTAAATTGACAAGGCCTTAATTACAAAAGGGGTACATGTAAGATTTTTCACCCAAACGTTTTGGCTCCAGGCATTATTTGAACGGTTTTTAGCCTCTATGACAAGTCAAGTGGGCGGCAAGATTTCCCTTCTGTGTAAAGTTTTTTCCACAAATTGAACACTTGTATGGTTTTTCCCCTGTATGAACTCTTGTATGAATTTTTAACTCGTTCTTTGATCCAAATTTCTTCTCACAGTTTTCACATTTGAATGGTCGTTCGTCCTCATGAACTGTTTTAATGTGGCGCTTTAAATTTCGTTTGTCTGTAAACCGTTTGTTGCAGATGCTACACATGTAAGGTTTTTCTCTGGTGCAGTATCTTATATGACGCTGAAGTTTTTTGTGTTTCCTAGTGTGTTGGTAAAGCTCTTCTGTATTGTTAAAAGTCTCATTACAAATGGAACACTTGTAAGATTTTTCACCCAAATGACTTTGCACATGCATTCGTAGACAGCGTCGGGTTTTGAATGTCTTTTCACACAAATTACATTTGTGATGTCGGTCATCAGAGTGCTTATAGTTGATGTGATGATCCAAAGTGCCCTTTTGAGCAAAACCATTGTCGCACAGGAAACAGAAAAAGGGTTTTTCTTTTGTGTGAGTTAAAATGTGACGTTGTAGAAAGGTTAAATTTTGAAATCCTGAATCACAGAAAACGCAAAAGAAGAATTTTTCTCGATTCTCTGTAAAACGTAAACAAAATTTAAGAAGAATTCTTTATAAATATGTTTACAGATTAAAATTAGTAAATTTTTACCATGAAAATGTCTCCGGTGCGTCAATAGGTTTGATGATTGGGAAAATTTCTGATTACAAAATTGACAGCTGTAAGGTTTCTCGCCAGTATGACTTGTCATGTGTCTAGTAAAATTTCCTTTATGTGAAAAGCGTTTGTCACAAATTGAACATTGATATGGTTTTTCTCCTGTATGCACTCTTGTGTGAATATTTAATTCTTTCTCTGATCCAAATTTTTTTTCGCAGTACTTACATTTGAAAGGTCGGTGGTTCTCATGAACTGTGCTGATGTGACGTTTTAGACTGTGGTTGCTTGAAAACCGTTTGCTGCAGATACTACACTGGTAGGGGTTTTCTTTATTGTGCATTCTCAAATGATACTTAAGTGTACTCAAATGGTTTGTCTTAAATTCACAAAAACTGCATTCATGCTCTACCCTGGCCATTTGTGAGCTTTGCGTCACTAGGATCAGCAGGTGTTTGATAAAAGTTTTTTTGTTGGGTAAAAGTGCACAAATTTTTGTGGCACAAGTAGAATGCACAATTGGAATTGATTTTAATAAGGAACAATATTTAAATCAGCAAACTAGCTTAAAGCACTGGATTTCCCACACGCGTTTACACTTTTTTCCTTATATGCTTTGGGAGCAAGTTTGCAGACACTTCATATTCATTACAAATCCACATTAAATGTACACCACAGCTACAGCAATCTGACAGAAAGTTATGGTCACCGCATAGAATGGTATGATGCACTAAATGTAATAGTCGTTTAGGAAGCAAGAAGTACCTGCTAAAATTTTGAAGTTTCACAGCCTAACTTGCTGCATTAATTTGATGTAGCAAAAATAGCTACGGTGGTACATTTTGTTAAACAAATCGCTCCCCATCAGAATTTTTCGGATTTTTGCTCAACTGCATACCCTAAAGTTCCAAGAATTAAATATTTACTAATCCTACTATTTCTTGCAAACAGATCACAGGTACTTACTACATGTTGGGTATAGATCGATTGTGAAATGCTTAACTCTTTTATCAAGGTTTAGCCACATGAATGTTCTTGAACCAAGCACATACGTGTAGATTCTACACTGTAGAACAAAGTAACCTTTTATAACAAAAGTATTCAACACATTCAAACGTTTGTGCAAGTGCGGGTGATTAGTGTCTTCCAAGAAAATGCAGCATTTGACTACTCGTAACCAAGCCCCTTTTTGGTTATTTCTTTGAGCTTACTATCAATAGCTTTACATTCTATGTATCACATACTGGTTGTTGGTTGTCACACACGCACATAGGTACTCTTTTGTACAATCCATGAATATTTAATATTGATTTCCTGCTAGGAAAATTTATAGAAACATTTGCTTAATGTAAGCAGGGATAATGTTTAAGGCATTTACGAGAAGATTTGGGAACACACTGGTATACATTCTGAGAAGTTTAATTCATAAACCTGTGTGAATTTTGTTTGCTTAATGAGAAATTGTTTTTCTAGTGAATAGCTCTGCATTACCTGCTTAAATAGCAGTAAACAATTTACCCAAATCTTAATTTGAATATGATAAAAGAGACAGTCTACCTCTCTAATACACCAACCAAAGAACGTATATGTTCCTCAATAACAAATAATCTATTCAAAGCTCAACTAATATATTTCATTTCAGTATGAAGACGGTGCTACACATTTTTATACACCCATTAACACCCATTCTAAGATACAAATTAACAGTTAGTTAATCTAATAAAAGAAGCAATCTGGAACTACAGTAGCCAACTAGAAAACTTTTACTTGTTAGCTAGTTTTTCAAATTGGCTCTTTTAACGCAAATAAGTTTTTGATTTTTCAAATTCTGATTTAATGCGTTTTTGTGTTACTACAGCCGCAGAGGGTCAGCATGTAGACATGTTTAAAATTTATACTTTAAATTCATATAACTGTATGAGTACACTTATACAAGTATCTACGGTAACTAGAAACCCTAAATTAAAACATCCATGGTAAACCATTAAAAATGCTCGCTGCTGAAGACGATAATATGAATATAAACGTATAATAATAACTGGTCTATAGCCGATTTAACCTGGTCTAGAGCCGATTTAACCTGGTCTAGAGCCGATTTAACCTGCTCTAGACCCGATTTCACATGGTCTAGAGCCAATTTAACCTGGTCTAGAGCCAGTTTAACCTGGTCTAGACCCGATTTAACCTGGTCTAGAGCCGATTTAACCTGATCTAGAGCCGATTTAGCCTGGTCTAGAGCCGATTAGCCTGGTCTAGAGCCGAGTTGGCCTAGTCTAGAGCCGATTTAGCCTGGTCTAGAGCCGATTAGCCTGGTTTAAAAATAAAGTCTACGGACAGACGGACACACGTACACCGACATCTGTAATAGCTCCTCTGCTGAAGCAGCGAGCCTCAGAAAACTCCTCGAATCAACAATAACAAAAAAAGTCAAAACCAATCATTTTCGACATGGCAATATGTAAGAGTCCAAAAGTGTAAGCGTTTTCACTAGCTTCAGAGATACCAAAAATTTACAAAAAGTTGCTCCAACTAGCAACCTAGGTAGCACGCAAGCACCACAATATTCAATTGCTCCAAAATCGCTTGAACGTAGTTGAGAGGATCTAACAAAGACATCGTTTTAAGTAGTAGAAAATTCGAAGTGGATACTAAAAACTTAGGTCCACCCTGTTGAGAATGAATTGTAGATAACTTTTTTAGCAGGATAAGCAATACTACTTAATGCTGTTGCTGCTCCTCTTACTTGTGAATAGCGTTACTATAAAATATTTTTAGAAAAAGTCAATCCACGAAAGGGACTTGTAGTCCACACCAGTTAAAAATAATTTTATGAGTCTTTGCAATAAAATAAAATTTTCTAATTTGGCCAATCCAAATTCCAATGTGGCTTTTTTAAATAATCGACGTTTAAGTATAAATCAATCTCTCTGTAACAGCTTTGTAGAGTACCACAAATATCTCATATTTCTATCCTAACTGAAGCAAATCATGGAATATATTTTGAGAAAGAAAAATAAATTTTTGAAAATGACAGTAACAAATTAGGAAATAATATAAAGAAACAGCAGTATTGCTGTCTTAGACAGCAGTTTTTAGCAGCAGCAGCAATATTTCTATATTGTACAACAATGCTTTTTCAAAGAAACGCTCCAACCATATGACATAATCAAAAAACAACGAATACGTTAACTAGAATGCATTTTTGCATGGTGTTTGCATGGGAGAATTCAATTAATAAAATATGATTTGGTATATTCTAATGAATAATTTTGTCACCAAGTCATAAATAGCAAGGAACACATCCTAGAATGCATTAGTCATTAGTACACATTTGATTTTTAATAGTGTGCTACAGCTTAATCAGTACCAATTTTGTTTTGTAAATAGCAAATTAATAGATATGTGCTGTTATATGAATGACCAAAAAACTCTTATACATGTAAAAATATTCTCCAACTTGACATAACTTGAGTTGTACTTAAATAATCAATGCAACCCTTAGACACATAGGACAATCGAGATATTATGTTTTTAGGATTTACTTCATGTGAAATATTTTTCTATGACATGTATCTTCCGCAAATAATACCTTGAAGATCTTCTCACTTGTGTTTCCGGGCATGATTACAAAGTTGCTTCGCATTGTTGAAGCTCTCATTACATAAATTGCAATTGTATGATTTTTCTCCCAAATGCGTTTGCAAATGAAAACGTAAGTAGGTTTTGGTTTTGAATGTATTTTCGCACAAATTACATTTGTGCTGCCGTTCATCACAATGCTTATATTGGACGTGAGATACTAACAAATTCTTCTGTGCAAAACTTTTGTCGCACGATAGGCAACTAAACGGGGTTTCTTTTGTGTGAATTAAAATATGATGGTGAAGATTTCTTAACTCTCGGAATGGCGTATCACAGAAAACACAACCAAAAAGTTTAACGGCTTTATCTAAGAATCAATAAACATATTTAGTTACAAATTTTAAGGATTTACAGAAAACAATTTTAGTTTTATGTTACCATGAAGGTTCCGATGTGACGATAAACCAAACCAACGGGAAAACCTTTGATCACAAACATTGCAGCAGTACGGTTTTTCACCTGTATGACATCTCATGTGAGCAGTTAGACTTCCCTGCTGTGCAAAGATTTTGTCACAAATTGAACATTGGTAAGGTTTTTCTCCTGTGTGTATTCTTGTGTGATTTTTGAACTCTTGCTTGGATCCGAATTTCTTTTCACAATGCTCACATTTGAAGGGGCGGCGTTTCTCATGAACAGTGCTATTGTGATGGTTTAAATTTGATTTGGTTGTAAACCGTTTGCTGCAGCTGTCGCATTTATAAGGTTTTTCTTTTGTATGCACATTCAAATGGTACTGGAGTCTACTTCGGTACTGTGCTTTAAATTCACAAATGTCGCACTTGTAATCTGGCTTGGACATTTTTTAACTTTCAGGAATTTTAGGATACTATAATTGCAAACAAAGTTCTCTGCAAAGTATCGGAGCACAAATTGTAAAACCCTTAGAACAACGCTCACGCCGACGCAATGTTAATTTAAAATGTAACAGTAGTTTAATTTATAAAGCAAACAAACTTAAAGACCTTGGCCTTCTCGAAAGATTTTACTTGTTAGCTTGGTTTTTCAAACGGGGAACATGCAGACAAGCATTGCTAATGCGCGTTGAGTTTCAAAGCCACTTTTGCTGCATAGAAGTGTTAATTCAAAACGCAAATGTTCAACAAATGTTTGATTTTTCAACAGAGAGATGTAGCTGCACTGAACGCAGGATGGCTTAACTTCGTGCAATAATGACCTTGTTGTGGTGAAATTATTCATAGGTTTTTCGAACATGTTTGCTTTAGAATTGATTATACAATGTTTAACTGCTACTTTCAAAATGCATACGAAGGATTGCTTAGTGAATGCATATATCCTAGGTGTATCTCTCTATTTTGAGGTTTAAACTGTTTGAATGCACACTAATGTATTGTCAGCAGTTGTATGTAAATGTGAATATGGTAATCCGATTACCACCGAATGGTTTTCGTTTTAAGTATTCAATGTTTCAGTTGCTGTGAAAAACTGATATGAAAGCCCTCGGTAAACTGCAATGCTGATTTGGGGGACCATTCACTTAAGTATCAGAAAACTTACTACTTAAGAGGATTATTTAAAGCCAACAATGCTATTAAAATTTTACCTTTTTGACGGTCTACAACTTATATTACGAGTAAATGGTGTAGCATTTTAAATGTAGCGTGGTGGGACAAAAGGTACCAAAGCATGAGTTTTTAGAAATCCTAAGATGCTAAACTAAATCCCTGAAGGGGAATATGAAATGCAGGAGGAACAGTCCCGGATTCGTTTTGTAAACGATGCATAGCTTTCATGCATTCGTTGGTTTGTTCTGTTTCCAGCTTCCAGTGGTTAAGTTGGTGCATAATTGTGTAACAAAAATAGCTGCATATATTAACGAGTATTGCACTCATGCTTTGTATCGATAAAATTTGAACTCTCGGACAAGCTAGTATTGATTAGTGATTACAAAATGTGTAGCCAAGCATTATTGTACACAAAACTCAAAATTAAAATAAGGTCAAACTGATTTAAAGAAAAAAATTATCGAATACTAAATATAGTAAGTCAGTTTATAAGCTACTGAAACGTTTACACATTTGCTTCCTTCAAACTGGGACAGTCGACAAGCCTCGCTTATTGGGAATGGATGCTGATTGTGTATTCTGTGACATAATATGGTCTTCACAGGTACTTGATCAAGGAATGTACAATGTTGAATTTCTATTCCAAGTTGCACACGAATGCTATCCAAGCAAAGACATATGGGAAACGGACCCCATTTATATTGACAGTTATCATCACACGGACATTTGCCTTAACCAATTTTTTATACAGTACATTTATCTCATTTGGACGGTTATCATATTATTGCAATTTTTTCCACTTTTGGCGTTTTCATGAATGAAGACAACAAAATTAATCCATAAATAAGCTTAAAAATCAATAACCATTCGTAAAGTTGGAGAAGCATTAAACATAAATATTAAAATAACAGCTTAAGCAAGCTTAGGCTTAAGCATGTAATTTTCATTAAGCAAAATGATTTCAAGTTTAACTTTTCGTAGTCGGGGCCAGTAAAAGTCCCTAAAATTGTTAAGAACTGTCGTCATGTCAAAGTTAAAAATATTGTTATCATCTCTCAGTAATTGGTTTTATTATTTAAAAAATTTACTTTTGATGTTTAATGCTAATTAAGTAGTAATTGATTTCAGTAACCTTATCAAAATTCTGACTTTGAAAAAATAGTTACGATTTTTGTACGTAATATAGAATTCATTTTTTAATTAAAACCTTTCAGTGTTAAGGAAAGTAAAATATAATCAGTTTTGTACATATCCTCTTCAGAGTGTAAATAAAAATACGAGAGTTCCAAATCTTTTCTGTCTAGATGCAGTTAAGCCGCCTTATTGTCTCTTCTAACATTGAATTTCTTACTTCTGGTGAATTTTGGTTAAGTATTATTCTACCGAGCTTATTCAGCATACTAGTTTCTGCACGTTAGCTTGGAAGGAAGCAACTTATATGTGATAACTTTTACAATAAGCCGAGTAACGGAGCCTAAAACCTTTCTTGCCAGGATTAGCCAAACGAAGCATTTTCCTTGGAAGAAACTCGTAGTAATCGGATTCACACAAATATACAAAAACTTTTAGCACGAAAGGTTGTATCGTTCTATATCATTTAGGCACCAACTTAAGAATTGGGTATTAGTAAAGAAACCCTTCTTGGTATAGGATTAAAATTTGAGTACGTGATTGGTAGTAAGTACAAAAGCCTTATACATTGTGTGCATTTTTGGTTTCGATGATGGTTTGAAACACGTTTATTTAGAAAAATGTTTACTAAATATAAGGCGTGCACACATTCCGACAAATATGCAGCAGAACGATTGCAAACAGGTTGCATGAATGGTGTACTACAAAACAGCAACAACTAAGAAAACACGTAGAATTGGTTATCAAGCGGGCAACCGTTGTCTGTTTTTTGCACTCTGACAAAGAAGGTAAAAGTGCAAAACGTTTCAGAAACTTGCTGTTTACATTACTATTATAAGCTGATCTCTAAAATTCAAAAAGCGAATTTTCAATTTAAATTGTTCATTATTTACAATTTGAGTTTTGTGCAGGCTCACTATTGCTTGACAATACAATTCACAAACCCTATTGAATACCTCCATGTCATAGATCCCAAAATGTTCAAAGCTGAACATAAGTGTAATATTTGTGAATTCAAAGCACGATTTTCAAGTACACTTCAGCGTCATATGAGAGTACACACAAAAGAAAAACCTTACAAGTGTAACATCTGCAACAAGCGGTTTTCACGCAAGGCTGATTTAAACCGCCATGTAAACACAGTTCACGAAAACCATCAACCTTTCAAATGTGACCATTGTGAAAAGAAATTTGGATCAACGAGTGACTTAAAAAGGCATGTAATCATTCACAAAGGCGAGCGGCCATTTCAATGTTTAATTTGTGACCAACGTTTTTCGGGGAGTAAGGGTCTTACTGAGCATATGACCTGTCACACTGGTGAAAAACCCTACTGCTGCAAAGTGTGCGACCAAAACTTTTCAAGAAGATCCGGCTTGAGGCAACATTGGAGAATTTATCATGGTAAATGTGGATTAAATTGTTTTATTGTTTCAAATAGGGGAGTCGTAAAATGATAATTTTAAAAAATATTGCAGGACAATCCACCAAATGTTTCTTGCGTCTGCGCTTTTGCGTTTTTTGTGGTTATTGTTCTCGAAAAATGGCAGATCTTCATAGCCACATTTCTATCCACACAATCGAAAAACCTTTTGATTGTTCGCTACGTAAGAAATGTTTTGCTACAAAGAGATACTTAACATCTCACATCAAGCATAGACATTTTGAGGAACGAAATTTTCGGTGTAATTTGTGTGAAATGACATTAAAAACCGGATGTAGTTTAACTAGACATATGCAAAAGCATCTGGGTGAAAAATATTACAAGTGCTCTACTTGTAATGAGAGTTTTTATAATTCACGGTGCCTAAAAAGGCACAGTCAAAAACACACGGGAGAGGTTTTCAAATGTAATCTTTGCAACAAAAATCTGTCGCGCCAGGATCATCTTAAACGGCATATGAAGCGTTTGCACAATATGTAAAATTATGGAATTCTTCTAATTTTAAAAGTGTGCAGTATATTAAAACCAATATTCTGCCTAATTGAAGGATATTTGGTGTGCATATTTGCGTTGACTGTTTCATGAAAACGATTATTTAATAAAATACGAGTACATACCCTTGGCTTGGGTTCCTCGAATTTGATAACGTGGCAAATATTTTGTACACATTTGTTTGTTAATAAATATATTTACTCGTTCTTTCAAAGAAGTTGTTCAGTTAGTACCAGTTTATTATCATTTTCAATGTCAAAACCCTTTAAAATGATAAATAAGAATTCAATTATACAGAATTTGCCATACTAAAAGTAATAAGGTATGGATTTTAAGAACTATTTTAAATTAATCAAATATCTGGGGAAAAGAAAATTATCTCTATCTTTTCCTCGGACATTCCGATAAATGTACACTGTTTATTAACCGTGTTTTTATTTTAACGTTTTTATATAATATATAATTCTAAAACTATTTTTGTGTACAAATGTATCTGCTGTGTGTATTTTTCAAATTTATAAATGAGGACTACCAAAAGCGGGGTATTTTACCATACGTTGGGAAACTGACGGATGACCTAGCTTGGCATTTTAGGAAGCACACGACACTTGAAATTGCCTACGTACCCGAAACAAAATCTCAAGTTACGTTTGTATTTTTGGAGCTAACGAAGTTCGAAGTTTTAATTACAAACTTTCTTGTAATGGCAATGCAACCTATAGAATATAGGGGAATCTTGACAAGGAGTGCAAATACGAACTAAACAGTATATGCAAACATTCGAAACGCTAGTACCAAAGAATCAGCAGTGGCAAGACACGTCTGGGAGTATCGACATCAAATTGACCCTAAAAAGTTAGACTTATAAACAAGGAGATCAATACGACAAGGAGAAAGATTATACGAGCACTATGGATCAAGTACTTCAAGAATACCATGAATCTTAATCAAGGTCAATCTGTAAAACTTGGTTGGACTCACATCCCAAAGAAAATTTTTTTGGAACACCGAAAGAAACTGAGGAAAAGACCACATAATAATTTACAATGATTTTCGTCTTATGCTGATTCCATTACTCCGTTTGTTTCTAATTTTAATTTGTTAATGCCCTAAAGGAGATGACCGTGAGTTGTCGAACGCTCGGGAATTAAAAGCTTTTTTACCACCTTTAATCCGGTTTTTACATTTATAAAAATTTTTAACTTGGTATTTTCGTAAGTACCGACTAGTTGACCTTATTTTAAAAGCGTCTGGTTTATTAGCATGTTAAAAGGTGTGAAGCTGCACCACAACACCTCTCATGAATAGATGCGGAGGCAAATAAAACCAAACACACAAAATCATGTTATGAATTCAAACCATTAGTTTGATTGGTATACGTCAAGGTGTCAACTGAACATTTTATAACTAAAAGTTTTGCTGAACAATATACAATTGACACAATCTTTACAAGTTTTTTTTTATTCCAAGACCTATAGTTAGTTGAAGAACAAGCTAAAGAGCTTTCTAGACGGCTTCCGTATTTCCAGCTTGTTTGTTTTAATAAATTAATTAACTGTTAATTTGTATTTTAAAATGGGTGTTAAAGGGTGCATGAAATCATGTGACATCAGCCCCAGACTGAAATGAAATATATTGTTGAGCTTTCAATAACTTATTTGCTTATTGAGCAACATAGACGTTCTTTGGTTAGGTATAGTAAAATGGTAAACTGTCTCTTGAAATCATGTTCATACTAAGATATTGTTAAATTGTTTACTACTATTTATGCATGTTATGCAGAGCTATTTACTAGAAAAACAATTTCTGATTAAGCAAATAAAAATTCCCAATGGTTTCTAAATACAACTTCTCAGATTGTAAACCTGTGAGTACCAAATTCATCTCCGAAATGCCTTAAATATTATCTTTACTTACATTTAACAAATATTGCTCCGAAGTTTCCTAACTAATTTAATCATAAATATTCAAGGATTGTGCAACAAATTACCTGTGCGTATGTGACAACCGACAACCAGTATGTGATACATAGTATTTAATACCATTTATAATAAGCGCAAAGAAGGAACCTAAAAAGGGTTTGGTTACGAGTAGTCAAATGCTGCATTTTTCTTGAAAGACACTAATTACTCGAAGTAATCAACTTTGCACAAATGTTTGAATACTTTTAACATAAAGGGTTATTTGTTCTGCACGTATCTGCTTGTTCTAGTAACAATCGTATGCGTACATTGTAATAAAAGTATTTTAACATTTTACAAACGATTCTTTATCCAACATGTAGGAAGTACAAGCTGTATGAGTGCGATTCAATAATTTGTTCAAGACTTGGTTGAAGAATGTGATAGAAAATTAACTTTTAGTAATTCGCTTAATAATTCAGTTTCTGGTAACAGATATTTTGGTGAAGAATTGCCTTCATAAATCGTAACTTATTTAGCATTGTAGTAGTTGAAGAAATTTGTTTACCAGGAGCTTCCCAACAAAAAGGGCGTAAAATATTCATTTATGAATTAGACAGATAGAAAGATAGAAAAATAAACAATGCAAGTTGATAATGTACATACATAGTAGGCAAATGTTCAATCCTGACGTTGAAGTAAGAGCTGGCCCATTTGTATTTCGCCGATATGATTACAACTTGTTATACTGATGAATTTAAATTTTGGATCTACTCGAATGTATTACTCGCAAACGTTCTAGAATTTTTGCTTAATTGTGCTAATTTTTGTCTTGTTTAGAGTTCTCCAAACTCGGATCGCGGGTTGGCTTCACCCTTAGCCAACTATAAGCCATCTATCAAATAAAAGGGGTTCAATGATGTTACATGAACAGGCTCAATTTTCCACAAGCAATCTGTCTTTCAACAAAACGAATGTGTGGAAAAGCAAAACCAGTCAATACTGAAATAGAATATTGAATACATGAATCGTAATGTTTATGAACGTTTACCCATGTAATTACTGGAAAAGGATTAAATTTAAGTTTGAACCCAGATTTCCTGTTTTTTCACGCTTTTTATTATATTTTATTAGTCCGGTATCTTGTTAGAAGACGGAAAAAGTATTTATAAATTACAAAACACTCTTGTGTGGACGGCTGTACAATACTTACAAAAAGGTAAGGTTAAAAAGAAAATTTGTCATGATAACATTGTGAACATGGATTAAACTTTTGCCTCTGAAATCATCGTGCATAATTTAATCATATTTGGTCACATTTTTAGAACTAAATCTCGAACAATTTAAATGTTTGAAGCACATTGAGTACTGCCTTTACATTTTCTAAAGGTTCTTCACGTTTCATTCCTTTGAAAGATCTGAAGCGTTGCAAAACTTGGAAGCATTTTGCACAAGCCAACAAAACTTGAATTGCTTTTAAATGCAACTTCACAACATTTCGGTAATTCAATTTTTAACGACAAACAGTTTTTCATCTTGTTTATACAGGCTTTGATTCTGATAAATAACCAAACTCTTAAGTTGTGGTAGTAGTTTCAGAAATTCGTAGCATATGCTTTTGTCAGCAAACAAAGCTAAAAACTGTATGCTTGGAATTGGTTTAAGTTTTACATCTGAAGGCATTGTACAAATCATTTTTTCGTTAAAGTTCATAATCTCCAATTCTAAAACACTTGAATCTTGTATACCTTGAAGAAGTTGTGATAAACACAAAGGCTGGTCAAGAGAAGGTAGGAATCTCAGAACTCGTAACTGTAAATCACTTAAACTATTCAGTAATTTTGGCAGTTTTTTATAGTTCCTGGACATTGCACCATCTAAAAACAGTTCAGTAAGGTGCGGCATAGAGATTGCGTATTTAGGACTCCAATATCTCAATGGAATTCCCAGGCTTTTAATTGTGTTTTGTTTGCAAAATCGTTTTATAAAATGTGATATTTCTTTGGCGGCTACAGCAGTTCCTTCCAGAATGTTCAGGCTTTGTAAGTTAGTCAGTTTAAAGCACCATTTGTAATTTCGGATCAGTTTATTTATGTCACAATACGGGATAAATGTTGTATCAACATGAAAACCAATACCAATTGCACGTGCATTTGTCGCAAATTCTAAACATTGGAATATTTTCCCAACAGTTTCGTAAGCGTTTTCAATTTGTTGAGGGAAAAACCAACCAAAGTCAATGTTCAGTTCGCGTACATATCTACCATGAGACTTTAAGAGATCCCAAGTACAATTCAAAAACTCTTCGGCGTTTAATTGGGCAGAACGCTTCTCGTCGTTCGTATAATCATCAGGCTCATTTCGTAAAAGATTTATGGAATATAAACTGAGCGCATTGTCACTGCTAGCGAAAGTTTCATTGTGAAATCTTACTATTTCTTCTGGATCCCGGAGTAAAACACATGGTGCGCCATAAATCCGTGTACTAAATCCATCACCGTTGCCACAAAAATATTGCACGCGTTGAAGTATTTCCCTCAAATTACGTGGTCGTAAAACCATTTGAGATTTTAGACAACTGTTTACGGCTTTGTTCCAGTCTTTGGAAACCAAGCGGCAAGGTAAAATTGCCTTACCAGAGTTTGAGAACATTGGAAGCAATTTTGGAAAAACCTGTTGATTTTTTAATTTAACCATTAATAATTGATATGTTATGTTTAAATACAAATAAATTGCTTTTTATATTGCTTTGTTAATAAAGTTAACGCACCATTTCAGCAAGCAACGACGTTTTCTTTGACTGAAAAGAATTACTAAGAACCTTGTTTGCTAGTAGCACATTGTACATGCTCTCCTTGTCCCCTAAAAGTTCCAATATTATTTTCCCAAATCTAAAACAAAATCATTTTGCAATTAAATTTCAGCTAGTGTAATCTAGTAGGCTTAAAAGCTTCAATCTAAAATGGATAATAAACTTTAACGCTTACAAAAACTTACCTCTTCGGGAAAAGTTTCAAAAGGATGCCTAAATTGTTTACGTGCTAGTTTGTGGGACTGTGTTTTCTGATTAGACTTAAATTTTTTGCGCGACATGGTGAAGTTGAGATTTGTTTGCAATGACGAAACTTTAGAAACACAAGTCTCTGCACTTATGCAATAAATATTTTATCAAGTTACATAAGTGTGTTTGTAATACAGAGATTTGTGCTGTCTTCCTGGCAACCGACAATTGATTAGAAGCACCAAATTTTATATCCTAAAAATGACAGTAAGCAGTATGCATCTAAACTCAGGCGACGGCAGAATTTACTGAACACTTCGACATAAACTGAGCTATATTTTTAACCTTCAATAATTACCACTAAAAGGTTTTTCAAGAATATTTTCTCCAAACTGAAGCTCCGATTGCAGGTGTTGCAGGGAAAAGAATCAGCCTGCATAATACGATCAACACATTGAATTCACAAACAATAAAATATGCGGATTTAGTAACGAATCACAAGACAAAGCTAACACATTTGCTGAGTTGAACATTTAAGGTACTTTTTATAAAAAAGACTTTACTGAATTTTCAGAGCTGTATTTCAAAGTAATGTGCATAGTGGAATTAGTTCCAAGAAATCAATTATGAAGTCAAGTCTCACTTGCTCTCTTTTGGTCTACTGAATATTTTTTTCAAATGTACATACTTAATTGAACTACTTTTCAGTGAACACAAAACACAACTTAGCACCTCAAAATTGGTTTTATGACATAAGAGTTCCCTAAGATATGTGCGTGTTTTTAGAAAACGTTTTGTGCAAGACTAATTGTTGTATTATACTTTGAGGATTAACCTCTAATTTGGGCGGACTCGTAATGTCATTGAATATATATTGGGCATATGTGACGACAATGGATCGCTTACGTTGTGTACCTTATAAGCTAAAAATGTCATAAAACCTACTTTAGTATTTCCATCCGGATTAGCTTTTATATGTTCTTCAGAAAATTTATAAAAACATAAAGCTCGTAATCCGGCTTAACTGAGCTGAAAGGTTTCTTGTAGGAGTGTATACATGCAGAGTTACAGAAGTACCTTGTTCTTTTTTGAAGCTTTAACCAAATGTGTAACTACGCGTATTAAAGAGTATTACAATATTTTTTTCATATCATTAGTAAATCCTTCGTGACTTTCCGCACATTGGTATCGCAGATTTCCAGTTATAATACCTGTTGACAAATTCTAAGTCTAAATAATATATAGTATTTATTATTGCCTGTAATTTGCAGGTTCACATTTGCCTAAGAAAAAGTTCTTTGTGGAATGAATATGAAATATTATTTTAACTAACGTTTGTGATGTTTTAATTCTGCAAAAACAGAAAACCAAGCATTGTTAATCCGTTTAAAATTTACTCAGGTACATTTAATTTCCGAGAATGGGTGTGCATTCAAATATATTTATGAATTTTGTGAAACATTCTTTTGGTTGGTTTGTGCTTAGTCTTAACAAACATTTTTGTTTAGAGTAGCTGTCCAATATTGTACAATCAAGTCTTCAAAATAGATATTGAAAGTACAGATGAACTGTTTGTGAGAAGTTAAAAGATTAGTAAATAATTCTTAGAACTCAAACACACACAAAGGTAAATCAACAAGTTAAGGGATTGGTGCTGAGGACCAAACCTTTCGCAGGATTACAAATTTTTACAGGTGCTTGTTCATTTTAAGAACGAATATTTTTATATTTTGTGCATTTTGAAACTCAATATACAACACATTTCTGACAAACTATCAAGTTATCAAACAATGATATAATAAAGTCAGAATTTGTATTTTCTTTTCTCAAATTTCAGTTGATTTTTGATTTTAACGTTGTGCTAAGGTGACCGCATTTGGTGCATTGTTGCTTGGGAATAAGCCATACGCCCAATATTTATTACCTGCATGTCCAAGAGTGCAAAATGTCCAAAGCAAAGCACAAGTGTAGTGTTTGTGAATATAAAGCACAATCTTTGAGTGCACTAAAGCTTCATATGAGAGTACACACAGGAAAAAAACCCCACCAATGCAGCACCTGCAACAAACGGTTTTCAGTCAAACAAAATCTAAAGCATCATTTTAGAATAGTTCATGAAAACTACCGACCTTTTAATTGTGAACAATGTGAGAAGCAATTTGGATCGAGGACCGAGTTAACTATTCACAGAATTGTGCATACAGGAAAAAAACCACACCAGTGTTACATTTGTGAAAAGCGATTTTTGCAGACAGGGGATCTTACAAAACACATGAGAAGTCATACTGGTGAAAAAGCTTATAGCTGCAAAAGGACGATATTCAAATAGGGCCATTTTTGGCCCCAAAATTAAAAGTCGAGTTTTTGCTTTAAAATCATAAAACAACCAAAAAGAATCATTTTAGTGAAGGTTTCACGTTGATCTGACCAATATGTCAAAAGTTATAAAGTTTTAAAAATGACGTGTTTGGTGACTTGACTCCAGCTAAAGGTCAGTAACTGGATTTCCTTAAGTGGCCATAACGTTTACACTACAGAACTGTGCTCAAAGGTTTAGGGGTCATTCGAGAGACTAAATATCAGCAATTACCATCCACATTTAGTGTTGTGAAAATAATGTTTTTTCCATGATTTATGGGTGACCCATCATAAATGTACACCGAAAAAATGCAGGTGTATACTTTACAAATCAGTTTGCATCTAAACAGTAGAAGCCACATGTCAGCAAGGTACATCAAAATGAAACACTAAAGTAGGGCTATTAGAAACTCTGTACCCTTGACGAGACACCTTAGGACTACAGAGTACGGTCCCATTTTACTCAAAAACTATGCCAATATTGCACAAAACCTCCATATTTTTTACCGTACAAGGAGTCTCGTCAGGGGTACAGAGTTTCTAATAGCCCTACTTTAGTGTTTCATTTTGATGTACCTTGCTGACATGTTGCTTCTACCGTTTAGGTGCAAACTGATTTGTAAAGTATACACCTGCATTTTTTCGGTGTACATGTATGATGGGTCACCCATAAATCATGGAAAGAACAGCATTTTCATAGAACTAAATGTGGATGGCAATTGCTAATATTTAGTCTCTCGAATGACCCCTAAACCTTTGAGCACAGGTCTGTAGTGTAAAAGTTATGGCCACTTAAGTAAATCCAGTTGCTGACCTTTTGCTGGAGTCAGGTCGCCAAACCCGTCATTTTCAAAACTTCATAACTTTTGACAGATTGGTCAGATCAACGTGAAACCTTCACTAAAATGATTCTTTTTGGTTGTTTTATGATTTTAAAGCAAAAACTCGACTTTTAATTTTGGGGCCAAAAATGGCCCTATTTGAATATCGTCCTTTGTTCTCAGAAATTTTCCCAATCGTCAGCCTTATTGGCCCACCGGAAACGTTTTCATGGTAAGAATTTACAATCTTAAATTTCCATGGTGACATTTTAAAAAGTTCTAATATTTATAATTTTCTTTAGAGGAACCAGCCAAATTTGTTGGTTGCGTATTTTGTGACTGCCATTTTCAAAGTTTACCTAAACTACAACGCCACATTTTTATTCACACAAAAGAAAAACCCTTTTGCTGTCCCTCATGCGACCAAAGCTTTGCTAGTAAGGATGATATAAAACGTCACATCAATCATAGGCACTCCAGTGACCGATATTACAAAAGTAGTTTGTGCGAAAAAACATTCAAAACCCAACATTGTCTACGAAGACACTTGCAAAGGCATTTGGGTGAAAAACATCACAAATGTTCTACTTGCAATGAGAGTTTTTGCACCGCAAATGAGCTATATAGGCATATACAGAAGCATACAAAATACAACTGAAATATTTTGCAAGTGAAATTTTAGAAGAAGAGAAAACAAAATGATAGTCTTCAAATACAGAGAACGCAACTACTTATTGTAAACCTTCATATTTTAAAATTTAATAAATAAAAATTAAACAAAATTCTCATACATTTTCTCAGACGAATATATGGGTGAATAATTAATTACTCGATAATTTGAATTTTATTGTTTCAAATAAAATAAACTTATATATTTAACAGCCGTGCGAAATCGAACTAACCTAACCCGCAGTATGTACGGAAAAAGGCAGGTGTTGACAACGCCAGTACAACTATAATTTATTGTCAAAACGACAATAATATTTGCTTTTGCAACGCTTGCACAAAAATGTTATAAATACGTATTTGAATTATATCAAAATACGATTATTCTGGTTTATAAAACTGATTCATATCTTGTTTAATAGAGTTTTGGGATACATTTTAAAAACCTCAACATCTTGTAACACACAATATAGTTTGATTATTGTAAAATATTATGCTAGTAAAACATTTTCATTAATTGGTTTCTCATTTGAAATTTAAAAAAAGCATTACCAAAAAATTCCCGGAAACATTTTGCTTGAGATATTTCTGGAATACAGTTTGTCTGATTCCACTACTGACGAACAACAGGGCAATCCTAAGGGAACTACGCTTAAATTCTTCTTCTTACTAATTATAAAAATTGATGGACTAATATGCTTGTGTCCATATCTTGCATGCAAACGCGTCTGTAAGCAAAAAAAAATTAGCAACGACTAGCGGAATAAGCATAAACTTGAAGTCGTTTCCTCCATTTGCTTTAGCAAAAAGTCAGCACTCTAACCATAAGGCCTTATACAAAAACACTGCAGATATAGCAAGTACTTGAGCTTAAAAATCTTGTCTGTCAGAGTCACCAAGACAAATCATTATCACTTGGACAATACGTGGAAACTCTATGTTTAAAGCAAATAATGTTCATCAAGAAAAACATTTTCATCAGTAAATTTTATGGAGAAAGTTGTTCAAATTGAACTTTCCATAGTCGGCGTCAGCAAGAGTCCCTAAAATTGTTAAACACCGTCGTCAGTCTGAAACTGAAAATACTGTTATCAGCTTTTAGTATTTACTTTATTACAAAAGACTTGTGCATTCTGTGATTAGTGCTACTCATGTCGTAGTTATTTACCTATTTGTAATCGTATACAAACTTTGATGTTGCATTTTTTGGGATTTTCTAAGGTAAGAAAGCATTCAGTGATCAGAAAAAAGACTTTTTCTGTTAAGCGAGTTAATATGTACAGTTTTTGCATTTATGTCTCAAAGTGTAAATATATGAGTACCAAATTCTTCCCTTTCCTGATGAAAGCTAATATTATTTTTTCATATTGAATAAATATTTCTATGAATTTTGCTAGTAGTAGTTCAGTATCACACACCCGACTCCATCCAGCATACAATAAACCTGCACGTAAACTTTGAAGGGAGCAACCTCTTTGTGATACCTTCTACAATAAGCGGATTAACGAAGCCTAAAATTAGTTTAGTCAGAAACAACCAAGCGGAGCATTTTTCGCTGAAGTAACTCGCAGCAATCAGCCTTGCACAAATACACAAGTATTTTTACCCTAAGGCTTGTTTCGTTCAAAATCCTTTAGGCAGCAAATTTACAGCTGGGCATTTGGTGCGAAACCCTTTTTTGGGTGAAGAGGATTAAAATTTGAGTATGTGATAGGTAATAAATAACAAAGCCATCTATAAATGGTGTGCATTTTAGGTTTCAATGGTTTTAAACATGTTTATTTGAAGAAAACATTACTAAATACAATACGTGTACGCTTACCACAAATATGCTGCAGAACTAATGCCAACAGCTTGCATGAACGGTATACGGTGAACGACAACAACAATTTGGAAAACACGTAGAATTTGTTTTCAAGCGAGCACGCTTTATCTGCGTTTTCTTGCTCACTCTGAAAAAAAGAGCAACAGTATAAAACGTTTTAGAAAGCTGCTGTTTACATTATTACCCGCCGACATATTAAATTGACATATTGAAAAATCATACTTTTTATTGGAATCGTTATTTATTTACAATTTCTGACTGAGCTTAATTGTTTAAGTTGGTTCACTAATGCTTGACCGAACAATTCACGAACCCCTTCTGAATACCTGCATGTCATAGATCTTCAAAATGTTCATTCCTGAACGTAAGTGCAGTATTTGTGGCTATAAACCACAATTTCCAAGTGCACTCCAGTGTCATATGAGAGTGCACACAAAAGAAAAACCGTACCAGTGTAACTTCTGCAAAACACGGTTTTCAAGTACTACTGACCTAAAGCGTCACATAAGAACAGTTCATGAGAACAACCGACCGTTTAATTGTGAACACTGTGAAAAGAAATTTGGATCAAAGTACAACTTAAACATTCACACCAGAATACATACAGGAGAAAAACCATACCAGTGTTCGATTTGCGAAAAACACTTTTCACAAAATTGGGAACTTACTCAACACATGACAAGTCATACAGGCGAAAAACCTTACAGATGTCCGATTTGTAGTCAAAAGTTTTCCCAATCATCAGGCCTATCACGGCACCGGAAACGTTTCCATGGTAAGAGCTTTCTACATTACTTATTTTGTAAAATGAAATTTTCAAAGAAAGTAATACATTTTTATTGAAATCTATGTTCAACAATGTGCAGAGAAACAAGCTAAATCCTTCGGCTGCATTTTTTGTGATTCCCGATTTCAAAATTTGACCAACCTACAAAGACACATTTTTAGTCACACAAAAGAAAAGCCCTTTTGCTGTCTCTCGTGCGACGAAAGTTTCGCGAAAAGGAGTGATTTAAAACGCCACGTCAATCATAAGCACTCAGATGACCGACATCACAAGTGCAGTTTGTGTGTAAAAGCATTCAAAACAGGAGCTTATCTACGACTACATTTGCAAGCACATTTGGGTGAAAAACATCACCGATGTGTCACTTGCAATGTGAGATTCATGACATCATACGAACTCGTCAGGCACACCAAAGAACATACGGGATAAATCTTCAAATAATGCTCTGATACGCCAAAGAAAACTGCTACACTTTTGACAGTCCTAAAACGCATTACACGAAATGTAAACCCTTGAAAGCAAATTGCCTGTATTATTTACGATTTACTGTTCAAATTTTTTAATCATCATGAGGCACTTGAGGTTTTACAACTTGTTTTGCTTCTCTCTTTGTAAATAAATTTACAGTTATTTAGGTATTTAAACCCATGCATGCAAAAATGTAAATTATAAGCAATTTCGTAAATACTGTAAAGCGTGAGCATTAAATCTTTGTTTTAAAAATTATTATAAATTTGAAGCATGATTACTGTGTCAATAGCGTCCAATACCAGATATATATTCATCTTGAATACACACACCAAACTAAAAATTATCAGTCCATAAAATATTTTTCCTGTTGTAACACGCAAGAAGGATACATCTATTTTAAAATTGTCATAGATTGCTTTTTTTGTAGCTTTTGATTTCTTCGAGTCAATTGATTTTTGTGGATTAAAAATACTCATGTTTTGAATGCTACCGTTTTAAGACGCAACATATAAAATGTACGTTTTCAGCAAATGCAATTTTCATCAACCAAATAAGCTTAATACACAAACAAGTAGAGTTCAGGCTAAATACTGCGGCAATAGGAACCCCAATAATGGCTCGGTTCTCCAAATAAGTTTAAAATTTGGCACGTTTGCAACAGGTTTGACTTTTTCAAGCGTACTATTAATTTAGCCAACGCAACTTTTGCACATGCATTGGAATGGATGAGTACACGATTTACTAATTCTGCGTATTGCGGACCATAAAGGCTGAACTTAGAATACCTTAGCCAACCTTAATTATTCCGATACTAATGTAGGATTTATGCATTTTGTGGTTACCAGTACTTCAGTGGTAAGTTTCTTCCCCAAAATCAGTATTAAATTATTGACGACACGTTTGCATGCGGTTTTACGCAGCAAATAAAACATTAAACCACCCAAATGGAAATCCATTCGTGTTAGTCGGATTGTAATTTAAGGTTCATGGGTTTTAAACCATGGTAAATGGGTTGTACACCAGGCTAAATGGGCTTTAAACCTGCAAAACTTTGTTCTCTGAATGGGCGAGTTTTATGGTAAGATAGTCTCTAGCAGCGAGCTTATTAATGCGTTTACCATATACTGGTTGCTTTTGAAGATGGCTGGGTACCGTATGCTTACTCGATGGGCGTATCATAGACTTTAGGTCAGTTTGCTGTATAGCATATGATTTTAGTCAACCTGCTGTACAGCATATGATTTTAACTCTCGTTTTTATCTGGGTTCGCAGCCTGTTAAAATTCAGATTTGAAAGCCCTGTTTAGGGCTTCTTTAGCGATACTTACTTCTGCCTTAACTCTCAATGCGTACCACGTACAAGTTTTTTGTGCAATTATTGGGTAAATTACGTTTATTTACAGTTCGCTAAAGGCAGTTCACAGTTTAGACATGACGCTTTACAAAAGTGTCGAGTTGAAGTTCTAGGAGTTCTTTGAAGTGTCGCGTGGGGTTTTTGCTGCTAATGGTGGAACTGGGCTGTTCAATACTTGTGAACATACATTCTTGGATTAAATGATTTAGAGTTGTTTACATGAAACTTACATTCAAAATCTTTTATAAAAGAATTTGAATAATTCAGTACTTCGTAGTACAGTGCACTACTGAGTGAGATTAAAAGCCTTTTTACATGCATTGTCTAATACTTTCCATGTTTTGACACCTTGCTTTTCATCACATTGCATTCAATATTTAAGTTTTAGGAAGTACCCTTGCATCACATGAAATGACTTTAACGTAGATGATAAGAACTATCATTTTCAAACTGAAAGGGCCATATTGCTAACCTTATGGAGGGTGGGCCCAAGCCGCTCCGTAACGAGTCATATACCAATCGAAAGCTCTTGATGAGCTTATCAAAAGTGTTGCTGGGCACAGGTTCCAATTCCGTGAACCATTGGCAGGAGTTGAAGTAAGTCTTGCAAATTTTTTATATTGAATGGATCGTCGTTGGATTGACTTCTCTTATTTGACCTCTTGCTATTGATACTATTGTCCAGCAGCTATTGATATGAAATTCATAATATATTGAGATATTTTCACAGAAAATTTAAAGAACATCTTCACATTATTAACAATGACACAATCAATCTAAACCGGGGATTTTCGGTATCATCAATATGGGATGGATCACTAACAAATTTCTTACCAAAACTACAAGAAACATAATAACCAAGGGAAATCCCTGTACTACAAATGAATGATATAAATGAAATGGAATATTCATTTTTATCTGTAATCGTAAATCATTACCACTTTCCACTTTGGAACTTTCAAAGAAATCGTACTCTGACCAAAAAGGAATCACACCAGTGGAACTTCGTCACGTTACAAGTTAATGGAACAACAATGCTACCTCATTTATGTTTTAAGAAAATACTTGTTCTCATTTAATTAAAATGTTTGTTTGTTTGTTTGTTTTACACCACCAGCGCCCCGTCCTGGGTCGTTATGCTGGCTGAATTGTGTTTTTCCATACAATGATTCGTTTAATTTTTGCCGATCACCGAGGATTGAACTCGGAGCAAGGCAGCCTCAGTAGTATGGTTATAACCACTGGGCTATGCCGGCTCGACTTGTTCTTGTAATTTCTGTTAGTATTGCTGATGATGGTTGTGGTATACAACCGAAACCTTAAATAAACGTTGTTTAACATTATGGCATCCATGATCTCCGTTTCAATTTCTTCTAATTGTCTTCATATTTTTAATACCACCATGGACCTTGCGGACAAGGACGAGAACAAATACAAATGGATTTCCTGTGTCAAATGTCAAGTCAGGGGAATTTTAACTATACCATCTGGAATCGTGGACAGAAAACTTTTTTTAATTTAGTCACATCTGTGAAATATGTAAATTACTGTTATTGACAAGTAACTGTAATTCAGATTCCAATGACTACATGCTAGACCTTTCCCTTCAGTAATGAGGAGACTACGGAGGACACGGCTTATTGGTATAAATGGCAACAAAATTATTTGTTGCAGAAACAAGCATATGTTACTGAACCGAAGAACTTTAGTATTTTTAATTATCAGATATAGCTTTCCAGCAAACAAAATAAATGAAATATACTATAGGGTACTGAATTTTATGTCTACAATTCGACACTCACATATTAACAAATTCTAAAATTTTCATGTTTTGTGTTGTTGCTTTATGTGTGCATTTACATGGAGGAACACTGAAACAATACTGACGTCTAAGGACAATCTTAAACGTCACATGAAGCGTGTACACAAGCCATAGTGGTTTCAAATTAAAGTCACTACAGCTACTTTCTCGTATATTTAGTCTTATAATGAATTAATGTTACATCGTAACGTATATATTTTGTTATACCATTCAAATCATTTTATAGAATTAAATATTTCATACCACCTGTTTTGACTGCAATTATGTCAGTTCGTCGAATACTGGTTAGTGCGATATGATGGTGACTTATGGTTAAAATGCACAGTTAAGTTGTAAGATGATGTTGGGCCGAATAATGTGCCTTTGGGTAAACTGTTGAGAATTTATGGGGAATAAAATATAGACAAGTCAGATTTATTTATACAAGTAATTTGAAGTAGTAGAAATAGTCAATTAAGATTAATCAGTAATTTTCCCCAGTCACTTTAGGTAGGTAAAAATATCTGCAGAATACACAGCAATTTTACTTTGCTCCTCACACGACGACTTATGTAGACAGACAAGAGTTCTCTTTCACACTCTTACATGAACAAGATACAGATTTTAGCTAGTAAAACAGGCATGGGCTTTACACGTCAAAGATGATGTGGCACACCGAAATTCCAACATTTCTCTCCAGCGAGGTGCTTTACACATGACAGAATTTACCACTAAATACAAATCAGTAGTTCACACAAATTTAACTAGATTGCAATACTTTATCATAACCGTTCTTAAGTATTTTACATGCTGAATCATCATACAACATCATTCCATTCTGAACACTCCCCCCATTGCACTATCGTCAATCGTCTAGTACTTTCACTGATGACTCATCTAGCCAGAGCGAAAAGAGAAAGTTTCAAAGCTTACTTTACCAATATAAACATTAAAAGTCAAAATACAAACAATGAACATCCTAAAAGGTTCTCTGACACGTTCAGTTTTGAGGTTTTACCCCCTACGAACAATTTCAGAACCCGTTCCGTTACGGAACTAAACATTCTATGACACGATCATGCTGGGAGTTTATCCCCAGAGATCTACCCTTAACGGTTTCAGAATGTATTATCCCTAGCAAACTTGAACTGAACTTGAAAATTTACATTGATTTTTAAATGAAAACATGTTCATTTTTCTAAAAATCTAATTTTGAACATTGACATCTGCTCTGGTGGTAGACTTATCATCAGATTCAGTTAACAAAGGCACAAGTTTAGCAATAACACGATTCACTACTGCCGTTGATGTCTTCACACTGACTTCACGCACTTTTCCGTCAACTCCAGGATGTACTTCCTGAACACGTCCCATTTTCCACGTTGCTGGAGAAGTTTCTTCCACCAAGAGAACTAAATCACCAACTTGGACATTAGCACTTTCCCACATCCACTTGGTTCTCTGCTGTAGCGTATTTAGGTATTCTCTGCTCCACCTCTTCCAAAATAACTGGAGTTGCTGTTGAATACCTTGATATTGGCACAGTCTGTTCCTTGGGATTTCCGTCAACGCTGGATCTGGTACTGCTGTCAACGGTGCTCCGATTAGGAAATGGCCAGGTGTCAATGGTTCCACATCTTCTGGCTCCGCTGATCTTGGTGATAATGGTCGTGAGTTTAGCACAGCCTCAACTTGCGATAGCAATGTTGCAAACTGCTCGTAGGTCATCGGAGTGCTTCCTGTCACTCGACGCAAGTGGTACTTAGCCGACTTGACAGCTGCCTCCCATAGCCCCCCAAAGTGTGGTGCCCCCGGAGGATTAAAGTGCCATTGGATCCCCTTGGCACTCAACTCGTCGGTCATTGCTTTGTTAGACACAGCCCCTTCCACAAATGTCTTCAATTCACGATCGGCTCCAACAAAATTCGTCCCACAGTCTGAGTACATGTGGGACGGAAGGCCTCTTCTGGACACGAACCTTCTCAAGGCTGCGACAAAGGCTTCAGTACTCAGGGACGAGGCGGCTTCAAGGTAGACTGCTTTAGTGGCTAAACAAATAAAAACACATAAGTAGCCTTTATAAGTTTTAGGCACCCTACCCACGACATCCTTCAATATGAATGGACCGGCATAGTCCACCCCTGCATGAGTAAACGGTCGAGATGGCGTTACTCTTGGCGCTGGTAATGACCCCATCAGCTGCTCCGCAACTTTTGCCCGGTACCTCCTACACTTTACACAGCTCCGCACAAGGTGCCTCACTTTGTCTCTCCCCCTGATGATCCAAAACTCCTGCTGGATTGCTGACCACGTTGACTGGAACCCGCTGTGCAAACTGTTTTTGTGGTAATGATCCACAATCAACTTGCTCAGGTGAGAGCCACCATGGATAATAGCTTGATTTCTTCTCTCCACTGAACATGACACATTCTCCAGCCTTCCAGACACTCTGATTATCCCATAATTATCAATGTATGGGTGCAAGCTCTTCAGTTTACTCTTGTTGCCAACGTCCTTCCTTTTCAGTAGCAGCTGATACTCGTCTTCAAAGTGTTTCCTTTGCACCGCTCTGATCCAAAAACTGAAAGCACCATGGAGCTCTACTGCTGATAAGGGTGCTTGATTCACTGTCTTCCTTATCTTAAATAGAAGCCATCTAAAGTGCCAAGCTGTGACACGTTTCAGGCGTTGTAAAGACGAGTAGCGAAGTAAAATGGGCGACTCTGCTATTTCAGTCCTCATCACTGCTGCTACTAGTCCACGTTCTTCCAAGTCCCCCTCGGTGGGTTCTTGGGGAAATGCTGGTAAACTGGCACATGATAGCCACTCTGGTCCATTCCACCACAATGATGAATTGATAAGCTCCTTCACTGTTGATCCCCACGATGCAAGATCTGCTGGGTTCTCCACCCCCGCCACATGCCTCCATGAACTTGGCACCGTTAGCTCTTGAATTGTGGCTACTCGGTTAGCCACAAACGTCTTCCACCTTCGTGGTGAGGCAGCTATCCAGGTCAAAGTGATCGTGGAGTCACTCCAAAACACTGTTTCCACCTCTAATTTCAGGATCTCTTTCACATGGACCATGAGCTCCGCCAGCAACACAGCCGCACACAACTCCAGCCTTGGTAGTGTCACTTGTCTCATCGGTGCCACTCTTGTTTTGCTGGTCACGAAGTTCACCTTCACTGAACCGTCTGGAAAGATGGTTTTGAGATAACAAATCCCTCCAAATGCCAACTCAGATGCATCACAAAACCCGTGTAATTCGACCTTTGTACCCCCCGCTGGCAGGATACAGCGTGAAATTGACACCTTGGGCAAATGCTTCAGATCCTCCTTGTACTCTATCCACGTGTTATGGATTGTTTTTGGCACGTTTTCATCCCAACCGGCAGTCGATTTCCATAACTCCTGCATCAGCAACTTTCCTCTTAGCGTGACACAGGAAATAAACCCCCACGGATCAAATACTCGTGCTAATTCTGAGAGCAATGATCTCTTTGTCGTACTTTCAGCCTCCACAAACACAATCTCCTTAAACTGGAACTTGTCAGTTGCTGGACACCACTGGACCCCCAACGCCTTAACCAAATCTTTTTCCCCAAGCACTTGCTCACTTGTCTCTCTAATTTCAGCAGGTATCTCATTTAGCACTTGTTGACTGTTGCTGGTCCACTTCCGCAACTCTAGCCCAGCTGTTTTCACTGCTGCCACAAGCTGCTTGTAGAGTTGAATGGCTTCCTCTGGAGTTGGCTGGCCGGATAAAATGTCATCCACAAAGGCGTCATTCAACAAAACTTTTGACGCCATAGGGTACTCCTCCGCACAGTCACTTCCTAATTGCTGTAGGCATCTGGTAGCCACGTTAGGAGCGTAGCCAGTTCCATAGGTGACGGTGTTGAGCTCATATTCCTCCACCGGTTGGTCTGGTGCTGCTCTCCACAAAATCCTATGGAATTTTGCGTCATCTAGATGTATCCCAAACTGGCGGAACATCTTCACGATGTCCGCTTTGATGACCACTTGGTGAATGCGAAACCGCAGTAGCAAGTCGTAAATGTCATCTTGGAGGGTAGCACCAACGCGAATAGTGTCATTTAAAGAAACTTGGGTGGTGGTGGCGGCTGATCCGTCGAAAACCACTCTAAGTTTGGTGGTTGTGTCGCTCTCGTTGACCACAAAATGATGACAGAGGTAATTTGTCTTCCCGATCTCCTCCCCCCTTGCACTACTGTGCAACTTGCTCATGTGGCCCAGATCCTCATACTCCTTCATAAACTCCCTATATTGCACTGCTAATTCGGGTTTTTTGGCAAGTCTCCGTTCCACCTGCTGTAGTCGCCGAAATGCGATATCTCTTGATTTCCCCAAAGTTTTTAGTTTCTCCTTATCAAATGGCACACGTACAACAAACCTTCCTGTCTCGTCCCGTTGATAAGTTTGCTTGAAATGGTTTTCACAAAAAACTTCATCCTTTGTTAAAATCCTCTTTTTTGGTGGCTCCTCCGTTACCCAAAATTTCTGCAGCTGCTCCTGAATAGGGTCAAGGGCAATATGGTGAGATCTGATTGACGCAATTTCCTCCGGAGGACAAACTCCAGCAACTCCCCATCCAAAAATGGTCTCGTATGCTACAGGAGCACCCTTTTCTCCTCTTCTTCTGGCATTCAGCACGACCTCATCATAATATTTTATTCCAATGAGAATGTCAATCTCACTTGGAATAAACCACTCACTATCCGCCAATGGAATCCCCTCCAGATGTGGATAGTCCTTCTTCTTCTTGACGCTGGGCAGCTTACCAGTAATCTTGCTCATCACCAGCAACTCTACCTCCAGCCCCTTTCCATTGTGTCGACTAAACAGGCACGTCGTCACTTTTCCCGTGCTCGTTCCAGCCTTTGAGTCACCGATACCCTTCACTTTCACTTTGCTGGACTGACGAGTAAGCCCTAGACGCTTTTTGCAGGCCGCTGATACAAACTCTCCCTCCGATCCTCCATCGATGAATACACGGCATCTCTGCATTTGACCGTACCTATCTGGAACCTGAACCACGGCTGTCATGAGGAGACCACCATCATCCGCTGCGATATGGTGCCCCTGCACAGTTGGTACTACTTCCTTCGAGGTTGACGATGCTGTTGATGTTGCTGCTACTTTCCTTTCCTCGTGCAGAAGTGTGTGGTGCTTGCTACCACACTTTTTGCACCTCCGGGGGGAAGAACAGGCTTTCAATATGTGGTCAGGCTTAAGGCAATTGAAGCATAGCCTCGCCTTCCGCACTATGGCACTTCTGTCACTGGCGCTGCTGGCTAGAAAATCCTGACACGCCTGGAGTTGGTGGGACTGACTACAATTAGGGCAACTACCGGAATCTGTCACCGCGTAATTCACCCTCAACTGCTTCTCCCCCCGTGGTCCAGCTGGTGTAGAACTGCTTGCCCCCGCCGCTTGAAGTCCACGAATGTGAGATACTAAAAATTTTGACAAGTCGACGAATGTTGGTGGCGTTGTCCCTGTCAGGCGACGTGCCCACTCCCTTCTTGTCACTGAATCTAGCTTCTTTTCCATAATGACTACTGATAGGTCATCCCATTCCTCTGTTTTGCACCCTAACAGCTTTAACGAGCGAAGACACTTCTCTGAATTATCCAAAAGTGCCTGTAGCTCCTTTGCACTCTCTATCTTGAGTGGCTTGTAGTCCAAAAAGTTAACTACATGGGTGCGTCTTATCTCTCTGGAGTTGTTGTATCTTTCCTCCAGAATTTTCCACGCCTCTGTGTAATGTCTGTCTGTCGTCGTGAGATAATCGATTAATTGAAGTGGTTCACCGCGTAGTGAGGACTTAAGGTACTGTAACTTTTGAGAACCGGAAAGCTGAGTATTGTTGGCTACTGCTGAGTTGAACAAGTCATGGAATGACATCCACTGGTCGAAACTTCCGTCGAAGTGTGGCAGAGAAATAGTAGGTAGCTTGACTGTCCCGGATGCTGTTGAAGTTGTTGTAGCTGGCGTCTTGGTAACCGTAAGCTTGTCAATTAGTCCTCTCAACTTTGACCTTAGCTCCCTGTAGGTCTTGTCCCATTTTAATCCAGCCTGAAACTGAATATCCACAGCCTCCGCGTCTGTTGCTGTCGCCTCCAATGTCTCTTGCACCACCTCCAGCTTCTTAAAAATCTTCTCAGCTTCCTCTGAGATGACCTTTGCCGTGTCAATGTCCAACGGCACTGTGCTGTGTTGGTCGACCTCTAGCAAGTAGCTCTTCAGCTTTTTATGAAGCGAAATCCTCTTGTTTTCATCACTCATCTTGTCTGTAGGATGATGATGATGATGATCACTTCACAAAAACAAAAGTTCCACAAAAACTGAACAATTTAACTATCGCACTGGCTTGGTAATTGTCCGTCAAGCATAAAAACCATCCGAGTTCAAAGGACCATGTTTTGACTGCAATTATGTCAGTTCGTCGAATACTGGTTAGTGCGATATGATGGTGACTTATGGTTAAAATGCACAGTTAAGTTGTAAGATGATGTTGGGCCGAATAATGTGCCTTTGGGTAAACTGTTGAGAATTTATGGGGAATAAAATATAGACAAGTCAGATTTATTTATACAAGTAATTTGAAGTAGTAGAAATAGTCAATTAAGATTAATCAGTAATTTTCCCCAGTCACTTTAGGTAGGTAAAAATATCTGCAGAATACACAGCAATTTTACTTTGCTCCTCACACGACGACTTATGTAGACAGACAAGAGTTCTCTTTCACACTCTTACATGAACAAGATACAGATTTTAGCTAGTAAAACAGGCATGGGCTTTACACGTCAAAGATGATGTGGCACACCGAAATTCCAACATTTCTCTCCAGCGAGGTGCTTTACACATGACAGAATTTACCACTAAATACAAATCAGTAGTTCACACAAATTTAACTAGATTGCAATACTTTATCATAACCGTTCTTAAGTATTTTACATGCTGAATCATCATACAACATCATTCCATTCTGAACACCACCATATATCGTTAATATGGTAATTTTGTATTATCGATTTGTACCAAGCCTTTTCAGAGTTTTTATACAAGAAAACAAGCACATGCTTGCAATTTATATATAAGAACAGCAAGTCTTATTGCATGCGTTTGCACAACTTTGCACCACTACAAATATAAATCATTGCTTTATCACTTTCATTCTAAATCTTGACTTAGCATAAGTCTAAATAAAAATTCCTACAAGTAATCAACTCTAGTACTTTGGGTATAGCGTATCAGCATTTGTTGATTTGCCTTAGAAATAAGGCATGCATGCACACACTTTGCGTTAAGAGTTATTTTGGTGTCAAATTTATCCATAAATTTATCAATGTATCAATCACGAAGGAGTCACTCACTTTCAAAGTCACCACAAACAAAAATACTAAAAACATTTTAATAAGATAAATTTATTGTAAAATATTTCATGCAAAATACTAATGTATTTTTTAGAAGTTTTTTTATAAAATTAGAAGTTTATACAATAGTTGAAATGTATTTACTTGTTCTAATCAGGGAATAAAAAAAGCTAACACGCATTGCATTTCTAATTAAATTATTTAATTTCAGAAATCACATAGCTTCAGTGAAAGTGATTTAGGGAAATTGAGTGTTACAAAAGTAATCACCTCCACATATCTCTAGATATAGAATTCATCCCTAAGTCACCAAAAACCACATGTTTTACAAAGTTGCAACATTTTTGCAGCTCTAGTCCAAAAATCTGTATAATTCGAATAAGGCTTTGAAAAACGTGTACAAGTTTTTGCTGTGACAACAGTTTCTTACCATAATACAAATTTCTTAATGTACAAATAAATGGTATGATGGCATGATAAATTACATCCTCTTAACAAAACACTGATTTTTGCATTCTCTGAAAAATTGCATCACGCAAGCGTCTTTACAAATAATGGTCAAAGTATTCAAGTTTGGCAACATATCCCAAATGGATGTCTTATGGCTAACCCTGCCTGAATAAATGTATTCTCGTACTACTTCGGTTAAAGTTTTGCAAGTTTCATTAGATTCGCTGCAAATTAGATCCGGAAATACATAGGCGTGGATTTGAAGATGTTGGAGACATGGCAAGAAATAAAGAAATTTGTAGCAGAGACCAAGTTTGTCATATATACTAACAGACTCAATGCTATTGACTGCAAAAAGCTCTTCACTCGTAAATTCTGGTACGCTAACATTCATACACGGTTTAAAATTTGCAATGTCCAAGTATTGTACGTTACTGGACAGCAAATGCTTGAGTAGATGTAAAATATTTAACGAAAACCTTTTTCCACTACAAGGTACCAATTTCATCTTCTTCAAGTTCTTACAGTTCATATTATCAAGTAATTTTAGCAATTTTTTGTAGCCCCAATACTCTTCTGCATCAATCACTTAAACCGTAAAATTCGTTAAGAAACTGTTACATTCTGATGGCCACAATGACAACGGTAGGCCAAACGAGAGTATGTTTGCTTGATTGAAAACACATGTTAGCAAACGACGGAAAGTCGAGTCAGGAATTGTGTGTTCTGATAGCCACTGAAATTCTTGGAGGCGTGGAAGCATTCCGGGCTGAAGTTTTTTGGTTAAAATACTATCATATTTTTTCGCATACTCAATGTCGTCTATCAAACTCAGACCTAACGTTATTGAGTGTGCATTGGAAAGATATACTAAGCACTGAACAACTTTCGCAAAATTCTGGTACGGAAGTGTACGATGATTATAGTGCAAAGATCCAAAATCCAAAGAAGCGCAACGTATCAGACGTCCAAACTTTCTTAGGAAGGAATGAGCAGCAGAGACAAAGTTAGTAGACAAAATCTGGTACTCGAATGGATCCGAAATTTCAAAGTTTTCAGCGTCACTTATTAAAAAAGTAACTTCTCGACCTACCAAAACATTTCTTGAATTTTGGTTTACAGCTTTTCTAAGCGACTTAATTTCGTCTGCTGTTCGTAGAAAAATAGTTGGTCGATTTACAATACCGTTTTCTAAATCAATTTGGGTCACTTTAAGCACTGTGGAGGAATCATTTACATATGGCTGCGACGCTGCATGGTTTGTTTCTAAATAGTTGTCAATCTCACTACACCATAGTTTACACACTAAGCGGCATTTCAAAACCTCAGTTCCGTGGAACAGTGTATTTTTCAAAACAATCGGAAAGACCTACGATAAGAAAAACGATGATTTAATAAAATACTGTTAATATTATTGCGCAATAACATCCATAAGTTTGTAATTGATAATTCGTAATTGAGTTGTCTTACTTTTCCAAAATATTTGCGAAGTTTGAATTGGTTGAAACTGCTTCCCAAATTGGGAATGGAGTTCAGAAGGTTTTGACAGTCGTCTGGACTACTACACTGCTTGTCCAAGATAAGTCCCCATAACTTTGAATAATTACATTTTCGTCCATTTATTTAGATTTATTCAGTTCAACACAGTTTACTAAAAGCTTTGGAAAAAATATTGTAAGATTACCTCCTCCGGAAATACTGGTGTCAATGCCAGTTCTTGAAAGCAGTTCTGGGAATCCATGTCTTGGTTTAGATATCCTTCTTTAAGTTTTTAGACGAACTAGTACCAAATAATACTATGTACTACTTTGCTGGTTTCTAAGGAAAACTGATGTAGATGTTGTTAATTCTAGGAGAACTAGTTTGTTTGTTATGTACTTGTAGATTATCGTTTGTCGCTTTTAACAAAAATTATAACACCGTCTTGATATGATGTAAACTTTCTGCCTAATGTCTGGTTTTTAAGTTGTAGCCTTCTTCAAATAACTATTTTCAGTAAATGTGTATTCACACGTACACAGTACACTATACAAGGTGTGCTTGGTGAACATTTTCTACCACTCAACATTTAGATTATTGCGACCTTCCTGCAGCTTTTACTCATCTTATAGCTTTGACTTTCAAGGCATTATTCATACAAAACAGTATCCATGATAGTTTTTCGTTTGGGGTAATTTTTTACAAATATCCGTACTTGCTGCTGAAGTATGCGGATTTCCGAGGGATGCATAACATGGAAAGGTATCGGAAAAAATGTTAGGTACTTAAATTTCGATACCCTTCAATACTATGCATCCCTTGGAAATCCGCATACTTGAGCAGCAAGAAGGGATACTTGTAACAATACATTCTGACTTCAGCTTTACAAAGATGGATTTTCTCAGAATCACGCTGACTTACATTTAACCGACATTTTAAGACGGTCAAGGTAGGGTGTACCAGTACAGAGGTACCTCTAATTTTTTATATGTAAAGTTTTAAGTTCTTTTGTTGTCCACCTTATTTAGCTGTTGTTCTATACACAATCACATTGGAATTTGTTGGGTTAACTTTTTCTTGCTTTGCATGGAATTTTGGTGAGTTTTATTTTTAATCTTTATGTCTAAGAAAGGCAAAGTTCAGGCTTTGTACGCGTAGTTTTCTGACGCTATATGTAATCATACAGAGTGAAAACTAAATGTACATTATTATACACACTGAGTTTTGGATAAGAGACAATAGTGCTAATTCTTAATATTTTTAATGTTACCTTCTATGATTAAGTCCATTGAAACTTTGTTAAGGATTTTAAATGCGTATAAGTCATTGCATAAGCTCTTAAAAAGAAAAGTCCTGCATTGATGTTTCTGTAATTTTTAGTATAAATCCGATACAATCAGATAATAATTTTTTATAAAATAACTCAAGTGTTAGAAACTTTGAATTTGAAAAATTTACATTTTAAGCTGTTTAAGATTTACGCGTATTTATGATTTGAATTTCTTCATCAGGATGACGTTATTATAGCCATGCCAGCTTTCAATAGTTCCCCTAAGTAGTAAAGGTCTGACTCATTCTGTCAGTACGGCTGCTTACGTTCTTGAATGGTGAACTGTCTCCTAAAATGACCATTGCAGTATTTAAAAGATATTCATTTCAGGTTTTAGGCAGCATATGAACCATTCCATTAGCTAAGTATTCTCTGTCTACTGTATTAATGACAACATTTTTTATTAGCGTCAATTTAATTAAATTTGCTGTTCAATTCACATCAATTCAACAGATGTCTTCAGTACTTGCATTGGTGCTTTTCATCTGCTATATTAGGACAACAATGGAAAGGGGAAAGTCCATAAAAACAAATGTACCGAACTGTGGTCTCGGAACTTGTGTGTTCATACATGTGTACATAATAATCCGCTTACGTAACATAAAATATTACGCTGATTACTACAATTAATTATTTTTGCATATAACACATTCTTCAACCAAGTATTGAAAAAATATTGAATAAATCTTGCACAGATCGTCTCGCTTGCATAATCTTCATTAAAAATTTAAACAATAAAATCTTCAGTTCAGAGCCTTTGAAGTAAACGAATAAAACTGAAGGCTTTGAGTCATAACATTTTAAAGGGTATGTAGTATAAACTATTTACATGTACTGCAAACTTAAAATAATATCTAAACAACTTTCGTGGTAAACGTTCATGTACATTTGTGCAAAACCAATTACTACGAGTTGCTTTCAAGAAGAATGCTCCGTTTGGTTAATCCTGGCCGTAAAGGTTTTAGGCTCTGTTACTCGGCTTATTGTAAAAGGTATCACATAGACCTTGCACCCTTCAATGCTTACGTGCAGGTACTAGAATGCTGAATGGACTCAGTAGTATAATACGGAACCACAATTCACAGGAAATATGAAATTCACTGTGAGAAGAGACAATAAGGCGGCTTAACTCCATTTAGAAAGAAAAGATTTGGAACTCATGTTTTTATATTCTGAAAAGTATATGCACGAACCTGTGTATATTTTACTTGCTTAACACGGAAATGTTTTAATTAAAAATCAGTGATTTATTACTTGCAAAAATCCTAAATTCTTTTACAATGCCAGAATTTGGATATGATTACAGAAATCAATTAGCACTCAAGTAGCAGAATGTTGGTTTTCTTAAATAATAAAACAAATTACTGCGAGTTGAAAACAATATTTTAACTTCGGCATGACGACGGCGCTTAGCAGGTTAACCGTACATACTGGAAATCGCAAGGTACCCATTTCTACTCGTAGTGGTATTACCGTATTCCAACTTCAATCCGCTTAACATCAAAAGCATGTACATGTTTTCACTCATCGTGCTCCAATGTTTCTTTAACAGAGTACATATTGTGTATAAGCATGCAAAATGCTAGAAGTGAATAGCACAGTACCATAAAGCTGACCAAAGAAGTTTCTTGGAAATTAACCTACTTTAATGTTTGCAACTAAACCTTGTCATCCAAAGATAAACTTTTATCATACAAAGTGGCTAATATATCCTTCGAAGGGGTATGACGTGCATTTGTTCAACAAAAAATCTTATAACACTAGCAGACTTATTCAATCTTTTTGACTTTTGGTTTGATAATCCAAATACGATTTAATAACCTTTCCCATCAAGCAATTAACATGAATAATTTGCAGTACTAGTGTGGACAATCTGAAGAACGATATAACTACGAAGAAAATCAAACTTTGACGTTTTTACAATTGCCTCATAGTATGAGGCTCATACTTCAAAATGAGAAGAATGAAGAGAGTACAACCGACTTGTGTTAGGTATTGAGCGCAGTGTTTCGAGTTAACAGGAGTGCATGAGTACTTTGCAAGAATGCGTACGTTCCAATTTGTAGAAATGACATTCAACATATCCTGCAACATTACTTAGCAAGACATGTGCTTAGCGTTCTGCATAAAAAAAGTGTGTGAAAAAACATACAAAACTCAAGCTCTGCTAAGAGCACATTTGCAAAGGCATTTGGATGAAAAAGCTTACAAGTGCTCATTATGTAATGAGAGCTTCAACAACTCGCAACGACTAAACTATCACAGTAGTAAACATAAATGAGATATTTTTTGCAGTATTTGCGGATGAGAAATTTCACGCAAGGATGGTCTCACAGAAAACATGAAACGATTACACACAATGTAAAGATTTTAAAGAAAACTCACCTATAGTATTTATAACTGCATCATAATAATGTTGTTTTACTTGGCTGCGTGGCTTGTTTTCGATCAAATTATATAAAATATAATTATATATATATATTTCGATCGCAGCTTTTCGAGGATGTCTGGGTACAAAAGACTAGAGGTGAAGTGGCGGTGATTATTTATCTCAAAAGCTGTGCTGAATTTGAAATAAATAAACCGATTTAATGATCATTTGAAATACGTAGCTGAGCCAAGTGGGTGTCTGTCTGTCTGATTCTCTGACTCCATTCACCATACTACCCCAGGGGGCTGAGAAATCAGGTTAAAAGTTAATAGGATTATTTCTCATGACCCAATGAATCAATGTACCAAATTTGGTGCGATTCTAACCAAGTTTTATGGTCCGAGGGGTTACCTCCCCCTATTACCCCAGGGGGATGACAAATCAGGTTCAAATTCAATAGGGCTATTTCTCATGACACAATGAATCACTGTACCAAATTTGGTGTGATTCTGACTATTTTTAAGGTCAGGGGGGTTACCTCCCCCTACTACCCCAGGGGGACGACCAATCTGGCTCAAAGTCAACAGGGTTACTTACTATGGCCCAATAAATTACTGTACCAAATTTGGTGCGATTCTGACAAAGCATATGGTCAAGAGGGTTACCTCCCCCTATTACCCCAGGGGGATGTGCAATCGGGCTCAAAATCAACTGGGTTCCTCTTTATGGTCCAATGAATCACTGTACCAAATTTGGTGTGATTCTGACAAAAGCATAAGGTCAGGGGGGTTACCTCCCCCTATTACCCCAGGGGGATGACCAATCAGGTTCAAAATCAATAGGGTTCCTCCTGATGACCCCATAACTCACTGTACCAAGTTTGGTGTCATTCTGACAAACCGTCTGGCCTGTATCGTGCTCACACACAGACGGACGGACGGACAAATATGACAATCTCAATACTAGCTTCACTATGCTCAGCTACGTAATAATGTGGTAAAGGCTGTGAGTCAAAGCCGTGCAGTTGTCACAATTGAAAACAGATCAAGTGCAAGTGGACGTTGCGGCAAAAAGTTGGAAAGGTGTTCCTAAGTATCTGGGAGGACCCAACAAAGTATTACATTATAACCGAAAGGTAAGACGATGTTATATATGTATATGATAAAGAACTAGTTTAAAAATTTGTTCCCTTAATTAATTCTAAAATATTTGTGTTGTTTCAGAACTCCAGTTCAACAAAACTTGCCCCAGATAATAACCAGAGCCAAACGAGCAAGATTATCTGCCTTTGTTGCAAATAATTCCTGTGTTTCTGGAGAGAGTTCTTCCAGTTCGACTCTGACCGCCCAGGTTCATAGAAATAATTCTATGAGTAGTGACAACTCATGTGGCGAACAAATCCTGAGTGGTAACGACTCACCTCCATTGTATCATCCGCTTCTAGAAGATACCCATTTAAGTCCAGAAGGTTCCGGAAATGAGGGAGTCACTTCTAGGAACAGAAAGGTCAAACAGCGTGTTATAAACTCTACCTCAGCCGGAATACAAAAACGAAATTCACGAAAGCCTACAAATAACAAACTTCGCGGTTTGAATCTTCGCGTATCAAATTTAGAAAAAATATGCCAAATCCTTTGTACAAATCAGAACATAATGATGTCGCATTTCGGCATTCCAGGTGTTTCAAACCTGTCCCAGTCTCTATACATACATCGTAATACAAACCAAGGAAGATAAGTAGAGAAGGACGGTGGAAGGTTGTGTATTTAGAAGCCCAACTATGTGCCAAACTAGCAAACAGATATTGTTGCCAATAAATTTTCCTCAATCACGAGACATTGAAAATGGTTACTAATAACGGCATTTTTGGGTTTTCGACAAACCGATTTACAAGTAATCAAATGGGAAGCTGTTTGGCACAGTATTTTTACACTGTTCTACCTTCCATATCTATTTATCTTCCTTGATACAAACAGTAACCTATAAAAACTTTGAACAGTGTTTTCTTACTTATAAAAATTGAAAAATGTAAAATATGTACAAATTTTTTAATATAATTGGATTGTCTTGATAAATATATGGTAAAATAAACCGAGTACAAGTTTCTTGTACTTTTGATTGAGAACAACTCTACTGCCTGTGTTAATTGAAGCATCTTGCTGGATTGCCGCTTGAGATTCTATTGTATAAAAAAAAGTTTCAGCAATTATTAGGTAGCGCAAAACGATACCTTATGAAAAAAGTTTGACTTACTTATGTAAGTAAACTCAATTGTCATATGAGATAACACAAAAAACCATAAACGTGTTTTAACTGCAGCAAGCGGTTACCAACCAATCAAAGTCTAAAGCGTCACAGTAGCGCAATAGATTATCACCACTGATTTTCAGATGTTTCAGATGAGGACAAGAGAGATTTGAAACATCACATTGATGATACGAACTCTGACCTCAAAGAGACAATTTGTGTGAAAAGGCATTTAAAACCCAACCTTGTCCACGTTTACATCTGAAAAGACATTTAGGTGAAAACCTCACAAGTGTTTTACCTGCAACGTGAGCTTTCTCAGACGGTAGGACCTAAAAGGGCATGCACAGAGGCATTGAGAAAAACTTAATAATTTTTTATTGAGAATCAGTACTCAGGCCGCTGCTACTTGTTTACATGACTGCAGCGTCGTCATGGTTATTCATTTTTTACAGCGTCCAGATTTGTTGTGCTTCAATTGTATGACTAACTAAGACGTGGAGATTGGTCTGGACGTTTTATACCTGACGTTGTACCAAGATATTAAGGGAAAGTTCTGCCTATATGATTTTGCTGTTGCATTGACACTGTCCAGAATCTGTGAAACACATTTTCGGATGAATGAGTATTTATCCTAGGGATAAAAAATAACTAAAATCATCTTTCCTGATGGTTGACAAATAGACAGACAGTTAATCTTAAATCGCATTAGAGTTAATACTGCTTGTTCGGGCTGAAAACTTTATCAAGTCTCCCTCTTTATAAATTTTTGTTGAACCTAATTTTTCTGAGCACAGTTTTTGCTTAGCTAGGCAATGTCGTTGATAACACCCTGTCATCCTTCTAGTGTGTGTTAATGTTAGGGACCATTTAAAATATCGTTCAAATCGGCAGTCGAAAGCTATGGGTAACACAACCTTTCTTGTTCAAACAGAAACCATTCGGTACTAAAAAATTATAGTTTACAAAGGGTTATTTACTCAAATTCGAAGAATGAGCGCCAATTTGCTCCAAAATTTGTTTCTGTTTACCAACAAAATTCTTCAATATCTTTCTCTATAAACACATGGAACAATACTTTCTGTGCATTTTACTAAAAAAAATTAAATTTTATTTTACTGGCTCCTAATCCTACATGTTTTGATATATAAGTACATACGTGTCGGTTCTGCATGATACAACCACAGAAATTGTCAGTAAGCGGATTCTATCTCTCATTTTATTTCATTTAGGGTATCTAAATTTTTGTGAGAACTTAGCATTGGAGGTTTTTTCGAAAAAATACTGGGTAAACATTTTACCAAATGCGCATATGTAGTAAACGTTCAACACGAAACCCTTTTAGGGTTAGGGGGATTAAAACTTTAACAAGTGACAAGGATGAAGTAATATAGCTTCCTTTACATTGTGCATGTTTTGCGTTTCAATGGTGTGCAACCTGTACCTAAGAAGAACAAAAATTAAGTAAATATTGACCCAGTACTCTAACAATGTCCAGCGGAACATATACTGACAGGGCGCGTATGGTATGGTACGAATTATGGTATGCCGTACCTATGATATATATCAGAAAGACACAAGAAATTGATTTGTAGCAAACAAGCCTTGTGAATATTTTTGTAATCACTCTGACGAAGGAAGCAGGAGTGTAAACGTCTTTAGAATTCTGTTGCCTGAATTGCCATTAAATGCGGATATATTAAATCCTGCGTTTCCTTTTCTTTATTGCACCTTCATTCGTGTATTGTGCTTAAGTGTTTTAACTTCGCGCACTATTGCCAGACAACAAGTTTTTCAAACACTTTTACAAAATCTGCAAGACTAAGAGTGCAAATATATTCAAACTAGAACACAAGAGCAGTACATGTGAATTTACCGCAAAATACTTCTAAAAGTAATACTTCGAGTAATCTAAAATCACATATTTTTATTTAAAAAATATTTATTTGCGATTTGCTTATTGTGTTTAGGTTTTTAACTTTGTGCAAAATAGCTTGACAATATATTTCACAAACAGTTTTTTGAATACCTCCAGGTCATTGATCTCCAAAATGTTTAAATCTGAACACAAGTGCAATATTTGTGAATATAAGGCGCAATTTGCAAGTGCACTCAAGCGTCATATGATAGTACACACAAAAGAAAAACCCTACAAATGTATTATCTGCCGCAAACGGTTTGCAGAAAAGGGCAAATTAAACCATCACATTAAGACTGTACATGAGAACCAAAGACCTTTCGAATGTGAACAATGTGAGAAACAATTTGGATTAAATGAAGACCTAAAACGTCACACTAGGGTGCATACAGGAGAAAAACCATTCCAGTGTTCAATTTGTGACACAAGCTTTGCAACGAAAGGGGGTCTAACAACGCATATGACACGTCATACAGAGGAAAAACCGTACACCTGCCACATTTGTTACCAGAAGTTTTCTCGATCGTCAAGCTTATCATCACATAGGAGAATTATTCATGGTAATAGTTCAAGCGATAAGTTTATGCACTATTGAAATTTTAACTACAACGAATATTTATTTCATTTTTACAGTCAAATCCAGTAAACTGTTTCGTTGCGTTTTCTGTAATTCAGAGTTCCATTTTCTGTCAAGACTTAAACGACATATTTTTATCCACACAAAAGAAAAGCCGTACGAGTGCCCCTCTTGCGACAAAAGCTTTCATTGCAAGGAAATATTAATAAGTCACATCAAACATAAACACTCTGATGAGCGGGAGTGTAAATGCAATTTGTGTGAGAAGACATTTAAAACCAAGAGTTTATTACGTTTACATTTGCAAAAGCATTTGGGTGAAAGTTTTTACAAGTGCAATGCATGTACGGAGAGCTTCTTTACCGTGCAGGAGCTAAATAGGCATACACCGAAACACACTGGAGAAGTTTTCAGGTGTAATGTTTGCGAAAAAGAACTGGCCAGTAAACTTAGTCTTACAAACCACATGAAGCGTATACACAAAATGTAAGACATTCTGTCTGTATTTATCCATCAAGTTTTTAAAAAAAACTTTACATTTACTAGATACTGTAGGATGGTTCAGCCTTTTGATTCAGTGGGGTTTCAAAATTATGTACATTTTTAAATGGTGTAGTATATAATAATTTTTAAAACATGCGCAGGTGTAAGTACCTTTAGCAAATAGTTAATTTAGTTGGCAATATGTAGCAATATATAATATATATAAATTTAGCATACCCAATATATATAAAAATTTCCTGTTCGTGTACATTCAGCAAAACATTAGCCATCCTGTTTGTTGCACCTGTGTACCAAATGCTGTATGCAGAAAGGAAACGTATTTGAAGTGTTTGTTTCTTAATATTCAACAGTTCTAAAAAATTGCTTGCTAAATGTGTTGCTTGAATCGTGGCAGGAATTGTGCTTAAAACATTTAACTTATATTTCCAGGATTTCATTAGTAGCTCATTTTGTCTTAAGTTTCTCCGTTTCAATTAAACTACTCTGTACGTTAAAAGTTGTGCAGAAAGGTAAAATTAAGCATCCATGGTAAACATTAAAACATGGTCGCTGCTATGGTCGCATATTTTAAAATTATAATTTGAAAAAATATTTTCCAACCCTAGAAAATAAAGTAGACGGACGGACAGACAGACAGACAGACGGACACACAACTGCCTAAATAGCTTCTCTGCAAAGCAGCGAGCTAATAATTGATTAAAGTTCATTCGTCAGCTTTGTATAATTTCTGAGGAACCTTTGGTGCTTAAGGCTTTTGATGGCATGTTAAACATTGGGTGTTCAAGACGCATTTGGCGCAATGTTATCAATCAAAATAAAAACCTTAAACTGTTTACATTTTTGTTTCCATTTTAAAGACGAAGTAGTTAAAACGTCAGTAAACCTGTGCGTTTAAGTAACAATATTACGCTCTTCTATACTTTCGACTTTGGGCAGTATCTAAAACATTCTTCAGTAAATTTAATTTTACGAACATGACATTGAAATTTGTGTGGAGGAGTTCAATACTACTAGCCGTACAAGCAAACATTTTTAGAGAGAATAGTCGAAAGGAGGCTAAAAACCATGTAAAATAGGAACCTATTTTCATACCCAAAAGAAAATTTGTTGTAAAAAACCAGATTTAAACTAAGCTTGTAAAACCATTTTACGATGTTAGCACAAGTTAACAACAAAAATGTGTAGTATCTCATCTATATGTTATTTGAAGTTCCGAGCATCCCCATTTTTAATAAACAACCCAATATATGTACCTTAGTACCTTGCTAAAAAGCTGGTTGAAGATTTACAGTTTTCATAAGCCTTAAGTTTTGTATTTTTGGATTTTTCTAATCCCTAAAGCATTATTGCAGTCACGTTTTTGTTACGAATGTTCAAGCAGTATACTTCTCCAAGAACAAAATTCTTAGTACCCAAGTCAGTATTGTAGAATTGCTTTCTACTTGATCTTGAAAAGCCTATGATGTTTAGAGGATTAAATCTGAAAACATAAATGCCATTACTGACAAAAGGTACTTCTAAGCCTTGCGTTGTTCTGCACAATATAATACGTTTTGCTGACAATGTTTTCATACGTAGAGTGTCATTCGTGCTAGTTGGTCTGCCACAAAAATCAAATTCACACTTAGATTTAAGTTGCTTTAAATTTTTGGCTAGGAGTCGCCAAAGAAGCAAATGTCTGAGAAGGCACCTGCTGTAGTCAACTATACAAAAATGTTTAAATACTGTGTCTTTCCAAAACATGATTTTTGCACTTTGTGCATGTATTGAACGCTCCATAAATAACTACGGCTTTTAAAAGATGAACTTGTAACATTAAGTCAGCTATGTAGTATTAAGAAGACATTCATATTAGGATTTACGCAGACACCAAAGCCTTGAATGTCAACGAAAGAACATTTTTGTGCTAATCGGATTAGGAAGTACACTGTTTCTGAAAATGTAACGTACATCGTTAAATACCAAGGGGCACCTTCTTATAGCTTGTGCTTGTACTAAGCAAACGTTGTTGTGCATTTGGTGGGATTAAAATTTGAGTAGGTACATGTTTCTACATATACTATATGTATATTTAATGGGGTCATTAAAACGCAAGTTCAGTACAAATTGCTACTTCGGATAATGTGTTGCAACGCACGACAAAGTACCCAAAGCGTACACAGAGGCTGGATCATACATTCGCTGTGAATAGTGGGTTATATATTTAACGCAGTACGATATAAGCTCGCTTAGTTGAATCTAGGTATTTGAAGAAGTTCTCGAGCAAATTTATCTAATTGGAAATAACTGAAGTTTGTTTGCCTGATCAGTATTTATTCATTAGATATAACGCAGTTATCATTTTCAAAGATATTACTATTACTAACAGATCGTATTTTCATTTTCCACTCAACGTTAGAAGAGACAACAAATAAATATTTGTTTTTCAGTAGTTGTTGCTGATTATACATTAGGAAGACTAGAAACAGTAAACGGTAGTCTGAAATTTTTGCTGCCACTCGACTGGAAACTCACGTTTGAATTTTTTTTTCCAGACCAAAGGTGTTATGATTTATTTAACTAACTAGTTCTTGTGCATAAAATGATTGCTTGTGAGTAAAGCGATTCTATGAATTGATTAACTTTTTCTTGTTAACTTGTTTTAGTAAAACATGGCAAAAACGGGAAAGTTTGCAAGCTCAATTTGTGAATTTAAAGAAAGTTATTTAAGTAGACTCCAGTCCCACATGACAGTGCACATAAAGGAAAAGCCCCACATTTGTAATACCTGCCACAAACATTTTTCCCGCAAGTCTGATCTTAATCGTCACATTAGAACAGTTCATGAAAATTACCGACCTTTTCATTGTGACCGTTGTGAAAAAAAATTCGGATCAAAGCAAGAGCTAACACTTCATACAAGAGTACACACAGGAGAAAGGCCATACCAATGTTCAATTTGTGACAAAACCTTTGCACATAAGGGACATCTTAGTTCCCACATGAGATGTCATACAGGCGAAAAACCTTACAGCTGCAATTCTTGTAGTCAAAAGTTTTCCCAATCATCAGCCCTGTCAAAACATCGGAAACTTCATGGTAAAATTAATATAAAAATATTACTTTTGAAATCCATGGATTATTAAAATACGTTATGTATGACGGGTTTCAGATAAATCCATTAAGACATTCCGCTGTTTATTCTGTGATTTGTCATTGCGTAATTGGAGAAATCTTGAACTTCATTTTGCTATCCACACAAACGAAAAACCGATCAGTTGTCCCACGTGCGACAAAAACTTTTCACGCAAGACTTCGTTAAAATCTCATGTTAAATTTAGGCACTCTAATGAACGACATCACAAATGCAATTTGTGTGAAAAGACGTTTAAGTCCCGACCAGGCATACGTTCACATCTGCTAAACCATCTGGGTGAAAAATCTTACAAGTGCGTCATATGTGGCGACGGCTTTAACGATGCACAGGAGCTAAAAAGGCATAGCAGGAGACATAAAAGGGATGCAGTGTAATATTTGCGGAAGAAAATAGGCAAAGAGCGGAACGCATGATACGTTTACACAAAATGTAAAATTTTTAATTGGTGCTAAGTTTGTCAGTTTTCTTTTTCTAATCCAAAAAATGCGTTTTTTAAAAGCTGGTTTTACTTGTTACCAATAGTATGATTTTAAGATTAATATAAATTCTGCATATAATTTGTTGTAGTCGGTGGTGTCGTGAGTTTAGCAGAACTTTCTTATTTTTTTATATTATTAATATTCATATGTATAAATGCAAACTTCCCTTGTTGTATATAATAAGTAAACTGTTTAAAACAACAGCTATTTGGAAATAAATTTATTAAAAAAATAAAACAACGGTTTAATCTAGAAGATCCAACCTAAAAAACTTCAGTATTCAAATTGACTAAGCATTGCATTCCAAATTAGCACTAATTTTTTAGTAATTTGGCACATGCATGTAGAAACGTAGGGAAAATACAAACGTTTTTTAATGGAATGCATCATCTACAAAATCATAATTCTTTCTTATCTATTACACCGTGTATGATAGCTTCGTGATTTTAAAGTTTTTAATGCATTGTAATTTTAGTTTTAAGTTACCCTGCTGTAGAAGACGTCCATAGAACATTATATAAGCCAATAATACGTTGTTTCCAAATAGTATCCCTTATTGTGCTAAATAAAGTATAGCATTGCAGATTTTATCAGTCCATTTGAATATTTTTCATTAATGTAGATACCATTTAAGGATGGATAAAGATTCCTGCCTACTTTAGAAACTTATTTGTGTTATTTTCATCTTGGCATTGTGTCATGCATTTCCTAGATTAGTTCCGTTGATTCACATAATGGAGACCATGCTTTCCAATACGTTTTGTGTAAAAATTATGTTTTCAAAGTTAATTTTTCATTGACAAATCAAAATCAATTCAACTCAGGTGATAAATAGCAAAATCAGTTTAGACTGATCTTGAACTTTTAAATGATCTTGCAAGTAAAAGCGCTTGTAAGTGTTTAAAACCCTAACTTAAAAGTAAAACTTTGCACCTTTGTGAAGGCATGGAATACTAACTTGTATGTTTTGTTAGCATCCATATTCAGATCATCATTGTGGCAATGTAAAAATGTTTTCAGAAGGACATATGACATACGCAGCTAACAAAATATTCAAAATATAAACTTTTGTGTATTAAGCGGTTCAATTTTTATGCAAGTGCCTGCATACGATTTCTATGAACTTTGCGTCTGCAATGAATGCACAAAAAAATTTATCACAGTAATATATACTTTAAATAAACCATTGGCAAATGGAATAAGTAGGAATCGACTTCGGGACCTTCCGGGCGTTGGGGCCTTCGGCCCCGCGAATATTTGGGGCCTTCGGCCCCACAGATAAACGGAAATTAACAAATGGACCTCATATTTGTAATACTGGTCGAAAATGGACCTAAAATCATGTGTCGCACAGCAAATGTCCATTTATGTGGAAAATTTAACACTTAAGGCCCAAAACCAGGTTCTAAATAGTTAACTTTTAACAAACGGACAGTGGATTCGAAATCCTGGTAAAAAATGGACCTAAAATATATGCCGCACAGCATGGAACCATTAATTTTGAAAATTTAACAATCAAGGTCTCAAATCAGGGCCTGAAGAGATAGATTATAACAAACGGACTGTGGGTTTGTAATCTCGGTAAAAAATGGACCTAAAATCATGTGTCACACATCATATGTCCATTAGTTTGGAAAATTTAACAATTAAGGCCCTAAATCAGGGCCTTAATAGTTTAATTTTAACAAATGGATATCATATTCGTAATTTTGGTAAAAAATGGACCTATAAGCATGTGCCACACAGCATACAGGTACACTGATTTGGCATATTTGACAATTAGGGCCCTGATTTCAGGACCTTACAATCCGAATTTCAAAAAACGGACTATGGATTCGTAATGCTGGTTAAAAACGGACCTAAAATCATGCGGCGCATGATATAGGTCCTATGTAAAAATGTTGAACCGTTGGTGACCTCAGATCTTTGGAGTTGATCTATTGACCTGAAACTCAATAGGGTTCTGTCGGAGGTCCACGAAAGTCTGTATACCAAGTTTGGTTGGAATTGGATCAGCCGTTTCGGAGAAAAACGTGTTCGGACGGACGGCCGGACGGCCGGAACAGGAAATTAGAAGGAATCTGTCGATTCCTAATAAGTTAATTCTATTGCCAATGGTATCCAAATGCCAATGTCATGACCTGTATTTCTATTGATGTTTCTTCAATTCAGAGGATTAGTGTCCTTTATCCTGAAGTCAAATGACAGTGTTACTTAGTGACATATATGCACATAAAAATCCTACAAAAATTTTCAAATGGGGACACGTTCTCTATGAAACAATGCACACATTTCAATACTTTATTAATCCTGTTTTCAAAAGCTATAAACTACATGTACTTTTTGTTTGCTATTCTAAATATTCATTACGCCTGTCCCCTGTAGCTTTTTTTTTGTTTTATTTAAAAATTCAGTTGAGTCTATTTGGACTCATTTAAAATGAAACAGCATTGTTGCATTGCTAATTAATAACCGTGTTTTTTACTCTGCTTTCCTTCACGTAACATCTCAAATTTTGATCTGAAGCAACTGCTTTTACATACAGTAAATTGAATTTTACACAGCTGGTCATGAGTGGAATGATTGAAATGCTTGAAATATATGGCGTCTATGCAACAATGTTGATTTATTAAAATACTAATGTTCCCAATGTACGATAAACATATAAGTCTACAAAAGTTTTAGGTTTTGTGAATTTAGGACATCCAAGAGCGTTTATTAGTTGAAAATAAAATGGCATTATCAGTTGTCAATGATCCGTTTAACAATAAATATATTGAAAGTTAGGGTATGCGCCGATAATGGTGTAATGAAATGTTTACCTAAATCTGCCCCTACGACACCTTTCTTTCATGCCTCATGCAGCCAGCGATGACCTGAAGCAAAAACCTTTTGTTAATCGGATTAAAACTCACACATGTAGCTACAAATTCTGTAAACAAATTCATGCCCAGTTTAGTGTCTAATGTTTTTAAGTGGCGTGAAAGTTTTTCATGGTATTTGCTAGAAGTAGGCAAATAGCCCAAATGTTGAAACTATCTGCAAACTTTTACTGAGTGCTACTAATATTGTTAATGGAATACATAGAAATTTGGATTCCGACCAGTATTTCAGGTAGTCTTTGAGTGTATATAGTTGAAGAAATCCTTTAAATAAATCCGCTTTGCACAAAAAAATTTAATACGTTTTACCAGCAGTGCTCTCTTGGCTGCACAAAGGTTAGCCAGCAAGTGAAGCATTGAGCGTTTAGGACAAATACCTTTCAGTTCAATAAGTTGTTCAGGTACATGTTGCTACAGAAAACAACCATTTGTATATTATATTCATTTTGTGTTTCAATGGGGTAAAACGTTTTTACTGACATAACACAGCGGATCAGTACCAGCAAAGACGGAGTGAAAATCGGTTTTGAAGTAGGAAGACTTGTACATTTTTCAGTTCTGAGTTTGAAGAAGGACGTAAAACTGTGAAAGCGTTTCAGAACTCTGAATGGTTCAGAAATATTAGTTAATTTTTCTAAAAAACACATCACAGCGGTTTAGTCATTGGCCATAAGTAGTTTCAATTTAGTGAAATATTGTATGAGAATAAATCCTGTAGTATTACACATTCATGTCTGAGGATTTGAAAATGTTCAAGGCTGAACACAAGTGCAGTGTTTGTAAGTTTACAGCACAATCCTTGAGTAAACTTCAGTGTCACATTAGAGTACACACAAAAGAAAAACCTTATAAGTGCATCATCTGCAACAAGCCGTTTTCAGCCAAGTATGGTCTCAAACGCCACATAAACACAGTTCATAAAAACCAGCGACGTTTCAAATGTGTCCATTGTGAAAAGAAATTTGGATCAATGAATGGGTTAAAACGCCATGTAATCACTCACACAGGCGAGCGGCCATTCCAATGTTCAATTTGTGACAAGAGTTTTTCCCGAAAATGGAGTCTTACATCGCATATGACCTGTCACACTGGTGAAAAACCCTATAGCTGCAAAGTATGTGACCAAAAGTTCTCAAGGATATCAGGCTTGAGTCAACATCGGAGAATTTATCATGGTAAGTTTAAATCAAACTGCGTTATTGATTCAGTTTTGGAAGTTGTAATATGATGGCTTTTTATTACAGGAGCAATCATCAAACGTTTCTTTTGCGTTTTTTGTGGTTTTCGTTCTCGAATAATGCGAGATCTTCATACCCATATTTTTATTCACACAACCGAAAAACCTTTTGATTGCTCGTTATGCGAGAACTGTTTTGCTCAAAAGAGCAACTTGACAACTCACATCAAACATAGGCATTCTGAGGAAAGAAGTTTTCAGTGTGAGTTATGTGAGAAGACATTCAAAACCAGATTGAATTTAACGAGACATCTGAGAAAGCATTTGGGTGAAAAACCCTACAAGTGCTCTACATGTGGTGAGAGCTACGTCAGTTCAAAGGAACTACAAAGGCACACCCAAAAACACACAGGAGAGGTTTTTGAATGTAATTTTTGCAACAAAAATCTGTCACGCCAGGATCATCTTAAAAGTCATATGAAGCGTTTCCACAATATCTGAAGTTAGTAGGTTCTTCTATACTTAAAAGTTGACCATATATTAAAACAAGTTTTCTGTATATTTGAAAGAAAATTTGTGTGAATACAAGGATTGGCTATTTCATGAAAGCGATTCATCTTTTAGAACATTACGAGCACAAAACTTTGGCTTTAGTATCCTGAATTCAATAATGTTGCAAAGATTATGTATAATTTTCTTTCTTTGTATACATTTGTACTCCTTTTTGAAATAAACTTAATTAATTTGTTATTTTGAAGGTTATTTAAATGTCTAAATGCTCGCATATGATAATCTTAGGTATCAGGGTATCTAATTTTTGATCATCTTTAACACGAGAATTTTGAAAGTACCCAATTATTTACTATATGTATAATTGTGTGTGGCTTAGTAGCATGGTAAAAAAATAAACTGCCGCATCACAATTATCATGGTACAAGCATGCAAAAGGCTTTTAAAACCAAAATCAGGTATTGTTTGTTGCACTCACTTTGGCAGAGCTTGGTAGCCCATCGTGTATTTTCAGTTTTGGTAATTTGTATCTTTTGCAACGTATGTTTCCTGTAAAATGTTATGATTTTAAGTCAAGTTGCAAGTCAAGCATTTGCATACACGATGCATTGGTTTTTGATTTAACAGAGAATTTAACATTTGATTTGAAAACAGAGAAGAGAGTAGTATTAGGATTTTTTCATATATTGAAACACTGAATACACAAAGTGCATAGTAAGGCGGATTATAATTTATTACAACTGACTGATTCTGAGAATGCATTAGCACGCAATCGGCCATTTTATATTTCCTTACTTTGTGGAACCTCCGTATGATCTTTGCTTGCAATAGGTGAAGATTCGTAAGCATTTTGATAATAGTTCCTCAATCTTTTTGGATGCATTCATTAACGCAAAAGTTGCAAATATCTTTATATTAATGTCTTTAATACTGGAGCTGTTCTTCGACAATTCGCATACCAGACGTAAGTTGAGCATGTGAGTCACTACACGTGAAAATATAGTTTACTAGTTTTTTTGGGGGCGAAGACAATTTTTGAACATTTTATGTCATTATCAGTTTTCTTAAATCAGGATAAAAAGACTGGTTTTAAACCTTTTCTTGTTACAGCTACTTGTATGGACAATTTGTTTTCTCTACATCAACATTCTTTTCATTTTTTGCTTCCACAAGACGTTTATATCAAAATCCACGCAGCCAACGGAACAATGACAACCCAAAATAAAAACCTTGTGTTAATCGGATTAAAATTCATTCATAAGAATTCTGAGAACGAACTTATTTACAACTTTAACCGAAGTGCAACCTTTACCTAATTTCTGCATAAAGCTAGAAAATAATCTTCAAAAGCAGAATTACAATATGTAATCAGTTATATAGCTCACGTGTTGAGAGTACCTGAGACCCAGTAAGATTAATAAGTAAACCTTGGGCCACCAAAGCTTTCTTGTTTCACACAAAGTTTATGTAGCAACGTAAGCATTGAGAGTTAAAGACGAACTGTTTAAAGGATTAAAAGTTTGAATAGGTACATTATCTTACAAATCCAACTACTCGTACACCTTATGCGTTTTGTGCTTGAATGCGGTGAAAACTGTCTAGTGACAGATACCCTGCCGAATACAACCAGGCGGAATACATTTGAAATCAGTTCACAGTGAGCAAACACGTCAATTTCTCTGTTCCAAATTTAAAGAATCAAGCAAAAGTGAGAAGGAACTTTAAAAACGTAATTACTTCAGAAATATTGTTATAGGTTTTCAAGATCTCATCTAATTGAGCATTAACCTTTAGTTTTCGTCTTATTGCTATATTGCAGGACGATAAATCCTGTGAACACCTAAATTCTACCAGCATGTCTGAGAGTTCAAAAATGTTCACGGAGGAACACACGTGCAGCATTTGTACATTTAAAGCATCATCCTTGAGTAAATTACAGCGTCATATGAGGGTACACACAAAGGAAAACCCCTACAAGTGTAGCATCTGCAACAAAGGGTTTCAAAGCAAATTCAATCTGGAGTCCCACGTTAACACAATTCATGAAATTCTACGACCTTTAAAATGTAGACATTGTGGAAAAAATTTCGGATCTAAATACGTGTTAGAATGTCACACTAGATTGCACACAGGAGAAAAACCATACCAGTGTTCAATTTGTGACAAAAGCTTTGCACAAAAGGCAAATCTTACTGCACACATGAGATGTCATACAGGCGAAAAACCGTACCAATGTTCAAATTGTAGTAAACGCTTTGCACGGAAGGGACATCTTACTGCACACACGACGTGTCATACAGGCGAAAAACCTTACAGTTGCAATGCTTGTAGTCAAAAGTTTGTCAATTCATCAAGCCTTTCATCACATCGAAAACTTCACGGTAAATTTATACTAAAAGGTCAGTTTGTTAAGTATTCAAGCACTTTTGTCATCAAATATTTTGTTGTTTTCAGACAAATCTGCTAAACCTTTCGGTTGTATTTTCTGCGGCATCCCATTCCGACAGTTAAAAGTCCTTCAAAGTCATATTTTTGTTCACACAAAAGAAAAACCGTTTGGTTGTCCCTCGTGTGATGAAACGTTTTCTAGGAAAGGTTCGTTAACATCTCACATCAAACACAGGCACTCTGACGACCGCCTGCACAAATGTGAGTTGTGCCAGAAGACGTTAAAGACTGGGCATAGCCTACGTGTACATCTGCAAGGGCATTTGGGAGAAAAATCCTACAAGTGCAAAACATGTAATGAGAGCTTTTGCAATGCGCAAGAATTATACTGCCATAAAAAGAAACACGTATAAGAAGTTTTCAATCCTTGCAGCATTTAATTGCAGACGCACAAAGGCAGTGCAGGAAAAACACATGCAGCTATTACATAAGATGTAATATTTCAAACTAGATTTAAATACGAGCAATTTCTTGGCTTTGCAGCAAATGTTGTACAAATATTTTTGAATCAAAGAATATACATTTTTACAAATCATATTTAAATTTTTCATTAAAATGATTTACAGTTGAATAAACTGATGCATACGTTTGTTGGTTTAGGTTACTGTGGGGTATATTTGTAAAAAATTATTAATAAAGACTATTTTGTAGCATTTCACTACTGTGGTGGGTGTTCGAAAATCACCCAACTGATTCTCACTCTACTCAGTACTCATTTCTTAATCAGTTCGGCCACTCCAGTAATGAGCACACGATATCCACGCCATTTGTTAGCTCAAAATTTTGTGATTTTTATGCAAATTACTGACAAAGCTTGATTTTTAAGGTAATATTACATGTCAAAATCTGGTTTTAAGCAAAATTGCCTTTTTAAACAAACATATGCACAATTTTCTCTAATAAACGGAATTTTCTGTTTAATTTGCAAAACATTTAGCCTTTAACTCACCAATACACATAATTTTGAGAATTATTTCAATCTTTTACTTCCCTCACCTCATATTGAACCCAAACCTTTGACAACTCACTCCACCCACCTCTCATGGCTCTGAAGATAATCTTCGTCCTACTCTCTCATACCACTTACTTACACTCACAACTCGTGATTCAGTGGGTCCATCACTGTTTTACTAACAATATACAAGTTAAATGGCAATTTACTTTGCAGGTCAGCAATTATTCTGTACCATTCCAATACTAGTTGAAAAGCAAACTTATATGTAATCATTTACCAGTGTGTGTAAAAAAATTTGGCACATCAGGAAAGCACAAATGATTACCTATTAATTTATTAATTATTACAAACTGAGTAAGAGTTTTGTCACTCTAAAAATGCATTGCCATGGTGCATTCCTGCAACTGAAGTACACGAAACATGCAGATTTTGAAGAAACTTCGTTCCATGCGATCTTTGTTCCTAGGTCTTGTTACCTTTAGTAGGGAACATTTTGATAATTTTAAATCCACAAGTATGCATATAAACCTATATTTTTTACATTGTACGTTGTATTATACGTCATATATTTAATTTAATATGTAAGTGTTCAACGCCTGTTATATTTGTAATTTGCAACTAGCAAATTATTACTTTTGCAGTATAACCCCTACTAAGAAAATAACTTTAATTGTAAATATTCACCTGATCAACTCAGAATGAAACTATTATTATAAGCGAAACAAGTTATTTTGAAAATGTCTTGGGAGTTTTTTAAAGCAATGGTGTAATTATTGGTTTATTCACCACATATGTTCATGAGCGTAAAGTGTAGTTAATTGTAAACATTTTGTACAATAATATTCAAGTGCAGTCCATGTAACAGAAAATCTATAAAAAGTATCGGAATTCAGAAAAAGGTCGTTTTTATGTAACTACCACATAATATTATGTTTTAATTAATTGGAAATTTTCACACGTTTATAATGCATTTAGGTAATACTTGTCTCACAAACAACTCTTGATTTGGGTTTCTGCGTTTTATTTTTATTCAATTCTGATACTCAGTTAAACATTTTTTTCCATTGAAGAAACTCATATGCTTTGGGATTTCTTGTTCTTCCACCTATTATTTGAAATTGCACCCAGCGTACTCGTATGAAACAGACGTGTTGACACCGTCGTCAACAAGAAATTGTTATAGCATTTTCAGCTTATATTAATCGGCTTAAACCGTAAACATTTTGTGACTATAGCTAATTGAGTATTAATTTGTATCCCAAAGTCAGCACAGCAGTATTGAGAAAACTTTTAGTTTACAATCCACCCAGCAAATAAAATATTGAATACTTTAAATAGAAACCTGTCGGTGATAATTGGATTACAATTTGCAGATACATATATATTCAGAGAATGCATATTTTTTAACTGAAGACCGTCCTCAGTCTGAAATTAGTATCGCATTTTCAACTTCCAATGGACCGTTTCAGAAACAATGAATGTAAGCATTCATACTTAAGGCTACATGGAATATAAACTGCAACACAAAACATCAACATTGTAGCACTCTATTGGAAATAAACTATAAAGTGCAAAGGCATATGTGTGACCATTATTATTATCTGTCCCCGCACATAAGTACACATAAGTTGCTAAGGAAGCATGAAATATTTAAAATGAAACCATGCGTTGTTAAATAGGTTGAGAGTTGCGCAGGCCTAACAAGACGTTTCTGATAATGCAATGTGCATTGTAATCTTAATAATAATAAGAGCATGTTGTCGTAGACCGCTGGGTGCATTAAAGTGCATTTAGAAATTAGATGCTTTTAGTGTAATGCGTTTATTTTGCGATGACGACAGAGCGTACATACCGCATGCTTATCATGCATTGCACCAAGAGTTATCGTGGTAACCAACGCTTATCATTGCACCGAAGTTATCTTAGTAACCGATGCTTGAGTAGTTATATCGTAGTAACCAACTAAATTTCAAGAAGATTGATCGTATGAATGAATCAAGAATCACAGTATCTCATAAATTGAAAAGACATCACGAAGTTTTCTTTCTAAGCAGTTTTCCATTCAATGTCGAGCTTTCTTTTAACATCAACGGTATACGGGGTATACAATGCAGCAGCAGCAGATTAAACTATGGCATTTACAGCACATATTTAACTATAGCATAGCAAATACAGTGTGTGTATGTCAACATTGTATTTCCTACAACGAAAATAATTACAAAATTCAAAACATTGTGGGAAGGGAGTTTTCTTATCAATACCTGACTGTAATTTAAAATTATGAATAGGATTTCTATAGCCTGACAAAAAGCAACATTAATGATCGAGGTATCATTTTTTTAAATAGTCTTTCGTGATATGCATCTTTATGGAAAAATTAAGAAATTTTTAACCGTTTTAAATCTAAGTTAAATGAAAAGTTGCACGCATTTTAGATGGGAGGCCAAGCTTTAGCCTATACCGTAACCTTCAGACTGTAGGAAACCCTCCTAATACCTTAAACTTAATTTTTTGGTATAAATATTTTGTATACAGTTTTTCTAGAACATATTGCATGCACATATGAGCATGCTGGGCTTTCCTAGTAATGTATATGTATTGTATATGTTTAACTTGTGTTGTAATTGTTACTATGTTTCAAAAATTGAATTTAAGTTGTGCATACTGCATACCGCACACGCTTTTTATAATTTTGTATTTCAATCAATCACACACTTTTTGCAAATTTGTTATAAGTTTTTACTAGCTTAATACCGATTGCCCTTATATGTTTATGTGGTTATAAGGAAAATGTTATATAATATAAAATATTGAATATGATATCTTGACTAGCTCGTAGAGCATGAGAATAGGTAACGCGGAGTCGCAGGTTCTAATACAATAGATAAATTGTTTTATTTAGGGAACATAATTTAGGAAACCAGAATACACATTTAGATCCAATCCAGGCTCCAATTGTTGAGTACGAGAAATAGGGGCATTCCAATACAGGATTCTCCGCCTATTAGAAATCCCACATCCAGGGACTCCTACAGAGAGGCAAGCCACTACCTGGCTATGCCCATCGTCTGTTCCGCACTGAACTTACAAAGATAAGTTCGTGCTTTTTTTAAAGTAACAGAGTTCAGGTTTTTACGCCTTCTTATCGTTCGATACAAATTACGAAGAAGTAGTTGAAGGTTCTCATCTTTTAGACTAATCATTTTCAATTGACAGTTATTAAATTAAATAAATCCAAATCTCTACATTACAATACTCCCCATAAAACTCCCTTATATGGTTAACTACTATCTTTTTCAATACAAAGTTTTGAACGCACATAGTGTTTCATTTGTCATGGCAGCGCCAATATTTGATTTATGTTAAACTATTCATTTTTAAATTGAAACCCTTCCAGTAGGAAAAAATATAAAAAGTAACAATGGCATACTTTTCTTCAAGAATTACACTGCAAAGTGAAAAGCCACTCAAAACCCGGTTAGAACTAACTGTACATCTTCAAGATATTTGGGTAAAAAACCTTACAAATGTTCTACTTGTAATGAGAGCTTATTTAACAAACACATATTCATTCACAAAAGGATTGAGGAAGACGTTTTAAATGAACCGACTTTACGGGAAAATAAAAAAATAAATTTGGTATTTCAATCAATAAACTAAAGGACGGCTTCATTTTTTAAGTGATAATATAAATCTTAAACCGTAATGGAAGAATTCATTTTCTAGGCATTTTATGTTTGACTTCGAAAGTTTTGTAAATATATTAATTTTGTTCCTTGGTAAATTGTTTACCAGTCGAATAGTATTGATAAGTATTTTTTATCGAAAAATTAACAAAGGGCCATATTCACACCTTATGGAGAGTGGGCCCAAGCCGCTCCGAAATGAGACCTATACCATTCGAAAGCTCTTGACGAGCTGATTAAAAGTGTTGCTGGTCACAAGTCCCGATTTTGTGAGCTTCTAGTATTTTTCACCAGTTGAAGTTATGATTTTTACATGTAAAATATATGGCACAGTATCTAAGCAAAAATTAAAACCCCAAAATAAATGACAAATTGCACATATTGAGATAGATTATGACTTTCTAAGCAGGTTTTACACAGGAACTTGAATGTTTTACATGTGTTATGATTGTAGTCTGTAAGATAGTAGAACAGGTTGATACTTGGGACTTCTGATGGTTACAAACTAACTTGTCAGTAGTGCTTCTATTGTGTTGTAACTGTCAAGTTCCTGTGTAAAACTTGCTTAGCAAGTCATAATCTATCTATATATGTGCAATTTGTCATTTATTTTGAGCTTTTATTTTTTGCTCAGATACTGTGCTATATATTTTACATATAAACATCATAACTTAAGCTGGTCAAAAATACTAGAAGCTCGCAAAATCGAGACTTGTGACCAGCAACACTTTTAATCAGCTTGTCAAGAGCTTTCGAATGGAATAGGTCTCATTGCGGAGCGGCTTGGGCCCACTCTCCATAAGATGTGAATATGACCCTTTGAACCTTTGCTATGCACTGTAGGAAAGTTCTAAGTATTAAATACGTTTTAGTCCATATATTACACACAGTTACTTTTCGTAGTTTCAGGTTAGCTTATACAGTTTGGTTTCACCCATACATATACAGGAAATCTTTCAAATTTATTCAAAATATTTCGGGCGGGATTAAGTTTCCTAAACCAAAAATGCTAGAAACAGTGGCATACAAAAACAGAAGTTTCCCAAAATCCAATCCAAATGCACTTTCCCATGTACAAACTTGGCCTTTCAACCTCAAAAGTATCAATATTTCTACATACTGAAGTATATTTTATTGTTTAAAATAAGTTATCAACGTTTTAGAATTAGGTAGAAGATTATATAAATGGTAGGGTTTTTATAACTGATTTTAGGCGATTTCAAATACAAACCGTAGCAGCTTATCATGCTTTGAGAGTTCAGGTTCTGTTATACCGCCGTAAGTAATAGCAAATGAATTGTTAAATTGTTTGCTGTATCAATGCATTTGAGTGACGTGAGCCTATCAAAATAGTTATAGCTTCCAAATTTTACTCTAATGGTTGCGCAACTCTTGTAAAATTTATATTCATACTTGAGGCCTTTCACACGTTTGCATAACTTAACTTTGTATTGCAATACCTTTAAAAGAGTTTTTGATGCAATGTGCACTTCAGCCATTTCTCCAAACAGGCATGTAAATATTAGTAATGGAAAGGGTAATAATGCAGCGACGAGAAGCAACAAAACCAAATTTGATCCAATAAACTCAACTCTCAACACAGTTGCCACAATGATGGCTTGTGCTTGCACACATAGCACAACAACAAATACAAGCGCATCTCTCTGTATTTCGTTCATAAGTAAAGCTAGTATTTGCAAGGTTCTATATTCACTTGCTATTTGAGTGACGTCCAAACATCCCAAAGCAACCACATTTTGAAATCTTTGAAAACAAACAAAGAATTTTGCAAATACTCTCAAGTTAAAACACTTTGTAATTATGGAATTTTGTATAAAAATAACTGCCTTTACCTTTCCAAGTGTTCTCGAATTGTGGAAATGCATAACAGCATAAACGTACCTACAGTCATATATCCGATATTACCAGCATATTGCAAAACACAATGGTTTGCTGCAAGTACAACAGCCTTATTCACAAAGTTTAATGCAAACCATATGGGAGTGTGCGCTTTGTAGAATGAATAGCACTCAGGCAAAGCCCAGTATCCATTTAATTGCAACTTACAAGGTTCTACCCAATAATATCCCCAAACATATACAAAAGGGCCAATTAACGCAAAAGCAAAAGCGTAATATGGAAAATACGAATTTATTGTACTGATTACTGTTTTTGGTAACTTGACGTTGTAGTTTTGTCTTAAAACACTTAAGGAAATTCTTAAAAGACCATTTACATACATACACATTGGTGCGGGTTTTGAAAGCAGGGTTAACTTGAAAAAATACCAGCTGGGTAGAGCCATTAACCCCATTACATACATAAATAAATCTTTTAACAGTATACTCTCCTCATTTATGCGCTGAAATTTGCAGTATCCACCAACACAGTACAATAAGTACATACATAATTGCAAACGAAACATTCTTTTGTCTTTTGCTTCGACACGTGCAAAATCTTTTGGAATTGTAAGTTTTTGGCTGGTTTCATCCCAATGCACGGTATGAGTGCACAAATACTCCGATACTTGAAACGACTTACAAGGGAACCTTTTCAGGTGCCAGTGCGATCCAGAGACGAGATATACCGATTCTGGTCAAGTTTAGTGCGTAGATTACGAATCTGAATTTTGTTTTCTGCAAAAATAATGTTTTCGTCCTCTACAGTAGGATTTATGTAGCGCGCGCAAGCTGTATTTGACGCAGTTCAGCGTAAGCGCATCATACTTTTGCTCCTCCCTCTTCTCTTTGCTTTTTGTTGCTCGTGTAAGAGAGAGCGCGCGCTTGCTTCTTCCCTTCACATAGAACAACAACTTGCTTGCTCCTCCTCCTCCCTTTCTCTTCTAGCGCAAACAAAAAAAGTAGGGGAGGGAGGAGCGCGTTTGATGCGCTTACGCTGAACTGCGTCAAATACAGCTTGCGTGCGCTACATAAATCCTACTGTAGAAGACGAAAACATTATTTTTGCAGAAAACAAAATTCAGATTCGTAATCTACGCACTAAACTTAACCAGAATCGGTATATCTCGTCTCTGGATCGCACTGGCACCTGAAAAGGTTTCCTTGTTAGTGACAAGTGATAAATGATTTTGGATCATGTTTAGTTTAGTTACTTGAATCCAGGTATCCAAATTTTTTGACAAAAATTACGTTTATGTTGTTTATATGTCTTACGAATATTGAGCCATTTATTACCAAAATTAAACACGATTGAATACCTGGCAGTTCCCGAAATCACCCAAAATAATGTTTGGTGTACAAATGTCCAGCAGAACAAAAATACCAAGGTTTATTACAAATTCTTCAAACAAAAACTGCTTTTTGGTACTTATTTTGAGTTTTGTATTGACGTAATGAACTGCTATTTGATATGTTTCCGAAGCTCGACCACTTGGCTTGTGAACTGAGTTGCTTATGAAGCGTATTGCATAGATTAAAACTGACTTCGTTGTGAGACAAACTAGAAGATTGAACATTTTACTAAAGTAAAAACATATATTATCAGATTCAATTTGCGTCAGGATGGGCATGTTTTCTTTATTTTCCACGCTTGAAAGCTGCTAAAAATTTAATCACGACTAGACATTCACCACACAATATTATGCTTAATTAAATAGGAGTAACCGCTTCCAAAATATTGGATAAACACGCTTATAACTCGCCGCTCGAATGAAGGTTTCATTGTACTTATTTTTCTTATAGAATTTCTTGAAATATTCAGCATGTTTTTCATAGCCTGTTACTAACTTGCTTTCTGAAGTAATGAAGATTATAGATAATTGGATTGCTTGAAATGATTTAAAGATTCAAGATAGATGGACAGTTGATGGACATCTATAAAAACAATGTTACGCAAAAAATATTTACATTCAGCTAAGAACATCCAATGAGGATATTTGATTTTTCTATGATACATATTTGCCTGTATATAACATGGCGACAGCTCATTCACAATAATGACATGGTTTATAATATTCAATAGATGTTTACCACGGCTTTCCCATTTGAAATGTGTCAGTGTGGGCGTGCTTTTTATTTTCAACGCTTATAGGTTGCTTAACTTTTAATCACGACTAGGTAGTTACCATAGTATGATAAATTGAACTATGTATTATTCCCTGCTTTCAACATATTCAATAAACACACTTGAAACCTTCGAATGAAGTTGTGTTGTTGTTTTTGTATTTGAATTTAGAAATTGTGCGGACTCGTTAATCGGAATATGTCTTGAAATGTTTAGCAAGTCTTTCAAAGCCTACCACTTGGTTGCTTGGAATGACAGAAATATTCATGATGGATGGATACGTGATGACAGGTATAAAAACAATGTTACGCCAAACATGATTTAGATTTGGCAAGGAAATTCCGATGAAGAGATATCACTTTTATATAGTAAATGTTTGCCAACGCCGGTTAGTACACAATATTATTCAAACAATTTTTATTATTCAAAAGGTGTCTATCACGGCTTGCTAAAGCTTTTGCTAATAACAAATGAATTGGAATTATATGTCACCTTAAAACCTAAGCAACCAGTAACAGCTTACTTAATGATTGAATAAGGACTCACGTAAGCAAATAATTATTTAATTTTTAAATGCCATCATACATAAACGTTTTCTTATATGAAATGTTCCATCGGGAAGCAACAATTTTTAGTGCTATGCTGTGTCCAACCTTATCTTAGCAACGGAGCAAATAAAACTTTATTTTGAAAGAAACCGTGTGAGCCAAATTTTTGTTGATGGTCGGAATGATAGTAATTCGATTACAAAACATATAATCAATTTAACAAAAGTAAATAGTAAGTAGTAAGTTAACAAAAAACAAAAAGCGGAGAGTTCTTGTTATTCGATTTAATGCTAACGCCCGGGTAGAAGGCGTTATGCTGTAGAGGGTGGAACGGACCGCAAATGTTGTTGTGGGGTGACGAAGATGATGATGATGGCTTGGTGTAGAACGGGTTTTGTTTATTTGCATGCACACTACTCTCATAGAGTAGGTTATACTTTGCCCAATGCGCTGATCGAGCGAAGAGCATTGCGAAAAGAAGTACAATGCATTGTCTTGCGTTTCATATTCCTGTGCATGCACGCTTGTGTACTACACACATAGAGTGTCTCCTGATTAGCCCTTGCTTGTTTGTTTAGAATTTTCCCAAATTGCCGCGATTGCAATACCGTATTTATTGTTAAGATTTCATAATTTGAAAATTTGTTTCACGTCTTATTTCTTTCCTTTTTCCCTTATTAGCAATTTGATATTATTTTGAAAATTTTCCCAATTTTGTCGGATTTTGTTCAAAATTTGGATTTTCGTCTTCGTCCTCACGCTCCTCCTCTTTGTCCGCACTTTATCCATCTCAGACTCGCTAGTATCATCGTCAGATATGTCCATATCGTTTCTCAGACATGCGACATCATTCTTTACAGATTCAAGCTATTTGTCTGCACAAATAAGTAAAGCGTAAAACATGTAACGCATGTAATGCAATCTGGTATTGTTGCTTTTAAATCATGTACTCACGATGTCTTGCTATCTTAGCCACGCTCGTCGCTATGTTAACCTCACACTCTTCATGCTCCGTCCTTTCATCCTCATAATTTCTTTTGTCATTTTTGGCTTTATGCCTCAACTCCTTGAGTTTTTTCTCCCACTCCTTCTTCTTCTCATTTTGTTTTGCAATTTTCTGCTCCTGCAAGACAAGAAATTGTTTCCACTGCCCGAAACTCTTTGTTGCAAGTTTATAGTCAGAAACGTTCAATTTTGTAAGTTTCCGACCCTCACCTCAACAACAATTTTTTCTAGTATCTGCTTTTTTCTGTTTTGCTTCCACTGTTAATCCGTTATTGGCCATCTTTCGTCTGGTTGATTATGCTCGTTTTTCCCGATAACAGTGATAATGAGTCGATTTGAAAAATATCTACTCGTTTATTATTATTGAATTTTAAACGGTACAGGTTTTGGATGTACGTGACTATTTCAATGGCTCTTGAATTTGAATACGATACTTGAATGGATGCTGCTCTGCTATTATTACTGCTGTTTTAAAAACAGATTTTTGTTGTACTTTTCATGCACAATGCATGTGCTTAAACACCTGATTTTAGAATGAAACGCTTTTTTACATCAAGACATCTTTAAGCTTTAGCAAATTGCATTCTTTTCCTCAATATCATTTTCCCCACAGAGTTGAGTTAAAGGTGTTTATCATTATTTGCGTACGCAACATTGTTTGCTGCTGTTTGTTACGACACCAAAGATGGGCAGAGGAATTTTTTGCGTCATCTTACCTTAATGATGATGCCTACGGTGATGTTGGGTTTCTTGCCAACAAGAATTCATAAGCAACTTTTTTGCATTTATCATCTGAGCTAATATGCAATCCATGAGCAACTTCGTTGCTGTACGGCACGCTGCTGATGCTAAAATTCTACCTTGTTGGTTTTTTGCTAATTTATTTTGAGATTTTAACTTTAAACTTTAAAATTGATACATTCTAGGTACGCCAAGCTACGGTGGTCGTGGTGAGCTTCTACGTTACTAGATATTTTATTCCTTTTGAGCCTTTAACTGGCCCATTTTTAAATGGACAATTTTAACAGGTTCGTGGGGACGGTGCGTGGGGGCGGTGTGCTTTTACATGTTTCGTGGGGGATGTGAGCGTTTAAATGGTAATGTGGAGAGCATTTACATGGGGCGCTGGTTCCTGGTGAGCTTTTAATTGGGCCACGAGCTAATTGACGATGAGCAAACGACTTTAAACTGTCCAATTAAGACTTAACTACAATCTACCATGTCTGAAGCCATCAATTCTTTCTATACTATTACTACTGCTGGATATAAATATATTGATTTAGCTAATCAAAACTGAAAGGGCATGCTTCCTCAATTCTTTAAGTGTGTTTATTCCTAAATGTCTGTGCTCCTTAGTAAGCAATATAAATAAACTTTAATTACATTACTCTACTTGATACATCTATTTCTACTTTAATATTTGAAGGGTATGTCAGGTGTTGAAGACGCCATTTTTCCAACATAATATTTCTGCCTAAAATAGTTTGCCTGTTTTTTCTAAACACAAGTCCGGCACAACGGAACACAAAATTTAAGTTCCATAGTGAATATAGAAAGGCAGCAATATGTTGAGGACTATATGTTACAGTTTGTTTGTCTGAGAAAACTTACTTGTCGTTCCCAAAGGTGAACAGTGTAAGTTACACTAGTTTTACATAGCCAACTAATTTTGGACCATGTCAGTTTTTAAAGTTCGCAACAGGAAATTGTTAGCGAAAACGAAATAGAAATTTATTTTCTATTTTTTGAAAGTATTATTATTAGCAAAAAATGTATTGGTTATTATGTTATACATGCATATATACAAGTTTGTGGATGTTGCAAATCATGCGTGATGTGGATGCAGTTTTGGCTTTGCTATAGTATATAAATAAAATCAATTCAACTGCTTAGCACTTTCTGGAGAAACCAGTATACCTATATATATAGTCTCTGGACTATAACCTAAAGTTCGAAGTACCTGGCAAAGTGTACGTACTTATGCGTGTGATGATGAGTGCCCCGCTGCTGGTGCTTACACGTTGCGTCCTCTAAAATGAGTGGTTTCCACGTACATTACCCAAGTCTGAAGTTATAAGCCTCGTACGTGTGTATTGAATTACAACACAATAGTAAAGTAACAGTACTACTGTTAGTGCGTTAGGAAAATTTAAAATTGTATGTGTTGGAAAAGAAATTCTGTTCGAAAATAAAGGCGTGTTCCTAACACTATATATAATTAGGTATAAATAAATGCATAAACACGCCGCAAGTAGAATTTATTTGAGTTTTTTTCCAAGTTTTCGTTAGGTACTGCATGAGTTTTTGGAGTAAACCTCAAAATTGTTCATTCAATATATAGTTTCATTGCAGTTTCTGCTTAACATTGAATGATTGTTCTCTACTGTACGGGACTAACCAGTAACAATAGCTTACGAAACCTTGTGCATTTTATTAGTCATTAACTGTATAAGAATGATTAAATAAAAAATTTTGAAATGTCAGAATGCAAATCTGCTTGTTTGCTATCATCTATAGATTTCATTCATTACGAGCGACTGTGGTCATCTTGCAGAGTGATAACGCCAAGTACACATTATAACTCAAAGGGCAAACAATTTTTTACAGAGTGGTCGCTTTGGTTTTTGAAAGGAAGTTTGGGTTTGCAGCAACATCAAGTACTCTGTATTGACAGGTAAATTACGATTACTAATTTGTGGTATTAGGTAAACACTTGCACCAAAAATTGTAACAAACAAATTAAGCATAACATCCTTTCTTGGAAGCCACAATGAGTAATATTCTTAATGATATCATTTGCACAATGAGTCTGTACAGATAATTGTTATAACCAAACATTCCGTCATATTTTAATTGAACACACCGCATAATAAAAATAAAAATGCATCAGCTTGAATTTGTCAGAGTTGCATTACGTTATATTCGTTTTCCAATTTTCCGTTTGTGGTTTTTTATTTCAACCAAATCATTAACTTTTTTTATTGAAGCGAAATATACACACTGTAATAATATTGGTTCATCCCGTTTTTAGAGGGATACCGATTCTGGTACTTGTTTCGGAAAGTTATTAATTGCAGTTAAGGTTAACAAGCCAATTAAGATTTTAACCAACTTGCTGATGTTTGTATGTCGCAAAATGTTCCTGTATTAGTATAATATGCTTATATAAAGATAACCAATTCTTTTATTTATCGTTATTGCGTTTTGTCGACAATAAAAATAAATTAAAATTTCAAGAAGCACTAGCGTGATGACTTTTCTTTTTGTCTGGAGTTGACGTGGTTTCCCCCAGATACTTTTCAACTAGTAACCATTCATACTTACCACATTTTAAAAATTATGGTGACGACATAGCTTAAAGACAAAACTAAAAACGCAGACTCTGCAAAAGTCCCAGTAGCGATTAGGCGGCTGAGCTGCTACTATTCATGTGGTATGTTCATCTCAAATTACAGAGCCTCAGACACCCTTGTTTTTACAGTAAACTTTTGTAATATTTTTGTTACATATTTTACAATACTGTAGGTCGTAGCATTATAGAAAGTATTGCTGAACGTCAAAAATATATAAGTTTTCCTAAAAACACAATGGCAAATTTGCTCAAAGAATACTTTGTCGCGGGGATTAGTTTAGTTATATTTTGGCTAATTATGATCACTGAGACAACTGTTGACACATCAAGTCACAGTTTTCCCCTTGTGTTAAAATCACTGTCAGCCATGCCAGAACAGCATGAATGCGTCCAGATAATGATCACTCCCATGACATATAATCAAAACAGAACTAAGTTTGAGCAACTTGTCGAAATAGTTTCAACATATTTACTAAAAAATTATTACAAACCGCCTGATGAAAGGGGAATTGTGGTTGTTGCAAACAGTAAGCATGACGCTGTCAGAGCGATCTTCACACCCAGTATGCAAATCTATGAAGAAATCCCAGACGATGACGAGACGTCTAACGGGGGAGTGGATGAATCAAAGGAGAATATTTCACTGTCCATTACACAAGATCCAGTTCCAGAAATACTTGTTGAAAGCGACACTCAAAAAACAGTTTATGCTATGCCTGGTATCATTGAACATCCTGGAGTAGTTAATCAAGTCGCGGCGGCCTACTTTTGGTCCAAAACTTTGGAAAATACAAATTACATAAAAGTTCTGTTGGCTGTACCGATCTCCATCATTCTTGACGACACGGATTGGAGTGAGCTAGATTCACTAATCAGGCGATTTGTTAATCTGTTTGCAAATTTAAATAAGTTTCGAAACTCCATCGGACTTTTGGTATACGTGGATGTAGCAGGTTTCTTCAATAATACAGAGCTAACTGAAATAACCTCGAACACACTACAAGCTTATTTGCACTATCTTCAAACAACCGAGTATAATTGTTTATCATTAAGGTGTAAAAGTTTCTACAAAAACCATATTCAGGTCATTTCAAAATTCCTTGAAAGAGAAGACCATGGTGGACTAAGATACGTTTTGTTTGAAGGTATGTTGCCAGATTGTAATACAACCTTAAAAAACAGTTTAATGGCTTACCAAAATTCTGAAAGCATCCAAACGAATTGCCTACAGTGGACCAGAACCCAGAAGCAGGATTTGAGTCAGAATATACTGGCTAGACCTACTGCTAAAGAAAAAATACAAACAGAGTTCATACCAGCCCTACTACGTACGCTTGCTGTAAACTCAAACAAAACCAACCCTGTTTTTGCAGACTTAGAGTACAATTTGCAAGTGGCCACTCAAAACAAAAATTCACTTTCAGCTGTTAAATGGATTAAGGAATTTGATACTATGCTACTAAACATGTCAAAAAAAGTAAATTCGAGCTTGTGGAACAAACAAAACATTGACAAGGCTTTTGACTTAATATATACGGCTATACCCTTGTTCAAATATGCAGCTTTGACAAATGTTAAACTTGCAAGGTTTTTCCTTACAAATAATCAATCGTTTATGGTACATAAAGAGTTACTTTCAGACAGTATGTATTATTTGGACAACTTGAGAAACACAACCTGGACCGATATACGGAATAAAGTTTTACCGGAAATTACTTATAATTATACATAAACGGTAGTGAAGAATATGAATGGTATGATAGAATTAATATACATTAAATATGTTGAACTTGTTTCAACAGAGTGCCCAGAACAAAGGTCGAGTCTTTTGTCAGAAGTAGACTTAATTCCAGATTTAATTTTGTCTGAAGCTTTCCTCTGTTCTGTGTCAGCTGAGAAGGCTTTCAATTTATCACTCACCAAAGTAATAAGCAATTTTTGGGTATCTTATGAAACAACCAATAGTGCTGAGCAAATAAGATTACAATTAATTATTAACGGCTATGCAGAAATTGTAAAATCTAGTGCTTATGTGAACGTAACCCAGGGCATTGTAGCGGATGAGATATTTTTAGGTAGATTCAGGTATTTGGCTAATGTTGTAGAAGTTGCACTTTTGATACAAGAAAAAATGTATTCCAATGCCACACAAAAACTAAGAAGTATAGACATGTTTTCGACTATCGTTCCATCTACGGTCAGGATAGCATTTGCCAAGAATTTGAGCAACACTGATAACGTTGTGATTTGGCTAACAGACTATACGGATTGTGAGGTGCAGATTACGGGTTTGGTAACCTTATTAGAAGAATTCTTAAAATACAACTTGATGGAAAGTGTGGAGTTTCTGCTAATAGATTCTCTGCAATCAAGGTGTAACACAACACAAAGTGCAAAACAGTTTACTCAAAACCTCTCAAAATACATTAAACCGCGTTATAAGAAGTTGGCTCTCACAGTTATAGGTGATCAAGGAGAGACTTTTTTTTGCTGACTTTCGATCCGTTTCTGAAACTTTCTGCAAAACATAATGCTGAGATTGGTGCAGAGTGTACTAGGCGCAAGTTATATAATAAAGGATGAAAAAATTTACGTTAGATTAGCAACGCTCATTAGCAAATTTAAGGTTGAAACGGCATTTGGTGGTTGGACAATATTAAGAAACCATTTAATGGTCACAAAAAAAACTTTGCTAATAAAAATGGTGTGCTGGTTTATACACAAAAAGCTGGAGGAAATTAGTAAAGCCATCATAACAGATACTACTTCGCAACAATATTCTATATTGTATGAATCGTGTCCCCAATCAATTAAAAATATTCTTTCCAAAAGCTTCTGCACCATTCAGAACTCAACTGAAGAACTGGTATGTGTTCCAACCCAGCGATAGAGAAGACATGGCTTGTGTTTCTGAAAGTGTAGCTCAAAGGTTCCAGCAAGTAATTAATTTCTAGCTGTCAAAATTTAGGCATTTCCAAAGGTTTGGCAAGCAACAACTGTAACTGCTTATTTAATTTAAAACAAACATGCAACATAAATATTAGTTAAAATTTATATTACTTATATAAAATGCATCCAAGAACCAAGAAGAATCCCAAACAGTTTGCTGCCTACTGAAAGTAAATACATGAGAATTTCAATGAATCGTTTATTGGAATAAATCACAATAGATACAAGACTTGGAACCAACACCTTAGTTTTACTTTCAAGACTGAAGACATTTCTAGCATGAATTTAATCACTTGTTCTGATTCTTCGATAGATATTTATTGGTTTATTTAAAACTCTAGGTATATTATATATGTAATGCAAGAATTTATTAGTTTATAAAAAATTCTTATACGTAGTTAATACAAATAGTTTAAAATGCGTAAAAACGTTCCCTGCGTAATATGTCCAAATGTACGTGTATATACAAGACAAATAACCTGTTTCTGTTTCATAAATACGTAATTGAATGCTCGAATCTAATTATAATACACTTTAACTCTATTAATTGTCTGTGTAGATGCTTTCGTATATCCATGAAATACAAAATGAAACTTATATATTGTTAACGTACTGAATTTGGGGAGATTGATATGGAACACTTATTACCGTGTGTGACTATGTATATGTAATGGTATACATTAGCCTCCACTGTTTTAATCACAACTTGCAATTACTAGCACATATTGTTAGTAAAATATCGAGCATACTAACATATCTTAGTAGAATGTTTCATGAATATAAATCTTGTTACGGTTAACTGCCATGGAATATGAAGAGATTAACTAAATACCAGTTGCACTTTCTATTTGTTTTCATAATAATACAATAGCAACGTGTTGATAAGTGTTAATGGCTGGATTTGTAGTACATTTTACATTTTGGTACTAGGATTGTCCGAAACTTTGTTCTTAAGGTTGTGGACTGTGTCTTAGCAACAATTACCCTTGTTTACCATGTATTTTTGACGCCAAACACTGCTTGGAAGGTGACTACCCTGTAAGAATCCATTTTAAATACGGTTTTTGCACAAAAATTAAAGAAGTCTAAACGCTTGTCTTTTTTAAAATGCTTAAAGTATAAGATATCGTTTGAATCAAGTTGATATGTCAAGTTGTGTATGAGTAATTAAGCTTCCAATCATAGCTTAGTACTTAGCATCAGCATTAGAGCTTTAAACGTGTACACGAATTAACCCCTTAAAATTTCGTGTCGTGTACAAGCAAACACGATATTATTTTTCCGTGCTCGTTTCGTGTACGACCTAAACGTGTTGTGTTCGTTTGTGTTTGTACTAGACATTGTGATGCTGTCTGGTTGTTTGCAAGCTTGGTACTGATCAACTGATCTAAACCAAATGTTTGGGTATATGTATGGGTATACGCATGCAAAGTAAAGCTAATATACAAAATACTCACTTATCCTTGGAAAAATACTCCCGGATAAGGGAGTATTGAATTTCGAGACACGCCACAATTAAAAACGTTAATCCCATAGACGATTGCAGATTTTCCCAGGGCGAAAAAGATTATCTCAAATAAATAGATTTCTCGTTTTGGATGAGTTAGATTTCAAGTAAATGGATAGGTAACTGACAGCTTCTTTAGCTCACATTACCCCTAATTCCTTTAATTTCTGTTTGTCCGGAACTGTGACTATGAAACCCGTTGGAACTTACTACAATGGTGTCCTGATGGGACATGGCCACCGTTTTTCGTATGCTCAGTTGGATGCAATTGGAAAACGAAATGATGATGAATTAACTAACTAAACCTTTTTTTATTTTGAAAAGTAAATCAAATGGTAAACTTGCGCTTGTATGATTGTAATGTACCTTTACGTTTTGACAAGAGAACTTAATGCATACATGTTACTGTTTTGACAAGTTGAGACAAATGAATGCAAAGGAAACAAATCAGCCTACAATTGTTTAATTAGAATTATGCTTGTACACATAATATTCATGATGACTTGATAAACCGCGTATACTTTACAGCAAGAAGATAGAAACCAAAATCACGCTTCATAACCCTTTTTCCATTTTAAAGCTAGCGAAGCTTTGCAAAAGATTATTATGGTGCAGTTGACTGGAATAAACATTTCATGGAGATTCTTGTATAGATTGTGGTGTTTCACGTACATTCAAATGCACAGCTCAAATGTGCATACAAACATTTATTTTATTTTTCCACTGCATGCATTGTATTCAGTTTTAGTATGCAGGTTTCCGTTCACCACCACTTCGGTACTTTTCTCAGGACTCCTTTCCCATTTTTCCAAGAATTCTATTGTTCTCAAGTAGAAAGACATATTTTGTATGGTGAGAAAAATAAAGGCATCGTAAAATCTATACTTTCTCGTACAGTATCCAAGTTGTATTTTCTGAGAAAACAGTAACATTATGGCTTTGTTAATTGCTCTATTTTTATTACCATTGTTGATTTGAATACGAAGCATATATACAGCAAGCAAGCCTCAGAAATTTAAGTAGAAACTTTTTCGGGATAAGCGAATTACAAATTGAAAAGGTTTGTATTTCTTTAAGGTACAAGTACATGCGCATGGTTTACACATTCAGTTTCCCCTCAGCAAAACATATTTGAAGCAAGAAGCTTATATTTTGGTTACCAAGTCTGCTTCAATGCTTACAAGTTCATCAAATTTTGTGTAATTATCAGATTACAAGCCTTTGAGTGGTTTCATGTCAAGGGATTTTATGACATTGCTGAACTGTTTACTGAATACTGTATGTGTTTCGTAGTTACCACTTTAAAAAATTACCTATAAAAATTAGTTTCAGCAAGTGCATACTTATAAACTCACGTGTGCTTAAAAAGCCCAGTTCAAACTAAACAATGTCATAATAAAAAATTTAAACATGCTGCTCACGTGTGCAATGTACGCTAAATGAAAAAACCCATGCATATTACTCGTTTTGTGAGTTTAGGATCGTTTACTGGATAACATTAGTAGTATAGCATTATCAGTTTTTAATTGTCCATTTAAGGGTTAAAAAGTTTTCATTTAAGTTTTGTTCCTTCGGCTATTTGTATGGTGGTTTGTTTTCCCTAAATCCGGCATATGTTCTTTAGAAAACATTTATATCAGGATACACGCAGCCAACGAAACCCTAAAAGCCTAAAATTTTAGTATTTTATTTTAACTTATAAGTATTTTAACATCTTATGTTTTAAACGGAGTAAAACCTCTTCCTGGTATGTGCTTTAAGTTAGCAAATATTCATGTGCAGTATGGCATAAACAGATCCAAAATCAACATAGAATAATCTATTATACACCCCATTTGGTGAAAGTTCCTGCAGACTAATTTTAAGACAGAACGTTTAGTAAAATAATTCTTGGAATTATAGAAACCTATGTTTTTATAGAGTATGTATTTGGTTTGAAGGTATTTCTTGGGCTAAATTTTTAATAAATCTGTTTTGTCAAATGCTCTAATACATTATACCACCGCTGCTTTTTTGGTTAGAAAAAGTGAATAGTAAGCTAAGCACTTAAGGACGAATACCATTCAGGGTAACAATTAGAGAAAGTACGGCAATTGCAACAAATAACGGGTACACATATATTTTATGTATATTGTGTTTCGATGCGCCTGCTTATGTACATACCAAAGTGGACTACAAGTAGAGGGTACCTAGAGTTTGAAACGCTTTAGGCTTGTGTAATAAGCTAGTTTTCTAATTTTAAAAAATCCGTATTAATATACCCTCGACTTGAGCATTGAACACAACTATTCAGAATTTGTGCAGTTTTACTTGTGAACAAACCCTTTAATCTCTTAATTCACACTTGCATGTCCCAGAGCTCAAAATCAACATGGTCAAACACAACTGCGCTATTTGTAAATATAAAGCACCATCTTCAAGCATACTCCAGCGTCATATGATAGTTCACACAAAATAAAAAGCTTACAAATGTAATATCTGCAACAAGCAATTTTCATTGAAGCCTTCTTTAAAGTTTCACATTACCAGAGTTCATGAGAAACTAAGACCTTTTAAATGTGAACACTGTGAAAAGAAATTTGGATCGAAGCCGGATTTAAACATTCACACTAGAGTGCACACAGGAGAGAAACCATACCAATGTACAATTTGTGACAAGTGTTTTTCGAGGAAAGGGGAACTTGTTGGACACATAACAAGTCATACTGGCGAAAAACCTTACAGCTGCCATGTTTGTAGTCAAAAATTTTCCCAATTATCAGCTGTATCTGCACACCGGAAACGTTTCCATGGTAAAACTTTAAAATCCAAATTTCCAAACATATACATAAAGAAAGTAATAAATTTGCTGATTAAATTTATTTTGAATACTTAACAGAAGAACGAGTAGAATCTTTCGCTTGTGTTTTCTGTGGTTCTCGATATCAAAATGTATTCTTCCTACAACGACACATTTTTACTCACACAAGAGAAAAGCCATTTTGCTGTGTCCCGTGTGACGTTAATTTTGCTAGCAACTATAATTTAAAACGTCACATCAAAAGTAAGCACTGTGACGATCGACACCACAAATGCAGTTTGTGTGAAAATAAATTTAAAAGCAGAAACGATTTACATAAACATCTGCAAAGGCATTTGGGTGAAAAATTCCACAAGTGTTCTGAATGCAGTGAAAGGTTTTTCAGGAAACAAGAGCTAAATTGCCATACAAAGAAGCATGGAGATAACCAATGATGTTTGTCGCAAGTGTTTTATGTGTCAATTTGTATCCATACAAAAGTAAGTGTAATCAGTTTTTAAGCGCTTCCACTTGAAATATTTTATATCATTACAAATTTTAGAGAAGGCTATTTAATTCGTCATATATATGTATAACAGTATCGGGTCTAATGGAGTGTTAAATTTTTAAATTATCAATTTGAATCACTAATAGTATAACATGTGTTTAGGTAGTGGGCAATAATTTTTGCTGAATGTTTGATGATCGAGTTTTTTGGTTTTATTTTTAAATATTTTGTACAAAAAAGCACTTTCGAGTATAATTCGAGCTACTACGTATAGTGTTAATAATCTCTGCGTTGTCATGGTTATTTTCACCTTCACTATGTAGAGGTTCGTTCTGCACTGCAACACGTGTTGTTCTCCGGGCATGCAATGTCATTCAATTCAATTTTAATTTATAAACAAAGAAAAATATAATAAGAATTAAATAACCTTGTGCGATGACATAATATAAAAGCTATAACTTAAAGTTAATTACACACATAGGTATTCATTAAACTTCAGCCATTTAATATGTAAGTAAAGCTCCAATATTTAAAAGAGGTAAAAGTAAAAGAGCTAAAGAAGAGACAACCTACTAATTACCATCACATTGATTTACTGCACAACATAGCAAAGCACCTGTGATGAAACCTCGTAAACATAATCATTGCAACACAGAAAGAGTTGAGCGCAGTGCTGGGAATACAAAATGTTGTATGCTTCTTTAATAATGAATAAATTCTTGTCTCATTAAATTTTGTATAAGAATTTCTGCATTTACCAGAATTTTTTGAAGATTCGTGTTTGTAAAAATTTATTCTGCAGAAAATGTCCAGTTGGAAAAACTGTCCTCACAAATTGGGAAATTTTGGATTAGAAATCTTGGTTTGAACATTTTGTCCTTGAAAAAATTGTAAATGAAAGCCAGGTCCATCCCACGTATAATATACTCAGCATAATGCAAAAACCTGTGAACTGTGTGTAAGAGCTTGAAGCCATAGCACAAAATTCTTAGAGCTGGACCCAACAATCATTAACTTACATTTTTCTCATAGAACTTTAATGTAACCGATAGAGTCACTCCGAATCAACTGGTTTGTATCCACCAAAATGTAAATAATCTGAACCTACAAGGATTAAACTGTTAGCAATAGTATAGATTGGAAGGATACTGAAGCATTTGTTGAAGCATGAAATAAAATAAATTGAAATTGTACTTTTATTTGTCTAGCCATTTCAGTAACAATGCTGATTTCCAAATGGTGCCACTAGCTACATAATAAAGAATTTACTAACTACATAACAATTAATTAAATTAGAATAGTTTCATATAATTTACATAGGCATTATTTCTTATCTAAATATATTTTTTTATTTTTGTAAAATACAGTTCATCAAACTTTAAATTTTGTGCTACACCATTCCATAATGAAATCGACCTAAACTCTAAGGATTTTTTCCAAGTTTCAGATTTGAGTCTCGGATGTACTAACCGAGAACATTCAGTTTTTTGAGACATGTAAGAAGTTTTCAGATTAGCATTACGTTCCTCTACCAGAGTCGTTTTTAACATATTTAGATCTCTCCTATGTTGCAGTGAGAAAAAGTCATACTCCTTCCAAATTTCCTCTATATCAAAACTAATTCGTTTCTTCCTTCTGTAAGATGGATAGGCAACACTCACTGGAAATCTATCAACCTTACGCTGAATTATATCCAACTGTGCATCTGTCTGAATAGCCCAAATATCAACTCTGTAATCACTTAAGTAGGCTATCTTATTTGACAGCATTTTTATTACACAGTCATAATGTTGTTTAAAACTCATTGTAGGATCAAGTACTATCCTTAAATATTTAAAACCAGTGCTGAGCGGATTAAAATTGAAATAAACCACATTTCATAAAATCCATACATGCGCATCCTATGTATTGCATTTTTTATTGCAGTAAAACCTTTTTACCCTCTTCCATTAAAATATTTCTGGCCCCATATGTATTACAATATAGGCTAGAACGTTTCACTTGTTCATTAGTGTGGCATTCTCAGTTTCAGTAATCCCCTGAAGTACCTAATCATTATCAGTTTACGGTTTTTTAGATGGTGAATTCGGTCACCTAAGATGGTTTTATAGTACAAGTTGTATCAGGATTTACTCAGCTAACCAAACCATGAATACCTAAAGATAAAACCATTTTTTGTGCTAATCGGATTTAAATTTATACACGTACACAATTTCTGAGAATGCTATAACATTAAATGATTTCTATTCAGGTTCTTGCTATGGTGTGTGAATGCACTAACCAAATGTTGTTGTGCTTTTTTGTATTAAAGTTTGAATAGGTACAATGGTGCCAAAAATAACTAAATGCGCATTTTGTCCATAATGTGTATACATGCGGTTGAAGGTGTTTAGGTGCAAACCCCAAACCTGAAATGTACTGGGCATTGACCAGAAACTTGCATATCCTATCTGCAAACTGGCAAGAAGACATACTGAAGCTCAACTCACAATCAACAAGACCCGTCTAGTGGATTTTCTTTAATTTGGAAAAAGACACAAAGATTAAAAACGCTTTCTGGAAGCGAATTTTGTTGTAATTGGTTTGATTGAATACTTTTGATATTTTAAATGTTTTTTTTAAAAAGCATCAACCTAAACACTCTCCTTATTATTTTGTACTTTACAATCTTCACTTTTCAAAAATTCAATGAAGATTATGCATCTCATGCTAAATTTTTTTGAAATTGTACAGAGGAACGAGGAGTATCCTTTGGTTGCATTTTTTCCGAATCTCGATTTGAAAATAAATTTGGGCAAACTAAGAGACTACATTTTTGTTCTTACAAAAGAAAAACCATTTGTGTGTTGTCTGTGTCGCGTGTGTGTGTCGTGTACATCTGCATAGGCATTTGGGTGAAAAAACTTACAAATATTCTACCTGCAATAAAATTTTTTTTTACCAAACAAGAGCTTTACAAGAATACTAGACAAAAAGGAAACATTCTCGACTTTAATATTTGCGGACACTATATGTGACAAGAATAGGTTTAATGTACGCATGAAGCGACAACATGGTATGCAAAATTTCAAATTTAAACAGCAAACGAAAAACTGCATACCCAATGGAAACCTACCGGTGGTAATCGGATTAAGATTTTCACAGGTACATATAACTTCTGAGTATGCATTCGTGTGAATTCACACACAATCACGTACCTTATGTATACCAAATAAAGCCCGTTCTGAGTATATGCCTGCACTACGCAAACATTCGTATTCATTTTGATATTAGCATTTCAACATGCCACACTAGATTCTATAATGAACATGTATCAAGGACCTGTAGATTTTCTGTACCATTTCAGCTCTTTTTATTGAAAAGCACTTACACATCTTATGTTCAGTGCAGTATAAGAGTGAAAGATTGATTATTTAGTACACTGAGCTTCGTGCGTTGTACATTCGGCTGCGTGTTAGTGATAAGCACAATCACAATCAATTTGCTATAGGCTTTACTTGTCTGTATTTTCTTCTCAATTTGAAAAATAAAGCTAAAATGTAAAAACCTTTGTAAATCTTAGCGCCTGTGAAGTTGGATTTAGTATGTTAGTTTACTTGATTGACAACCACAAATCCTATGAACATTTGCAAAACACCTGCATGAGTGAAAATTCATAAAATGTCCAAGGCAGTGGCGACATGCAGTATTTGTGAGTATAAAACGCAATGCTTGAGTATGCTTGAGTGTCACATGGGAGTACACGCAAAAGAAATAACCCGCAGGTGTAATACCTGCAACAAACAGTTTTCAAACAAACGAAATCTAAAACATCACATTATTACAGTTCATGAGAAGAACCGACCTTTCAAATGTGAACATTGTGAGAAGCAATTTGGAATCAAACGTGATTTAAAACGTCACATCAGACTACACACAGGAGAAAAACCATACCAATGCTCAATTTGCGACAAAAGCTTTGCACAGAAGATATATCTTAATATTCACACGAGATGTCATACAGGCGAGAAACCTTATAGTTGCAATGTTTGTAGCCAAACGTTTACACAATCATCAAACCTGTCATCACATCTGAAACTTCACTGTAAGTTCAAACCAATAACATGTTTATAAACGAAATTAAATTCCTTGTATAGATTATGTTTTCCATGTGTGGTTTTTAGATAAGTCAACCAATTCTTTCCGTTGTGTTTTCTGTGACACGCCATTCCGACAGTATTGAGTATTGAGTATTGAGTTTATTCAAGTCTTAAATGTTCAACTAAAAAGCTGCTTTCCAACAATAAGACAGAAGTAAATGATAACCCTTACTTTAACAAATAATTCCAAAAAACAGAGACATCAAAATCGTATGCCTAATTGTAACCGTTAATCAAAACATACCAAAGTGGACAATTCAGATATTCAGAACATAGTCATTACCAATTTTATACAGAAGTCTTACAATATCTTGAATTAACCCACATCAACACAGAATATTAAACTAGCAAAGACACCATACACAAAAAGCAGAAATTCAGCTATACTAAAGAACAGAGTATTTGACGAAAGAAAATTGTTTAAATGATACAATGCTTTAAAAAGCAGTAGCATATTGTGTATACTATCCTGCTCTGATATCTTTTCTTTTTTCGGAACACTTGGCATTACAAACTCTGGTACACAAGTGGGACAAGCCCAAGTCCTATTACTCTTTGCTTCATAATATGAATAATCATTCATTTGTACAGAACAGTTAGTCCGATGAAAATATTTAAAACAATAAGTGCATCTTAAAAATCCTTCAAGAATTCCCTCAGTTTTTTGCTCCTCCGTTTTCCTATAAACTATAGTATATATCTGGTCCTGATATAAAATTGGCTTCTCATCTGCTAAGGCCAAGCGTCCACATAATGCACAGTCAGGTCCGTAAAAGTAATCCTCACAGTCGTCTGGCAAGTCTTCTAGGAAATACCAGTAGGTATCTTCATTCACGTCCGTTACCATTTTGTAGTCATCTATATCTTCATCAAAGCCGCTATTGCAGGGAAGGTCTCTGAGGATGACGTTGTAGCAGTTGGCAGTCGCTATGATAGCCTCTATAGTCATCCTTCCTTCTAGTTTCATATTATGTTGCAGCCACTACAAGAAACAACAGAATGTGTGTGCCAGTATCTCGGGAGCAAGTCTTGACAAGAGACAGTGTACACAACGGAGATACATATACAAGTTAAAAAATCACTTAACTTCTCTGCTTAATGTAGATTTCCAGATTTGCATATGAATGAGCTGATTGATGAAGCTTGGATAAATAGAAGTGAAGGGAAAATAGCGGAATACCACACACACAACTTCATTAGAAAACTAATCACCAAAATTAATCACAAATTAAACTATTAAAAACTTTTAAAAGCACATAAATATGATCCTCAGAAAAAAACGATCAGAATGGTATAAATAAATACTTTGTAGGTGCACTATGTCAAAAATTAAAATTGAAAAACAAAAAATTAAGATGGGATAGTGGAAAAATGTGTGTGTGTCTCCTTCAACTTCACATGTATTCCATTCACAGTTGATAAGTCTTCAGCATCATATTTTTACTCACACTAAGGAAAAACCGTACGGCTGTCCTTCGTGTGACAAAACGTTTTCTAGAACATATTCGTTGGCATCCCACATTAATCATAAGCATGCTGATGACCGGCTGCACCAATGTAATTTGTGTGAAGGGACATTCAAAACCCGAAACAGCTTGCGCTTACATTTGCTAGGGCATTTGGATGAAAAATCTTACAAGTGCTCTTTATGTAATGAGGGCTTTAATACTACCAGGGATCTGTACAGGCATAACGAGAAACATAAAGGAGATAATTTTCAATGTAAGATTTGCGGAAAAGTTCTGACGGAGAAGGGTAATCTTAAGCGACACATGAAAAATGTACACAAAATGTAGGATTTAGCCATGTGCTCTATGATATAAAAGCGTGCTGTAAATCCAAGAAAGTGTTAGTTTTTGCATAGTAATATTACGTTTCACAAGAAAAGTGTGTTTTATCATTGTGAAAAGAATATCGGATCCAAACAAAATTTAAATGTCACACAAGGGTACACACAGGAGATAAACCATATAAATGTTCAGTTTGTGACAGATGCTTTACCCAACAATGATCTCTTACGGCTCACATGACATGCCATACTGGTGGAAAACCGTACAGCTGCAATGCTTGCACTCAAGCATAATCCCTGTCGAAACATGGCATACTTTACGGTGGGCTCAAATTGAAAGTGTGTTTTAACAGTCCATGAATTCTCCAAATACATTATGTTTGATGGTGTTCAGAGAAACTGATTAAACTAATAGGCTGCGTTTTCTGTGATATGCGATTTCGAGATTTGAAAAACCTTAGAAGACATATTTTCATTCACACAAAAGAAAAACCGTTCGGCTGTCACTATGTGTGACAGAGACAGAAGGTTTTCATGGAAATATAATTTAACATCTCATTTATGTGTAAGCATTTTAATAAGCGTCTTTACAAATGAAACTTGTGCGAAACGACGTTCATAACCGTCTATACGTCTACATGTGCAAAGGCATTTGGATGAAAAATCGTACAAGTGCCCTATATGTACTGAGAGTTTTATTATTGCACCGGATCTAAACAACCATACAAAAACATAAAGGGTTGATTTTAAAGTGCGAAAGTGGGCTGACGCACAAAACTAATCTTAAACGACACATGACGATTTTACATAAACTGTAAATCCCTGAAGCTTGAATCATTAAATCTAAAGAACTACTATAAATACGACACTTAAATTACTTAAATTTCACGACTTAGATTACTTATAAGGTTTTAAAAACCAATTATATCAATATGCGTAATGCTTAACTTGTACTGTTTTTTGTTTCATAGTTAAACACTTAATTTTGCTCGTGCAGGTTGATAGTAACTGTGTACCAGTTTAATGTAAATGTATGTGTATGCATTGCGTCTCTTCTTGTGTTTAAGTTTTTTGTTTTTAGGATAAATATAGTAGCAGTGTAGGGACTTTAAAAGATATGCATTTTACACCACCGTAGTGTTTAGTTGTAATTGTAGTTGTTACTGTAATATGACATATGTTTAAAGTTAAATATTGCATGCATTTAATATGTAATAATATAGTTGTTATTAATATACGTTAAAGTGTCTATAATATAATGGATATTTTTGCAAATTGTGAGTATTTTGTTTAGCAGCTTCCCTTAGTCTAGGTATTAGCTGGTTCTGAATATAATTCGATTTTATTGAAATAATACGCTAGTTTATTCCTTAATACAGTTTATTCCAATAATATTTGCATGTCATTCAATATAATGTAATAAAACCAAACCTATTAGTTTTATTGCACTTACCAGGGTGAAGTTTTTCATTTCTGAAAGTATCATTTATAATTTTTAAAAGATATGTATATACCATTCAGCATAATATGAACTACAATATTTTGTGTAGCCTGTTTACTTCATGAAGCCAATTAAACGTTTTAAACACTTAAATTTTGATCGAATATTATACAGGTGGTAAGATTTGTATAAGATAGGTTCCTTCATTCAATTAAGCGCTAGTTGGAGAATGTTTAATGGCTAAAAAAACTAACATTCAGTACTTCAATAAGTAATTCAACTTACCGTATATAAGCCGTATCTTAAGGCTATATTGATGAACAATTGGTTCCACAAATTGTACCTAAATCAGACTTAAACTCTACGAAGTTCTTAGTACTATAATCCACCACAAACAGCAAAACCCAAATTAGATCTTCATTGTACACGCAGAACTTCCACTTGACTCTATGGTACAGCGCCAGGTCTGGATTGCCCAAGCGATCCCCACATCTTTGGACTTTACCCGCGCAATGCATAACAATTCTTGCTGTTGGTTATGAATATGTGACTATGAGTACCTAGGTACAAATTGTAGCACCTTGATTTCTACTTAATATTTATGTTGTAAAATATCTTTTATTTTAGAAAACAAGAAACCTGGGAAAAAACTCAAATTATTCCCCCGCACCCCATCATTTAAATAATCAAAACAGTGTTTTATGTTGGTAATGCAAAATTGTTACATACCTATATAGGACGTAAATCACGAATATTACAGCAGCATTCCAGAATTCTTTACTGTACAATATTTCTGATATTTTTGTACACTGATATTGACATACTCAACTACATAAAAAGCCAAAACTTGCATCAAACCTGAATAAAACAAAGAACTTTAAATTAACAAAAATAATTATTCAACAAAAGAATGACGCCTGCTTATCAGGCTGATACAGTGTATTAAAATGTGTATATAAAATTTGATACGTACAAATTTAAAAATCCTAAAAAATTACATACTGTGTTGCCGCTTCATGTATCGTTTTAGACTATCATTGCGTGTCATTTTTCTTCCGCACAGATTACATTTAAAAGCTTTTCCTTTGTGCTTCTGCGTATGCCTACCTAGCTCAACTTTGTTATGAAACCTTTTATTGCAGGCAAAACACTTGCAGGTGTATTTTTAAACAATATCGTGTCTGCCTCTCTGAATGCCTTTTCGCACAAACCACATTTTGTCATGTCGGTCGTCCAAGTGCTTATGATTGATGTGACTCTTCAAATTACTCTTACTAGTGAAACTTTCATGACACGAGACGCAGAAAAAGGGTTTTTCGTTTGTGTGAACAAATATATGGCATTGTAGTAAGGTCAATTTTTGAAACCGGGAATCGCAGAAAACGCAAGAAAAGAATTTGTTTTTCTGTAAAAAGTTACAAAAATGTTTAAGTAGGAAACCTTTACATTCTTTGGAAATGGTTAGCATACTAGAACTTCAAATTCTTACCACGAAACCGTTTTCGGTGAGCCAGGAGCGCTGATGAGTGGGAAAATTTCTTATTTCAAATCTTTCAGATCTTGTATTTGCCTCTACAAGGCAGAGTGTATGCAAGGAGCACAACGCCAATGTTTAGTAATATTAGATGATACGTGATTATTCTAACTTTATTACAATAAGCACAAGATGCATGAAGTGCGTTTGTACAAAGTATATACATGTCTTAGTGTTTACTTATGTTGTTTATTCATACAAATAGACTTACATCTAATATAGTTTCAAGCCATTTTGAGTTATAAAGTGTTTATATTTACACGAACGCATTATTGGAATTTTACGTACCTGTGAAACTTCTAATCCGATTACCACCAACTGTTTTTCATTTTGACTACTGAGCCATTTCATTTTTGTAGCACTCAATGTAGCAGTTGCGGTCTAGATACTGAAACAAAAGTCTTCTGAGTACTGTTTTGGGAATAATTAGCCACTGGAATAGTCCTAACTACAAAATCTTTAAACCTTTTACTATTTAAGCGGATTATTGAAAGCTGGGACTGCTACAACAAATTCCTTCTGACGATGGTCTTCAACCTAACTATGAGTGAAGTGTGTAAGTGTTTAAGTCCTGGAATGAAAAGTACCTCAAAAATCAGTTTCTTTAATCCAAACACGTTCAACCGAGTCTCCTATTTAATCAAGTGTGAAATACATAAGCAACAATAGAGCATCTTTTCAGTAAAACAATGCATGGCTCCCATGTAATTAAAACTTCTAAAACTGTTTACCGAACTCAATGTCTTCATTGGCTTTTGCTACACCTGCAGTACTTTAATCTGATTCTACCAAAAATTATAATTCTATCAAACCGTACGCTGTTAAATGTAATACCTGGCGCAAAAACTGTAGTTACTAAATAACTATCTCCTGCGAAATCGTCGAAAACATTGTGTTGTGTTTTTATAAAAGTTTTCCTTTGAAGCGGTTGTTTGATGATCCAAGTGGTAAACGTTTCTTATTTTTCAGAACAAAATTGTTGTTGCACAATCGAACAGTCTAAAGGCAGTGTGTCAACATGTTCTAAACAGCATCCATCCATTATCAACAGCAACACTCTACGCTAATCATTACACATAAACTCTCATTCTGGGATGACATGTTTCTACAGACTAAGCAAACTAGAACTAACTCTGTTATAATATATTTTTCTCTGCTGTGACAAGTGAGGGTTTTCAAACATTACATTTGAATTGATTTACCAATCGGTATTAAACTGGTACAACATTTTCATCAATCTGCAAATACGTATTTTATATTTATTTAAAATAAGGAAATTTTCAAAAACCCTGTTATAATTGCACAAGCAAAGGTAAATGTTCGAGGCAACTAGCAATAACAACATAAGTCAAACATAGTAACTTCACATGCTGATATACATTGCTGCGTGAAATCTTGAAAATAATTTAATGGAAAGAAATCCACGCAATTTGTTAAAACAAGCCATCAATTTTTGTACAGTTTTAATTCTTATAAATTCTATACTGAAATCTTTTCATTTTATGTACACGCTTCATGCCTTCCTTGAGACGATGGTTGCGTATCAGTTTACTTCTGCAAATTACACTAAAAGTTTTCATTTGTGTTTCCTGCTATGATAACTTAGTTCATACGTATTGTTAAACCCTTCATTACATAGACGGCACTTGTAAGATTTTTCCCTCAGGTGCTTTTGGAGATGTACACGCAAGGCTGATTGGGACTTGAATGCCTTTTCACACATACTACATTTGTGATGTCGGTCATCAGAGTGCTTATGATTGATGTGGCGTTTCAAATCACACTTGGTAACAAAACTTCCCTCACACGAGAGACAACAAAATGGTTTTTCTTTTGTGTGAATAAAGATGTGGCGTTGTAGATTGCATAAACTTTGAAATCCGGTATTACAGAAAATGCAATCGAAGGATTCAGCACATTTCTCTGCAAACATCAAAATTACATTTGAGCAAAGAATATATTGCTTCGTAAAACTGTCTTTGAAAATTATAAATTTTAGTTCTTACCATAAAACTGTTTCCCGTGCCTCAACAGGTTTGACAATTGGGAAAATGTTTGACAACAAATCTGACAGCTGTACGGTTTTTCCCCAGTATGACTTCTCATGTGCGTATTAAGGTTAAAAATCCGTGGGAATCGTTTGTCGCAAATTGGACATTGGTATGGTTTTTGTCCTGTGTGCAATCTTGTGTGGCGGTTTAAATCAGTTTTGAATCCGAATTTCTTTTCACAATGTTCACATTGGAAAGGTCGTTGGTTCTCATGAACTGTATTAACGTGGTGTTCCAGATTGCTTTTGCTTTGAAATTCTTTGTTGCAGATGCTACACTTGTAGGGTTTTTCCCTTGTGTGTACTCTCATATGACGTTGTAGTTTACTCAATGACTGCGCTCTAAATCGACAAATACTGCACGTGTGTTCAGCCTTGAACATCTTTGAGCTGTCAGACATGCTGATATAGTTTAGGTGCTCAAAGTGTGTATCGTCATGCAATATTGCAAAAAGAACAAAAATTTAAGTTCAATGCTCAAGTCGACGTAATTCCTAAAACATGTAGCGGTATTAAGGAATACTTAGATTTCTAAAGTTCTTTTACATATTTGGAACAGAGAAATACTTGTCTTGCATACTGCGAACTGATTTTAAATGTGTTTCGCCTGGTTGTATTTTGCAGGATGCCTGCCGCTAGAAGGGTTTCACTGTATTGCAAGGGCGTACGCAGTAGGGTGCACCAGGTGCACGTGCACCTACCAAAATTGTTGGCACGCATAATAAAATGAGATTGTTAAAAATTGTTATAATCAGCTTGAATTTTATTGCACACCTGCGCTACGCTTGTATGCATTTAGGAGAATTCGGATAGCGCTTTCATTGATGGTCATACAGTTGAACGTAGCATTTGTTTCAGATAGTTAATTCCAATTCAGATAGTACTTCCGAATCAGAACAGATTTCCGGATTTCTATCATGATGATTAACTGCGTAAGATACATTTTTCCTTTTCTAAACGAATAAATAAATAAATAAATGATTAGCAAACATACGCCGACAACAAATGAACCCATGGATTCAAGTGGTAATGTTAACAGTAACAAGTAGTATTTAAGTTCAAAATGACACCGCCGCCAACGCATACGGGTTTATGACAGGACATGAGGCAGGAAAAAACTCACATAGTATGGACAAATGACGAAAAGAAAGCTGAATTCAAAAGGATAGCGCTTTCATCTATTATAAAGGTTATAAATTTTCTGGCTACACAGAATATTGCCTTTCGTGGTCACGTAGGATTCTGGAGGAATATTACCAAAACAAGGTTAAGAGTTTGATAATGAAGGAATGAGGAAGTTTGTGAATTACTAAGATTTATTGCCATAAATCTGGATAAGATCCTACAGGATCGTCCGACAACAGAGCTTGAAAACGCCATTTACAAATCAGAATGAATTTCTTGAACTTTCTGGATTGCTGACTCTCAGCAGCATCGTTAATAAAATCAACCAGACTTAGTGTTTTAGTGATGTCTGATGAAACAACAGATATTCCCAGCAAACAGCAGTTGATTGTTTGTGTTTGTTACTTGAAAATTAATCAGAACAACAAGATAAAGTGTACGAGAGGTTTTTGGGACTTGTTGTAGTAAGCAATTTGAGCTGAGGTGAACTAGCAGATGTCGGCATAAAGTATTTAGAATTTATACGCGTGGATTGTGGATTTCTTAGAGAACCAAGCTATGATGGGGCAAGAGCAATAAGCTCAGAAAACGTTGTAGTAAAACCAGAATACAAAAATATTTGCCGATGGCAGTATGCATATATTGCTCCAACCACCAATTGATACTCGTGGTTTCATTGGCTATATTGACATTTCGTTCGCAATACGATCGGAATACTTTAAAATGTTTTGTACGACTTATTTTCTCGTTTAGCACTTCGAAGTAATGTTCTCAAGGAAAGTATTAATGTTAATAAGCCCGGGTCTACCTTTATTTTGTGACACGCGTTGGGTGGAGCGACATGACACATTGCGGATCTTTTTAAACTGGTAATGGAAACGCCAGAGCAATTAGAATATGACCAGACTAGAGATAATAAAACAAACCTATCCTTACCCCTGTAGGGTAGGAGAACCTACGTTCTGTAGGTTCACCGTCTCAGAGTGCCCCAAATCTCCTCCAAATCTCCTCTAAATCACCTCCATCTCCTCCATATTCAAAAATAACGGCTATGCCGTTAAAAACTTTTCTTATGAAAAAAAGAACAAAAAAGCCCTACATAGAACAGCCCTACATAGGAATCCCAGAAATAACTTTCAGCATATATGTAGGGCTTTTTTAGTCAGGCTTGTTGTAGGGCGCGCTTTAAACCGCGGGATAGCGGGATGCGGGATTTTTTGTTTTTTGCTTGTATTGGCTTCTGGGAACTCCTTTCTCCGTGAAAGCTCACTTCATATTTGAAGGAGATTTTTACAAATTTTTGCAAATTGTCAGAATTTTTTAAATTCATCGAATTTAGTTGATTATAAAGATGGGGACCATCATATAAGTGCTTTTTTATTTAATTGTTGCATTTATGTGTTGTGAATTCATTATTTTACAATTTTTAAAAATTAACTATTATTATTGTATGGTAGGGTGCCAAAAAGAACTCCAACTAAGCCGAGAGCAACGTCGGTGGTAAGGAGATTGTTCCCTGAACAGTGGAACCATGGTGGAGAGGAAGGTGAAAGTGGAGGTATTACTGATGATCTAGCGTCACCTCCGAAAACCGGCACCTCGGTCACACCTTGCGGTGTGCAGGGTAGTAGTCAGACTCCGCAGAGATCGTCGCAGGCGTCATTTTCATCACCACTCCCATGGAATACTCAATTTGATTCGGACAAGTTAGAGATTCTGAGGCGTGATGTCACTCCCCGGGGTGCCCAGAAAAGTCAAGTTTCCTCTCCGAGTAGTTCCGGAATTGGTAGTGATTCCCAGGGATCCGCGTCATCACAGTCCTCCAGCCAGTCTCAGGAGAGAGGACCCATTCCAAAGAGGGGAAAACCAGGAAAATCACGATGGCGATCAATCGCCAAACTGCAGAGCCAGGTGGTGAGGGAGGCTCCGAAGCCAGTCCGCAGATTCCTCCCCCGTGTGTTACAGCCCGAGCCCATTGTGTTCAACGAAGCTCGTACGCCTAAAGGACATTTTAAAGCAGCGAGAACAGGGGAGCTCACTCCAGGCGGAAGAGACTTGGCGGTAGAAGCCAGACAACCCGGCAAAGATGGCACCTTTCACGTGTTGGGGCCATTTGAACAGGTACCGGACACATAGGTTGAGCCAATAGTCCTTCTGGAATGCGACGACCCAGACAAGGTCAACGTCATTTCACAGGTGACAAGTTTTGAGGAAGTGGACTGTACGGAGGTCGAATATATCCCGGACCGTGTCCTACAACCACTTGATGGGGCTCGTCTGAACCACAGAAGACGACCTGGAAGTCGTTGGATGTTGGAGATTTACCACAAAGGAACCAGCTGGATTAAGAGTCTTGAAAACACCGTGATCCCGGCGTTGCACAACTGGTATGTGGCCAATAATATCAGAGGGGCAATGGTGAAGTTGTATTCACTCCCCTGGAATGAGCTCGTCTGGAAACTCCAGGTATTCTCCAACGGAAGTGTCACGTTGGACAAGATTCTGGAGGTCTGCGGACTCAACAAGATTAAGGGGCTCCAGATCAGGTGCCCCAGGAGCCATCTCACTGTAAGTTGGATAGATAACTTGGCCAAGAAGCCCAACGTGATTATGATCAAGAGAACTGGCCTCCTGTTTAACTCAGGCTGGAGTAAGCCGGACTTGGAGGAAGAAACCCCGGAGCTTACCTCCGAAGAAGATAAGTCGCACTATATTCTGTCTAACTCCCACACGTAACAGGAGTTTGTAGCCCGGATGCAACATATGTGTCCAGGCAAACTTGTGAGCGAGAAATGGACCTTGCTTGCTGAAGGGAAGTTTAACTACCGCAAGGCCAAGTACGCCTTGGAGGAATTCTTGGAGCCTTGGAACGGACCCTTTGAAGAAAAGTTCCCGCAAGTAAAGTATTTTGGTCCCAACTACGTACCGTACATTCATGGCAGTACGTCATGTGGCAAGAGCCACTGGGTTCGATCCGCTTGGCCTAGGTCCTTATATTGTAGGGGCTTTCTTGACTGTATCCGTTATTTTGATCCTAAACGGCATGACACAATCATTTTGGACGAATTGGGTCCCGATCTCCTCTTGCAATTCATCTTGGACTTGACAGACATGGAGTCGGACCGACACGTCAAAGTTCTATACCGATCCGTCAAGATTCCAGAGGATACACGGATTGTAATCACAAGTAACTTACCACCGGAGCACTTTCTGCTATTTTCGAATGAACCATGTGATGCAAGGGTCGCTGCCTTTCGTCGGCGTCTGTTGTCTGATAGGGTGGCTGACTTCATGTTTGATGTTACCAAGATTAAAGGACGGAAGCCAAATGAGATTGCTTCTATCGAAATTGACCCCATAACGCGTCGGCCTGTCATGTTTAGGTTAGGACCGGCGGAGGAGTTCGTCCGCAAGGTCAAAGAATCAAAATACGGGTCCCGCTACACTCAGGAGATGGCCAAGGAAATCCTGCCGGATCCGCAACTTGTGGAGCACCACGTAGTACCAGAGATGCTGCCGGAGGAGGATACTGGAGAAGAAGAGAATGGAGAACCTGGAAGTGTTCCACATCAGGGAATGAGACCATCCCAGGCACCTAATGTGGGTAATGCTTTCGTCAGCGCGCACACGCGGCTTCAGATACGTTCTGAGGAGGATTAGTTAGCTCGAGAAGCTCTGTAACTGGCTCTACTTCGCGACGACCTCCGTCCTGATCCTATTGAGCGACCTCCGGACCGACACGTCCGTTTAAACGCGACGCCCAAGCCAGACGCACAGGGTAACTAGAAACGCGTGTTGCAAAACGAAAACGGAGAATTGTACCAGATTACCCTTAAAATAAAGGACGACAACGCAGGAGTTGCTGTTGCAGGAACGGAAGATGCTGCCAGTGCACACCAGGAGGAATACACGGAGATCATTCCTAATGCTTAACTATTGATTATTGAGTAATGAATGTGTGTGAAATGTTTAAATTGAATAAACAATAAAGAATGTGTAAACATAACAAGTAATATTGCAGCTTTTTTATTTTAATGTAGTATTTAATGCATATAACTTAATGTCAATGCACTTGATGAGATGGAATGGAGGGGATTTGGAGGAGATGGAATGGAGGGGATTTGGAGGAGATGGAATGGAGGGGATTTGGAGGAGATGGAATGGAGGGGATTTGGAGGAGATGGAATGGAGGGGATTTGGAGGAGATGGAATGGAGGGGACGTGGAGGAGAAGTGCATTATTTTCTTGCAAAAAAACTCTGTGGGTTTTGGAACTAGGGGCACACTGAGACAGTAAGTAATTTTATTTACCTGCTGTAGGGCGAGAGATCCTACAAGCTGTAGGGCCTACAGACCTACAGATTGTAGGTACTGAAAACTAACAAACTGTAGGGGTAGAAATCCTACAATATGTAGGTTCTCCAGTCCTACAGAGTGTAGGGTCTCAGATCCTACTGTCTCAGTGTGCCCCTTTCCTCCTTCAAAATAACTCCATCCCCTTATCTCCTCCTAACTACCTCCATCCCCTTCATCTCCTACTAATTTCCTCCATCCTCTCCAGTTTCAAATAAAAACCTTTATGAATCCCCACATCATTTTACAATTCATATTTATTTAAACATTTCATAATTACTGCATATAATTAATTACAAAAATAGAGTCACTGAAGCTTTCCAGTGCCAGTCATTTTACTTTCGAGACAATAGGTGGTTATAATCCACATAGATTAATACCTGCAATCTCATGAAATATTTGTTACATTCACTATTTGTAAAAAACCTTTGTAATTAATTATATGCAGTAATTATGAAATGTTTAAATAAATATGAATTGTAAAATGATGTGGGGATTCATAAAGGTTTTTATTTGAAACTGGAGGGGATGGAGGTAATTAGGAGGAGATGAAGGGGATTAAGGTGATTAGGAGGAAATAAGGGGATGGAGTTATTTTGAAGGAGGAAAGGGGCACACTGAGACAGTAGGATCTGAGACCCTACACTCTGTAGGACTGGAGAACCTACATATTGTAGGATTTCTACCCCTACAGTTTGTTAGTTTTCAGTACCTACAATTTGTAGGTTTGTAGGCCCTACAGCTTGTAGGTTCTCAGATCCTACAGGTTGTACGATCTGAGAACCTACTGTCTCAATGTGCCCCTGATTTCATCAATTCCTCTTCCAGGTCCCCTTCATACCCTCCATCTCCTCAAGATTCAAATAAACACAGGTGTTTCAATTTTGCAATTAATGTTCTTTATTGGTAACTTAAACAGACAATTAATTACAACTAATACAATTACAGTTAATTAACAACATACTTATTTAAAGCTCCTCATCTTCTTCGCAATTCCACAATGGAGCCCACACAAATACTTTGTCCCCACAAACACCGCAAGGCGTTCCGTCTAGAAGGTGGTACAGATTCTTTCCACAGGCCTGGCAGTACGTCGCTTCCATGTCACATTTGTGACAGTGAACTGTCACGAAGCACTTAGTAGGGATGGGCAACTGACATTCTACACATAACCCATGCAGAGGCTCCTCCTCGGCAGCGCTATCAGTGTCGGAGTTGACATCTGACTCCCCTGCATTACTCTCAGGTTGCGTAACACCACCTGCCATGCCATCCTCTTCCTGTGGAACTGCGCCTGATTCCTCTGCCGTTATGTCTAGTTCCATCATAGCCTCTACTAATCCTCCGTCATTGTCCATGTCTTCTTGTTCACTTGACATTTTGCCTGCAAAACAATATAAGGAGGAAACAAATGGGAATATACAGGAGGAAACTGAAATGAATATATGAAACTTACCTCACGAGTGACCTGACCTGTTAGTACACTTGACGCTGTGTAACAAATAATTTTTGCGTATGACGAGCTTTCATCTATGTACATATACACACAAGTTTCCTCCGTTTCCTCGAAATCCCCTTCATCTCCATAAGTGTCCCAAATGCATAGCTTCAGTTACGCTATTTTCCTCAACCTAGTATGTACGCATTTGCTTAGCTAGGTGGTTCCTTCATGAGCGAGAAAGCTGCATTGATACTGTTAAAAGTAATATTAGTGAATTACATGCTTTAATTATTTACATTTAAAAATTTTAAAAGACCTTTTTAGTAAACAAATAAATTTCCGAAAGTGTCAATGTTGCGAATTTGGAGGACAAGTGGGGCACACTGAGACAGTAGGTTCTCAGAACCTACATTAAGTAAGATCTGAGATCCTACACTATGTAGGACTAGAGACCCTACACTATGTAGGACTAGAGACCCTACATTATGTAGGACTAGAGACCCTACATTATGTAGGACTAAAGACCCTACATAACCTGAAGCCTTACTTGTAGAGAACTACTGTATCAGTGTGCCCCTGATCACCCCCATCTCCTCCAAATCCCCTCCATTCCATTCCCTCCATTCCATCTCCTCCAAATCCTATCAAAATCCTTCATCTCCTATGCCTCAAGTGCAATTTATTCACCAAGCATTATTTCTTCACATGCACCGCTTGCATGCCATTAGTGGATAGACAGACATGATGTACGAAATTTCTAAAGTAGATGAGTAGATGGGATACTTAAAAATATCTAAATATCTAATGTATGCACTTGATGAGATGGAATGGAGGGGATTTGCAGGAGAATTGCGTTATTTTCTTATGAGCGTTGTTAGAAAAAATAAAGACAAATAAGGTGTACTTATTTGTGACTATAGGGGATTATTACATACTTAGATGCTTTGTAAACTCGGTTCAAATTTTGTTAAAAAACCTGTCAATCTATGCGGATTATAACCACCTATTGTCCCGAAAGTAAAATGACTGGCACTGGAATGCTTCACTTACTTATTTTTTTGGCCTAGGTTTTCGGTTGGTTGTACCAAAAAATCTATTTCTGTTTGGAAAAGGGGAAATAATTTCTGGGGAAAAATATTTCAGATAAGTGAGGACACGAAGGGGACGTGGAGGAGGAATGAATGAAGTCAGGGGCATAGTGAGATTGAAGGTTCTATAGCCCTACATTCTGTAAGATATGAGACCCTACTTGGCACTTGGCCCTCAAGATACTTGGCAGTTTCGCCTTATTTTTTATAGTAAATGGCTGTCTTATCTGGTAAACTACGAGATAAGACATATATATTTAATCTTAAATCACTAGGACCATTGGAATCAAAAAATGCATAAAATCCAATCTTTCTATAAATTAGGGAGTATTCACTTGCAACCAGTAAATTTATGCTATTAAAAAAAGTAGTACATTTTTCATTATTTCAAAACATTAGGGCTTTTCTTAAGCGTGTTCATTACGCCAATCACTTAACATAGTCGACTATAGGGGATTATTACTTATATAGATATCACTAAGGCGTTTCCAAAAATATATTTGTTACATTCAAATTATAAAAATATCATAATTTCTTTGTATTTTTGATTCCGAATAATGATAATTTTGTATTTTCAGATTGACTTAAGATGGATCTAAGTATATATTAATTCCACTATGTACTGATATCGTTAATGAATGGCATTTGGGATATTCCAAATCAAATTTGTCCAGTTACTTATTGTTTTGCCTAGGTTTTCGGTTAGTTGTACCAAAAAATCTATATCTGGTCAAAAAGATTTCAGATAATTGAGGAGATGGAGGGGACGTGGGGGAGGAATGAATGAAATCAGGGGCGTAGTGAGATTGTAGGTTCTCTAGCCCTACAAGCTGTAAGATCTGAGATCCTACTACCTGTAGGGCGGGAGGACCTACAACTTGTAGGATCTCAGATCTTACAAGTTGTAGGTTCTCAGAACCTACAGTCTTCGAATAAATAAAGACAAAACCGCGATTATTCATTAACCATTTTAAAGCATTTCATTTTACAAATCAAAAACTGATAAAGGATGTTTAATTTGAATGTTTAGTTTGAATCTAGCAAACATTTCATAAGGTTGGAGGTGTCAATCTATTCGGATTATAACCACCAATTGTCTCGAAAGTAAAATGACTGGCACTGGAAAGCTTCAGTGACTCTATTTTTTCCTACCTAGCATGCACGCATTTGCTCTGGTAGGTGTTATAACTACCGAAAATAAAAAATCTTCATTGATTCTTTTAAAACTAAAATCAGCGTACAGCGTCAAGTGTATTGACAGGTCAGAAGAGGTCAACCATCGTCAGGTAAATTTGACACTCATCCCCTTTGCATCCTCATTTTGCCTCATTTCTTTCATATTTTTTTGTAGGAAAAATATCTAGTGAACAAGAACACATGGACAATGACGGAGGGTTAGTAGAGGCTATGATGGAACTAGACATAACGGCAGGGGAATCAGGCGCTGTTCCACAGGAGGATGGCATGGCAGGTGGTGGGCTGCAACATGATAGTTATGAAGGGGAGTCAGGTGTCAACTCCGACACTGATAGCGCTGTTGAAGAGGACATGTTGATGCAAAAACGAAGGGACAATTTATATGGGCCCTGTGTTCAGTGCCAGTTACCCATCACTACACAATACTTCGTTACGGTCAATTGTCACAAATGTGACATGGAAGCGGCGTACTGCAAAGCCTGTGGAAAGAATCTGTACTACCTTCTAGACGGAACGCCTTGCGGTGTATGTGGGGATAAGGTGTTTGTGTGGGACGACACTGAAGCACCTCCGTTGTGGTATAGTGTGGACGACGAAGATTAGGAGGTTTAAATTTGTAAATATGCCTTGAAAGTGATCAATAAAGATTAATTACATTATTAAAACACTTGTGTTGTTGGCGTTTTTATTTCAGTCTGGAGGGAATGGAGGTGATTAGGAGGAAAATAGGTAATGTGGGGCACACTGAGACAGTAGGTCCTAGGGCGAGAGATCCTACAGTCTGTAGGGTAAGAGAACCTACAGTCTGTAGGGTAAGAGAACCTACGGATTGTAGGGCTGGAGAACCTACAGTCTCACTATGCCCCAGACGCCTGCTTTCCTCCTAATCCCCTCCATCTCCTCCAAATCACCTCAGCCTCCACTCCGTGATAATTCGATTATATCTAACTTCTATTGAATACATCAACTATTAATGCATTATTATCAAAACAAGTAAATCAAAAACTGAAAAATACTGTTGAATTTGTAGTTTGAATGTAACAAACATTTAGCATACATGTAGAGGTGTCAATCTATGCGGATTATAACCACCTAATGTCCCAAATGTACAGTGACTGGCGTATAGTTTTTTCAAAGATTGAAAAACTGGACAAGTTTGACTGGAGGGGATGGAGGGGATTTCGAGGAAAACCATCGTTACACAATATAAGATTACTAAATGTCAAAGCATTTATATGCATGCTCAAATTACTGCATAATCCCATAATATATTTTTTTGACATGCACAAGCCGAATGTACTTTCAACCTGAATGTGAAGATCAAGATGGCACAAAAGCAAGGTTGCTTCAAGAATTTCGGGGAACTTGTGTATGCAAATGAAGAGATACTACCGGGTAGCTTCGCCAGAAAAAATGCATGATTTGTATTGTTCCGAAATGCTTCCAAAGCATTTTATCGTACCAGGAGCACTTTTGATGCCAGCACTTCACTAAGAAGCTGGAGCAGCACCGGGACGAAGACCATTAATGGAGATTGAATTGGAGTTTTTTTTTCAAATGAGTATTTAGTCCCTATTGCCACTCCAAGGCAAGCGACCACCGACCCAGATTTCAGATGTTGGCTTTGTTTGAAACAGTGCTCATGTGATGAGAAGATGAAAGCCCACGTGAGGGTGTCAGCACATCAAATGAGGTCGACACTGTTCAGGTGCCCCTACTGCCCTACCACCTGAGACAGTCGTACTAATATAGTAGCGCATGTTCGTAGGGACCACTTCCGTCTGGGAGCCGCAGGGTACATTGCCCCCAATCTCCGTATCCGAACTCTGGCAAATGAGGATCAGCTCGCCACCTATATTCCGGACCCCTACACACTTGACCATGCTTGGCGACTAGGGGATGATGACGCCGCTGCACACGCACTGGACGAAGAGGTGGACGATGAGCAACCTCAGGATCCCCCACCGGATTGCTCTGGCCCATCGCGCAAACGCTTGCGGAAGGATGAGGATGACGATCAAAATGGAGGTGGTGGACGCCCTCAGCTTGTGAGAGCCTGAATTTTGATGAATGTTTAATGAATCATCGCGCTAAATGTAAATAAAAATCCATTATGATTAGTCTAGCGCTAGTAATGTTAATTATAGTGATAAAACCCAAAAAACTAATAAAATGTACAGTAAAACAAAATAAAAACTAATAAAAAGTAAAATGTACATTAGTAAGTGTAATATTAATTTCCGCATCAAACCGGGCATAAAATGAGGAGAACTGCGTTAGCTTCTTGGGAAAAAACTTTTATTTTTTCGAACTAGGGGCACACTTAGACTGTATGCTCTCAGATCTGGTGGTGGTAGGTTCTCTAGCCCTACAATCCGTAGGTTTTCTTACCCTACAGACCGTAGGTTCTCTTACCCTACAGACCGTAGGTTCTCTTACCCTACAGACCGTAGGTTCTCTAGCCCTACAATCCGTAGGTTTTCTTACCCTACAGACCGTAGGTTCTCTTACCCTACAGACCGTAGGTTCTCTAGCCCTACAATCCGTAGGTTTTCTTATCCTACAGACCGTAGGTTCTCTTACCCTACAGACCGTAGGTTCTCTTACCCTACAGACCGTAGGTTCTCTAGCCCTACAATCCGTAGGTTTTCTTACCCTACAGACCGTAGGTTCTCTTACCCTACAGACCGTAGGTTCTCTTACCCTACAGACCGTAGGTTCTCTAGCCCTACAATCCGTAGGTTCCCTAGATCTACAATCCGTATACAGGAAATCATGCAAAATGAGGATACAAAGGGGATGAGTGTGAATCTATATCACAAGTCTGACCTGACCTGTCAGTACCTATCCAAACCTATTTACCTGCATACGCTAGTGATTCCAATCGAATGGGAATATATTTATTTATTTTATAAGCACAAAAGCTCATTTTGCCAAACATCGCTTAAACATATTGATATTTACATAAAAATCCCGTTTTGCATCTAAATATTTTCCCGTTCAGCTATTTTCACAATTAGCAGTTACGTAGTTGATAGGTAACTTTTAAATTTAATAGCGTTGTTGTATTCAAATTTTAAACCTGTTTACCCGAAAATGCTTACGTCCCAAACCTGCAATATATAAGTTGTTGGCTTACTAATATAGCCTGTAGTGTAGCAAAAATTTATCAAAACTGAATATTATGACTGTCTTCTCAGAGAAAATGTTACCTTAAGATTCTCCGAACATCTATTTTGATTTACACTCCTTTTCCCGCTTATCGTAAATATATCGCAAAGACGCAGCCCTTTTTAGACCATACACACAGGTAAGCCGGAAAAAATCCGTACTCTAATACTAAACTGTGATTAGCAAAATTCATAGGAATATTTGTTGAATGCAAGCCGAGATAACAATGCGACTTCAAAACATTCAAAAAGAGAAAGAATTGGAACACTCAGGATTATATTCTGGAACGTTCGTGTATAAACCTAAGTGAGTTTTAGTTCGGTTAAGGCCGCAGGTTGTTATTTTGTGTAAATATTGCTTTATTGCATACATAAATTACAAAACACAATTTTTGTAATATCAAATTTGAATATGGTTACAATAAACAAATAACGACCGATTACCCCTAACCCCCAAATATACATTTTTTAAAATATATAAATGGATTTTTGTATACCGTTAGCCATGTCCTCAACTTCAGCCTGATAACGATGCTTTACAATTTAGGAAGCTTTACTGTTGCCGTCTACAAAACTTTCAGTTTGAACAAGTTTACCTCATATTTTCCTCGTCAAAGTTATTTTGGCTATAGAAAAGTATTTGACAAAGACCAAAATTGTTGATTTAACGTGACAAAGAGCATAAAAATATCCTGCAAAAATCTTAATTAAAACATATGTACATTCGTACCCTTTACAGCATATTTAGTTCAGTTTCAATTTGAATATGCGGAGAAATCAATTCAACTTGATCTGACGCTGGTACAATAAATAATGAATCAAATATATACTAAATATCATCATTTTCAATTTGATTATTACGTTTTAGCATATTTGTGATTAGCTACTTATAAATTAGCTGATCTGAATTAAACTGATACAAAAATATTATTAATTACATGAACAATACAGAGTTTTTAGGACAATATACTAATATAACATATTAGATTCACATGATGGTACGTATATTCTTCAAAACTTTCTTGCCCATTGAAAAAATCTGCAAGATCACATATTATAGTGGAGTGGACAAAAATAGGTGCCACTTATTTTTTTTAAAAACTTTACTGCTTGTTTAACTGCTTCATGTGTTGGCTAAGCTTGTCTTTTCGTGTCAGTACCTTTCCGCAAATATTACATTTGAAAACTTTTTGTTTATGCTTGCGGATATGGCTGTTTAGTTCCATTGCACTGATAAAGCTCTCATTACATATAGAGTACTTGTAGGATTTTTCTCCCAAATGCTTTTGCAGATGTGACCGTAAGTCGGCTTGGGTTTTGAATGCTTTTTCACACAAATTGCATTTGTGCTGCCGTTTGTCAGAGTGTTTATATTGGAGGTGACGTAGTAACGAATTCTTAAATGCAAATTCTTTGTCACACGATGTACAGCTAAAAGGTTTCTCGTTTGTGTGGACAAAAATATGAGCTTGAAGAGTACCCATATGTCGGAATGACATATCACAGAAAACACATACAAAAAGTTGAGTAGATTCGTCTGCAATATACTTACATACATAAAATACGGCGAATTTATGGATTCTTGGTTAAAATATTTTTAGTTTGAGTTTACCGTGAAGTTTCTGGTGTGATGACAGGGCTGATGCGCGGGAAAAGTTTTGACTGCAAACATTGCAGCTGTACGGTTTTTCATCTGTATGACATCTCATGTGGGTATTAAGATTTCCCTTCTGTGCAAATCTTTTCTCACAAATTGATTATTGGTATGGTTTTGCTCCTGTGTGTAATTTTGTGTGACATTTTAAGCCTTGTTTGGATCCAAACTCCTTTTCACAGTGCTAACAATTGAAAGGTCGTTGATTTTCATGTACTCGGCTAATGTGATCGTCTAAATGAGCCTTTTGTGTAAACCGCTTGTTGCAATTATCACATTCGTAAGGTTTTTCTTTTGTATGCACTCTTATGTGGGTCTGGAGTTTACTCTGGGATTGTGCTTTATACTCACAAATGCTGCATGTGTAGTCAGTATTGGACATTTTGGAACTTTCAGATATTTTGTTGTTTTAAAAACGTTTGCAGAATTTACTGTTAAACGGCAGAGCACAAAATGCACAGCATGTAACAACAATGGTCAAGTTGAGTCTTATTAGGTATAACAATTAACAACAATTGGACAAACTAAAGCAAAACAACTAACAAACACAGTAGATTTCCGGTTAGTTTTATTTCAGCTAAATGTCTCAAGTTTTGAACATGTTTGCAGACAAGTTTTTTTTTGCAAACTGATTTTCAATGCGCATTTCTGCCACTATACAGAAATGAGCACGCATAGCCTACAAGGTTGCTTAACAAAGTACATAACTTTTTGTATAAAAAGTAGCTGCAGTAGTACAAAGTAAATACAGGTACGTATTTTGCCGCTTGGTCTAAAATGCATTCAAATGTCCGCGTAGTTGAGACATGTACCTTCAAGTTTTTCACCCATTTGTGTGCTTGTACGCATGTAAGGGTGAAAAGTTTAATCCGATTACCCTCCAAGGATTTTATTTTACATGTTATTTCAATGTTTCAGTTGCTGCGTAAAAGCTGAAATAAATGTATTCTCAATACTGGGTGCTTGATTGAGAGGGGTACAATTCAGCACACAATCAACCGTAATGACGGTATGCTTTTAACCGGTTTAAACCTATTATTGGGTTTAAATCTATTTCTACCGAAATGAATTGTTAGAGGCTGATACTACTTCAATATACTCGTCTTGACTCTGAATGAAAAATGAAATATAATCAAATGCCAATAATCAGGTAATCTTATCATAGAATTGTATTTTTTTAAACATAAGACTTGGTATTTTAAATAAAGAAAGGTTTAAGCATTTTGCAATTCCGGCTACGTATGTGGTGCATTTTATACCAAGTTTAGGATTGCAGTACTGAAAACATTTAAATGTGTATTTACGTAAAAAAACAGAACATTGAATAATTAAACTAAAAAAATGGTGCTAATCGGATTAGAAATTTATCAGGTGCATACAAATTCTGGGAATACATTCATACACAATCCAGCAACTTTTGTATTCAAATAAAAACCACTTTAAGGTATATGTACGCACAACGCAAACCTTTATAATATGCATTTTGGTAATAGCAGTTATGCACAGTAGAGCTTGTAACGAGCTTTTTACAAGTACCCATAAAACTTTGTGCCCCTTGGATTTTATAAATAAAAAGTTTATGCATTCTAAGTGAAGTGAAAATAAGCCAGTTTTGTGACAACTTCAACGTGTAGTGAACATTGCCTTTGTGGGTTTGGCATAACACCTTGGTGTGTAATAGCAAGAAGACACATTGAAGCTCAACTTGCCTATATTAGAGTAGCCTGTAATACTGTTCCTGATTTAAATAATCAAGCAAAAAGAAACACTTTTCTAGAAATCTAGTATCGTCGTATATAGTTTAACTCAATACCAGGTCGTAGCTTACCAAAATTTCAAAATTAAATTATTTAATTTCATAGTTACTTTTTTTAAAGTCGCATCGACGATATGCGTGATGGACGATCACGTTGTACTTACGTAGTTAAAATTTTGTGTTTTGTTGCTTGAAAATACATCTTATAAGCACTAATGAAGTACTCTCTGTCCGAAAGTTCAAAAATGTCCAAACCAGAACACAATTGCAGTGTTTGTGAATATAAGGCACAATTCTTTAGTACACTTCGGCGTCAATTGAGAGTGCACACAAAAGAAAAACCCTACAATTGAAATAAGTGCAACAAACGGTTCTCAACAATAGGACACCTAAATCGTCACTACAGAACAGTTCACGAGAACCGACGACGCTTCAAATGTGAACATTGTGTAAAGAGGTTCCGATGCAAAGATGAGTTAGAAGGTCACACTAGAGTGCACACAGGAGAAAAACCATACCGATGTCCAATTTGTGACAAAAGTGTTGCACGGAGGGGATCACTTATATCCCACATGAGATGTCATACAGGCGAAAAACCTTACAGCTGCAAATTTTGCAGTCAAAAGTTTTCTCAATCGTCACACCTCTCAACACCTTTAAAACTTCACGGTAAACTCAAACCAAATAATATCTAAATTAAAATTTCAGGAATTTTTGTCATATAATATGAATGATGGTTTCCAGAATCAGCCAGGCTTTTTTGTTGTGTTTTCTGTGATACGTCATTCCGACATCTGGCAGACCTTCAACGTCATATTTTTATCCACAAAGGAAAAACCGTTTGGCTGTCCCTCGTGCGACAAAAAGTTCCCGTACAAGTCGTCTTTAGCAACTCACAACAAGCATAAGCATTCTCATGAACGCTCTCACAAGTGCAATTTGTGCAAAAAAACGTTCATAACCAAACAGTGCTTACGTATAAATCTGAAAAGGCATTTGGGTGAGAAAACGTATAAGTGCTGTCTATGTATGGAGAGCTTTGTTAATGCGTCGCATCTAAACTGGCATACCAAGAAACATGAAGGAAAAAATTTCGAGTGCAACATTTTGAATTAGAAGTTTACGTGTAAAGCTACTTATAAACGACACATGAAGCGCTTGCACTAACTGTAATACGTTCAAGTTAGAATTACGTAAAACAATAAGTATTACCAAAAATACGATTTTTTGCGAATTGTGTCGATGGTTTCGATTCAGATGCTTTCAAAAGTTTAAAATCCAAAACATGTGAAGCTAAAATGTATACCTTATATTTTGTGTTAGTATGAAGCCTCAAAGAGTAAATTATTCGTGCAAGGGGAAAGTGATATTGTGCCGTTTTAATGTATATGTAAGTAGATTATTAATTAAATTTTTTCTTAGATTTAAATTGGTATAATTATTTGTTTGGATAAAGTTTGTAACAAATCAACGATTTAAAAACAAACACTGCAAAATACAATAGTTTGTAGCCGTAGTGATATATTGGATGACTAGTGTTTAACCATCCATATTAAGCCATTAAAAATTGCTCCATGCTACGGTCGCATATTATTTATATCGCTGTCGATGTCTGTCTAAGTTAGAAAATGTTTTCCTGATTGAAAACCCTTCGGTTAAAAAAATATATGCCTTGAGTAAAAAACAACGTGGACGGAGAGACAGAAAAGACATACGGTCAACTTCAGTTCAACAACAACTTCATTCGTAGAGACAGCGCTCTAATAGTTATAGTTGTTATTTTTATACGCTAAAGCTTTGCGATTTTGTACATTTGCTTACGTCTTAGAAAATTTATTTTTGCAAAATAGTGGTGGTTCTGTGAACCAGTATACTACAGGTTGGCAGGTGGAAACATAATAGAAACTTTATTGATGATTTTGTAAAAATTTGCACTAGAGTGGATACCAATCTTAATCGCAACAAAATGGCTAAAAGACAAAAAGTTCAGAAGCTAGCTGGTTTCGTATATCGTTCGATTTTATAAAACCAGTATTAATCTAGCGATGGTAATTAACCAATTCGATGGATAAAACTTCATGGTTTTCTCTATGAAGAATCATATTGTCATTGCCTGCGAAGCACCTCTATGTGATATAATATATAATATTTTCAATAAACAGAAAAGGAGATTGTTGCAGTCGTCGTAATCAGCTTTACCGTATTGATACTTTGAATAAGCAGTACGTGTTCATTGACGACATGGTAAGCTTAAAAATGAGCAGTAAGCAAGTAGATGTATTGTAAGGGTTAAGGGTTTAGTGGAAAATTTTTCGGTTATTCGTACTGCATTTGTTGCAACTACTGTTTCAGGACTTAAAACAGTTCAAATGCAGCAATGCTTGCTATTTTAAGATAGAATATTTTGGAGCCAAGCGTAAATACGTTTAATAAAAACCCTTGTGCCCTTTGTTTTTACAAAAACCGCAAACAAAAGAATGCACAGGTGGGATTTTCGGCTTCAATTTGATCACCTTATTTTGGCTCAAGAAATCAGTAAATACGATATATAAAAATGTGCAACTTGAAGCAAGCATAATCTAATGACAGAATTGCTCAAATACTTGGATTTTGTATTTTTGTTTCTATATACCGTTTCCTTCGTGCACTTTGAACTGAACAAACTCAGTTAATCCTTTTTATTAAAAAACGCATGTTTCAGATATCTTTCGTTTTAAAACCTAACATTTTCAATTCTACACAATCTATTCGTATTGTGAATTGAAGGCCGTCGTCAAGACAAAACATTTTGTAGCAATACCAGCTTTTGATAACCTGCTGGAGTAGAAACGGAATTTATGAATCTAGCTACTATTCTAGGAATATATAAGGGATAAATTGTCCTTCAAATCTGCATTGCAATTCAGTAATAAGAACACAGCCATTTCAGGATTCACGCAGCAGATGAAGCCTGTATTGTTTAAAATAAAATCCTATGGATTAAATAACAATACAATCGGGTTAAAATTTTCGCGCGAACCTTCAACTCGTACAAGACATTCTAAATTTTTAGGTACTCAATAAGCAAGCATTAGAACGCATTTTGGTAGAAGCAGTTCAACGTTGTGTCATCAATGGTTGAAACCACATATACCTAGGTAAAATCAACATGTACCTGCGCATACTGTGCACCGCCGGAGCTAAAATTATTATGTAAAATGCATGCATGTTTTGTGTTCAGCAACGTTGAACGCTTAGCATACAGGTATGCCTTACAATCTTCTGTAAAGTAGAAAAAGAAAGACTAGAAATCGGTTTGCTATAGAAAAGACTAGTCTGCATTTGTTCTCCCAATATGAAAACCAAGTTAACAAATAAAAGCTTTCTAGAAATCTCGAGTCTTTTGTACTTTTGTTTGCTTTGGATTATTATTATAAAATCCGTTTACTAATCGGATTACTAAAAGTTAGAGGTTTATTTAATAGTAGCTGCCAGTCCTGAATAAAACGTTCAATAAATCTTGTCCTGATCGTGTTGCTTGCATATAGTTCTTTCAAAATTTGAACATTTAATTGTTCAGTTGAGTCTTTGAGGTATACAAATCAAACTGAAATCTTCAAATCATAACATTTCAAAGGATATATAAATGCATTGAAAATTTAAAAATAATACCTTAACTAAAATTATCTATTAGGCTGACAAGCTGTATCGAAATAATTTAAACCACTAAAATCGTGCGTTTGGTCTTAATTGCAATTCACGTGCCTCTCCGAGAGTTTTTGTGGTGCAGTTTGATATATATTTATCATGCTACTTGACAAGATGATGTAAAACAAAAGGTGAATAAATCGGTACTTCCAAAATTTTTAATAGGAACATTTATACTTTTTAAGTGGTAATATTCTGATAGTAAATTATTGACGAAACTTTTTTACACAAGCGAATAAATATATTTATAAACAAGCAAAATTATACAGAATACATGTTTGGCATAAAATAATTCGCTTTCACGAAGCAATGAAACGCATATATACACACATAAATAGTACCTTTCAATTTTACTGTAAACCAGTTTTAGTGTGGGACAATTTTTTGTTATTAGAAGAATTCCAGAATTTTACATATTGTGCATACGCTTCATATGCGCTTTCAGACTATCCTTTCTCGTCACCTCTCTGTCGCAAATATTACACTTAAAAAATTCTCCCGTGTGTCTTTGGGTATGCCTTTTCAACCCTTGTACATTAAAAAAGCTCTCACTACATGTAGAACACTTGTAGGACTTCTCACCCAAATGCTTTTGAAGATGTTCTCGTAGATGACTTTGGATTTTGAAAGCCTTTTCACACAAACTGCACTTGTGATTTCGGACATTAGAGTGCCTTTGATTGATGTGGAGTTCCAAATTACTTTTATTAGTAAAACTTCCGTCGCACGAGGGACAACAGAAAGGTTTTTCTTTTGTGTGAATAAAAGTGTGGCATCGTAGTTCGCACAAACTTTGAAATTGGGAATCACAGAAGACACATGAGAAAGATTGGGCTCGTTCCTCTGCACATCATTTAAAACATATTTGAGCATCAAAATTACGATTTTCTTTAAAACTTTCTTCAGAAATTAAAGATTGTAAATTTTTACCATGAAAACGTTTCCTATGCATCCATAAGGATGATAATTGGGAAAATTTCTGATTACACATCAGACAGCTGTACGGTTTTTCGCCAGTATGACTTGTCATGTGGTTAGTAAGATTACCTTTCCCTGAAAAGCGTTTGTCACAAATTGAACATTTGTATGGTTTATCTCCTGAATGCACTCTTTTGTGAATATTTAATTCTTTCTTTGATCCAAATTTCTTCTCACACTGCTCACATTTGAACGGTCTTAGTTTCTCATGAATTCTGGTAATGTGATACTTTAGATTATATTTGGCTGAAAACGTTTTGTTGCAGATATTACACTTGAGAGGTTTTTCTTTTGTATGCACTCTCATGTGGCGCTGAAGGCGACTGGGAGACTGTGCTTTGAACTCACAAATACTACAATTGTAATCCGGTTTCGACATGGTAGTGCTCACAGGATTTATTCCACTGCAACAGAGCACAAAATTCAAAACACGCAAGAACAGCGATCAAGTCGACTGGTAATTTTAGTAATAAAATTTGGAAATCTTTAATAATCCAAAGTAAACAAAAAAGTACAATAAACTCAAGATTCTAGAAAGGTTTTACGTGTTTTTAAATTAAGAACTGCAGAGAAGTCTGTCACTTGAAAAGTGAGTTCCAATCCGTCGTTTTGCTACTTTACAGAAGAGTATAAGGCATACATTGTATGCTAAGCGTACAACGGTGCTCAATAAAAAAATGCATGAGTTTTATAAAACATTTGTAGCTGAGGTGGTACGCAGGATTTACAGGTACATATTATGCATGTACCCAGGTAGACACTGGAGCCGGTTTTGTACGATTTTGTACTGGGAAGGCCGGGAATTGCTTGGGAAGGGAAACAGAGTACGAATTTAGCACTGAAAAGACGCATTTTTCCTCGCAATTTCCCGACTTCCCTTTGTTCGGGAATTCCCGCACGATATGTTTAACGTAATTGTTTGGGAAAGTACGGTTCATATTTTCCACTACGTTTACATGGCTGTTTTTGCATGGGAAATAACGGACGTACCTCGTACGATTTTCCCGAACAAATTATGTACTGAATTCTCCCTATTTCCCACCGAGGGGCAATTTGACAGCTTTAGGCGCGTAACACGCTATGGGGTTGTTTTGATTTCAGCAAAACTCACTTGCAGTTCATCTGTTTTGCCAGTATACGGGCTTGGGACTTATTGGGACTCAACTGATTGTTTGTGTGAACAGCCTTTTTAGGTTATCAGAATTGCTGTGGTAATTTTGCCAAGTTTACTTGACAAATTACTGCCGACGGTGGTGACGCATTTTGTCTCGTGGTATTCCCAAATAAAAATTACTTGTGTTCATCAGTTTTAACCGAAAGGCTGTGTGACTCCAAGTCAAAGTGCAGGTGACCAACTCTAATGGCGGACGTGGCATTACAGCAATCAGCCAGTAATTGGGAGAAACTTCCTGTTAGGATCATTGAAGACAATCTGAGTTAGATCTGGGTTTGTTGCCAATTAATACCTGGCTACATTTGCAATTTCCTGAAATTGCTTGGTCTAGATTCCTACGCGAAGGGAAAGCGGCACCTAAGTCGTTACTTGGTCAACAAAAAGCTGCAAACTACTGATTGTGAGACACCGCCATCACACCGAGGAAGGAAACCCCAAGGAGCCCATGGTCAGCCAAGGAATCCGAAGTCTCTCCAAATTGTAAAAATATATTGTACTGTCATAAATTGATTCTGAACAATAAATGACAACGTATTTTACTGAGTTTAATTGATTTAGTATCCACTGTTTTTTAATTTAAATGAAACCAATTTCATGTGTAATTGCATCGGTTTAGGCCCAAAAAAGTGATGGGAAAAGGGGCAGCATAATTGTAAGTATTACATTTGGGAATGCAGAGCGGTTACAGTGCAAAATCCGTGCGTTTCCCAGACGATTTTCGTGCATTAGGAAGCACTGAATATCGTACCAGTTCTTCTGCCATTTCCCAAGCGTTTCCCTAAGAGGCTTCCCGAACAGAATACGTACGTATCCCGCTGCAACTGTCTACCTGGGTATATTCGGTTATACAATTTATGGTAAAACATTGAGCTGCTGCTACAAAAATGCATTCTAATGTTTGCTTAGTAAATGCATGTACCCTAATGAGTTTTTAAGACATTTGGACATATACAAGTTCAAACTGTCTTCTCAGAATATTATGTACGCGCCAACTATTTAATCCGATTATCCTCAAAAGGATTTCATTTTAAACAATAAGCTTTTCCTTGCTGGGTAATCCTAAAGTGGTTGTTTTCTGATTACTGCAATACTGATTTAGGGGACAATTCATCTCTGGAATAGTCCTAATAACAGAATCCTTAAATCCTGTTTTAAACGAACTAATAAAAGTCTACGTTACATTAATTCTGTCGTCTTGGGAAGAGTCAACAACTTACAACTCTCAATACAAGCAAAAAAGTTTACTATTAAAAATGTAAGTTCAAGAGTACTATGTAGTATGTAGTATGTACTAGCATCCACGTTGCGCTATGCAATAAAACCTTTCATTGCGGGAGTGAATGCGTGTCTTCAGTTGCGTTAGGTACATTTCTCGACTGAGCATTTGAAACTAAATATGCACCTAATGACTATGTATTCGCGTACGAAAACAGCTCGTTACATGTTTACACACCCCCAACGAAGGGCTCCTTTAGTTGTCAGTTTTTGAAAACTGAAAGCTTACAAGTCGAGTCCCTTCCTAATGTTCTGTGCAATTCTTAGAAACTGTTTGTTAATTGTATCGCGCAAATGCGTAGGGCAAATGGTAACGATGACAAGTAATATACTTTACATTGCATTGCAAGTCGACACTTATGTACAAACAACTTGTGTTTTAGTCACTAGGTACCGCAATGAAACAAGAAATGCATAGACAATAGGCAATTGTCACAGGAATGTAGGAATGGGTAGTACCATTTGTGAAGTCAAGTATTAATCCGCTTAACTTAAAAATGTTATCGTTCAAAATGTGTTTTGCTTAGCGTGTTATATGAATTTTGGATTCTAGTAGAAATATTATAACAGACTCATTTACGTAGAATATTTTTAAACGAATCTTTGTTACTGACCGCAACAAGAGGTGCTTCTTAGCTCATTTAAGACGATTATTCTACTTGACAAAAACTTAAATACAGATAGCTTTAATAGAGGTAAAGTACTTTCAACGCAGATATGCTACTACCTTCATGATTCTTTAGTGTGATCACTAACAAGTTTAAGATGGCATCACATAGGAAACCAGAAAAAAACAAGGACGTAAGGTTTCAGAAATTCTATGTATCTACTACCGGTAAAGTAGTTGTTGGTATCAACACGAAAGTCTTTGTTTTGAATGTAAGAGTATGCATCAAATGCATGAGTGTATTTTAAAACTGAAGGTGTTAACATAAGCCGGTGTGAACTTTCAGAAGCTTCATGTTCGTATACGTGTATATATTAATCCGCTTAACTGACTTAACTGGATTCGTTTACACAGAAAACACAACTAAAATGTTCATCAGAATCTCATCCAAAAATTTGAATATAAATTGTATTGCAGGAAATTTTTTTTAAAAGAGATTACTCTAATTATGTCTAGCTTGCTGTGTACACGCTGGCGTAATTTTGTAACCCTTGTTTTGGTACGGCAAAAGTGCAATGTGGCAACTGGTTGCATTTACACTTTTCACTTGATATTAAAGTCGAGTATAAGAATTAATACCTTCAAAATGTAAAGTATAGTTTTGTTCAAATGCTTTCATGTAAACATATATAAATAAATATTCATTGAAAACCAACATTGCAATAGTGGCTTTATACCAATGTATGTTTAAATTAGGCACAATCGAATTTTTTTGCATTGCTGAACTTTCAAAATCAAGAATACACTTGAAAAACGCCCTTTGTACACGTACAATAGTTTTTGTATAATTTAGTTCACTGTTAGGAAAAACATTTGCATGTTTCAAACTCCTTCATTTCAGCAATGGAGATTCAATGTGATAATGCCAAATCTTCACAGAAAAGCAAAACACGATGTTCTTATAAATATTTAAAAATATTTTTATACTAAAAATTTTTTTCGTAGAATTTTTTAATATATAAACAAGGCACTTATTACTTATACCGTATTTATTCAATTTATACCCCTCGCTCGATTTATGACCTCGCTCGAATTTTACCCTCCTTTGGGATTTGAAATTTTTGCGGGGGTATAAATCGAATAAATACAGTAAAATTAAACTTCCAAATTTGTATAAATGTGGTAATATTACAACTTACATTATTTAACGTACATGTTTTAATGGAACGTTTTTAACACGTTTAATAGAAAATAAAATAATAAAAAGCAACACTATGAAAATTTTTTATAAAAGGGAAACAACGAGTGAACGGTGTTTTTATTGCTCAACGTTTCGGCACTTTTTCAAGGACCCTCATCAGGAGCGAATAACAAAATGAGAATATTTTGCAATGAATATCTTATCTAAAACGCATGAATTATTCCAGCTTGAATAACTCGAAAAAGCAACACTGTTGTGTAAACAGCATACTGTTAAACAGTGTTGAATATTATTGGTGATTTTAATATCAAACATCTATAGCTTGTGTAGACGCTTCATGTGCCGTTCAAGACTACCCTTGCGCGTCAGTTCTACATCGCAAATGTTACACTTGAAAAGATTTTGTTTGTGTTTATTACTATGGGTGCTTAGTTGACTGGCATTGTTGAAGCCTTCATTACATGTTCGGCATTTGTAGGACTTTTCACCTAAATGCCTTTGCAGATGTAAACGTAAGCAAGAGCGGGTTTTGAATGCTTTGTCACACAAATTGCATTTGTGCAAGCGTTCATCAGAATGCCTAAGTCTGATGTGACATGTTAACAAATTCCCCCATGAAAACGTCTTGTTACAAAAGGAACAGGCGAACGGTTTTTCGTTTGTGTGGACAAAAATATGCTGTTGAAGACTATTCTTTTCCCTGAACGGCTTATCACAGAAAACACAACGAAAAAGTTTAACGGATTTATCTGAAAATAACCATAAATAAATTACTAGAAGAATTTCATGGATTTTGCAAACGAATATTTTTATTTTAGTTTACCATGAAGCTTTCGATGTTTTGCCAGGTTTGATGATTGAGAAAACTGTTGACTACAAACACTACAACTGTAAGGTTTTTCGCCTGTATGAACTCTCATGTGACTAGTAAGAACCTGTTTCTGTGCAAAGCCATTGTCGCAAATTGAACATTTATATGGTTTTTCTCCTGTGTGCAATCTTGTGTGACATTCTAGGTCCTGTTTGGCTCCAAATGTCTTTTGGCAAAATTCACATTTGAAAGCTCGATGGTTTTCATGAACCTTGTTGTTGTGACATTGTTGATGTGCTTTGGTTTTAAACTGTCTTCTACAGATTTTGCATTTGTAAGGTTTCTCTTTCGTATGCACTCTCATATGACGTTCTAGACTAATTAAGTATTGTGTTTTATATTCGCAAACAGTACAACTGTGTTCTGGTTTGAGCAATCTTAATAAACTTTCAGACATGTTCGTTGCTTGTGTGTTACAAAAACAAAAACAAGAAATACTCAATTTACTTAAACAAACTAAAAACAAACCAATTGAATTTATGTTTGCAAAAATCTTTTACGTTTTTGCAAAGTTAGGAACAATAATGGAAAATAGTGGTTTTATTCTTGTGTGCTTTCTTGAGACGATACAGTAGAATGTACTCTTGACACGCACAAAGTGAATGGTAAATAAATATGTGATTTGTCAATGAACAGGTTGCCTTGCATTGAAACCGAAGAGGCACAAATTGTTGATACAATTTTATAAGCGACGACGGTTTTGTAATCTACACCAGTAGAATTTTTCTTCCCTAATGCTCAATGCCTATTTTTCTGTTTACAATTTGAGTTGAAACATTTGCTGCGATGATAAAAATATTGCCTACTGTTGGTGAGGTGTTAACTGAATCGTACAATATTGCACTGCTACTACCAGGTTGAATGTGAATGTTCGCCTGTTGCAAGCGCAGACCAATCTGAGGATACACACGGTTTAATACTTAAGATGGTAGAGTACACATCAAGTCATTTTTGGAAATTGTGTGTACCTTTTCTCAGAAAATATAATCCGTTTAACAATAAGTTTAAGCATTATGTATATAATATTTCATTAGGTGAATGCAGCTTTAAGTAAACATCTCAATACTGCAATGTTAATTCTAGCGCCCATTATAGAACTACAACCAAACAATGCTTAAAACGTTAACTACTTAAGCGGATTACTGAAAACTGAGAAGCAGATTATATCAATTTGGCGATGACTTTCAACATACAAAACGAGTAAATCGTGTAAATCGACTTTTGACATTTTATGTGTGTTATTTTTATAACATTCAATGTAACAGTAGAACGGGATGGATAGCCAAAGCATATGTTTCTTGTTTCAAACACGTATCGCAGCTTGGTAACTCAAAATGTCCATATTGCACAGACATTCGTTGTACAAGGCGATATTAATCTTCTCATTATTGTTCTATGCCTAACATAGGCAACTCTCAAGATCATTGTTGTCCTTCAACAATGTCATCATCATCAACAATATTTAATCTGTTTTATACCAAAAAAGTTTTTAATTGAAGCCAAAGAACAAAGCCAGTATTTTACTCTTTTCTCAGAAAACACAGCTTGGATACCCAAATCAACATTTCGGGTTCCCTATGTAGTGTGCCTTTCTCACTGGATAGGTGTCCATTGTGAGCAGATATAATAGACAAATAGCTTTAAGGCATTCAGAAAGAAATGAATTCTGGACTCACTGGTTTTAGAGCATATACGCAGGCACCTGTGTGCTGTAATATGATGGCCTTATATTCAATATTATACAGCTGAACTTTTTTGCAAAATGGACCAAATGGCGTAATGAAGACAACACGGGAAAGAAGAAATTGCTGCAATCAAAAACACAGGATATTTTAAAGCAAAAGTTTTCATTCTCAGAAATGGCATTTTAACACCTCTGTACGTTTTAATCCGCCTGATGTGAAATGGTATCATTGCATTACATGCTTGAATTCTTGCATAAGCAATGCTAAGGTATGCAGTTTGCTGAGTGTTCAGGTAATATACGTTTCGGTACATTATTAATTAGTTTTTTAGAATCACGGCCATTATAAATGTTAACATTTTCAGACCTGGTTGATTTTTTAGCAATTACTATGAGGTATAACTGCTACTCCCAGGTACAAATGTGCATAGTAAAATGAAAGTAAAGGGAAATAGGATTACCACCAAATTAAATTAGGTGCCCGAACCTTGTTTTAACAACAATAAATTCAATTTAAATTTAAGATCCACAAGCTTAATGCTTTCATCACAGCTGCTGTGGTGCAGCTTAATATTTGTATAATTATGCCACTAAATCGGGCGCTGCTCAACATCCGAAGAATTAATATGTACTTTCGAAATTCCCTTGTAAAAATTATCAATTAAAGCGAAACCTTACATCTTGTAGTAATACTAATTTAAATTGATTATCATGTAGGAGCAATGTGACATTTTATGTGGTATTAATCTGCAACCTAATTAACAATGAAACTTTATTGTTGACACAAAAACATTGAAGTTTTACATAATCTCGTCCACTTTTTCCAATTCAAGGTACCGAAGCCAAAATGTTTATTTGTAATTTTTAAAATGAATTGATTTCATGAAACAGTCTACGCATATACGTACACAAATTACTTTTAATTACGCAGAAAAATAATTATAGTACGGGCAATTTTTTCTGAACAGAAGATGTCCATAATTTTACATATTGTGCATACGCTTCATATGCACTTGCAAATTTTCCTTGTGCGTCAGCCCTTTGTTGCAAAAATTAAGCAAGCCCCGAAGCAAGTGCAACAAAAATACCGTTGTTAGGATTTATATGCCCTTTACATGCTTCCTCGATAGCTGTTGTAGTGCAGCTTAATGTTTATTTAATATGCAACTGAATCAGACGCTGCTCAACATCTTAAGAATAAGAAGAATCTCTGATAACAGTAATTTTACTTCTGTCTTACTAAAATTCTCTGGTAAAAATTATCAAATAAAACCACACATTACATCTTCTAGTTAGTACTGCAAATTTGAATTCGTTAATTGAATGCTTGATTATCATGTAGGAGCATTTTGGCATTTTATATGCTAATAACCTGCAAAGTGATTAACAACCAAACTTTATTACAAAAAGAAACACTTAGAAACAAACAAAGTTATATACAAAGTAAGGTGACGGATACATAATCTGTATCCGTCACCTTATCAAATACAGGGTATCCAAGTCTAATTTTTATTTGTAATGTTTTTAAAATGGAAAGTATTTTTCAATTACACAGAAAAGTAATAGTAGTTTGGGGAAAACGTTTGTTAAAGGAAGAGGTATATAATTTAGCTATTGTGGCAGCGATTCATATGCATTTTCAGACTATTCTTGCGCGTCAGCCCTTTGTCGCAAATATTACATCTGAAAACCTCTCCCGTGTGTTTTTGGGTGTGCCGTTTTAAGCCTTGTGAATTGAAGAAGCTATCGCCACATGTAGCGCACTTGTAGAGTTTTTCACCCAAATGCCTTTTCAGATGTCTCGTTAAATTCTGTCTGATTTTGAATGCCTTCTCACACAAATCACACCGAAAATTGCGTTCCTCAGAATGTCATTGCCTGAAGTGATCTGTTAGGCGGCTATTTGTAGTAAAACATTTCTCGCACAAAGAGCAATCAAAAGGTTTTTCGGTTGTGTGAATAAAAATGTGGCTATGAAGATCTGACATGTTTCGAGAACGAAAACCACAAAAAACACAAAAGAAATGCTTTGCGGATTGTTCTGTAATTTAAAAAAAAATATTTTAAAACCCTCAAAACTGAAACAATAAATGAATTTAATCCACACTTACCGTGATAAAGTCTCCGATGTTTACTCAAACCTGATATCCTTGAAAATGTTTAGTCACAAATTTTGCAGCTATAAGCTTTTGTATTTGGTACCACTCACTTATTCAAGTTTTAATCCTTTTTGCCCTAATAGGGTTTTGTACCAAATGTACAATTCTGAAGTTGCTGCCTAAAGTTTGAAAAACGAAGCAAACTTTGGTGGTAAAAATAGTTCATTTGTACAAGCCTGATTACAACGGCGGTATTGTCAGACATTTGCTACTGCTAGCAAGTAGTTTATAGTTTAATGCTAAATTGGTAATCGGCTGTTACAAAAAGATATCACAAGCACGTTGCCCGCTTCAGAGCATATGTATATAGGTATTTGAATGTTGTATCATACTGCCTTTAGATTCGACAGTACAGACAATAGAGTTCCTAAAAAATGAAAAGGAACGAAAGTACCAAAAAAGCTTGCAATGAATGAAAAATAAAAGAAACTTGTGTGTATTTAAGGAATGCAATAGCTGCGCATTTAAATTCACGATCAATTTGCAGAATTCCGTTCACCACGGATTTAGTTACTTTTCTCTGGGGTATGCTACGTAGCTACACTTGCTTCTCTTCAGTTTTTCAAGAACCCTATTGTTCTTAAATAAAAAAAACATGAAAAAACATTATCTATTCTTTGGAAAATGAAGGAGGAACCGTGAGAGAAACTTTGCCGTTGTCGCACCAATGGAAACTTGAGTCCGGTTATTCACGGAAAGGGTTTCATTTTAAATCTTAAGAACTGATAGTATTGTTTTCTGCGTATATTCTAATATTAAAGCCTTCTTAGTTTTGTAATGATGTGTTATCTTGTATCGAAAGATAATAACTAAAATTGCAAATAACCAAAAATAACAGAGTGAGTCTCTGAATTAAAAAATATGTAACATACAGAAACAGCAATGCAGAATTTTAGGAAGGAAGGAGGAAGGAAGTTTTACAGCAGTAAACACATTATGCACGAACTTTTTACAGTACAAATAGTCGTAGTGGTACAAAGTTTAAACAAGTACTTGGAATATATTCATTATAGAATCGATTGTACACTTTTGAACTGCTATTACCAAAATTAACACGAATGTTTGCCTTGTTCAAGTATACACGTAAAGAGCTTTCACGCCATTTGGAGATATATGGTAATTGAATGCATCCTGAGAATTTGAGTGTACCTGTGAAAATTGTAATCCGATTACCAACGATAGGTTTTCGTTTTAACTATTTAATTTTTTCTATTGTATTTTAAAGTATTTGCTGAATAAATTCTGGTACGAAAACCTTTTCAATACTATAATGCTGTACTTGGGAAAAACATTACCGCTGAAGAAGCCGTAATCACAAAACGTTTAAGTTCTTCATTTTATAATCAATGCCCGAGCTCTTAAAACTTTGTTTAAATTTTGAAAATTGTAAAAGTTATATACCGCACTGAAGTAGTAGTAGCAATTACCAACTAAAGTATTCATCTGATTAGCCTCAAAAAGGTAGTAACACTAGAAAATAGTAAAAAGCAAACCTACGTAGATATTCATTTTCATTAGTGCATAAAACATTAGTTATGAAAATAATTGTTACATAAAACGTAGTCAAATGTATGGCATCTGAAACAAGGATTGATGCATGACGAAACTTCACAAACCTTGTTAAGTAGTACCATCCTGAAGAACTTAGCCCTTATGGTGTTTCTAAATTTCAAAGATTCATCTGAAATTTTGAATTACACAGCATCGTATAACCATTTTGAAACCGTACATGACTCGCAGGCGTTTTATGACTAGAACAAGCATATAAATGCACTCATAAATACTCTACTGCACGTATTTCAATATAATTAAGGAAAAATTTAATACCAATTTGTTTCTGGACTTTCATGCGTTTTATGGGGTTTATTTATAAAAAGGTTAGCCTTATTTGGTTACACTCTATTGTAAAATATAACAAAAGGCGCAGTTGTATGCACAAACGGTGAATTAAATAGCAATGATTTACTGTTTTGAATGGCATGTTTCATTTATGAAAGTTTTGCATTTTGAGTAAATTTAAATTTCCAAGAAGATTTATGCTTATGAATGCATGAATCTTTAACAATAAGCATTCATCTGAAGGCATTACCTCAAGCCACCATACAAAATTATAAAACAATAAAACTTTCTTAAGTAGATCATGCAAACACTTTAGCACATGAGACTATTATATGTAAGAAGAAAAATAACAATATTCTAGAATTTTTTAGTGGGAAACAACTCAATCCGAAAAGATTGGAATTTGATTTTTACTAATGGCGTAAGCTGTTGCACAAGTATAACACACTTGCAAAAACAGCTTAATTTCATTAAAACGTACAACTGTAATATAACAAACATAATGATTCACCCACACAATGAAGACGGATACATTGTACAAAAACTTGTGTCTATAACTAATACGCAAAATTGTAAAAATTTGAAATATTATACATAAATAACAAAACAAGACATAACGTTTCATTCATTTCAAAGCAAATTATTTATATCCTACAGTTTACTACAATTTGTATCTACAATTTGATATATAAATTCCTGAAATTTATATCTTGTGTAGTCGCCTCATGTGTTCTTTAAGCTTATCTTTGCGCGACAGATTTTTTTCACATATATTGCACTTGTGAACTTTCCTTATATGCTTTTGGATATGCCTATGTAGCTCATAATTGCTAAGAAAGCTCACATTACAGGTAGAACACTTGTGAGATTTTTCACCCAAATGCCTTAGCAGATGCGATCGTAGACTATTTCGTGTTTTGAATGCCTTTTCGCACAAATTGCATTTGTGGTGTCGTTCATCAGAATGCAGATACTCGACGTGTCTTTTCAAAGTATCCTCTCTAGAAAAACTTTTGTTGCACGAGGGACAACGAAAGGGTTTTTCTTTTGTGTGAACAAAAATGTGATTTTGTAGTACACATAAACTTTGAAATTTGGAACCACAAAAAATGCACCCAAAGGATTCGGTTTGTTTATCTGCAAAACGTTAAAAGTACATACACTTTAGCAAGGAATATATTACATTTTAAAAAACTCTTTGGAAACTAAAGATTGTATTTGTTACCATGAAAAGTTTTTCGGTGCCTTAGTAGTGTTGATGATGTGGAAAATTTCTGATCACAAATCTGACAGCTATAAGGTTTTTCGCCGGTATGGTTTCTTACGTGCATATTAAGATCTCTGTTACGTGTATAGCTTTTCACACAAATTGAACATTGGTACGGTTTTTTTTCTGTATGCACTATTGCGTGAAGATTTAACTCCGACTTGGACCCAAATGTCTTCTCACAGTGTTCACATTTAAAAGGTCTTTGGTTTTCATGAACTGTGTCAATGTGACGTTCTAGATTTCCTTTGGTAGAAAACCTTTTGCTGCAGATACTGCAGGCAAAGGGCTTTTCTTTTGTGTGCACTCTCATATGAGCCTGAAGTTTACTTAATCTGTCGCCCTTAAACACACAAATGCTGCATTTATGCTCCTTTTTAACCATTTTTAACCGGCAGACACAATTTGTTGTAAGATTTCTATACTAACAATCCTGCAATTAATTTATACCGTTTAGATTCAACGGTAAAGTGTATAAATGGTTATTCTTCGATACTTTTAGATATGTTATAAACCCCGAACTACTAACTTCTCAGCATTAGTAACTACGTTAGCTGCAAACTTCTAAATGTGTATGCGCTACTGCTTTGTATTTCAAGCTGGTGGAAGATATAAATGCAGAGTATCGTTATTGACAAATGGGTTCCAATGTGTCCTACTGTTAGTACCCAACTTAGTATTTGCGCTTCAACTCAGAATGCGTTCCTCAGCAGGTACAGTTTGAGTTTTGTACGTAAGTACCAGAAATAACATTCTCATATTTTAATCCGCTTAATTTCAGAATGTTTCATTCCAAACTTCCAATTCACAGACAATAGAAGGGGCTTAAAAGGGTATGTGTGTGCACCTGTGTAACTGTCTATTCCCTTAGCACCAGTAGTTTCGGACGAAGTTTTAGTAAATACTGGTATAACCAGTTTTGCATATTTACTCTAACCAACACCTTTGCTTATCCCAAAGTGTATCACAAACAGTTTGCCAATTTGGACCCATTCGCACAGGTACTTGTATGCTGCAAGATGCTGGTAGTAGAATCAAAAACATTTGTTGGGCGCAAGCACAAACCACATAGACATTTTAAGGGAGTAAAAGCTTAATAATTTAGGACGCAGAGTTGTCCATTCTTGGAAAATGTATGACTGTTTCTGTATAAAGTTTAATCCTCTTAATCCCAAAAGGCTTTATTTTAAAAAAATAATGCTTGTATATCTTGGTAATTTCTAGTAGAAACATTTTACAAAATCAGAATTACAATTTTAAAATACTTTCAAGTTAAAAACTTACACTCGACCAGCTCCAGCCACTGACTGAAGGCTGAGATTTCTGTTTTCTATTTGATAATGACAAGGGTATTTAGAAATTTCAAGAACCTTTATTGTGTCGACTACATGAAGTACAAAATGCGTGCAGCAACGTTTTAATTTTATTTGTGTTTCGTACTTAAAAGCTTTTGATGGCGCTGCCAGACTTCTACTCAAAAACCTTCCGCACAGTTTTCAAGTGAGCAAATCCCAAGCTAAGGTTTCACGAAACCCCTAATGTTGTAAGTATGGTAGATGACTGACAGGCGTTAAAAATATTTGCATGTTTTAAAAATCTACATCTGCATATTTTCAGGGACTGCACATTAATGTTAGAAATTGGAAGAGCCAAAAACACTGGGAAAATAGATTTTTTTTATTTTGGCAAATTAAAAAAAAATCCCGTTGTTTTGCCAACTTTATTTTAGTTACTCTGTACCCGAATGAATGTAAAATAGCGCTATTTGGCCTCAAAACGTATAATCAGACGAAACAAATCATAGATACATGAATACAAACTTGTCGGACTAAATGGCGAGAAATACCAAATCTTTAGAGTCAAAGGTAGGCTCTTTTCCGTGAGTAAATTTGGTTTCTCAGAGGGTGTAAAATTTAATCTGAAGCCACTTTATTTGAAAACTCTAACTGACGGAAATGATTACGTTTTGTTAACTGTGCCAAACAATACACTTCTTCCATGCCTTTACGTTCCTCAGTTACAGCATTACAGCAAATATGTTTCAACTAGACAATGCAGAAGAAGAAAACTTAAATAAGTACGACACCGTTTAAAGGAACAAAACAGTAATTATCTGTACTTTATTCGGGTTATGTCTGGGAATCCATAAGCCAGAAATATATAGCCCAAAAGTATATAATCTAAAACATACTTGACGATAAATAACATTTGGATAAAAACATATAATATGTACGATGGTTACTTTTCGATTGGTGCTTTATGAAAATCTTTATATTAAGATAGGTGCTATATGACGTTTCTTAGCAATTACGATAGGTGTTATATGACTTTTCTCACAAATGTCCATAGGTGCCATATGCATTTTTGGGGTAATATGAGTTTTTGGGACCAAAATGTTCGTAATGTTCTCGCAGATTTTTTCTATAGCTTATCTCATTTCGCAAAATTTCATATGGCATCTATCGTAATTTCTGAGAAAAGTCATACAGCACCTATTGAGTTTTGTGAGAAAAGTCATATAGCACCTATCTTAATATAACGATTTTCAAAAAGCACCAATCGAAAAGTAACCATCAATATACACTCATATACACTTCCAACCCTTTCTAGTTAAAGTGTTTCACGCTAAAAATCTAGACCATTTCTGTCTTTCCTTGTATATATATCAGTCTCAGGTTTGATAAAGTGCTAATTATCACACCTTTCACATATAAATCTGTTACTGTAATTTGTGGTTGCCGGATGGGTGCAGGGAGAAACTAGTATTAGATGATTATTTGAAAATTAAAGTTTCTTGTTTTTATTCAAAGTTTTAGAAATATTTAAGGCAAATTCATTTTTAGAGGAAATCGAGCGCCTAATATTTGTAAATATAACCTCAACGTTGACGATTTGCCGGAACTATTACTCCACACCGCGTTCGAACCAGTTCGTTGTGCATTTTTGGGTAAATACCAAAGATGTTAGCCAAAGCGATTAGAGGTTGTTAGGTGTAGTTCAGTTTATACCTGGCGCTGTACCTAACTGTTATGTAAAATATCTACGTGTACTAAAAATTGCTTGGGGTTGTTACAATTGATAGTTGGTGGAGGCTGGTCAAAACTTGGGGACACATACGTTTTGGGTTACCTGATTTTAACAGCTTTTTGACAACAAATAAATAACTACAAAAATCATTTTACCAACTTTGTTTAAAACTTAAGTCTTATATGATAAACTGTTACAATACATTCACATGAATTGATGCAGCAGCACAAAGCATGTCCTTTTTTATTCCCTTACACGTAGTAAACATACTACATATTTCATTATACAGTATTTTTTGCCTTGGAGGATCGTAGGAACATTATAGTTTTGACCCTTCCAGATTTTTTCGGTAACCTGGAAAAGTACACTTCGGAGTAATGTTTTTAAAATTGCCACAGAATCTTTTAATCGTGGAATCAAATATAGTAATGGTTTGGTTCCAGAGTGACGATCACTGGATGACCTATTGTGATCATTGCAACTTTTGTTTGCATCGAAATCTGGAAAATTGCCGAAATTCCATTCTAATTTTGAATGCGCCTTTTAACAAAACCAAACAAAAGGCAAAGTTCCGTTTCATGGTTGAGATATTTGAAAAAAGCGTGGACACGTATAATCCTGAAATAAAAGTGAAAAGAAATATTGAGAAGCTTCACAATATGCATAAAAAGTAAACTTTATAGTGTAGTTGCTTGTTTTGTGGTCTTAAAAGTAGTGTAGTGCTTGTGTTGTTTTAGTTTTGTTGCAAAATTTTTTTTTGCAATATTATACCTACTAATTATAGTTATTGTCTCTATCGTACTAAATATAGGTTCTGTATTTCATAAAAACTTTGTTTCTATAGCATAATGTTTATTTTTTAATTTGTCTGTCGTTTGTTACATCAGCCTAATGCTGTATGGTAATTATAAACGTTGTCAAACGTTTTCTAAAATAAACTGTTTTTCATGAAAGGAGAAACGAAAGCAAAACATTAGTTATTAGTATTTTATTTACAACAAATATTCTATCAGTGATACACAGAATCCCATCAATCTTAATCCGTTAAAAAGCTACACAAACATATACAATTTCCAAAAATGCAAACATTCATATGCAAACATGTTGTCGTTCAAAAATTTGTATAGCATTCTTATGGAATGTGCTTTCTTTAAACAAACATGCATGTACGTGCATTCTGATAATAACAGTTTAACATGATAATATTGGTTCTCTACCCAACATATTGCAAGTAACTGTAAACTGATTGTGAGACCAATAAGGATTTGTGAAATATTCGTTCGAATACTAATACATTAAGTTTATAAAAAACTCAAAAAAATCCCATTCGTTCAGATGTTTTTGAACATTCTACCATGGAATCTATTTCTGCTTCACGTTAAGCAGTTAAGCTGTGAACGTTAATCACGAAACCTTTTGCCGAACTAATATTTTAACAGATACGTGTTGCTTAATTGTTATATCAACTCTATGTAGAATTTGTGCTCCGTGTGATTCAATGCAGTGAAAAAACTTGTCTGACTACTGTGGTACACAGACCAGAGAAAACATTGAAAGCCAATTCACGAATAATAAGTCGTGTCTGCGTTATGTCTACCAGCTAAATAGGTAGCAAATGTAAGAACGAGTTTTTGAAATATCGGGCTTTTGTAACAAGCTGATTCACTAGTTTAAATAATTATTGAACTGTATACTAAAATTACCAGACTGCAGCATTTAGACCTAACTCTCTGCGGTATTGCTCAACAATAGATTTCATCAGTTTTTGTTTACTACTTGATTGCCCTAGATTTCAAAAATGTCCAATATGGAACACAGATGTGGAATATGTGATTATAAGGCACATATCCCGAGCAAACTCCAGAAGCATATGAGAGTACACACAAACGAAAAACCCTACAAGTGTGATATCTGTAACAAACGGCCTTTCAGCAAGTTTGGTCTTAAGCGTCACATTACAGGAGTTCATGAGAAACTTAGACCTTTCAATTGTGAACATTGTGATAAGAAATTTGGAAGAAAGCAGCATTTAAAGGATCACACAAGACTACACACAGGAAAAAAACCATTCCAGTGTTCAATATGTGACAAGCGCTTTTCGCGTAAAGGGACTCTTACTAAACATATAAGATGTCATACTGGCGAAGAACCCTACAAGTGTCACGATTGTGATCAGAAATTTTCCAGCTCATCAAACCGTTTGTCGCATCGGAAAAATGTTCATGGTAAGAACTTAATTTTTTAAGTAAACATATTTCAAAGAAAAGTATTTCATTTCTTATATTTCATTTTTTTCCTGTACAGAAGAACGAGCTAACTCCTTTGGTTGTGTTTTCTGTGCTTCCCAATTTTCAACTTTACCAATACTACAACGGCACATTTTTGTCCACACAAAAGAGAAACCCTTTTGCTGTCTTGCATGCGACCTAAGTTATGCTGCTAAGGCTACCTTAAAACATCACGTCTATCATAAGCAAGCCAGGTTCAATAGTGCTAACCGGTGGCGGCATGAGACGGATAGCCATCGACTTGGCACGGATAGCCCAAATCACCCATCTACACAACATTGCGCACAAAGCCTAGCATGTAGCCGTCGCCGATGCATTTACATGCATGCATCCGTGCGGTCTCACTTTCCAAAAAAGCGTGGCAAAGTTTGAATGGTGAGAAAGCAAAGGCCAGCTCAAGCACAACACAATGCATAATATTTAGGACGCTTGCTGGTTTTTTGGCTAGAAGCAGCTGATGTTGTGCGATGGTGATGATGATGATGATGGCGACTCCATCTCATGCCGCTATCGGTTAGCACTATTGAACCTGGCTTGATCATAAGCATTCTGATGATCGAAACCACCAATGTGGTTTGTGTGAAAAGGCGTTCAAAACCCAAACGTGTCTGCACAAACATCTGAAAAGGCATTTGGGTGAAAAACCTTATAAGTGTTCTACCTGTAATGTGAGCTTTTGCAGCAAACATGAACTAAATAGACATACACAGAAACATGATGGAGAAGTTTTTAAATGTACTATTTGCGGAAAACAACTGACACATATGGATGGTCTGAAACAACACATTAAGCGACTACACACTATTTTGTAAAATTCTTGATTTCAAAATCAAATTGTAGATTGAACTTAGTACACTTTAAAACAAAATAATACTTAATGACGAATAGCTATATTATATAATTGATACATATGTTGTTTTCAAATTATTTATTTTGTGCTTTATTTGTTTTGATATATTTTGAAAATTGTTGATTTTTTGAAATTAAATGTAAATTTGGCAAGTAAAAATGGAAAACAATGTCAAATTTTTCTGACTAGAATGTTTCGTTTGCTATTTATCAAAAAAGAGAAAGCATATCAAGCAAAAGTTTTAAAAGCGCATGTGGAGTATGTGACGCGTTTCATACATATTTTGGTTCAAGGTTTTTAGGCATCAGATTTGGTCTCCCGTCAAAAAATTCATGAACGTAAAGATATGCTATTTCGTGTTAATTCTGAGTATCAAATAGCTAATAGATTTTAAATTTTTAGCAGGAGAATCCGCAATAACGTTTCGCTGCATTTTTTGTGATTTTGGTTTTCGATATTTGGTGCATCTTCAACATCGCGTTTTCATTCACACAAAAAAACCTTTTAGCTGTATATTGTGTGAGAAAAGCTTTCCTTGCAAGTGTTCTTTAGAATCCCACATGACGCATAAACGTTCTGAAAAACACAGCTTTTTAAATTAGTGTTTTACTCACCATATATACTGTTGGTAGCGTCATGTCTTGCAAATTGTTAAAGCTTTGTCAAATACAGATAGACATGCCTATAAGTCGATAGATTATGGCTTTCTTAACAATATTTACACAGGACCTTTAATGTTTTGCTGGAGTTTTTCATGTGATTCGTAAACCATTGAAAGACACTGGTACATAGGTGTTTGAACGGTTAGGATCAACGGTTGTGCTCCTATAATATTGTAAACTTGAAGCGCCTGTGTAAATATTGTTCAGAAGGCCATAATCCGTCGATTTATAGGCATGTCTATCTGTGTTATGAGTTTTCACTCAAAAATTGTACCATAGGATTTGTATGTAAAACTCTGAACTTCATGTAGCCAAAGGTGATAATGGATCACGTTTTGGGAGTTCTGCCTAGCAACACTTTTGATAAGCTCCTCAGAGCTATCAAACGGTATGTGTGTAAACCCGGAGCATCGTGGGCCCACTCTCCGTAAGGTTAGGAATATGACCCGTTAGAAGTTCTAATCTTGACAATTTTCCATGGCACGCTAAATTTTCTAAACTCAGTTAAGAAACCAATTACTAACTTGTATAGTTCCACGTATTAACAGACGTTCCTTTTCTTAGTAATTGCAACTTGTATCTAATGAGTAAACCGGACTAAAAGTTTGCTGTGTTTTTGTCCCGGAAGCCAAATGCCAATTGGTTTTGTAAAAACGTCGGTTACAATACAAAAACCAATATCGACTTGTAAAATTTAATTTTACAAATGCCAATGCCTACTGTATATTAACAGAACAATATCAAAGTTTTTGGAAACAGCCTAATATACTGCATATACTTAGACGTATATTGAGGATTTGTTTGTTGTATTGGGAATTCTAGTACACCTTTTTTAAAACGAATCTAAAATGCCCTGTAATATATGAATACAGACATGCAGATTTATTAATAATACGCATCTTAATAATTAATACTATGAGAATATGCATTACGACAGACCGAAGACATTAACAATTTAAGCCAGATTACGAATGATTAGTATAAGTGTTTGTGAATAGGTTTTCGTTACATGGAGTGTATGAATTGTAATGTTTATGAAAGTTTAGGTTTTCCGATGTGGTTTCTGGAACAACAAAAAATAGCAGTTTGCACCCATAGTTTATGTTTTTTCACGCTTTTAGTATATTTCGTTAGTCCGGTGTCTTGTTAAAATAATGGAAAGGTATTTACAAATTTGAAAACAATTTTGTGTACATGGCTTTGCAATACATAAATCAAACAAGGTTAGAATGTAATCGTGTCATAACAATAGTGAAAAATTAGATTAAACTTTTACATCTTAAATCATCTGGCATAATTTAAATATAGTTTGTCACTTTTTAGAACTAAATCTCGAACAATTTAAATGTTTGAAGCACATTAAGTACTAAGATTACATTTCCTGAAGGTTTTACCTATTTCATTCCGTTGAAAGATCTGAAGCGTTGCAAAAAGTGGAAGCATTTTGCACAAGCCAACAAAACTTTAATTGCATTTGTTGTAAATGCAACTTCTCAACAGTTTGGTTATTCAGTTTTCAGAGACGAATTATTTTTCATCTTGCTTGTTCTGGTTTTGATTATGATAAATAACCAAACTCTTAAGTTGTGGTAGTAGTTTCAGAAATTCGTAGCATATGCTTTTGTCAGCAAACAAAGCTAAAAACTGTATGCTTGGAATTGGTTTATGTTTTACATCTGAAGGCATTGTACAAATCATTTTTTCGTTAAAGTTCATAATCTCCAATTCTAAAACATTTGAATCTTGTATACCTTGAAGAAGTTGTGATAAACACAAAGGCTGGTCAAGAGAAGGTAGGAATCTCAGAACTCGTAACTGTAAATCACTTAAACTATTCAGTAATTTTGGCAGTTTTTTATAGTTCCTGGACATTGCACCATCTAAAAACAGTTCAGTAAGGTGCGGCATAGAGATTGCGTATTTAGGACTCCAATATCTCAATGGAATTCCCAGGCTTTTAATTGTGTTTTGTTTGCAAAATCGTTTTATAAAATGTGATATTTCTTTGGTGGCTACAGGAGTTCCTTCCAGAATGTTCAGGCTCATTAAGCTAGTCAGTTTGCAGCACCATTTGTAGTTTCGGATAAGTTTATTTATGTCACAATGCGGGATAAATGTTTTATCAACATAAAAACCAATACCAATTGCACGTGCATTTGTCGCAAATTCTAAACATTGGAATATTTTCCTAACAGTTTCGTAAGCGTTTTCAATTTGCTGAGGGAAAAACAAGCCAAAGTCAATATTCAGTTCGTGTACATATCTACCATGAGACTTTAGGAGATCCCAAGTACAATTCAAAAACTCTTCGGCGTTTAATTGGGCAGCACGTTTCTCGTCGTTCGTGTAGTCATCAGGCTCATTTCGTAAAAGATTTATGGAATATAAACTGAGCGCATTGTCACTGCTAGCGAAAGTTTCATTGTGAAATCTCACTATATCTTTTGGATCCCGGAGTAAAACACATGGAGCCCCATAAATCCTTGTACTAAATCCATCACCGTTACCACAAAAATATTGCACGCGTTGAAGTATTTCCCTCAAATTACGTGGTCGTAAAACCATTTGAGATTTTATACAACTGTTCACGGCTTCATACCAATCTTTGGAAACCAAGCGGCATGGTAAAATTGCTTTACCAGAGTTTGAGAACATTGGAAGCAATTTCGGAAAAACCTGTTGATTTTTTATTTATTCATTAATAATTGATAAGTTATGTTTAAATACAAACAAATTGATTTTTAAATTGCTTTGTTAATAAAAGTACCGCACCATTTCAGCAAGCAACAACGTTTTCTTTGAATGAAAACAACTACTAAGAACCTCGTTTGATAGTAGCACATTGTAAATGCTCTCCTTGTCCCCTAGAAGTTCCAATATTATTTCCCAAATCTAAAACAAAATTCATTTTGCAATTAAATTTCAGCTAGTGTAAGTTAGTAAGCTCAAAACCTACAATCTAAAATGGATACTAAATTCTTTATAGTACTAGGGTTTACAAAAATCACATTTCGGCTTTTGTAGAGCTAAATCAATTAGCTTCAATTTAAAATGGATAATAAATTTTAATGTATTCATCAACCTACCTCTTCGGGAAATATTTTAAAAGGGTGCGTAAATTGTTTACGTCCTAGTTTGCGGGACTGACTAGACTTCTGTTTCTGAGTAGATTTAAATTTTTTGCGCGACATGTTACAATTTAAATACGTATAAAATTACAAAACTATGAACGCAAGTTACTGCACGAAGGCAATTAATATCTTACCAAATGGCGTAAATGAGTTTGTAACACAGAGATTTATACTGTTTTGCTGGCAACAGGTAAATAATTAGAAGCACCAAAATTTATATCCTAAAAATGACAGTACGCAGAATTTATCTAAAGTCAAGTGACGGCACAGTTTACGAAGCACTTTAACGCAAACTCAATTATTTTTTATTTGATTTTCGATATCTACAGATGAAAGTTTTATGGCGCATTTCTCAGAACTGGAACTTTCCTTGTGGATATTGTGAAAATGAACCGGCTTCCTTAATGCGTTTCACGCATTAACACGTTGAATTCACAAAAAATAAAATATGCGACTTTAGTAACGTGGCACAAGCGGAAGCTAACACATTGAAGAGTATGCACCAAAGTACCTGTTGTAGCAGTACTAACAGCAGGCTATGTACATGTTTGACACTTTATTCTAAGCTTCGTATATTATAGGACAGAGTTCAAAATTTTAGGTACTTTTTATGAATAAGGCTTTTATTGAATTTCCAAAGCTGTACTTCGAAGTAATATGCATAGTAGAATTAGTTCCCAGAAATCTATTATGTAGCATTTTTAAGACTCACTCGCTCCCTTTAGGGCACTTTAGGATTTTCCTCGCTTTAGGTGCACTGAGTATAATTTTTCAAATGTACATACTTAATTGAGTTTTTGTGCAGTGAACACAGAGAAAACATCACAAACTTAACACCTGAAAGTTAGTTTTATGAGATTAGAGTACCGTCAAAGAGATGTACGCTTTTAGTAAACGGTTTGTGCAAGACTAATGGTTGTGTCATACTTTTAGTCATAACCTCTAATATGGGTGGATATGCAATGTCATTGGATATGTATTGGGTTTATATGACAATGGTTTGGTTAAATCGTGTACCCTGTTTGAAATTTTTATCTAGGTTAGTTTTATCTGTTCTTCAGAGATTTATGAGTAAGTAAAGCTCGTAATCCAGCTTAACTGAGCTGAAAGTTTTCTTGTTGGTGTGTACACATAGAGTGTTGTAAAAGTACCTTGTTCCGTTTTATAGCATTAACAAAATGTATAAAGATACATATTAAAGGGTATGACAATATTTTCCAAAACATTCGGAAACCTTACGTGACATTTCACACATTTGTTAAAATACGAGGTAGCACTTTACCTGCATTTTGTAATGAAGCTTATCGATTTTCAATACGAACATATAATAGCTGTTGACAAGTTGTAAGTCTGTTCTGGGCCAACAGATATTTCTTTAATATTCATAGAACTACATGAAATGAAAATATTTATTACTGCCTGATATTTGCAGGTACACGTATGCCTAAGAAAAAACTTTTTGTGGAATGAATGATGAAATATCACATTACTGGACGTTTGTAATGCTTGAATACTGCTACAGATAAGCCGCAACATTAGTAGCTACAATTTTGTGCCTCAACGTTAGTCACATTATCTTTCCAGGTTCAAAATAATTTTCATAAGTTAGTTTCCAATCTTGAAAATTGGAGGTCTACAATGTTGTTTTCCAAATCAGCATTGCAGTATTACAAAGAGGTCTCATTTAGAATTTATGCAGCAAATGAAGTACTGAATACTTAAATTGAAAACCTTTCGAGGGTAATCGTATTATGTTTTTGCACGTATTTCTTTTTCTGAGAAGGCATTTAAAAACTTTATATGTCGAAATTGTACACTCTTTTGGGAACTTGCCTGCACATAGCAAACATGAATGCATTTCTGTAATAGCAGTTCAAGGTTGTGCAATCCATTTTCTTACCAGCATGTACTTGTATGGCATGTTTCTGCATGTATTTGTAGCACATCAGCTATTATATTTATAAACATTTCATGCAGTTTTTTGTTTAGCAACGTTGTACGCTAAACCTACAGTATATCGTCAGGGTCTTTCTCCGATATCGTAAATGCAAAACCGGCCGGTTCTAGGATATCGTACATGAAACTTTGGTCTGTTCTAGGATATCGTACATGAAACTTTGGTCTGTTCTAGGATATCGTACATGAAATTTTGGCCTAAACTAGGACCTCGTATATGCACTTTTGGGGCGAAAGGAGATATGGCTACCATCTTGTTGCCTATTTCATTTTGCGCATTTTGATGTGTCGTTCATCTAGCTCGTTTGTTTACAAGTGCTAGTATCTATGCAATGGTGAACATATAAATGCAGATATGCCATGATAAATAGCTGCATTTTCATCAGTTTTTTGTAAATCTGAAAGCATTTAAGTCAACCAGAAGTCATTTTTTGGGTTGAAAAACATATTTTTGATAAAATCACTGCACATTTGAAAGTTTGCATAATTTTTAGTGCCAAATTTAGCAAATGTTCTAAAAAGCACTGAAAATTGGATAGATTTAGTTTTTTGAAAATTACTCAAAACCAGCAAAAACGTACTTACGAGGTCCTAGTTCAGGCCAAAATTTCATGTACGATATCCTAGAACCGGCCGGTTTTGCATTTACGATATCGGAGAAAGACCCTGACGATATGCCATCCACTCTTCTGTAAAGTAGCAAAAAGATTGCGGATTGGAAGTCAGTTTGTAATAAGAAAGACTTGTCTGCATTAGTGTTCCTAGTTTCAAAAACCAAGCTAAAATGTTTAGCTTTCTAAAAATTAAAAGTTATGTGTACTTTTTTGTTTGCTTCAGATTATTAAATATTTCTAAATCTTGAAACCTAAATCCAGTAGACTTGAGCGTTGTTCCTACTTGTTTTGGATTTTGTGCTCTGCTGCATGGCAATGAACTGTGATAACTTGCAAACAACCATGTCAAAATTAGAACCCAAATGCAGCATCGGAGAGTTCAAAGCAAAATTCCTGAGTCATCTCCAGCGCCACATGAGGGTGCATTTAACAGAAAAGCCATACAAGTGTGACATCTGCAACAAGCGGTATACAAGCAAATCTCATTTAGCCCGTCTCATTTCTTTTTACGTTTTGTCTGTATTTTAACTCCTGAGGAAGAAATTAGTAAAATTTCGAAAGCTTGAGTTGATTAAACTACCAGCATCCGTTAAGCCCTTCTTTTACTTCGTACTAACCGTCACATTAGCACAGTTCATCAAAACCAACGACGTTTCAATTGTGAACACTGTGAAAAGAAATGTGGAACAAAAGATAAGTTAAAACGTCACACCAGAGTGCACACAGGAGAAAAACCATACCAATGTTCAATTTGTGACAAAACCTTTGCACAAGAAGGACATCTTACTGTTCACATGACATGTCATACTGGCGAAAAACCATACAGTTGCAATGATTGTAGTCAAACCTTTTCCCAATCATCAGTCCAGTCAAGACATAGAAGACTTCACGGTAAGATAAAACTAGTTGTCTAATTTCTAAATATCCAAAATCTCTTCTCAAAAGATATAAATGTTTTTCAGACAAATCCGCTTAGCCTTTCGGTTGTGTTTTTGTGGCATGGAATTCCGAGGGTTAGAAGAACTTAAGCATCATATTTTTGTACACACAAAGGAAAACCCGTTTAGTTGTCCGTCGTGCGACAAAACGTTCTCATGGAACCATACGTTAACATCCCACATCAAGCACATGCATTCGGATAGACATCTGCACAGGTGCGGTTTGTGTGAAAAGACATTCAAGGTCCAATCCTCTTTGCGTTTACATCTTCTAAAGCACTAGGGTGAAAAAGCGTACAGGCGCTCATCATGTTATGAGAGCTTCGACAACGTGCAGCAATTGCGCAAGCATAGCAAGAAACATAAATGAAAAGGTCTTCAGCGCATTATTTGCTTTCTTAATTTATTTGTTTATTGTGGTGTATATAGAGAACTGTCATGCAAGGATAGTCTCGAAGAACGCATGCAGCTTTCAGAATTAATGTAAAAATTTCAAATTAGAATCTCCTATATTATTTGGCACTGTATAATAATTCTGTTCTTTTTACATAGTTGCGTAACTTGTTTCCTTTTAAATAAAATAAAAGTTTTTAGAAACTTTACAAATGAGCGGAGGAGCTAGAACTCTTCTGTTGTGTTGTTGCTGCTTCTCAGTTTTCAGTAATCCGCTTAAGTAGTTAACATTTTAAGCATTCTTTGGTTGCGGCTGTATAAGGGGTGCTAGAATTTGCATTGCTGCAGTATTGAGAAGTATACTTAAGGCTGTATTCACCTAATGAAATATTAAATACATAATGCTTAAACTTGTTGTTAATCGGATTAAACTTTCTGAGAACAGGTACACACAATTTCCAAAACTGACTTGGTGTGTACTCTACCATCTGAAGTTTTAAACGGTGTGGATCCTCAGAATGGTCTGTGCTTGCAACGTTCACATTCAACCTGGTAGTAGCAGTTCAATATTGTACGATTGAGTCAACACCCCACAACTAAGAAGCAATATTTTTATCATCGCAGCAAATGTTTAAACTCATTTGTATGCTGGAAATCTGGCATTGATTATTAGGGAAGAAACGTTCTGTTTGTTTAGAATACAAACCGTTATCGCTTATAAAACTATATCAACATATTGTGCCTCTTGGGTTTCAATGCAAGGAAACCTGTTTATTGACAAATCAAATATTTGCTTACCATTCACTACGAGCGTGTATAAAATACATTCTGCTATATCGTCTCATAAAACTGAAATATACTAGAAATAAAACCACTATTTTCCATTGTTCATTTGTAACTTTGCAAAAACGAAAAAAAATTTAAAACAAATTTAAAGTGTTGTTGTTAGTTTGGTTCAGTAAATTAAATATTTCCTGTTTTTTTGTTATAACACACAAGCTACAAACATGTCGAAAAAGTTTAAAATGCTCGAAGCGAAACACAAATGTGGCGTTTGTGAATATAAAACACACGACTTGTGTAATCTACAGCGTCATATGATAGTGCATACAAAAGAGAAACCGTACAATTGCAAAATCTGCAGCAGACAGTTTACATCCAAAGCAAATCAACAACGTCACAACAACACGGTTCATGAGAACCATCGAGCCTTTAAATGTGAACATTGCGAAAAGAAGTTTGGAGCCAAACATGAGCTGGAATGTCACACAAGATTACACACAGGAGAAAAACCATATCAATGTTCACTTTGTGACAAAGGCTATGCACATAAAATATCTCTTACTCTTCACATGAGAGTTCATACAGGCGAAAAACCTTATAGTTGCAGTGTTTGTAGTCAACAGTTTACTCAATCATCAACCCTATCAACACATCGGAAACTTCATGGTAAAATATAATAAAATAATTCGTTTGTAAAATCCATGAATTTCTGTAGTAATATATTTATGATTTTTTAAAGAAAAAATCGTTAAACCTTTCTGCTGCGTTTTCTGTGATAAGTCGTTCAGAGAATTGAAACTCCTTCAACGGCATATTTTTGTCCACACAAACGAAAAACCGTTTGCTTGTTCTTTTTGTGACAAGACGTTTTCATTGAGGAATTCGTTAACATGTCACATCAGCATTAGACATTCTGATGAACGTCTGTACAAATGCAATTTGTGTGACAAAACATTCAAGACCCGACCTTGCTTACGTTTCCATCTGCAAAATCATTTAGGTGAAAAGTCCTACAAGTGCCAAACATGTAATGAAGGCTTCAACAATGCGAGTCAACTAAGCACTCATAGTAATAAACACAAACGAGATGTTTTCAAGTGTAACATTTGCTATGTAGAGCTGGCGCGTAAGGATAATCTTAAACGGCACTTGAAGCGTGTACACAAGCTGTAGATGTTTGATAATATAATCACCAATAATATTCAACATTGTTTTAAAATATGCTGTTTACACAACAGTGTTGCTTTTTACTATTTTATTTTCTATTAAACATACTAAAAACGTTCCATTCAAATATGTACGTTGAGCTTATGTTTTAATATTATTACTATACAAATTTTGAAGTTTAAATACCGTATTTATTCGATTTATACCCCCTGGTAAAATTTCAAATCTCAAAGGAGGTTAAAATTCGAGCGGGGTCATAAATCGAGCGAGGGGTGTAAATCGAATAAATACGGTATAATTAATAAGTGCTTTGTTTATAGATTTAAAAATGCTACGAAAAAAACTTTGAGTATAAAAATATTTTTATTTGTCAGAACATCGTGTTTTGCTTTTCTGTGAAGATTTTGCATTATCATAATGAATCCCCATTGCTGAAAGGAAGGAGTTTGAAACAGGCAAATGTTTTTCCTAACAGTGATTTAAATTATACAAAAAATATTGTACGTGAACACAGGACCTTATTCAAGTTTATTCGTGATTTTGAAAGTTCAGCAATGCAAAAAATTGGGTTCTGCCTAAATTAAACATATCCTGGTATAACGCCACTATTGCAATGTTGGTTTTCAATAAATATTTATTTATATACGTTTACATGAAAGCATTTGAATAATACTATACTTTACATTTCGCAGTTGTTGATAATTATGTGCGACTTTAGTGTAAATGCAATGAATTGCCACACTGCACGTTTCCCGTACCAAAACAAGGGTTACCAAATCACGCAAGCGTGTACACAGGAAAAATCTATTCCAGTATTTAATTTGCGATGCAATTTAACTTACAATGGAATAATTTTAATGGTAAACTAATCTAGACATAAATAGAGTAGTTTTTTATAAAGTGTATACTTCCTGCAATACAATTTATATTTACTGTTTCAGAGGAGAATCTGCTGAAAATTTTAGTTGTGTTTTCTGTGTAAATGTATTCAGTTAAGTCAGTTAAGCGGATTAAAATCTACACGTATACGAACATGCAGCTTCTGAAAATTCACACTGGTTTTTGATAACACCTTCAGATTCAAAATACACTCATTTATTTTATGCATACTCCTACATTCAAAACAAACACTTTCGGGTTAATACCAACTACCGGTAGTAGATACATACATATAAATTCTAAAACCTTACGTCCTTGTTTTTCTGTTTCCATATGTTACGCCATTTTAAACTTGTTAGTGATCACACTAAAGAAATATTTAGGAAGTAGCATATCTGCGTTGAAAGTACGTAATCTGTATTAAAGATATCTGCTTGTGAGTTTTTGTCACGTAGATTAATCCTCTTATATGAGCTTACCAGCACCTCTTGTTGTGGCCAGTTACAAAGATTCGATTTCTAAAAAATATTCTACATAAATTAATGGCGTGTAATTTCTCGTCTATGGGAAAATACTCATCTATCTATGGGATTAACGACTTATATTGTGGGAGGTAAAAAATTCAGTACTCCCTTATCCGGGAGTATTTTTCCACGGATAAGTGAGTATTCCACCATTTTTGTGAAACATAATTTGAGATTTTGTCCCCGTGTTGTATTTTATCATGCCAAAGTTAAACTTCCTGTGATTGGAGTGATCTTGATTGTTGGTTAAGGCAGAGGTGAAGTTAGGTAACATTACATAAAAATTGCTTGGTGCATTTGAAATGCAAGATCAGGTTTTCAAAATTCCCCAAATAATTACTGGATTCACTAAACCTAGAATGCCGTGGTCAATTTTTGGTGCCACCGCCAGCTTTCATCTATACGATGTAATGCAATAAGCTGTAAAATAAGTCCAAGAACAATGCAACAGTGTCATTATTAGTCTATGCTACACAATTAAATGTTCTTGACGAAGTGATTGAAAAAAACAATACTGAAGTCCCGTTTATTTCACATTAGTCACTCGTGGCATAAGGCAAACCTTAAATGCACTGACACTTCATCTGATAAATCTTAACACTCGATTTTTGAGCGTTGCTTTGCATTTTTGCCATTAACCCAGTATTATTCACATATTTCCTGGTTGCTTGTAAGTTTTCTACTGACTCAGTAACCTTTGCTGGCTGTCTCTACTTAAAAGTACAGTACAGGGACAAATTCTCAAGTTTTGTTGCATAAAACAGGTGGAATATTCACTTATCTCTGGAAAAATACTCCCGGATAAGGGAGTTCTCGAATATTTTACCTCGCACAATAAAAGTCGTTAATCCAATAGACGAATGCAGATTCTCCCAGGACGAAAAAGATTATCTCTAAATTAATCTGTTCTAATATTTCTACACTTTTCCAAAATTCATATAACACGCTAAGCAAAACACATTTTATACGATATCATTTTTAAGTTAAGCGGATTAATACTTGAGGTCATAATGTTACTACCCATTCCTCCATTCGTGTAACAATTGCCTGTTGTCTGTGCATTCCATGTTTTATTGCGGTACATAGTGACTAAAGCACAAGTTGTTTGTACATGAGTGTTGACTTGGAATGCAGTGTAAAGCATATTACTTGTCGTCTTCACTACTTGCCCTACGCATTTGCTCGATACAATTAACAAACAATTTCCAAGAATTGCACAGAACATTAGGAGGGGACTCGACTTGTAAGCTTTCAGTTTTCAATAACTGACAACTGAAGGGGCTTTCATTGGGGAAGTGTTAACATGAATACATAGGCATAAGGTACATATCTCGTTTCAAATGCTCAGTCGAGAAGTGTACCTAACGCACCTGATAACATGCATTCACCCCCGCTATGAAAGGTTTTATTGCAAAGCGCAACGTGGCTGCTAGTAAATACTCTGCACTATCCAATAGATGAACACAGTGAAGACTGCGTGAAAGCAGACGAAACTTACCTGCATTCTGCAGTATTGTTCCATCTTTGAAAGATCAAGCAACGGTGCAAGAGTTATAACAAAGAAATTTCAGATAACTTTTTCAGAATTTGCCACGCTTATAAACAAACCTGACTTTAGTGACGTGGGCACTACTATTTAACCTTTTGATTTTTGTGGGGGTTTCCTTGAAAAATAATTCAGCTGATTGAAACTCATCAAACGCAACGACGGAGAGTTCAAAAATGGCCAAGCCAGAGCACAAGTGCAGTCTTTGTGAATATAAAGCAAAACGTACAAGTGATCTCAAGGATCATATGAACGTGCACACAAAAGAGCAATTTCACAAGTGTAGTATCTGCAACACGGGATTTGCATCCAAACGAAATCTAAAGTATCACATTAGAAGAGTACATGATAACCACCGGCCTTTCAATTGTGAACACTGTGAGAGGAAATTTGGATCAAAGCATCATCTAAATATTCACACAAGAGTGCATACAGGGGACAAACCGTACCAATGTTCAATTTGTGAAAAAAGCTTTGCACAAAAGGGATCACTTATTAATCACATGACATGTCATACTGGAGAAAAACCTTATAGCTGTCAGATTTGCAATCGGAAGTTTTCCCAATTACCACACCTACTGAAACACAGCAAACGTATTCATGGTAATTATTTACAAATTTAATTTTCAAACGCATTTCCAAGGAATGTAAAATATTTCATTCTTGTATTTATTTTTATCATTGTACAGAGAAACGAGCTAAAGTTCTCCTTTGCATTTTCTGTAATTCAGGATTCGAAGACGTTTCAAATCTTAAACGACATATTTTTGTTCATACAAAAGAAAAGCCGTTCGAGTGCCCCTCTTGCGACAAATGCTTTCCCTGGAAGGATTCATTAAACAGTCACATCCAATATAAACACTCTGATGAGCCGAAGTATAATTGCAATTTGTGTGAGAAGGCATTTAAAACCAGGATTTTATTACGTTTACATTTGCAAAAGCATTTGGGTGAAAAAACGTACAAGTGCTCTGCATGTAGTGAGAGCTTCTTCACCTTGCAGGAGTTAAAGAGACATACACAGGAACATACTGGAAAAGTTTTCAGGTGTAATGTTTGTGAAAAAGGACTGGCCAGCAAACATAGTCTTACAAACCACATGAAGCGTTTACACAAAACCTAAGACTTTCATTCTGTAACTATCCATATATCTTTAAAAGCATTGTTTTTACTGGATTGTGTAAAATGTTTCATGATTCAGTGGGTTTTCAAAGTTGTGTATATTTTTTAATTGTATATTTCATAATTTGTTTTACCAAACGCAGTTGTATGTAAATCAAATAGGTAATTTAGTTGGTACGGTACAAAAATAAGCCTTGTTGTTTGAAGTTCAGCAATGTATTAACCGTCGTTTGTTGCAGGTGTGTACTAAATGCCGTTTAAAAATTTTAAGCAAAAATAAATTAATATTTCAAATCCTTGTTTCTTCTTTCTATATTAAAATTTTTCAACTGTTCTAAAAAACCACAAATCAAAGTTAGGATTAAATACAATGCATTTTTTCGTCTTACACTTTTCCATTTCAGTTAAACTTCCTGTAAAATGCAAGTTATGGACAAAAAACATAAAGAATATTGCATTCATCGTAAACATAAGGTTGAGTGAATAGAAACATGGCAGTCTAAGTATTGAGTGTTCAAGGTGCATTTGGAGTTATGCAGATTAAAAAGAAATTCCTACTAATCAATGCACGTTTGCAGCCTTCATAATAATTCATCTACAAATTAACAGAATACCCTGGCTTAATGTGCAATATGTACATTTACAATGCATTGCAAAAAAATCCGTGCAATGAATAAGTTTTTGTTTCCACCTTTAAAACATAGTAAGCAGTGTTAAAACAACAAAAATCTGTATATTTTAGCTACCACACGCTCTTTTAGTTGTAGTCTTTGTGCAATATTTAAAACGTTTTTCAGTAAAATCAATTTTACCAACTTGGCATCGAAACACGTGCAAAATATAATTGCAATCCTAAAGCTAATCAAACAAACATTTTGGTTAGAAGGTTGGTTAATAATACGCCGAAAGTGCATTTTTGAAAACAAACCTTACGTCACTCATCTTTACACAATCGCTGTAATATATTCAAATTTGTTAGGGAGATACTCCTATTCACAAATCAAAATTTGACAATGCAATGTGTAAGTGGAATAAATTAATTAAAACCAAAGAGATTTCAAACTGAACACAGTTTCAATGCCTTGATAATGCTCTACCAAATATTTAAAATGTAGTATGTTTGTAACAACGTCGATTAAACGAATACTAGTGTACCTATCGCACGTTGTGTACATAAGCCGAAAACGGGATTTGGTCCTTGCTGCCATCATCAGGCTGAACTTTGTATAGTATAATCAGCCTTCAATAATCCACTTTAGTAGCATTGGATTTAAATTTTTAGTGTTTACGATAATTTTAGTCTGCATTGATATAGTAAAAGATTGTTTGTATTAGGGCTTGCGCAGGTATTCGAGCATAAATCATAAACATTTTGGTGGTAGTTGGATATAACATTTTTGCACATAATTACTCAAATAACATTGCAGCATAGCATAGCATAGCACATGAGGTGTAAACTTGTTCAAATTGAATTTTCGTAGTTGGCGATTATAAAGGTTCTTAAAATTAGTAAGCACCTTGGTCAGGTCGAAGTTAGAAATTTTGTTATCATCTCTTAGTAATTGGTTTTATTATTTAAAAACATTTACATTCTGCGGTTAATGATAATTTAGTGGAAACTGATTTCTGCAATCATATCAAAATTCTGACTTTTAGGAGTTTTGCACGAAATAATGCACCTTTTTTAGAATAAAACCTTTCCGTGTTAAGTAAAGCAAATAGTACACAGGTTGGTGCATATACTTTTCAGAATGTAAATACATGAGTTCCATATCTTTGCCTTCTAGATGCAGTTAGGCCGATTTATTGTCTCTTCTCATATCGTTACCTCCGCAAGCTAAAGCACCAAAGCAATTTGTCTCGGACAAGAGAAGGACCCAAAGCGATTTGCTAGCATCAAGGAAAGGGCCCAAAGCAAATTCTACTATTTTTGATTGGGCTCATTGCAAGTTCACGGAATGCTATTTTAAGGGCCCAATGCAAATTCCGGGCATACTGCGACTTTTTCGTGATCCGGTTCTCCGTTCAATTTGCTTCATTTTGATACCCAAATCATTAGTATATGCCGTGAAGTACTCGGAAACGGATCTCATAAACATGTGACTGCATAATCAGTTCTTTTGGAAAAAAAGCTTTGAAATTCAATTTTATTAAGTTATTGTTGTTGATTAAACTTTGTGAGCCGAAAACCGGATTACTGGTGCTTTCGAAATGGAACAAAATATATGAAACCAGTTTTCTGAAGAGGAGTTAAATGCAGTTTGCAGGGCAATAAATAAATTTCTAAAAACTGTTTCTACATTTTTCTCCATACTTCTTTTTTTGCATTGGGCCCTTAAAATAGCATTCCGTGAACTTGCAATGAGCCCAATCAAAAATAGTCGAATTTGCTTTGGGCCCTTTCCTTGATGCTAGCAAATCGCTTTGGGTCCTTCTCTTGTCCGAGACAAATTGCTTTGGTGCTTTAGCTTGCGGAGGTAACGATATTAAATTTCAGTTTTCGCGTGAATTTTGGTTCCGTATAATACAACAGAGTCCATTCATCATATTAGTATTTGCACGTAAGCATTGAAGGGAGCCACTCCTCTGTGATAACTTTTACAAAAAGCCGATTAACTGAGCCTAAAATCTTTGTGGACAGGATTACCCAAACAGGGCATTCTTCTTGAAAGAAACTCGCAGTAATCGGCTTTGCACAAGTTTACAAGAACTTTTTTCCCAAATGGTTGCTTCGTTTTACATCATTTAGGCAGCAACTTAAGAAGTTAGCATTTTATAAAAAACCCTGTTTAGGTAAAGAGGATTAAACTCTAGGTACCTGATTGGTAATAAATACAAAGCCATGTAGTACATTGTGTGAATTTTTGGTTTTGTTGGTTTGAAACACGTTTATTAAAAAATGTTTACCGAATTCGAGACTTGTACACTTTTACAAATATGCTACAGAAAGACTAGGAAGACGATTCTGTGTAAGATACCGACCTTCCAGTTAGACCATTTGGTCGTCATTTTCTACTTTTAAACTTTTAAACAATAGAAGATGTGAGTGGATTAAAATTGTTCTTTTGACTAAACCACTTAAAGATTAGAGTCTCTATATTGGAAGGTCGACATATTACACCTTACCCTACCTTGTACAAAAACCTACCTTTACGTTGTACGCAGCTCGGGTTTTAATTGTGGAAAACGTATATGTTGGAAGAACAAATATTTACTTAATAGTAACCATGTGCATATTAGGTACAGTGCGGAGCATTAACTGGCAGCATACATGCATGATGCTACGTGCCAACAATCGGGTAGGTACAAATGCGACCTTTTAGGCAGCAAGCAAGGTTTACATACAGATTTGTACTCATTTTGATAACGGAACACAGCCGCGTAAAGGTTTTTTGAAATCTGTGAGTTGCTTTGTTTTTCAACAGGGATATGTTAGCTCAGCAGTGCTTTATATTTGAATTAAAATCTAGTTCAAACTTTGCAGCTAGGGGTTATTATTTAGTGCAATATTGCCAGACAACAATTTCTGTGAACGCTTATATAAATTTCTAAATATCTGGGAGTTCAAAAATGGTCAAAGCAGGGCATAGGTGCAGCAAATGTGAATTTAAGGCACAATATTTGAGTGAATTGCAGCGTCATATGAGAGTGCACACAAAAGAAAAACCCTACAAATGTCGTATCTGCAGCAAACAGTTTGCAATCAAAGAAAATCAAGAACGCCACATTAAAACAGTTCATGAAAACCAACGACCTTTTAAATGCAAGCATTGTGAAAAGACGTTTGGATCAAAGAAAGAGTTAAATATTCACACATAGGTACACACAGGAGAAAAACCCTACCAATGTTCAATTTGTGACAAAAGCTTTGCACAGATAGGAAACCTTACTGCTCACATGACATGTCATACAGGGGAAAAACCTCACAGCTGCAAGATTTGTGATCAAAATTTTTCCCATCCATCAGCCTTATCAAGGCATCGGATACTTCATGGTAAATTTAGACTAAAAACTCAATATTGAAATATCCAAGAACTCGTCTCAAAATGTATATATGTTGTTTTCAGACAAATCCGCTAAACCTCTTAGCTGTGTTTTCTGCGGCACCCCATTTCTACACTTAAGTGATCTTTGAAAGCATATTTTTGTTCACACAACCGAAAAACCGTTTAGTTGTCGATCATGTGATAAAAGTTTTTCTTGGAGGTGTTCGTTATCTTCTCACATCAAGCACATTCACTCTGATGACCGTTTGTACAAATGTAATTTGTGCGGAAAGACGTTCAAGACCAAGCCTAGTTTATGTGTACATCTGCAACATCATTTGAGAGAAAAATTCTACAAATGCACAACATGTAATGAGAGTTTTTACAATGCAAGGGAATTACACTGGCATAATAAAAAGCATAGATAAAAAGTCTTCAATACTTGCCCTGTATCATTTGTGGGCAACATCTGATTCAAGTAGAGAGTCAAAAAGAACACATGCAGCGTTGGTACACAAGCTTAACAGTTTTACATATTTATTTAGTATCTAAAATTATTGGTTTTGTACCAAATGATACTTAGATAATTTTTAATAAATAGGAGTGTATTTTTAAAGGTCATTTTTTTCTCAATAAATTTCATTTGAATTCTTATAATGTAATGCAAGCAAAGGGCCATATTCACGCCTTATGGAGAGTGGGCCCAAGCCGCTCCGCAATGAGACCTATACCATTCGAAAGCTCTTGACGAGCTGATTAAAAGTTTTGCTGGTAACAAATCTCGATTTTGTGAGCTTTTAGTATTTTTGACCAGTTGAAGTTATGATTTTTACTTGTAAAATATATAGCACAGTAGTTAAGCAAATAATAAAAGCTCAAAGTGCATAGCAAATTGCACATGAATAGATAGATTATGATTTGCTAATCAAGTTTTACAAAGGAAATTGATTGTTTTACATGTGTTATGCATGTAATCTGTAAGATAGTAGAACACGTTGATACCCGGTGTTCTGATGGTTACAAACTAACTTGTCAGTAGTGCTCCTATTGTGTTGTAACTGTCAAGGTCCTGTGTAAAACAGGCTTAGCAAATCATAATCTATCTATTCATGTGCAATTTGCTATGCATTTTGAGCTTTTATTATTTGCTTAACTACTGTGCCATATATTTTACAAGTAAAAATCATAACTTCAACTGGTCAAAAATACTAAAAGCTCAAAAAATCGAGATTTGTTACCAGCAACACTTTTAATCAGCTCGTCAAGAGCTTTCGAATGGTATAAATTTCATTGCGGAGCGGCTTGGGCCCACTCTCCATAAGGCGTGAATATGGCCCTTTGTGCATTAGGTTATGGTAGCCGGCAACTATGTAAAATGACAATGATGAGTATGTTAAACAATTTCAAAATATTTGACCTGCAAAAGCGTAAAACCTAAAATGTATTTATTCGTGTCGGGACATCCAGGGTAGAATTTGTTAGCATCTTACATCAAACATAGGCATTTATATGAGCGTCGGCACGAATGCAATCTGTGCAAAAAGACATGTAAGACCCAATCTTGTTAACGTATGCATCTGCAAAGGCATTTAGGCGAAAAATCATACAAGAAATCTGCATGTTGAACGTCTATCGGAGTGCCGTTTTTCTCAACAGGATGATGATAACATGGAATGTAAGGGCTGAACCTTGGCAAGCTGTTGGCAAGTATGGGTTCCTGAAAAACGTCAGTACTGTCGCCAGACTGACGTTCAAATATTGTTGTCAGCTTATTGCTATAAATAGTGTTTTCAAAAATTCATTTTCTAATTAAAGATATGGTTAGGACGATCTAAGTCGTAATTTGTTTCCTGTAAATATATTCAAATTCTGATATTTTAAAAACTTTGTTTGCGGATTTTTGCAGGTATTAAAACCTTTTTAATTAAAACTTTGATGTTAGTCAAATAAATTTCTTAACATATACATACTCAAACATCTCAGAACAAAAACCTGTGAGTTTTATTTTTTTTCCTTTATGTCTTGAAGCCTGCATAATATTATATCTGCTTACATAGAATAAGTATTTCTATGGTTTTTGCTAACAACAATGTTGCATTAAAACACCATATTCAGACATCATAGAAGCACCTGTGCGTATGTTCTGGAAGGAGTAAGTTCTACGTGATACTATTTATAGTAAGCGGGACAAACTAAGCTAGTATAGGTTTATTTAGAATAATCGAATAAAGCATCTACCATTCAAGACAGGTGCAGCTATCAGCTTTTTCCAAGTGTCAAGATATTTTTCCAACATCAGGAAGTAGCTTCGTTCCACAAAATTAAGGCAGCAACTGAAGTATTGGGTGTGTAAAAAGGAACGGTCTAAGGGGGAACAGAATTGTCCATTCATGAATTACCTTAACTTATTCATTTAACCCTTTTCGAAACACATTTAATTTGAAATATACATGACTTACGCGTATATGGAATCAAATATAGTTGTTAGAATGTGCTGTGTCAGGATGCATTGATGGATTGTCAGTTTTAATTAATTCGATACATATTAAAGGAGTTTAACATTATGTGATTACGGCTACCTAAGGGTTGAGTTTTAACTCGTAATCAGCATTACAGTATCCTAAGGACTTTCATTTTAGGATCACTAGTAACGCAAGCTGTATCAAGCTGCAAAAAACATACGAAAATTTTTCATGGTAAGTGCACATTAACTTGTTTTATTGCCTTATTTTTGGGAGTTGGAAAATTAAAATTAAAAAAAAATATTACAGGAGAATCCATCAAACGTTTTATTTGCGTTTTTGTGGTTTTCGTTTTCGAAATTTGCCAGATCTTTATTGCCACATTTTTATTCACACAAGCGAAAAACCTTTTGGGTGTTGTTTGTGTGAGAAAATTTTTGCTAAAAAGAGCACCCTAACCTCCCACATTAAGCATACTTAGAGATTCTGAGGAACGAAGTTTTCAGTGTGACTTGTAAAGTTATTGAATTCTTCTATTCAAAAAGGTTTGCCCTATATTAAAACAAGTTTTCTCAATATTTGAAGGATATTTTGTGTGTATGTATGCGTTTCACTTTTTATTAAAAGCATTGCGCATACAGAATTAGGCTTGGGTAGCTTGAATTTAATAAACTTGTCAAAAGTATATATACATTTGTTTGTTTGTAACTTGATTTATTTCTTTTTTTAAATAAATAGAGATTGGTTGTAAATTTAGTAGCAGACTTTTACCATTTGTACTGTTGTAAATGTCTCTCAAATATGAATCGAGCATTCAATATAGAACTGAAATACTAGAAGATAAAAGGTTTGGATTTTTTGGTAATTCGTAACACGATAATTATTGAAGTACCGATTTATTCACTACATGTTATACAGCACCTTCTTTAATAGCATGGTAAATAAACGGCAAGCTGCGACAAAACAACCGTCATGGAAGCATTTAAAAGGCATATAAATTCGAAGAAATGGCAATTTTATTGCACTTACTTCGGCAGAGCTTGACAGCCCACTAAATAGTTTTAGTCTATGTATTATTTAAAGTTATGCAATACATGTATGTACTATATACTCTTTAAAATGTTATGAATTGAAGCCTTCAGTTTGATTTGTTTTTTTCAAAGGCTCAACTGAAAAATATATTTTTCAAATTTTGAATGAACAATATTTAAACGAAACGATCTGTACACAATTTATTCAGTAATTTGTTCAAGATTTGGTTGAAGAATGTGTTATGTCCGCAAATAATTAAATTTTAGTAATCCGCTTAATAATGCAGTTTCTGGTTACAGATAAATTGGTGAAGAATTGCTTTCAAAAATCGAACCTGATTTAGCATTATAATAATTGAAAAAATGTTTTTACCAGGAGTTACCCAACAATGAATGTGTGGATAAATAAAAGTTTTGTTTTATACATAGGCGAGAGTCACGTCAAGTGAGACAGTCCATATTTGCGATTTTAAAACTGGGCCAAATAATTTTGTTAAGGTGAAAGTACATTTCTTGTAGATTTTAAAACTGAAGAAATTATCATTTTTGGTTAAGGCGTTGCCATGTTATGAGCATTTTAAATTTAATTATGATACCACAATTAGCAATTTATCTTAACAATTAAGCTTTTTTTGACAACTTTGGCTATCTTGAATATGTTTTGGTGGCTTAGTTCTTCCATTTAAGATTTTAATTTTTTGCAAAAACTTTACTGCTTGTGTAACTGCTTCACGTGACGTCTTAGACTGTCTATTCTTCTCAGTACCTTTCCGCAAATGTTACATTTGAAGACCTTTTCAATATGTGTGTGGGTATGTTTGCTTAGTTGAATCGCGCTGATAAAGCCCTCATTGCATTTAGGGCACTTGTAGGATTTTTCTCCCAAATGATTTTGCAGATGTGACCGTAAGTGGGTTTGGGTTTTGAAAGCCTTTTCACACAAATTGCATTTGTGCTGCCGTTCATCAGAGTGTTTATATTGTAGGTGTTGTAGTAACGACTTCTTCCACGCAAATTCTTTGTCACACGATGTACAACTAAACGGTTTCTCGTTTGTGTGGACAAAAATATGCTTTTGAAATTTTCCCAAATCTCGGAATGACATATCGCAGAAAACGCATTCAAAAAGCTGAGTAGATTTGTCTGCAAACCATCATACATAATTTACGGTAAATTCATGGATTTTTGGAGAAAATATTTTTAGTTTGAGCTTACCATGAAGTTTCTGGTGTAATGACAGGGTTGATGTGTGGGAAAACTTTTGACTGCAAACATTGCAGCTGTACGGTTTTTCGCCTGTATGACATCTCATGTGGGAAGTGAGATGTTCCTTCTGTGTAAAGTATTTGTCACAAATCGAACAATGGTATGGTTTTTCTCCTGTGTGTAATTTTGTGTGACGTTTTAACTCTTGTTTGGATCCAAATTTCTTTTCACAATGTTTACAACTGAAGGGTCGTTTATTCTCATGAATTGTGGTGATGTGACGGCCGAAGTTACTTCTGGCAGTAAAAGACTTGTTGCAGACGTCACACTTGTAAGGCTTTTCCATTGTAGATACTCTCATGTGGCGCTGTAGTCGACACAGGAATTATGCTTTAAAGTCACAAACATTTCACTTATATTCTGCTTTGGTTACTTTTGAATTTCTAGAAGTGTTGGTAATTTATTTGAAGTGTTCACCGTGCTAGTTGACAAACAGCAAGTCACCAAATTCCAGGCGTTCAAGGACAAATCTCAAGTGGATTAATTTTAATAAAAAATTCTAAGAATATTTTATAATCCAAGACGAAGAAACTATGAAAGTTTTAATATTTTAGGTGACGCGGTTTGCTAAAAATCGTATACATTGTGCTTGGATTTTGATTCGCGTACATTAATGCAGACAAGCCCTGCTGATTTCCAGCTTTGCCATAATGCGTATTTTTGCTAGTATACTGAAAAGTGTATGCTAAGCTTACAACGTTGCTAAACACAAAATGCATAAATCTGTAAACAACTATTAGCTGCTGCAGTGCAAGGTATTTACAGGTACATGTAATAGATAAGTATTTTGGTTAGACAAATCATCGTTCAATGCTGAAATACTACTGCCAAATTGTATTTGAATGTGCGCTTAGCGCAGGCTTGTACCTTAAAGAGGTTTCACGCCCCCTGGATACATAAAATGTTTCAATGCATTCTCAGAATATGATGTACGTGTGAAAATTCTAATCCGATTACCCTCGATAGGTTTTCAATAAAACGATGGAATTTAGATTTGCTGAGAAAAGCCTGAATTGAGTGTTTCCTCAACTCTCTATTGCTAACTTGGGGGACAATTCATCTTTTAAGTAGTCCTGATAAAAAATGCGTAAATCCTTTTCCTAGTTAAGTAAGTATATAAAATATGTTATTCCTTTATTAACTTTGACATGTTTTGACGACGGTCTTCAACTCAGAATACGAGTATGTTGTGTGCAATCAAAAATGTAATGTTGTGGAATAAAATATACCTAAAGCATGAGTTTTTTAATCCAAGTGTTCAACTGGGTCTCTGAAGTGAACAAACAACACGTTTTACAATCGAAAATGTAAAATTCTAGTACCTGTATATTTAGTTTTTAGATTAGACCAGTTTCAAGTACAAAATTTGTGCACCGACGTATTTACGCATTTCTTAAACCGAAATAAGCTCATCAATTTTAAAGCAAAAATTCCACGTACACACTCTTTTCTTTGCCGTCTTTTGTAAAAAAAAGTAAAATACAAGGGATTGTATTTACTTCAAGTTCCTAAATATGCAATCTAAAATTTGTAAGGATTACTGCATTTTGAAAGTTTATAAGCTCTGAAACGGTCGTTGCAAAAAATGCAGTATGCAAAGATAAAATATTTTCTATTAAACGCATAACCACGATAATACATTTAGTTGCTTATTGCTCCTCCTTCAGCTTGTTAGTTCGCCCATTAACAAATGATACCTAATAATAGACTATTCCAATTTTATTTAAAAATTCATTTTTCCATATTCTGGAGATATTCTGAAGTGTCGTCTGGTTTGCAATTTTGGCGTACGCGCATTGAGAACTTTCTGGAAACAACCGATCCTGTGCTGCAAACATACATACATACAAACATTCTTCGTTAACTCAAAGTGTTATTAAATTAGATTTAGAAAACGGTGTAGCAAACCGACCAGCCATTTGCCTCCAAACAGCAGCAGATATTCGAATGCTGACAAAAGCTATATGCAACCAACACGGAAATCCGTTTGTTGGCCGATCAGTAAATTATATTTTGAATCTCGAAGAAGTTGCTGATGACAACACCGAAGACATCGAGCTTGAAGATGAACTAGCTGCTTACAATTTTATTCGCACTATGCATTCGTTCGTTCGGAAATTTGGGCATCATATACGGTTAGCAACTTTAGACTTGGCATTACTTGCCGAAGAAGACGACTCTTTGAGAGCAAGTCGCAATTATTCCAGAATTATTCTATGCCTGGGTTATTTGTCTAATGCCCATTCAATCAAAATCGGTTTTAATATACCAGACGAAAGTCCTGTTTTATCATGGTTTGATGGCTTTGTGGAAGATCAACTGCAGCCAGGAAAGCTCAAAAGTCTTAAGTCTTTTGAATTTTTAAGCAATTTTAAAAGCTCAAGTTTTAGAAGCTTGCTAAAATGCATTATGCAACAAGGTAACGCAACTTCAGTTGGTTTTCCAATGTCATTGTGGAGATCAGAATATAAATACTTGTTAAGCAACGTTGAAAGCTTAAGTGTCGACGCAGAATGGTCACCCAGTTACCAAAAATTGGCAAGTATGTTTACCAATTGTAAAACTTTGAAACATTTGAGATTGATACCATGTGGAGCAAAAAATAAGTTTCTAAATATGTCAAATTTGCTAAAACAATTACAAACTTTAAATTTGAAAACACTTGAGATCTTAAATTATAGTCCACTGGTGAAAATATCAACGCCTGGAATAACGGACAACCCCTCTTGTATAGTAAGTAGTATCGAGTTTGTAAGCATTTATGATTCACTTGAGGTGTCCTACGATTTTTTATGTTTACTACCAAGCATCAAAAACTTAATAATTCATGCGAATAATTGGCTGGAGATAAGCTACAATGAAGACTGCTCCCAGCCTCCAGCCACGCTCACAGAAGTTATACGTAGGTATATGTACATAAGTGTGGTAAATGAAAATGTGTCTATTTGGAACATGCTTCCAAGTCTACAAAATTTGACCATATTATGCTGTCGGGTACGTCTGAAAAAGTTTTCAAGTGAGTATAAAAACAAGTATTTCCAGATAGAAATGTAAAATTTGTTTAATTTAGTTTATTTTTTGTCTCAATTTTTGTAAAATTCAACTGCGTGCTAACTACAACAATGTTTTGTGAAATGTAAATGCTTTTGTATATGCCTTCAGAATAAATGTTTATTGACGTCCAAATTGACACAAACGGAAATAAGCTGGCATTTCATTATTAGCAGTTGTCAAACAAGAAGAAGCTGAACAATCCACAAAGTTGCATTTCATATGGTTGGGGTATCTAATTCCGAAAAAAGTAGCCAATCTGCTTGGCATTTTAACTCTGAATATTTCGTAACCTTACATGATGTAGGAATTTACTTACCAAACCCTGTTGGAATTTGTGCATAGAAAATGATACTTTGCATTAGGTTTTGTCTAAAACAACATGTGTGATATCCGGCAGCTCTATACTTCACAACGCATACGATTAAAATGAGGAAATTTTGTCCTACAAAGCATATTTTTAATTAAACATTGATCTGTATCGCAAAGAAAAGCTTGCATAACTACATTGTGACAATTTTCATTATCTATGCACAATCTCAGCATAGAAGTTAGTACCACAAAAATACTCGTAATTCCAGTTTCTCAAAATACAATACAACATTTTGAGCTAACAACAAAACGCGTCCAGAATATATGATTTAAGCCTTTTGTGTCTAGAGCTACATGAAAGGTAAATTTGTTTCCCAAATGTAGCAGTAAAAAAGCGTTTGGCCCGCATTTAAATAGCAAATCAAACATTTTTAAAAAACCTTCCAGTGCTAATCCGATTTGCATTTGCGCACGTACATTCAGATTCTGTGAATGTATTCATGTGCATTGTAATTAATACCTTAACTTTCCAAAGTCCAATCTTAACCTGTCGTGAAACATTCTTATAGTCCATCGTGCTTTCTTTATGTAGACAATCCTATCCGTAGGAACGCATGAAATCTTAGTGATACCCAGCAAAAACAACATGTATTAGTTTCTAAACGTTTTCAAAGTTTTTATATACATATGTATCACGGTAATTGTTCACTTCAGAGTATAAGTTTCACACTATGGATTAGAAAGGTCATGTTCCAAGTATTTTTGTTCCACGACTTTACAATTATCATTGAACCAATAACACATTGACCACTCAAAATGAAAACCCTTTGAGGATAATCGGATTAAATTTTTTACACGTACATAATATTCCAAGAACGGAATATGGCTTGTAAACTTTTTAGGTTCATGCCAAGTAACATTTTCTTTGTATTCTGGAACTAGCAAATCAACATTGTACAACCGATTTTATAACCAGCATAGGATACCTGTATACTATGCACCTGTAAATATTTTGTACCTTCGCTCCGTGGTACTGTTGTTGTACAAAATTTACGGAGCTTGTGTAGCAACGTTGTCCGATTAGCATACAAGCTTTTGTTCAGTAGCAAACAGACACATTGAAAATCAGTCAGCAGAAAAAAAAACTGTCTGACTTAATATTTTTTATTTCTGAAAAGCAAATTAAGACGCAAAACTTTTGAGAATCCTAAAGTTTTTGTAGCTTGTTTACTTTAGTTAGATTAATAGTTGATAATTTTTATTATATAAGCGGATCTACCTGAGCGTCGTTCTTACGTGATTTGAATTCCCTGCTCCGCTGGTTGGCAATAAACACTGTAAAAATTCGTAAAATACCAAAATGCCTGAAAGTTCTAAAATGTCCAAACCAAATTACAAGTGCAATATTTGTGAGTTTAGAGTAAAATGCTTGAGTCACCTTCAGTGCCACATCAGAGCACATACAAACGAAAAGCCTTACAAGTGTAATATCTGCAACAAGCCGTTCACAAGTAAATCTAATTTAAACTATCACTTTAGCAGAGTTCATCAAAACCAACGACCCTTCAAATGTGAACAATGTGGAAAGAAATACGGATCCAAACACGACTTAAAATGTCACAAAAGAATACACACAGGAGAAAAACCATACCAATGTTCAACTTGTGAAAAACGCTTCTCCCATATAGGGAATCTTAATAAACACATAACAAGTCATACTGGCGAAAAACCGCACCAGTGTTTTATTTGTGACAAGCGCTTTTCCCAGAAAGCGACTCTTAATGGACACATGACAAGTCATACAGGCGAAAAAGCTTACAGCTGCCGGACTTGTAATCAGAAATTTTCCCAATCAGCATCGCTTATGACGCACCGGAAACGTTATCATGGTAACACTTACTATTTTTTAATTTCTAAATAAACTTTCAAAGAAAGTAATTTCTTTTTGTCTTGAAATTTCCTTTTAACGTTTTACAGAGAGACGACCAAAATCCTTTGGTTGCGTTTTTTGTGATGGCCGATTTCAAAATATGGTGCATTTACAACGCCACATTTTTGTTCACACGAACGAAAAACCTTTCAGATGTCTCTCTTGCGACCATAGTTTTGCACACAAAGGTAATTTAAAGAATCACATGAAACACAAGCACTCTGAAGACCGAAATTACAAGTGTAGTTTGTGTCGGAAGGCATTGAAAACAGGAACGTCCTTGCGAAGACACTTGCAAAGACATTTGGGTGAAAAACTTCACAAATGCTCTATTTGCAATGAGAGCTTTTTCAGCAATCGTGAGCTAAACGCGCATTCACAGAAGCATACAGGAAACGTTTTAAGTGCAATCTTTGCGGAAGAGAAGTGACAAGCAAACGAAGTCTAGAAGTACACATGAATCGACAACACAATATATAAAATTTTATGATTTTCAAAATTATGCAAAACAAGTTTTGGAGACCAATTACGATACCATGAATTTGTGCTTTATAACTTGCTTTGCTTGTACAAAAATTATATTCACTTCATTCAAAAATTTTGTTTGAACTAAACCATGCTGCTTGTTGCAAAAGATTGACATTTTTGCATTAATGGTTAGCATAAAATGTGTAATCAAACCCCAAATTTTTATTTTAAAATGTTTCACGCTTGCAAAGACTCCTAGATTATTGCTATGTTCACCACTTTTTTTGCGCCGAGTTTATTGAAGTGTTAAAATTGTTATTATCAACTAATACGACTTTAATATTGTAACATTTAGTTAAATAGAGTGGTATACGTAGGGAAAACACTAATACCAATGTTCATGCTTAAAGTTTCTGATTTTCTTTAAAAAATATGACGTACAACTTGCGACAAAAACTTGCGCAAAAAGAGGATCTTACTGCACACTTGACTTCTCATACTGAAGAATAGCAAAAGTTGTGATCAAAAGTCCCCCTAATTCCAATCATCAGCCATGTGATCACATCGGAGACTTCACGGTATATTGTGAGAAATTGTATTTTGTAAATATTACATACAACTATTCCAAATTGTTATTTGCTCTGCACTTTGTACTTTGTAAATAAAAAAACATTGTTAATAACTTTTCAAAACTTCTTTAGTCGAAAGTAAGTAAAGTTCATTGCAATTTATCACATCGAAATCGTATAATGTAGGGAATCGCCTGACTTAGCATTTTTGAAATTTTGCATGGTCATTTTGCACGTCATTTTGTCATTCCTCAAGTATGCACAAAGGTTTTTTTTATTTATTCATTGCATAAAAATTAGCAACCTCCGTTCCTTTTCATTTTCTCAGGAACTTCATTTTCTGTACTGTCAAATCTAAAGCCAGTTTGTTACAACATTGAAGTACCTATATGCGTTTGCTCTTAAAAGGGCAACCTTTTGTGACTGCTTTTGCAAAAAGCCATATACCAATTTAACCTTAAATTATTGGTTAGAAGTATAAAATTTCTGACATTACAGTTATTGTAATCAGACTTGCGCAAATGAACTTTTTTTACCACCAAATTTGCTTCGTTTCATAAAATGTAGGCAGGAACTTAAGAATTTTACATATGGCACGAAAGCCTCTTAGGGTAAAGAGGATTAAAGCTTGAGTACATGATTGGTACTTTGGATTGTGCATTTTTGGTTTCAATGGTTTGAAACATGTTTATTAAAAATATATTTACTAAATATAACGCCTGTAAACTCGCCACAAATATGCTGCAGAACGAATGCCAACTGCTTGCATAAACGGTATACCACTAATGCAGCACCAAATTGGAAAACACGTAGAAGAATTAGTTTTATAGCGAGCAAGCTTTGTCTGCGTTTTTGCACTCACTCCGAAAAAAAAATGCAACAGTGCAAAACGTTTGAGAAACTTGTTGTGTGCATTAATATTACTCGCTGATATATTGAAAAAAAGTATTTTTTGTTGAAATTACTATTTATTTACAATTTTAGTATTGAGCCTAAGTTTTTAAACTTTGTGCAAAACTGGTTGACAATATATTCCACAAACCTTTTCTAAGTACCGGCTTATCTTGGAGCTCCAAAGTGTTTAATTTAGGGTACAAATGCAATATTTGTGAATATAAAGCACAATCTCGAAGTGTACTCCAGCGTCATATGAGAGTACATATAAAAGAAAAACCTTACAAGTGTAACATCTGCAACAAGCCGTTTACACACAAGGCTCACTTAAAGCGCCACATAAGCACAGTTCATGATTACCAACGACCTTTCAAGTGTGACCATTGTGAAAAGAAATTTGCATCAAAGAGTGAGTTAAAAACTCATTGATGATTCTAAGAACATATCTTCATTGACTGAGGTTTTCCCAAAACAATCAAAGTTGTTTATGCGGTTCTGATAATATTACAAACCGTTTCTTCGCAATGTTTTGATTGTTCACTAATATTGACCATACGTTTGGTGATGGCGCAATAAATATGGACAAGTGGGGTACCAAAAGGTCCATATAGGTCCACGGATATTTAGAAAAAGTACTTATGCGCATGGCAGCCAGTACAGTATAACGAAACCTGCTATTCTCACTGGAACTTGGATTCCATATGAGCTCGTTCAGAATTTCTTTTGACGTATTACTTCTCAGTCATTTCTCATCTCATTTCTACCATTTTTGAGAGGCTGAATATTTGGAATTGAAACAACCTGCCATGAAATTGTGCTAATAATGTGATTTTAAAATATTTTTTTCTGAAGCTCTTACTGGGACCATTTTTATATGTACTTGATTTGCCCATATTGATTACGCAGACTTAAAGTAAAGACCAAAATAACCCTTTTGAAATAAGAATATGAATCTATGCAAAACGTTTCAAATAATATAACGGCCTTTTAAAATAGTGGTCAAACAAATGGTCGTAAATACCGTAGGTACTTTTTTGATGATCTGCAACATTTATATTTTTGAATGAGTTGAGAAAGACTTACCCATAAACTATGCACCGACCACAGTTTAGTTTTATCACGATAGCAAGATCAGGGGATGCTACTACAGAACCAATCTTTGTACAGCTTCCCATGCAGCTAAAATTGTTCCATGCTTATCATCGCCGTCAAATATATTTGTGATAACGATACCAGCTTGTAGTGTTCTGATCTTTACTTATGATGAGCAATGAGCTCTGAACTACGAACATGAATATTAAGCGGTGCTGCTGGGGCAATTCAATGCATAGGTTCTTTGCCTTAGTGTGGACAAGTAGATTTTTAGCTTACTTTATTTAATGCCAGTCAAAAGCACAGTGGAGACGAAATCACAGGATTTAGTCTTCACAGACACTTTCATATCAGACAGTTCAAAGTTTTATCATTCTATAGCAAGTCTTATCGCCTAGCAATATATTAACATAATTTGTTTAATCTAGCTATTCATGTGGTGGTTTACATACACCACACAGCTCAATTGAGTAAATAGTCTTGATAGACAGGATTGAACTTAATAAGTAGAACACATAAATATAAAAAAGTTAATGAAAGAAAGAAAAAGTTTTACTCTATCTAACACGTAGGACGCAGGTAAAATTATTACGAAGCGCAGAAAAAAATTCATTAGAATTAAACGAGTCATTGAGAAATTGTTGTGTAATAGGCAATTGGAGGAATATAAATTTTTGTCTTGAGATACAAAAGTACTTCTACTAATAAAGTGTCAAAAGTGTATGTATGCTTGTTAACTCAAACGAATTACAAAGACCTGATAACGCTTTACTAATTTATGCCTGGCAATCACACAGTCCTGTACTGGAACTGATCATTAATATTCAAATTGTACTGGTTTTGCTTTAGCTTTCCATGTTAAACTGAAGTTGTATGAAGGGTACAATGCAAGCACGTTGGCTTCCTTGATACAGTATAAGTACGGAACCAATTATTTTTAGGTTTTCTGTTAGTCTTATATACTCTATATACAGAAATTGCTATAAAATTTATCATGCAAGATTCTGATGGCGCATGCTACATAAACACGCAGTTTATAAATGAATATATTTATTGTATCCTGGTAAAACAATTTTTGACAAAACTTGTACAATTAGTTACATTTAAACTTGATAATCAGTATAAAATTCGCCTTAAATTCTAGCAAACTATTTATATGCTGGCCACATATATTGTTGTGCAATACATTATAAAACTTTAAATTGATTAGAATGGAAACAAGCCAGATAATATTGTAAAAAATAACGTCATAATAGTACAGTGCTAAATACTATTAGAGACTCTAATTTGATACCTTAACTATTTGTGTAGACGCTTTATATTTCGCTTCAGGCTAACCTTGTGGGCCAATAATTTTCCGCAACAATCACACTTAAACTTTTCTTCTTTATGTTTTTTGTATACCTTCTTAGTTGCTGCGCAATGCTAAATGCCTCATTACACCGGAAACACATGTAAGATTTTTCACTCAAATGCGTTTGCAGTTGTAGTCGTAAGTAAGCTGATTCCTTGAATGCCTTTTCGCACAAATAACATTGGCGATTGGCCAGACGCTTCTCAGAATGCTTATGTTGAATGTGAGATGCTAACATGTTTTTCCGAGCAAACCCTTAGTCACACAAACGACAACTAAACGGCTTTTCGTTTGTGTGTGTAAAAATATGATGTTGAAGACTTATTGGTTGTCGGAATAGCTTTTCACAGAAAACACAGCTGAACAGCTTGACAAATTTGTCTAAAAAACATCAAACATAGATTATAAGAAGAATTCACTTAATTTGAAGAACACATCCTTAAATTGAACTTACTGTGAAGTTTCCGATGTGAGGACAGGTTCGATAAGTAGGAAAACTTTTGGTTACAAACATTGCAGCTGTAAGGTTTTCTGCCTGTGTGACATGTCATGTGCGTTGTAAGGTGTCATTTCTGCACAAACCATTTGTCACAAATTGAACATTGGTATGGTTTTTCTCCTCTAGTGTGAAGTTTTAAGTGTTCCTTGGATCCGAATTTCTTTTCGCAGTGTTCGCATTTGAAGGGTCGTTGTTTTTTATGAACTGTACGGATGTGATGGCCTAAATTTTGCTTGCTTGAAAACTGCTTGTTGCAAATATCACACTTGTAAGGCTTTTCTTTTGTATGTTCTATCATGTGGCATTGGAATTGACTCAGGAATTTTGCTTTAGAATCACAGATACCGCACTTGTAATCTAGCGTAGATAATTTAGAACTTTCATACATCTTGTAACCTTACAAATGTTTATGGTATTTAATGCCAAACAGCAAAACACAATCTTCTAAACACGTAAGGAAACCACTCAAGTCGATGCACTTTTTTTAAATTGATAAATATTTAACAATATAATGCAAATAAGGCTTAATTTTTCAGAAACTTTTTACTTCTTAGCTGTTTCTTAAAAATTGGTTCTTAATGCAGACATGTCTTGCGTACGGAAAAATTAATTTTCAATGCGTTCTTTATAGTATAAAACAGAGTGCATGCTAGGTGGACAATGTGTTTAGTACAACATGCATGAATTTAACAATAATACCTGTGGTAGTAAAAGGTACTTACAGATACATGGTATATAGGTCTATGTTGGTTATAAAATCAATCTTACAATGCTAAACTGCTAGCTCCTATTTGTGTTTGAATGTATGCTTATTGCAAGCTCGTACCGTAAAGGGTTTTTAAGCCATTGGGACACATAAAGTATTTGAATTGTTGGCATAATATGTACGTGTGAAAAATTTAATCCGATTACTCTCGAAAAGTTTTCATTTTAAATATTCAGCGTTTTATTGTAACAATGCACTTTATGTATTCAGTGTTCAATATACGAAAAAATCCTTCCATTACTGTCTTCTCGGTTTTCAATTTCAGAAACTGGTGCATCGTGTATTCTAAATCCTTGATGTGCAACCAAAACCTTGAATAAAAATTATATAGCGTTAATATGTAGTTGTAAAAGGTTTTGTAACAATTTTTCAAATCTGACTGATGTCACATCAATGAAGTTAGTGGTTCCTAGAATGTACTTTGATTCACTTATGCTTCCATGGTACAAATACTTGTGCAAAAGAATATTTTATTTGATAAAAACTGACTGTTTTGGAAACCAACCAATTAGATATAAGATTCAAAATTCAAAACCAAAACACTTCTTTCTTTTCGTAATATTACAACTTTGCTAGCAGTTTGCAATATACAGCAGAGTTTTTTTTAACACAGACAGATTAAAAACAATCACGATTAGAACACGAAAATTAAATGAGTACGTGAACCTTCATAATTATGGCAAACATAATAAGTGTAAATGCCTTACTTCAAATACAAATGTTGCAAGTTTATTGTAAAAAATACGTACAAGTTCCTAATGTTTCATTAAAAGGAGTTAATTTATAATATATTCAAGTAAATTCATAGATTAAAGTGTGGTAACTTGGTGCTAATTAAAACGCAATCTAATTGCTTAGAACGCACATATTTATATGCATGGTTTTAACTACCTAAATAATTTTAAATTGATTTACAAAGAGAGTCGCAACACAAGTTGTAAAAATATGCCTTATGAAATTTAAAAAAGTAACACCAATTCATAAATACTACAGACAATTACCATTTAAAAGTTTACATTTCGTGCAATGCGTTTTTTAAGACTCAGCTGTAAACCAGTTTTCTTCTGAAAATCTAGCACTGCTTGATGATTTATCCCGTATGTTTCCTGGTGTGCCTGAGAAGTTCGTATGGTGTCATGAATCTCATATTGCAAGTGATACATCGGTGAGGTTTTTCACCCAAATGTCTTCGCAAATGTTGTCGGAGGACACCTTCTGTTTTGAATGCTTTTTCACACAATCTGCACTTGTGATGTCGGTCATCCGAGTGCTTATGATTGGCATGGTCTCTTAAAGTCAACTTGTTAGCAAAACTTTTATCGCACGAGAGGCACCAAAAGGGCTTTTCTTTTGTGTGAATAAAAATGTGTGTTTGTAGACAGGTTGAACTTTGAAATCGAGAATCACAAAAAACACAGCCTAAGGATTTAGCTTGTTTTTCTGTACAAAGTTGAAAGTAAATTTCAGTAAAAATGTATTACTTTCTTTGCAAATTTGTTTACAAAGTAAATACTGTAATAAGTTCTTACCATGGAAACGTTTCCGGTGCGTTGATAGAGATGATGATTGGGAAAATTGTTGACTACAAATTGGACATCTGTAGGGTCTTTCGCCAGTATGACTTCTCACGTGTTTAGTAAGTTCCCATTTATGTGTACAGCGTTTCTCGCAAATCGAACACTGGTATGGCTTTTCTCCTGTGTGGACACTTGTGTGACGATTCAACGCTTGCTTTGATCCAAATTTCTTCACACAGTGTTCACAGCTGAAATGTCGGTAGTTGTCATGAACTGTCTTAATGTGACGCTTCAGGTGAGACTTTCTTGAAAACCGTGTTTTGCAGACACTACACTGAAACGGTTTTTCTTTGGTGTGTACTCTCATATGAATCTTGAGGTGACTTACCCATTTTGTTTTATATTCACATGTGCTGCATTTATGATCTGCCATTGAGAAGGAGTTTTGGTGATTTTCACAAATTTTGGGCCCTTTCTCCGATTTTCGTCAAAATTGGCACATATGTACACTTTTATCTTGTGAATTCAAAAATTGTAATATTTTGGTCTCAGGGTGACGATGTCAGTAAAAAATTGATGACCAAATGTGACCATTTTCATGTATTCGAAGAATACTAGGATTTTCGTAGTTTTTTGAAGATAACTTTTGTATGCATCCAAATCTCGAAAATCGCCGGGATGCCCATCCTAGAATATTTAATGCTTGTTTAAACAAAACAAACCTCAAGACAAAATTCGGTTCCATGGTGGAGATTTTTGGAAAAATGTAAGGGCATGTATACCAAACTTGACAGAATCCATCGTGCCAAAAGTGACAGAATTCTGTTTCAATCTGCTACATCCAAATTGTCTCATTAATATACCAAATTAAAGCCAATATAAAACGACAGGATTGTATTTCTCAGCTTTTTGAAATACACACTAACAAGAAAGTTATGACCATATATACAAAGTGATGGATTTTTGGACAAAATGGAAAGTTTCACTAATATGGTCATAACTTTCTTGTTAGTGTGTATTTCAAAAAGCTGAGAAACACGATCCTGTCGTTTTTCATTGGCTTTAATTTGGTATATTAACGAGACAATTTGGATGACGCAGATTGAAACAGCATTCTGTCACTTTTGGCACGATGGATTCTGTCAAGTTTGGTATACATGCCCATACATTTTTCCAAATATCTCCACCATGGAACAGAACTTTGTCTTGAGGTTTGTTTTCTTAAAACAAGCATTAAAAATTCTAGGATGGGCATCCCGGCGATTTTCCAGATATGGATGCATACAAAAGTTATTTTCAAAAAACTACAAAAATCCTAGTATTCTTCGAATACTATGAAATGGTCATTTAGGTCATCAATTTTTTACTGACATCGTCACCCTGAAACCAAAACAATACTATTTTTGAATTCACAATTCCAAAGGGTACATATGTGCCAATTTTGACGAAATGCTCAAAAAATGTGAAAAACACCAAAACTCCTTCTCATTGTCATTTTTGAAGTATTTGTTAATATATTCAAAAGGTTTTTAATAAGTTTCAGCATAAATATTTATCAATAAATACTGCACAAAACCCAAAATGCTCAGGTTTGTCAAACTTTGTATTAGCCACAAATATTACAAAATGTTGCGAATTCGGAAATAAATATGTCAGCGTCTAACAACTCATAACTAATTAATTCAAGTGACTATTTATGTTTCTAAAAGCCTTCACCCAGTTGCTTCGATAAACAAACGGATTAAATGATTTAGACAAACCTGGCTTACTACTGCCAACAAGTTTTTTCCGTGTCCTCCTATTAGAATATTGCAGAATATATATTTTCACCAGGTGTACGCTCCAGCGAACGTTGCATTTTATGGTCTCACGATAAGTAATAGCCAACCTGTGTTCAGTAACTAAACAAAGTTTTATCAATTTGAAACATTAAATGTACAGTATATAGGTACCTCTTACAGGCAGTGGTGGTAGCATTTACCAACTCAAGTAATAATCCGCTTAACCTCACAAAGATTTCTTCCCAAATACCATTTGTTCAGTGTGCTGAACAAAGCTTATATGCTAGTAAAAATATTAGGGTAATGGCGAGAAAACTGGTTGATGTGGGTTGATTCTCAGAAAAATAATCTGTTCGAATAACAGCAATAATGGTTTAAGGATGTTTGCTCAAATAAGAGGAATAGTCTACGTGACACAGCCTCTCAGAACAAATTAGCTTTGGAATAAAAAGTACAATGGAAAAGTGTGTGTGTATTTTAATTTGTTTTGAACATACAGGTTTTCATTTTGAATACAAACGTTTGCATAAAGGAATGCATACATTCAGAGAATAAAAGTTTTCAAAAGCTCCAACATTGATTCTCGGAAGTATTATGTTCGCTCATTGTAATATGCTTAAGGGAAAAATATTATAACTGTCTATGTACCTAGGTAGGTATTTTCATGTTGCGCTTGGTTCTTCCTTTCAATAAAAAATACCCATGCTATAAGAATCGATAGGTTGGAATAAAGTTGGAATTCTCTTTTAACATTCGCCAAGCCCAAAAAACACTATACTTCAATTATATCTATAATCGACAGCTATCTGCCCTATCTATAACAGAGAATATTGCGTCTTCTTTGATGAATAACTTCTCGTAAACATATTTTTTCAACCAACAAAATGCTGATTAATTCGTGATTTTTATAAGTTAATCTTCTCAAATATAGCTACAACCACAAAATTAATAATTAAGTGGATTACTGAAAGCCATTTGTTTTTAGGATTAATAGAATCTTCAGCTAAGTCTTGGATTAATTAATAAATAAATCTTGCACAGATTGTGTCACTTGCATATAAACCACTCAAACTTTAAATACCAAAACATTCAGTTCAAACTTCAAAGTAAGCAAATCGAAGGAAGTGCTTCAAATCACAACATTTTAAAAGTTATACATATGCATAACACCTTGCAAAGCTTGCAATAGTATCTAAACTAAAACTATCTATTGGTCTGAAAAACTCTGCCGAGGTAAGTGCAGCATAAACTCTGCTTGGTTTTATTAGTCTTTAACATGCTTTAATGACAGTTGCTGTTGTGCATCTCAGCTCGATATATATTCAACATGTTGCCAAGTCAGACGCTGTTAAAATTATGGTAAATGATTCTATATTAGCAAAATTCTCGTGTTAAAAGTTATCAAAAATCGATATCTATTACATATTTCATTTACATCTAAATTGAATACTTGATTATCATTGGAGAAAATTGTGACATTTCAAGTGATAATAACAATTAACAGCAAATGAGCTAAACAAACAATAAAACTTTACTGCCAAAACAAATATATGTATTTGAAAACAAACAGATTATACATAATCTTTGTCAACTAAAAGAATTAATTTTGACATTTTATGTTTTACTAACCTGCATCGTATCTAACAACAAAACTTTATTACAAAAAATTTACTTAGAAACAAACAAAACCATGCATATTTTCTGCCACATTATCAAATTCAAGGTACCCAACCCAAGATTTTTATTTGTAATGTTTTTAAAATGAATTGCTTTCATGAAACAGTCAACGCATTTATGTACGCAAAGTATTTTTCAATTACGCATAAAAATAAAAATGGTATGTGGCAAATTTTTCTAAACAGAAGAGTTCCATAGTTTTAAATATTGTGCAAACGCTTCATATGTACTTTCAGAATATCCTTGCGCGTCAGCTCTTTGTCGCATAAATTACATTTGAAAAGCTCTCCCGTGTGTTTTTGAGTATGCCTTTTCAAGTATTTTGCAGTTAAAAAGCTCTCACTACATGTAGAGCATTTGTAACATTTTTCACCCAAATGTCTTTGCAGATGTATCTTCACACAGGCTTTGGTTTTAAATGTCTTCTCGCACAAATCACACTGAAAACTTGGATTCCCGGAATGCCTGTGCTTGATGTGAGCTGTCAAGCTGTTCTTTTGAGCAAAACACTTCTTGCAAAACGAACAATCAAAAGGTTTTTCGGTTGTGTGGGATAAAATGTGGCAATGAAGATGTGCCATTGTTTGAGAACGATGGCCACAAAAGATGCAAACGAAACATTTGATGGATTCTCCTGTAAAAAATATTATCATTTTATTTTACATCTTTTGAAACTCAAGCAATGACACAGTTTGATCTAAACCTTAATCTCACCGTGATACGTGCTCCTATGGTAACTCAGGCAGGATACACTTGAAAACTTTTGGTCACACACTTTGCAGCTGTAGGGTTTTTCACCAGTGTGACAAGTCATATGCGCTGTAAGACTCCAGTTCTGCGAAAAACGCTTGTCACAAATTGAACATTGGAATGGCAGCTCACCTGTATGAATGATTACATGGCGTTTTAATTTGCTCCTTGATCCAAATTTCTTTTCACAGTGTTCACAATTGAAAGGTCGTCGGTTCTCATGAACTGTGTCTACGTGGCCGCCTAAATGACCCTTGCGTGCAAACGGTTTGTTGCAGATATTACACTTGTAAGGTTTCTCCTTTGTGTGCACTTCTTTTATATGACACTGGACTACACTCAAAAATTTTGCTTTATATTCACAAATATTACACTTATGTTCGGCTTTGAACATTTTGGAGATATATGACATGCAAGTATTCAAAAGGGGTTCGTGGATTGTATTGTGGAGCATTAGTCAGCAAACTTACACAATTAAGCACAATACTACAATTGTAAATAAATAACGATTTCAATATAAAAAATTAAAAAATTAAATATATCAGCGTGCCTTAGTAAAACACACAACAATTTTCTCAAACGTTTTTACTGTTACTTCCTTTTTCATAGTTAGTACAAAAAAGCAGACGAAGCTTGCCCGCTTGAAAACAAATATTACGTGTTTTCCTAGCTGTTGCTGCTTTAGTAATATACCGTTTATGCAAAGTGTTAGCATTTGGTCTGCAGCATATTTGTAGTTTGTGTACACGCCTTCTATTTAGTAAACGTTTTTCTCAATAAAGTTGTTTGAAACCATCAAACCAAAAATGCACACACTGTATGGATAGCTGTTGTATTTATGACCAATCACGTACTCAAGTTTTAATCTTCTTTACCCAAAAAAGGTTTCGTACGAAATGCTCAATTCTTAAGTTGCTGCCCAAAGGATGTAGAATAAAGCAACTTTTCGTGGTAAACGTTCTTGTACATTTGCGCAAAGCCGATTACTGCGAGTTTCTTCCATAGCAAATGCTACGTTTGGCTAACCCTGGCCAAAAAGGGATTAGGCTCTGTTACTCGGCTCACTGTAAAAGTCATCACGTAAAAGTTGCTGCCTTCAAAGTTTACGTGCAGCTTCTAGTATTCTGAATGGACTTGGTAGTATATTACGGAACCAAAATCCACACGAGGTGTGGAATTCAATATGAGAGGAGACAGTAAGGCGGCTTAACTGCATCTAGAAGATTTGGAACTCATGTGCTTACATTATGAAAAGTATATGCGGGAACATGTGTAAATTTTACTTTGCTTAACACGGATAGGTTTGAATTAAAAAATGAACGCTTTATTACGTGCAAATAACGTAAATTCTTCTACAATGTCAGAATTCGGATACAATTACAGAAATCAATTACTACTCAAGTAACATTAACCACAGAATGTCGATTTTCTTGTATAATAAACCAATTACTTCGAGATGATAACAATATTTTAACTTCGACCTTACGACAGTCTTTTGCAATTTATTCATACATACTGTAAATCGCAAGGTATTTGTTTCTATTCGTAGTGGTATTAACGTGTTCAAACTATAATCCGCTTAACACCAAAAGGTTTTACACATGTTTCCACTCATCATACTCCAATGCTTCTTTAACAGAGTACATATTTTGAGTAAAAGCATGTAAAATGCTAGAACTGAATAGCACAGTAGCATAAACCTGACCTAAGAAGTTTCTTGGAAATTACCCTACATTGATATTTGCAACTAAACCTTAACATCCAAAGATAGTATTTTATCATACAAAGTGTCAATATATGCTTTGAATGTGCATGACGTGCATTTGTTCTACAAAAAAATCTCATAACACTAGAAGGCTTATTCAATCTTCTTGGCTTATGACTGTTTGACTTGGTGATCGTTACACAATTTAGTAACCTTTCCTCTCAAACAATCAACTCCGAATATTTACAGTACTAATGTGGACAATCTGAAGAATGATAGAGCTACGAAGAAAATCAAACTTTGACGTTTCTACAGTTGCCTTATAGTTCCACATGAGAAGAATATAGAGACGACTACGGGCCTAAGTTATTTATTGAACGCAGTGTTTTCGAAATAACATTCAACATATGCAGCAACATTACTAAGCAAGACATGTATTTAGCATCCTGCATACAACACAACGCTAACAGGTACGTTTTTCATTTATAGTATTTACATTCTCGGGCTTTAATCCGCTTGAATACTCAAAATTAAAACCTTTCAATGATAATCGGATTAAAACTTTCACACGTATATGATGGTCCAAGCAATCATTCAAACACTTCTCGAGCCCAAATAGTTTAGAAGCTCTTCAGGTTCATGCCAAGCAACATTGTGATGCATTCTGGAGGAAGAAATTCAACGTTGTACAACCGATTTTTTTACCAGCATAGAATATCTTATTCCTATGAACCTGCAAATATCTTTTACCTTCTGTCTGTGGTACCACTGTTGTAAAAAAATTACGGAGCGTGTGTGGCAACGTTGTACAATTAGCATACAATCTTTTATAAAGTAGCAGACAGACGCATTGAAAATCAATCTGAACAGAGGAAAACTTGTCTGCATTACCATTTTTAATTTTAAAAAACATATTAAAAACTAAAAGCTTTTTGGAAACGTAAATTGTTAAAGTTTGTTTGCTGTAGTTAAAATAATAAATGATAATTTTTAAAATATCAGCTCATATGCTTGAGCCTCGTATATACGTGTTTTGAATTCAGTGCTCTGCTGTTTGTCAATAAACCCTGTAAAATTTTATAATTTACCAACATGTCTGATAGTTTTAAAATGTCCAAACCGGATTACAAGTGCAGTTTTTGTGAGTTAACGGCAAAATGCTTGAGTCACCTTCAGCGCCACATGAGAGTACATACAAGCGAAAAGCCCTACAGGTGTGATATCTGCAACAAGCCGTTCACAAACAAAGCTAATTTAGACCATCACATTAGCAGAGTTCATCAAAACAAACGACCCTTCAAATGTGAACAATGTGAAAAGAAATTCGGTTCGAAGCAGCATTTAAAACACCACACAAGAATTCACACAGGAGAAAAACCATACCAATGTTCAACATGTGCGAAGCGCTTTTCCGAAAAACGGAACTTTACTAGACACATAACAAGTCATACTGGCGAAAAACTGTACCAGTGTTCAATTTGTGACAAGCGCTTTTCGCAGAAAGAGAATCTTAATAGCCACATGAGAAGTCATACTGGCGAAAAACCTTACAGCTGTCAGATTTGTAATCAGAAATTTTCCCAGTCATCAATTCTAATGACGCACCGAAAACGGTATCATGGTAAAAACTTACAATTTATAATTTATTAATATACTTTAAAAGAAAGTAATACATTTTTGTCTTGAAATTTCCTTCAAAGGTTGTAACGAGGGACGAACAATATCCTTCGGTTGCGTTTTTTGTGATTGCCGATTTCAAAGTTTGGTGGATCTACAAAGCCACATTTCTACTCACACTAATGAAAAACCTTTCAGCTGTCTCTCGTGCGACAAAAGTTTTGCACAGAAAGGTAATTTAAAACGTCACATCAATCACAAGCATTCTGATGACCGAAATCACAAGTGCAGTTTGTGTAAAAAAGAATTCAAAACCCAATCTTACCTACAATTGCATCTGCGAAGGCATTTGGGTGAAAAACTTCACAAATGCTCTATTTGCAATGAGAGTTTTCTCTTCAATAACGAACTAAAAATGCATTCACAGAAGCATACAGGAAAACCTTTAAAGCGTAATATTTGCGGAAGAGAAATGACACGTTTGGATAGTCTAAAAGTTCACATGAAACGACAACACAATATGTAAAGTGTAATAACTTTCAAAGTTATGCATAACAAATTGTAGATACTAATTCCAATACCATATGTGGTGCTTTACAAGTGGCTATGTTTGTACAATAAATATACTAACTCTAAAAATTTTGCTTGAATTAGGCTGTGCTGCTTCAAGCATTAGTAATGGTTTGTATTAATGGTTAGCAAATGTTCTCAAACGCTAACTTTTTCCTTTTGAAATGTTTCACGCTGAATAAGAACTCTCTATAATTTATTTTCCATTCGCTGTATTATTTACAACTCGAGTTTATTAAATTGTTTAAAAATTGACATTATCAACTAATACCACCACATTGATGTAACGTGTAATTAGATGAAGGGGAGGATATGCGTATATAATTGAGATTGTTGTTTGTAATTAAAGTTTCTTGTTTTTGGTTTAAAAATATGTTTGGGAAATCAATTTTTAGTGGGAATCAGCCGACACTGAACGGCTACTCTTGTTGTCATGGTCACTGGTACTCTTACCACGTAACAGGTTGATTGTGCATCGTGTGAATGAATTACGAAGATGCAGGAAATGCTGCAGAATGTTTACACTTGGCGCTGTACCAGGAGGTAAAAATGAACTTTTGCGTGTAGGATGAAAGGTCTCTTGTGTCGTTGTGGTATTGGTTGTGGGTGGAAGCTGTCTGTTACCGTGGACACACATTTGTGGGGAAATGATTTCAACATTACTATGATCATCAACTACTAAATTCCATCTTGTCTGATCTAAATGCGTATCGCTTCAGTATTCCTAGCTACTAACGCCATTTTCATCTCAAAATCAGTAGGGTAAGGCCCAGTAAGATACCCATGAACAGAGTTAGTATTGCATATTCTATTAGCAAACCACATCAGTACATCACTCAACTCGGTAAAACAGACAGTATGGTTTATTTCTTTTACGGTTTTTGCTCCGAAAAATAGAATAACCCAAATCAAGATTGGTAATCAGTAGTGTTAGCAATGGCGGTGGAAGTTTTCTTAGATTACGCGCTTGAAAAAAACGTAGCGCCATTCTTCATTGTCAATTTTCAAACTCCGCACCCCCCGAAAATAATACGACTCGGGTGCCTTGGAATTTTTTCAAGTACGACATGCTTCATAATATGCATCTTTTCAAACATGCTCCACATAATATCTATGATGTTACCCAGGCATAATATGCATTATTATCGTCTCAATCAACTTGAGCAAAAGTCTTTTGTGGCAAGTACTATGTGGCTACTGTGTCATTTACATTATTTTTACTTGTTGATCAATGATCATGTACCTAGTGAATTTGGTCATATTTTGCCTTGGTCGACAAAGAAGTTCTGTGCAGATAACAACAAACCGTCTCATTCATTCGAAAAGTTCCCAAAATGGACCACGTACAAAGTGAGTTGGAACGGAGGATCGCTGAATTGGTAAGCTTCCGCATTATTTAAGCGCCCTTGAAAAGTTGAATGTTTTCAGTCTAGTTTGTGAGTCTATTTATTTTTGAATGGTTTTAGTTTGCGACCAGGAGTGCCAAGTTACGAGAACAAGAAAGATTGAAAATGGAAAAATATAGATTGATAAGGCAGATTGGCGAATTACAAGGCCGAATTGAAAACCTCGAACACAGGAAGCTGACCTTGATTGATAAACAACCCATACTTGAATCGAGAATTCATGCTGCTTGTGAGTATTGTTATTCCATGATATGATCAACTTACTATATGCTTGCTGTCTACATAATAATGATATAAAATAAAAAAGATGAGTGCGCGCAGGTTAATGAGAGAACATGAGGTGATCCGCAATCCTGTTGGTGGCAACAATGATGTCCCAATAGCAAGGCGAACAAGAGGCACAAAGAGAAGAGCAAACTAGTTTTTGCAAATTGTATTGATATAATGGTTACAACTCGGATTGTCTAAAAAATAAACTTATTTTATATTTATGCAGCATTAACTGTTCGGCTACCTTTGTTGTTTGTATTGTCGCTAGTATAGTTGTATAATACGATAGGTGCATAATATGACTATACATAATACTACTACAATAATGTAGTAGATGATTCAGATTTCATGATTGCACGATAAAATGTAGATGGCAACTATGGTTACTTTTTTAAACTGGCGAGAATATTCTTTGCATGATGATGATAAATCAGGATGATTGTCTACAGATTTTGTGTAGTAAAAATGTCACTAGAGTGACGATGGGTAGTTAACAAGGGCGACATATGACTTTTTATTGATGATGATGATGATGATTAATAATTTGAGTATTATGTATGTTGTTTTAATGTAAAGCTGTTAAACTTAAGAAGATTTTAACGGTTTTTATATTTTGATATGATATTTTAATTAATGATTTCAGTTTGTTTACTTGAACGTTCATAAGTTGGTAACTGAATTAAATTTTAGATTTATTTGAATGCTTAGGTTATGTGCTACGTAGGGCATCTCTAAAATATATATAAAAAAGTAAGTAGTTTTAATTTACGGGATACTTGAAATTTTTGATGATTGATTTCATCCATTTGATTCCTTAATGGTAAAATCAGTTATGCAATCAGTTAAAACCTTTTTCTGTTTGAATATTTAAAGTACGTAAATCAACAAAATAACAATAAATAATACATTTATTGTTTCTATTTTTGGATGGTTTAAATGATAATAAATAATTGCATGTTTGAGTCGAGTATGATACAAAATCTTTTATTAAAATAACTTCAAATTGTAAATAAAATGTAAATAAATGTAAAATTTGTTTATTTGTTTTTTGTATTGATTGTCAGTTCATTGTCATATACCATTATCATTTCCATGAAATCACAATCGCAAATCGTTAGAGTGGCGGACGCGACCATTAATCTGGTTGAAAGCTGTAAAAGGATTCGATGGAAAGACTCTGCGTACGCCGTCGTTTTCCTGACGATTAACCTAAAATGACCATAACGTATATTGTTTTAAAATGAATTCAATCTTGCAACTAAGAAGCTCAATAGGATGCATTCCTATCTTTCTTATCGTCCGTGTAACTTCATAAGTGGACTAATCCGCCCCCTTTATTAGTTCCATTAGAACAGGGTTGTATTTGTAAGGGGCAGTTCGTCTCTCCCATTCCGGTTTCAATGCAACATATGAATGAAATGAAATAATGAATGGTGAGATATTTGCCCATGAGTGGAGCAGCCAAACTATTCGAGGGATGAGTGGTAAGTGGGGTGAGTATGTTTAGGATGGTTTTCGAACACAAATCACTATGTCAAAATTCACCAAAATAGTTTTTAGTATTCATATTTTTACAATATATGCCACAATAACCTAAGCCAACGAACGTATACATCAGTTTATAAAACTTTAAATCATTTTAATGTAATATGAAAGCATAATTTGTAAAAGTAGGAATCGTGTTATTAAAAAATATTTTAGCAACATTTGCTGCAAAGCCAACCAATTGCACGGATTTGAACCTAGTTTAAAAATCTACATATGGTGTGAACGCTGCGTGTGTTCTTACAAACTGTCTTTGTGCATTTGCTCTAGCACGCAAACGCGGCAAGGCAAGGATATAAAACTTATTATCTATGTTTTTTATTATGGATGTATAATATATGCGCATTGTAAAAGCTCTCATTACATGTTGTGCATTTGTAGGATTTTTCACCCAAATGCCGTTGCAGATGTACACGTAAGCCAGGCCCCGTCTTGAAAGTCTTCTGGCACAAATCACATTTGTATAGGCGCTCATCAGAGTGCCTGTGGTTAATGTGAGATATCAACGAAGCTTTCTGAGAAAATGTTTTATCACACGAGGGACAATTATACGGTTTTTCTTTTGTGTGAACTAGAATATGTGTTTGAAGACCTTTTAACTGTCGGAATTGAATGCCACAGAAAATACAACCAAAAGCTTTAGCGGATTCGTCTGAAAACAACATATTTATTGCATGAAAAAAGTCCGTGTATATTTAAAAAGTTGACCTTTAGTTTAAATTTACCGTGAAGTTTTCGATGTGAAAAAAGGCCTGATGGATGGGAAAACTTTTGATTACAAATGTTGCAACTGTATGGTTTTTCGCCTGTATGACATATCATGTGTACAGTAAGATTCCCACCATGTGCAAAGCGTTTACTACAAATCGAACATTCGTACGGTTTTTCGCCGGTATGACATCTCAGGTGAGTAGTCAGATTTGTCTTATGTGCAAACCGTTTGTCACAAACTGAACATTGGTATGGTTTTTCTCCTGTATGAACTCTTGTATGAATATTTAATTTTGTCTTTGATCCAAATTTCTTCTCACAGTGCTCACACTTGAAAGATAGGTTTTTCTCATGAACTGTGGAGATGTGACGGTTTATATTCGACTTGGTTGGAAATCCTTTGTTGCAGACAGCACACGTATAGGGCTTCTCTCTTGTATGCCATGTCATATGACGCTGAAGTGCACTAAAACATTTTGCTTTATATTCGCAAATGCTGCATTTGTTCTCCTGTTTGGTCATTTTTAATATATTCTGTCCGTTTTGTTAGCGTTAGCAAATTTTTTTAAAGCAATCGTGAACAAAATGTAATATGCTGGTGAGCAATGCCCAACATTCTAAATTCTTAATTAACATTTACACATGTCAAAAAATTGTGTTCATTGTAAAATACTAATATTAACGTTTTTAACTGCAAAACTAATTATTAAACTGGCTAATTATGTTTCTAATAGATTCTTAATTTTTCTAAAAAGGAACATTATGAAGCGAAGTCTTGCTTACTGTCAACCGATTTTGGTTGTGCTCTTTCATTTGTACATTCCGGAATATGTACTTGCAGTCCTTGTGTGCTCTGCAGAATATTGCAGTATAAGCTTACAGGCTAATGTTTACTTGTGTGTCAACTTGTGTGTTGGGTATGTATTCGTCAGCGCACTGAAGCAATTTAAAATGCACAGAGCATAAAAAATGCTTCCAGGTACTGGTAACTGCATTTACCAATTCAAGTATTAATCCGCTTAACCACAAAACCGGTAGGACGTTCGCTGAACTAATCGGATTAGTCTACGTGCTAAGAATTCTTACTACTAGATGGCTATTGAATAGTAAGTTTGCCGTTCGGTGCAAATGTGATATTACCAATAGTTTTCTTAGTGTACTTGCAGACAATAGCACCAATCACGTACTCAAATTTTTAATCCGCTTTACCCTAAAAGGGTTTCGTACCAAATGTACGATTCCTAACTTGCTGCTTAAATGGTGTAGAACGAGTCAAATATGGTAGTGAAAATAGTACATTTGTACAAGTCTGATTATAGAACGACTGTCTTCTCAGAAATTTGCTACTTGTAACAAATACTTTAATGCTAATTTGGCTTTTTGTAAAAGCTATCATAAAAAGGTTTCCCGCTTCAGGGCATATGCATATAGGTACTTAAGGGATGTAATATACTGGCTTTTGATTTGACAGTACAAACAATAGATTTTTTAAACGTAAAGGAACGAGAGCAGCTAATTTTCTTGCAATAATTGAAAAACTAAACCAAACACTTTGTGTGTATTGGAGGAAAGCCATAGCTGCGCATTTAAGGAGAATTTCGGGCGCACTTTCAGTTTGGAGAATTCCGGGCCAATTCACCACCATTTCAGGTACTTTTCTATGGGCTATGTTATGTAGCTAAACTTGCTCCTTTTCAGTTTACCAAGAACCCTATTGTTCCCAAATACGAAAAACATTCCTATTCTTAGGAAAATGAAGGGGAAACGTAAAAGAAACTGCCGTTTGCACCTGTGGAAACTTAAATTCGGTTATTCACGGAAAAGGTTTCATTTTAATTTATAAGTATTCAATACTTCGTTTGCTGTGTAAACCCTAAAATGAAAGTCGTCTTAGTGCTGTAATGATGAATGTTGTATCAAAAAGTAATAGTTAAGTTAGTTGAAAATAACCAGAATATCCGAGTGAGTCTCTGAATAATAGAATACATAACATACAAAAACGGCAACAGAGAATATTTTCTGAAGAACGTTTTAATGCAGTAAGCATAATAAACACGAACTTTACATAATGAAGGTAGCTGCGATGGTACAAATTAAATACTGGTCCATTGTTGACAAGAATTACGAATCCACAGTCCATTTGTTAAAATTCGGATTATAAGTTCCTGAAATCAGGACCTGAATTTTCAAATCCGTTAATTTAATGGATCTATGGTGTGTGGCACATGATTTTAGTTCCTATTTTGACCAAGATTACGAATATGATGTCCATTTGTTAAATTTAACTATGCGTTTGGACCATTTCTTCGATTCTTAATTATGTCCATTTGCCAATGGTTTATTAAATTACTGAAAACAGACCATCGCCTTCGAATAAAGTTGATGATGATATTCTTGAATATAATGGGGAATGACAAGGGTAAGGTGCGCTACAAGAACATATATAAACCGCTGCAATTGGACTATTTGTGAAAAAGTTAGGGCAAACCGGATAAATATCCCTTGGTTTGATAAATGCATCTTAAATCACATAAAGCGGATGCTGCTTAATTTTACAAAGCTGATTACTTCAAGGTTCTTCTCCGAAAAATGTTCCATCACCCTACTTGTGTCCAAAACATTTGCTTTCTTTATTTATAAAAGTTTAACTAGCTTATTACAACAAATATCACATAAGGGTTGCTCCTTTCAGGGCATTTGCACTGGAGTATGTATTTTGCTTTTAAACACAATATTTTTTACACAAAAGTATAGGAAATGCACAGGTGTGCATTTGCAAATGTTGTATGAATAATGTCCTCCTGTTAATCTAGTTGCAAAACGGGTCGAAGCGTTTAATGTTAAGTACATAATTATAAAAGGTCTGCCTAAGCCTTGCTACAAACAATTTACAATTTTATACACTTTCCTGGAACAACCTGCCAGCCTGGTTGCTCTAATCGCAAAATAAATACCTCCTTCTCTATTTTAGCGGATTACAGTTAACAGGCAACGCCATAGTAGTTGCAGCCTGACGGATGGGCTTTACAATTACATCTATATACACTGAGAGACACCAGTCAAAGTTCAGTTTGAACTTGTTATCCTTCTGATTTCCACGTGAAAATCAACATATAGTACAAACAGGTGCAATATTCCAGATATAGTTCTAGTTACTGTTTGAAATAATTAATTTCTGGTCTGGCTTGTAGGTGTGTGAATTAATTGGAGTAACTATGATTAAATTTTAGGATGCAAATAATTGCAAATCAATCTAAAAGGTAGCACAGCTATGATCAGTAAAATAGGATTAATCTATACAATTCTTGTTTGGTATAAGAATATTTTAGCTTAGCAAAGTCACCATTCAAAAGTACTTTGTAAAATCTATATATATATAGAGTGATTCCGACGTCTGTTACAATCCTTAATGATATACTTTGACATTTATAACAAAAGTAATGTAACCATGGCAACCAAAGTATCGTAACCATGGCAACCAAAGTAATGTAACCATGGCAACCAAGTAATGTAACCATGGCAACCAAAGTATCGTAACCATGGCAACCAAAGTATCGTAACCATGGAAACCAAAGTGTCGTAACCATGCAACCATCTATATATATATAGAGTGATTCCGACGTCTGTTACAATCCTTAATGATATACTTTGACATTTATAACAAAAGTAATGTAACCATGGCAACCAAAGTATCGTAACCATGGCAACCAAAGTAATGTAACCATGGCAACCAAGTAATGTAACCATGGCAACCAAAGTATCGTAACCATGGCAACCAAAGTATCGTAACCATGCAACCAAAGTATCGTAACCATGGCAACCAAAGTATCGTAACCATGGCAACCAAAGTATCGTAACCATGGCAACCAAAGTATCGTAACCATGGCAACCAAAGTATCGTAACCATGGCAACCAAAGTATCGTAACCATGGCAACCGGAGTATCGTAACCATGGCAACCAAAGTAATGTAACCATGACAACCATAGTAATATAACCATGGCAACCATAGTAATGCAACCATGGCAACCAAAGTATCGTAACCATGGCAACCATAGTAATGTAACCATGGCAACCATAGTAATGCAACCATGGCAACCATAGTAATGCAACCATGGCAACCATAGTAATATAACCATGGCAACCATAGTAATGCAACCATGGCAACCAAAGTATCGTAACCATGGCAACCATAGTAATGTAACCATGGCAACCAAATTAATATGTCTAAGAATTAGTATCTGTTTATATCTGTTGGTATCTGTTTGCTTAATATCTGTTTTATGAACTGTTGCATTGCAATCCAGCTACTGGAAAACTAAAAAGCAACATACTAACTTTTCAGAATTTTTTTCTTTCCCTCTTTCCCGCGCTTAAAAAGTGCATGCGAGGAGTTGAAGTACCCTGATTTTTTGCACACTTCCATACATATGCATAAATAACAACATACTAACGTTTCAGAAACTTTTATGATCTGGACGTTCGAAAATGCATGCGAGAAATAAAAGAACAATAATTTTTTTTGTAAACTACCGTAGGTATGCATAAAAACAAGATACTATCTTTTTAAAAGCTTTTATGCTTTTGATGCTTAAAAAGTGCATGCGAGATGTTAGAAACTTAATTTCTTCTACATTCCCATAGATATGCATAAATAACAACATACAAATTTTACAGATACTTTTATGCTTTCGACCTTCGAAAAGTGCATGCGACAAGTTAAAGAACCCTAATTTTTTGCACACCACCATAGGTATACATAAACAACAACATAGTAAATTTTCAGATACTTTTATGCTTTCGACGTTTAAAAAAAGCATGCAAGAATTTGTAAGCCGCTAATGTTTTGTACACTACCTTAGGTATGCATAAATAACAACGTACTAACTTTTTAGAAAGCTTTATGTTTTCGATGTTTGAAAAGCTTGCGAGAAGTTGAAAATCTTTAACTTTTTGCAAACTACCATAGGTATGCATAAAAACAGCATACTAACTTTTCAGAAACTTTTATGCTGTCGAGGTTCGAAAAACGCATGCGAAAAATTGAAGAATTGCATTTTAAGAGAAATATCTAATAAAATATGTAACTGAAAATTGCGAACCATGTAGACATACATTTTTAGATAACAATAAAATTATATTGGATTCTGACTATTTTTGATGTCGCAGGGCGTATGCCTGCACTATAGCTAGTAGATTTATATAAGTACAGATATATATCATGTTTCCCTAAATTTCACTAGCTATAGTGCAGGCATACGCCCTGCGACATCAAAAATAGTCAGAATCCAATATAATTTTATTGTTATCTAAAAATGTATGTCTACATGGTTCGCAATTTTCAGTTACATATTTTATTAGATATTTCTCTTAAAATGCAATTCTTCAATTTTTCGCATGCGTTTTTCGAACCTCGACAGCATAAAAGTTTCTGAAAAGTTAGTATGCTGTTTTTATGCATACCTATGGTAGTTTGCAAAAAGTTAAAGATTTTCAACTTCTCGCAAGCTTTTCAAACATCGAAAACATAAAGCTTTCTAAAAAGTTAGTACGTTGTTATTTATGCATACCTAAGGTAGTGTACAAAACATTAGCGGCTTACAAATTCTTGCATGCTTTTTTTAAACGTCGAAAGCATAAAAGTATCTGAAAATTTACTATGTTGTTGTTTATGTATACCTATGGTGGTGTGCAAAAAATTAGGGTTCTTTAACTTGTCGCATGCACTTTTCGAAGGTCGAAAGCATAAAAGTATCTGTAAAATTTGTATGTTGTTATTTATGCATATCTATGGGAATGTAGAAGAAATTAAGTTTCTAACATCTCGCATGCACTTTTTAAGCATCAAAAGCATAAAAGCTTTTAAAAAGATAGTATCTTGTTTTTATGCATACCTACGGTAGTTTACAAAAAAATTATTGTTCTTTTATTTCTCGCATGCATTTTCGAACGTCCAGATCATAAAAGTTTCTGAAACGTTAGTATGTTGTTATTTATGCATATGTATGGAAGTGTGCAAAAAATCAGGGTACTTCAACTCCTCGCATGCACTTTTTAAGCGCGGGAAAGAGGGAAAGAAAAAAATTCTGAAAAGTTAGTATGTTGCTTTTTAGTTTTCCAGTAGCTGGATTGCAATGCAACAGTTCATAAAACAGATATTAAGCAAACAGATACCAACAGATATAAACAGATACTAATTCTTAGACATATTAATTTGGTTGCCATGGTTACATTACTATGGTTGCCATGGTTACGATACTTTGGTTGCCATGGTTGCATTACTATGGTTGCCATGGTTATATTACTATGGTTGCCATGGTTGCATTACTATGGTTGCCATGGTTGCATTACTATGGTTGCCATGGTTACATTACTATGGTTGCCATGGTTACGATACTTTGGTTGCCATGGTTGCATTACTATGGTTGCCATGGTTATATTACTATGGTTGTCATGGTTACATTACTATGGTTGTCATGGTTACATTACTTTGGTTGCCATGGTTACGATACTTTGGTTGCCATGGTTACGATACTTTGGTTGCCATGGTTACGATACTTTGGTTGCCATGGTTACGATACTTTGGTTGCCATGGTTACGATACTTTGGTTGCCATGGTTACGATACTTTGGTTGCCATGGTTACGATACTTTGGTTGCATGGTTACGATACTTTGGTTTCCATGGTTACGATACTTTGGTTGCCATGGTTACGATACTTTGGTTGCCATGGTTACATTACTTGGTTGCCATGGTTACATTACTTTGGTTGCCATGGTTACATTACTTTTGTTATAAATCTCAAAGTATATCATTAAGGATTGTAACAGACGTCGGAATCACTCTATATATATATAGATAATATAACGTTTTTTTTATAATTATATAAAATAAGAAAAACTGTACAAATGAAATGGAGGTTTTGCGACATTGTGCAAATTTCAATACTACCTACGCATAAAAACTTGATACATATCGACGATAATATTTTTTTAAATCTTTCCAGGAACTGGAATGCGAGCAAGCTACGCAATTTAAAAAAATTAAAGAACATAGTTAAATAAAATATTTTATTCAAATTTTAAAGTGTTAAAGTTTGTGTAAGCGCTTCATGTGTCCTTTAAGACCAGCTCTGCACGTCAGTTCCTTTTTGCAAATGTTGAACATCAACCCTTATGTTTCTGAGTGTGGCTGCAAAGTTCCTTCGTATTGTTAAAACCCTCATTACATATGGAGCATTTGTAGGATTTTTCTCCCAAATGCTTTTGCAGATGATCACGTAAGCTACCCCAGGTCTTAAAAGTCTTTTCACACAAATTACATGTGTGTAGGCGTTCATCAGACTGCTTATTGTTGATGTGAGATGTTAACGAATTTTTCCTTGGAAAGCATTTGTCGCACGAGGGACAGTCAAACGGTTTTTCGTATGTGTGGCTAGAAATATGTTCTTTAAGGCTTCTAAGGTGTCGGAATACCTTGTTACAGAAAACACAACCAAAAGGCTTAGCGGAATCATCTGAAACATCATACAGAATTTATGAGATGAACCCACGATTTACAAAAAAACATATTGTTTATTTGAGTTTACCGTGAAGTCGCCGATGTTTTGACAGGGTGGATGAATCGGAAAACTTTTGATTACAGACCTTGCAGCTGTAAGGTTTTTCGCCTGTATGACCTCTCATGTGTGAATTAAGATGCGCTTTCTGCGGAAAGCGCTTGTCACAAATTGAACAATGGTATGGTTTTTCACCTGAGTGTAATCTTGTGTGGACTTTTAAATCTTGCTTGGATCTAAATTTCTTTACACAGTGTTTACATTGGAACGGTCGGCAGTTCTCATGAACTGTGTTAATGTGACGCTCTAAAACACCTTTGGTTGAAAATCTGTTGTTGCAGATGCTGCACGTGTAGGGTTTTTCTTTTGTGTGCACTCTCATATGAATCGCGAGTTGGCTCTCACGTTTTGTTAAACATGCACAAATACTGCATTTGTTCTCTGGGTGGGGCATTGCTGAACTTTTTTTATTGTATTTGATGAGTTTCAGTCAGCTGAATTTTTTGTTTAGCAAACCTACACAAATCTCATATGATTAAGGGCAAAGTCTAGTGTTTCTGTTTTTAAAATGGTTCAGATTCCTAAATGACTATATTACTATTTCCATATGCGAAACTAATAAATTTGGCTGTTAAATATATTTTGTAAGAACTTATGCATTGTGCCTAATCTTTCAAAGAGGGAAAACCTTTGAAGAAAAGTCTTGCTAACTGTCAACCAGAGTAATTAGTTGCAGCCAGGTTGCGCTCTACTGCACACTGCACTGTTTCTGAACATTAACCATCATGTGCGTTCAGTCACTTGGTAGTTTGTAAAGCATTGAATCTTGGAATGCACAGAAAATGGGTAGTTGTTACATGCAGTGGTAGTAGAATTTGACTTAAGAGCTCAAACGTTAATCCGCTTAACTTAAAAAAGGTCTCGTGTAAAATTTATTTTGGTTAACATGCTGTATAAAATTTGAATAAATAGTAGAACAACAGTAAAAAACTGGTTTACGTGGATCTTTTCTCAGAAAAAAATCCAAGAGACTAACCGCAGGCAAAGTTTCAGTTTAGCTCATTTAAGAAGAATATTCTACGTGACAACAGCTCATAAGCCGATAGCCAGAAAAGAAAATATAAAAAGCAATGCAGATATGTTTTACAAAAACGTTTCTTTAGTGTTATCACAGACAATTTAAAGGTGCCATAACAAATGAAAACAGAAGGTTTTACAATGGGAAGCTACCTATTTTCAGAAGCTTTTGGTATATTATACCGGTAAAATGGTAGTCGGTGTCGAAGGTCCTCATTTTGAATACAATAGTTTGCATCGAGTAAATTAATGTGTTTGGAAATTTATGACGGTATGGTCATATTTATAGTAATAAGTTGTTCTCAATACATAAATTACTCCATTGTTATAGCGTAAGCAAAGGTAAAACATACTCTATGATGATTAACTATAAGCTTTAACCACACAATATACTGACAAATGTACAGAAGAGAGAATATAACGAATAAAGCTAGAGCATTGAGCTAGTCTCAGTCTGCTCCGATACGGCAAAGAAGGACGAGCTTGTCTCGTGGGCTCCTCGCACACCTTATTCCCGCATCCATCGGCATCCACCAGTTGGCATTCCGACACACACACATCACACCACCATAGTACCACAAGTAGTATCCGTTGTCCGGTCCAGGGGTATTCCTAGGAAGGGAAATAGGAAGTACCCGCATTCTTCATATCTGGCGAACACTGCAGGTCATCTCTGGAATCAAGAGGAACCTGGAAATCGAGTTATTGTGGACAAAAGGTGACAATTTCGTGGTTGTCTACGTTACAACATTATATTTTTTGTGGGTGGTGCACTAATTTTTTTCTCTAGTACAGGCCAAGTTAATAAGCAAATACGGTGGTTAAGTACTTATATCTTGATAAATTGCACTGTGATAAAAAAAAATAAGGCTCTAATTTCTATTTTGTTGGGAATAATTGTTTATTTTTCAGTACATGGCAGTCTGCGTTACTGAATAATTTTGGGGGTCCTAATACTAGTACCTATTATGCTGTTGGTGCCGGTTTAAGAAATTGGTGGGGATTCTACATTTCCTTGTCGAGATAAAGTCAAGATAGTTTTCTTTTTGGAATTTTACTGGAGGAAACTCTCATGTAAGTGCGTGTATTACTAATTAATTTTGGCATTAGTACCGTTTTCATTACGGATTGTGTGGCTGCCACCGTTGCAGTATGTGAAGTGCTTACATTGCACATTGTGGAAAAGAGTGACCAAAGGTTATCTAATTGTGCGGTTAGTCTATTTTGAGAGTAAATTAGTAAATTGTGGTTATTTCTCTGTCTAATCATGCCTAATCAAGAGAGCGATACAGTTTACATTGAAATTGAAGTCGTTAGTCCTACGCACCACCGTTATATAGTTTCCGTTCGTCAACAAGTAGAACCATTTGACCTCGTTGTTATCTTAGTAAAGCACGCTCATTTGCAGAATGGTAGTTGGGTTGTGACGAATACCGAGTACTTTAATTAATTTTCGTTGCTCAGTAATGCATTTTTAGATGTTAAGGAACTAAATAGTGTCGATGCCAAAAAATCTAATAGTACAGAAACTGATAGTATTGATTTTTCAAATTCTCAAAAATTAATGAATAGGACTGTAGATTTCGATTAACCTATTGTCAAGCGTGTAATTAATAGGAAGGATAAGGAAAATTCCGCAAGCATGTCAGGTACAGACGGTACAAGTAACCCTAGCTCTAATGATACTCCAGGTGGACATAGTTCAGGTGGTAGTTCAAACACCTCAAATACTCCGAGTAGTCAAGCAAGGTCACAAAATGCTAATCCGAGTAATGCAAATAATGCAAATGTATCTGAAGGTTTGTCTCCAAATAGAGCTGAGCGCCTTCGTCAATTCGTTACAGAGCAAGTAACAAGTATAAAAGGGACTACATTGAATCCTAGCCTTGACAAAACTGAATGGCATTACAAAAGAGTGACGTCTGATAAATATTCCACGGAATGTGAAAATTATTTTCGTAGTCAGGAGTACCAGCTAAGTCAGTACCATCAAGTGGTAGGTTCTATTCTTCAAGGTGATATGAAATTAGGACATGTTAATGTTGCTTCGTCGATACACTCTTGGTTAGATTTTTGTACGGTTTTCAAAGCAAAGTACGATAGTCCTTTAGACGAGTCTGTTGAACAATTTGTGTATGAAATGGTAAATTTATGACAGCAAGTTAATTCGAGTGAGCCAGAAAAAGTTTTAGTAGACCGAGCTATAAATGCAGATCTGTATAGAGCAATAGAGGATTTACATACTGAAACGGTGAATAACCTCATAGAACAAGCTGGTAGAGCAGTTAGAGCAATACGGTCTAGTGATAGGCAGAAAGGTACGTTCACGCGTCTCCCTCCTGTTACTTGGTATAAGAAACCAGACGAGAATAGACAGTATAGAAGTCGTTTTTCTTCCTTCGATAGTACGCATCACTTTAGACAACAAGATAGACAGAGTAAAGGAAATTATGGTAATCAGCACGGTAATAGACAGAATCCATTCCAAAACCAAATTCAGTTTCGGCCTAGATCAAATTCTTCCCCTATTGATTTGTCGAGAGGGACTTGTTACAACTGTAAGCAGATTGGCCACAGAAGAGAATGTCATGATTTACATTCCACTCCAAATACACGTGCAACAGCTATGGTTGTTATTTCTCAGTCACAGTATAGTCGTCACTTCAGTACTGATAGAAATTTCCAGACTAATAGTAACGTCTCAAAGTCTACTGCAATGTTAGATGGAGGTTATAAATATTTGCCTATCACATTAAAATTAGCTAGAGCACTTGGTTTATTTGTTAAGTATGAAAAGAAGCGCCTGCGTAGCGCAGAAGAAACCCCAGTAGGAACGATTGGTGTAGCTTACATTGCTACTCAGATTGGACATATGTTAGTTTGTCATTGGCTTCTAGTAGCTCGTAAATTAGTAGCGGACTATGATGAAAGTATTTTCTTTGTCAAGGATAGACCAGATTTACTTTACAAAATTGAGAATACTGTGCATGAAGTTATTTTCGTTCTAGAACCAACTCCAAGTAGATATCTTTTTGCTACTGATGAGTCTAAACTAAATGAGGTACTTTCAAAATTTCCAATTGTATGTAAAACTGACGGTAAACTAGGTCAAACAAGCACTAATAAGCATGAAACTGAATGGACAGAGAATACTATTTTTAGAGAGAAGCCTAGATTCTTTCCACTTAGCAATTGTGCAGAAATTGAAACACTTTGTAGAAATTTATTATATCAGGGTTTGGTTAGGTATTCAACTTCTCCGTATAGTCTCCATATCGTGTTAAGTAGGAAGCGTGATGATTCTACCAGAATGACGGTAAAGTATGAAAAGCTGAATAGAATCACAACACTAGTAGCAGCACCAATGCATAATGCAGACGTAAGTATGAAGTTATTTCCTTCAGGTCAATTCTTTAGTAAAATAGATTTAAAGGGAGCATTTTGGCAGATTCCACTGTATGAGGATAGTATTGAAGAAACTGAACGGTATAATACGAGGGATAGTATTGCTTTTCGATTTAGTGGAATTTTTCAATATAATGAATTTAGTTTTGCAGGGATATATACCAGCGTTCTGTTTCCTTTTTGTAGATGACAGATTTTCATGATGACTTTGTTTTAGTACAGTATTTTTCAAAAAAAGGTTCAGGAAGCATTTGACTTTGGCATTTAAAAGTTTTCGAGATGCTGGATAGACTGAATTTAAAGAAATGTTCTCGCGTAATGCGTAAGGTAAAATGTTTGGGGCAAATCATAACTCCAAATGGTATTAGGGCAAATTCAAGTGAGGTTTTGCCAGTTAAAAATATGCTTCCGCCTCAGAATAGGTAAAAGGTAAATACACTAAAGGGTCTGTGTAGTTATCTTATGAATTTTCTACCTTTTTTCGTCTATTAGTAAGTTGTTGAAAGCAAATGTTACATTTTTCTCGGGACCAGAATAAAATGAAAGTTTCAAGGTTTTAAAGGAATTCTTTTGAACGATGCAATGCTAGAGGGTATTTATTACGATTTTCACATTATGTGTAGGGACAGTTTGAAATGACAAAGGAATGTCTAGAGTACTTTGCTAGGAAATAGATGAGGTAGAAAGGGTCATATCTTACAAGGAGTAGTAAAGGAATGTAAAGCCATTTTGTTTGCGACTGACTAAAGTTTCTGAATTTCTAGGTAGAGAAAAGCTTATCGTCTACACTGACAACAAAGCTTTAACGTATTTAAAGAGTTTCCATACGAATAAGAATTTTACGCAATGGGTACATCAAATTGAACAATATAATTGTGAGATAAAGCACTTTGAGGGTCGTAAAAATATTTTAGCGGATATTTTGTCACGTCTCCCCGAGGATGGCACTGGAAGTGAGCCTGATCACCTCGCTGACGGTCCAGGTATACGCCTATTTTTTGCGTTAACGTTCTTTGACAAGTTGTTAGAGAGAGTTTGAAATTGGAATTGAGTAAAGATGAAAGAATTCAGAAAGTTTTCGAGGAATTGAGTAGTGACATGTGACGTCCATGCAACTATTCAATTCTCGACATTAAATGATGGTATACGGTATAGATATGTCCAGTTTTTCGTTGTAAATAATAATAATATGAATACAAATAAGCTTATAAGTAATAGGTTACGTGAACAGATAGTTCAGGAAAATGATGAATTAATTTTGAGTACTCGCGGAAATGAAATAATGAGGGTCCAGGGAAAGCCTGTAGGTCATGGTACTTTCGTCTTGTTGTTTGAAAGGTAAATTATTTATGTTCATTCGTATTAACGACGGTCCAGGAAAATCCTGAAGGTCATGGTAATTTGTATTGTTGTTTGAAACTTAATTTGATTGATGTTAATTCGCACTCGTGACGGTTCAGGTTCAGAAAACCCTGAGGTCAGAATGATTTGTCTAGTTGTTTTAAATGTAACTCAGTCGTTGATGATAATGTTATTTCGCATTGCATTTGCGGTTAAAATTTGAAATATAAATTGGTTATTGGTTTCGTATTTTCCGTGTCAAGAAAAAGGAAACTTTATTGTATTTTCATGATACGCTTGAGTTTCCGCACTTTGGTAGAAAAAAAAATTGTTGGTAATAGATTTTTTCTGGAATGGTATGAATAAATGCATTTCAGAGTATGTTAAAAGTTGTCAAAATTGTCAGAAAACTAAAAATGAAAATGATAGGTTTGACGGGTAAACTTCCGTTGTCAGACCAAGTAATGAAAACGTTATATGGATTTCATTTGTTTATTTTCGCCGAGCAAGTCAAAAAGAAATCGTTTTTGCCTTGTTATAGATGATCAACTCAGTGGTTGGGTTGAAATTGTTGCGATGCCAAACGCAAAAGCGTTTAGAGTCGTACATTTTCTTGACTAAATTTGTTGTATATATACTATACCCTTAAGGTTATTGTTAATTTTATAGGTAAAACAATGAAAAAGTTATGTAGGGACTGGTCAAGCATGGACTAGTTAGCGCGTATCATTTAAGCGCTAATATATATGAACGAAGCAATAAAGATATAGGTGGAATGACTGCAATCTTTGTACATGAAAATCATCGGTTATGGGACGTCATTTGCAAAAAAAAATTGCGCTTACATTGCGTTATATGGTTAATGAGTCGACTAATATTTTTGCCTGCGTTGCTAAACTTAGGAAGAGAGATAGATGTTCCAATTGACGATGCGTTAAATCCAGAATTATAAGATTTAGACTTACAAACGATTGACGAAATTCAAAATTCATTGAGCAATTTGATCGTTTATGTGTTTAAAAATATTCATAAGGCTAGAGAAAATCGGAAAACCCTTTTTGATAAGCAGAAACGAGATTTTAGTTTTGATGTTGGTAATTTGTAAGATTGTAATTGATTGTAAGTGATTGTAAGAAATAATCAAAATTCGGATACACCACAAAATGTATCACACAAGCTTGTTTTGAAATGGATAGGTTCGTTCAAAGTACTTGAAAAGCATGGCACGACGCACAAACTTGATCATAAACTAAAATATTTACAAGATGATACATTGAATGTTAAAAATAATTGATAGAAAAGCCACAAACTATAGAACAATAATTTTTTTCGTGTAAACAAGCGTAAAAACTAATTGGTATATCTGTTTTCATTTCAGACAATAGATCTACGTGCAAAAACTTCGACAGAAAAAGGATGCGTACCACAAAAATCGCTTACATTGCGAACAGTTAGGATTAAAAGTTGAGCCATTAGACTCAAAAGCGTTTGTAAAACGTGTACAAATGAATACAGGGCAATATAAGAATCATTTGCACCCAAGGCTTGATGTAGCTATGTCATTTTAGTTTAAACCCGAAATGTTAAAAGCATTGAATATTCAGGAAGGTAAAGAACGGGATAATTGGTCTTTTTCCGAAATGTCAGGTATTTTGAAAACTAAAGAAACATTAACAATTGATCTTGAGATAGATAATGAATTTTCGTACTTTCCACTTACTGCTTTAATTCAGATCTCGTGCGATACAACTGATTTCGTTATTGATGCTATTAAGTTAAATTCCTATATCAAGCTTGAATTGGGTAAAATTTTGTCTGACGAGAACATTTTGAAAATATTTTTCGGAACACATGATCTGCTTTCATTGCAGCGCGATTTCAATATTTTCTGTTGTTGTGCATTAGATTTCCAAAACGTCATATTTCAAATTACTGGTGAGCTCAATAGTTCATTTGAGAGCATTATGCAATCAGAGATAGATCCAAATTTTAGTAAAGATAGTTCAGAACAAAGATTTCATTTCCGTTTACGTGACTTACCTAAAAACATTCTCGAGTTCGCAAGAAGAGACTCACTGTCGAAAAGATAAAAACTGCTAAGACTGATTTTCTGTTAAATGAAATGAATTATGACCATTGTAGGTACAAGATGCTTCGAGTATTCGAATTCAAGTATAAACCTGTGACTCAATGTTGGAACAAATGTATTGATTTATTGTCGGCAAAACAAAAGAAAGAATTCACAAAAGACAAGTACTTCGATGTATTTACTCACGTTTACAATTGGCGAGACAATACTGCTAAATTACGTAATACTAGACCATACAGAGTTATGAGTGGTTATGATATGATTATGTTCTGTATTAAGAAACCTAAGTCAATTCGTATGATAGATAACATTTGGCCAAGAGCCACTGAGAATGATAATAATTGTAAAGAAAGTCTTGTAAAATGCATTTCTGCAGCACAAAAGATCATTCCAACAGTGTATGAAAGTAGCGAAAGTGACAAGGAATTAGTACTACATACATCTACCAACGTTAATTCCGATGAATGGGAAGACATGGCTTTCATTGCCAAAGAGGTGAATATGGACACTACTTGCACTGTAGTAAATGACTCCGGGTATTTAGAACATGCTAATGACGACAGTACGATGATTGACGATATCACAATTCATGTTAACTTAGTAGAGAACATCGATAAAGTATCCACTTATTGTAAAAAGGATCAGTACGATAAGATTACATGTCCTGGTCAAGTCTCAAATTCTGAATTGTTAGCTAATTGACACACAATGTTAAATCTTAAAATGTTTAAACACGTTTTGAATCAGTTAAGACGCCGACGTAGCGTAATCAAACACATACAGATCAACAGGAAACGTATTAGTATGAACCAGAGTCAAATTAAGTTCAAAGATTTATTGCGTAAAGGTAAGAAATAAACTCTTCGGTCGCCATGGGAGGGCGCTATGCTAATTTGGTATTTCTCTTGTTAGTGGGGGTGGATATGACGGTATGGTCATATTTATAGTAATAAGTTGTTCTCAATACATAAATTACTCCATTGTTATAGCGTAAGCAAAGGTAAAACATACTCTACGATGATTAACTATAAGCTTTAACCACACAATATACTGACAAATGTACAGAAGAGAGAATATAACGAATAAAGCTAGAGCATTGAGCTAGTCTCAGTCTGCTCCGATACGGCAAAGAAGGAAGAGCTTGTCTCGTGGGCTCCTCGCACACCTTATTCCCGCATCCATCGGCATCCACCAGTTGGCATTCCGACACACACACATCACACCACCATAGTACCACAAGTAGTATCCGTTGTCCGGTCCGGGGGTATTCCTAGGAAGGGAAATAGGAAGTACCCGCATTCTTCATAAATTCAAGGTGTTAACATGCACCTGTGTGATATTTCAGAAGTTGCATATTCGTATATATGTACCTTTTAATCCGTTTAACTGCAAAAAGTCTTAATTTTGGTTATTTATTCTTCCTGAGCAGCTCTGCAGCAAAAGTTTTTCAATACCAAAATGCTTCTTTGGATGGTATAGGGAAGAATATATTCACCAAAGTAGTTATCAGTGACCACAAAATAAATATTTCCTAAAACATATAAGCCGATTACTCGACGTTTTATGATTCCAGACTAGACCGTCTCGTACCTGATTGTGTGCTTAAGTCATGTAAAAAAATCCACTTGCATGTTATTCTATTTTGTTATGTATACGAACAGCAAAATTTAAAATCTAACATTACTCACAAATTATTACTCCAAGTCACAATTGTGCTAGGCGTTAGACATATTACTGAGTATTTAAAGTAACAGCGATAGAGTAGGTATCCTAAGGAGACCGTTGAACAAATATGTTTCATGACAACATGCTTGCTCAAAGCGCAAATGTAATTTGGTGATGTTCGTTACATGGATACATAATTATTAAACCGTGAACGTTAATTTGTGCGACTACCATCTATTTGTAAAATGGTAACTTGCAAGCTTTATCTTTATATTTTTAGTAGAACTGCTTAGTTGTTGCGCATTACTGAAGTAGTTACTACAGACGGATGTAAGATGTTTCACCAAATTGTATTTGCGCATTGGTTTCTCGCAAATCTGGCCCTAAAACTTTTGTCGCACAATTGACATTTAGAGTAAGACCATGAGTGTGGGTACACCCCAAAATTTTTTGTCCCAAATTTTTAAAACTTTTACATCATTTTAAGTATACTTATTCACGATTACTCTATACCAGCTTTCATCTCCATATGTTGTTTTAGAGAGACTGGACAGAGGTTTGAAGTTAACGTGTACCAAAAACGGTAATTTTTGATTTTTTCAGACCGGAAGTAAAACTGACCAATGAAACTTTTCATGAAAGTTGAGCACCTTAGGACCTATCAGTCTGGAGATATTTGGCAATTTGACCAGTTTATGAATTTTTTGAAAAAATTAAAAGTTTGAAATATTTTGATTTTTTAGGCATTTTCCGGAAAGATATAGTATAATTTTAAACTATTTCTCTGTTTGTTGGTGGTGCTTTTAGGTTGACCACGTGCAGTTTTGTCTGCTCTATTAAGCGCAAAAAACCATTGGGCAAAATACTCCCATTTCCAGAAGATATGACTAAAAGTTCGAAATCTCCGATATTGTTTCGACACTTTGTGGACAGTCAAAGCAAAATTACGTTTGAATTTGTAAAATTTTGATACTTTTGGTCACATCTTACTGAAACATTTAATAGGCATTTCTTATGATGATGTTGTGTGAAGGTAACCCTGACTGTTTTCGATAGAGCATTTTAAAGGCTTTCAAAAATGCTCTTACCCAAACCGTTCGAATATCCGAAGGACTGGCAAATTGACTCTGAATGCATGAAAGTCGATTCAAGAAAATTTCTTGGCTTACAGTTTTATGCATAGCTTCCTCGTTGGTAAGCATGTTTGACAACACTGTTTCAGGATAGATAGAGCGTTAAAAACTCTCGATGGTCAACCGTTTTGGAGTTTCCAAAAGTCTATTTTTGGCAAGTTACAGCGATTTGAATTCAAAAAATTGGTAAAATTTTCGGATTTTTTGATATATCATTTTCTAAAAACTTTCAGAAGAATGGTCAGAACGTAATATTGTCACAGATAGAACCTAGTAGCATGACTAATTTAGCAAAAAAGTTTCAGCCACCAACTCCTAATCTTCATTGAGTAACAGGTCAGCATGTCGAATTTTGATGCTAAAATTTCACAACTATATAATTCCGCACCGGGGCAACTTGAGACTTTGAAACTTATTGTGAAGTATACCGGGCACATATGTGTTAAATATATGTAAAAACTTTGGACTTACAAGAACTTTTTTTAGTGCTCACCGTCACTTGGTGTTACTTTTAGCTAATCTCACTAAATGTTTATGTTTATCATTCGTGCTGTAAACGTTCAATTTCAAAAGTTGGGGTGTCAGTTTATTTTTAATTAAATTTGCTAAAAGGTCGTCTCTCAGATTTGTGATATCATGTCTGTAACAAAAGTTATGCAAGAATCTTTGATTTTTGGGCCGTTCCGGTTTAGAGCAAACTTTTGTATATTCTTGGTCACCACTCCAGCCAAGCTGTTCATATTGGATAATTGATACATTACTCATGTAGCGCAGACAATTAGCTATCTCATAGGCGTTTTTAGACAAAACTTAAATGCTTAGGACAATAGTTGCAGAGTTTTGACTGTCCACAAAGTGTCGAAAAAATATCGGAGTTTTCAAACTTTTAGTCATATCTTCTGGAAATGGGAGTATTTTGCCCAATGGTTTTTTGCGCTTAATAGAGCAGACAAAACTGCACGTGGTCAACCTAAAAGCACCACCAACAAACAGAGAAATAGTTTAAAATTATACTATATCTTTCCGGAAAATGCCTAAAAAATCAAAATATTTCAAACTTTTAATTTTTTCAAAAAATTCATAAACTGGTCAAATTGCCAAATATCTCCAGACTGATAGGTCCTAAGGTGCTCAACTTCCATGAAAAGTTTCATTGGTCAGTTTTACTTCCGGTCTGAAAAAATCAAAAATTACCGTTTTTGGTACACGTTAACTTCAAACCTCTGTCTAGTCTCTCTAAAACAACATATGGAGATGAAAGCTGGTATAGAGTAATCGTGAATAAGCATACTTAAAATGATGTAAAAGTTTAAAAAATTTGAGACAAAAAATTTTGGGGTGTACCCACACTCATGGTCTTACTCTTAAGCATCCGCTCATCGGAATGTATGATGTTGTGATGTTCACGAATCCTTTCATGAAAAGCTCTTTCTCACAAGAGGAACAGGCAACCGGTTTTTCTGATAAAAGTATGGTGCTGATGATTTCTCATGATGATGATGTCGAAATGCAATGTGACAAAAACACAACCAAGATGGTTAGCGGATTTGCGTAATAACCATGATACAAAACAAAACATTGTGGTTTTTAAGTAATAGATTTTAAATTGAAGCGGGGTTGATTATAAGAAAACTTTTAGAAATACGTGTTCAAATACAGTGAACAAACTAAATGCATAATACTAATAACAACAAAATAAAAACTTTCTAGGTTCTCCGCGCCTTTTATACTTTCTAGGTAAAATCTTCTTTAATTTGAAAGGTAACATGCCACGCAATTATGCAAAATTAACAGCAATATTGTACAGTGCTAACTATAATAGGTGATTTTAATTTAAAATTAATACATTAATTCTAAATCATCTATGTGTTCCGGGAGTCCATTTTTGCGTGACAGTTTTGTTCTGAAAATACTACCCCAAAGATTACTGGAATATTACGCAAATGTAAAAATTTTCATTTATGTTTTCTGGTATGCATGTATAGTTGCTGCGCGTTGTTGAAGCTCTCATTACATAGAGAGCATTTGTACGCTTTTTCACCCAAATGCTTTTGAAGATGAAAACGCAGGCGTGGTCGGGTCTTGAATGTTTTGTCGCACAAATTACATTTGTGCAGACGGTCATCAGAATGTACTTGCTTGACGTGGGATGACAACAAATCCTTCCGAGACAAGCTTTTATAACACAAAGGACAATCAAACGGCTTTTCCATTGTGTGAACAAAAATATGAAGCTGAAGTTTGTCTAACCGCCGGAATTGCATACCACAGAAAACATAACCGAAAGGTTTAGCGTATTTGTCTGAATACAACGTTTATGTATTGTGAGAAGTGTTCTTGGATATTTAAAATTTGGGCTATTAGTTTTACATTACTGTGAAGTTTCCGATGTCTTAGGAGGACTGATGAGTGGGAAAATTTCTGATTGCAAATCGCACAGCTGTACGGTTTTTCGCCAGTATGACTTCTTACGTGCCTAGTAAGACTATTATTTTGTGCAAAGTGCTTCTCACATATTGAACATTGGAATGGTTTTTCTCCTTTGTGTAGTTCGATGTGATCCTTTAAGTGATGCTTTGATCCAAGTTTCTTCGCACAGTGTTTACAATTGAAAGGTAGTTGCTTACCATGAATTGTGACAATGTGATGCTTTAGATAACTTTTCCTTGAAAACCGTTTGTTGCAGATACTACACATGTAAGGGTTTTCTTTGGTGTGCACTATAATGTGCTTCTCAAGTTCACTCAAAAATTGCGCTTTATATTCACAAAAAATACATTTGTTGTCTGCTTTGATCATTTTGAACTAGTCTTCATTAGGTTCAACAGGTGTGAAAGTGTTCACAAAGCTTTTTTCAAACAGTCGTACACATAATTGAAATGATTTACAGCAATCCCCAAATTTTTAAACCCTGTTTTCAGTTTAAAAAATTCAAAACTGTTGCAAATCCTGAAAAAATTAACTTCAGTGCTTTAAAAACTCATAACTGTGTGGTTTAACTGCTAAACTAAATGTTTAATACCGTTTACACTATTGGTTCAATAAATAACGATAGAACAATGCTAGTTCTGCTAACTGCGTTGACGTGTCTACTGTACACTTTTTTGTTGTTGAAGTAGCAATTCAACGTTGTACAACCGATTTTATAACTAGCATTAAATACCTGTATACCTTGTACCTGTCAATATTTTGTACCACCGCTCTGTGTACTATGGTTGTGCAAAATTTACGGACCTTGTGTAGGAACTTCGAACGATTAGCATACAATCTTCTGTAAACCAGCAAACAGACGCATTGAAAATAAGTCTGCATTTAGGAAGGCTTGATTGCATTAATATTTTTGATTTTTAATAACGCAATTTAAAAAGTAAAACTTTTGGGAAATTTAAAGTTTTTGTAGTTTGGTTACTATAGTTAACTTAATAGTTGATCATTTTTATTGTATAAGCGCATCTACTTTACCATCGTTTTTACGTGTTTTGAATTCCTTGCTCAGCTATTTGGGAATAAACCCTATAAAAATTTGTAAAATACCAACATGTCTGAAAGTTTTAAAATGTCCAAACCAGATTACAAGTGCAATATTTGTGAGTTTAAAGCAAAATGCTTAGCTCACCTTCAGTGCCACATCAGAGTACATACAAACGAAAAGCCCTACAAGTGTGATATCTGCAACAAGCAATTCACAACCAAATCTAATTTAGACCGTCACATAAGCAGGGTTCATCAAGTCCAACGACCCTTCAAATGTGAACAATGTGAAAAAAAATTCGGATCCAAGCATAATTTACAACATCACACAAGAATACACACAGGAGAAAAACCATACCAATGTTCCACTTGTGACAAGCGCTTCTCTTATAAATGTAATCTTACTACACACATATCAAGGCATACTGGCGAAAAACCGTACGAATGTACAATATGTGACAAGCGCTTTTCCCTGCAAGTGGATCTTAATGGACACATGACAAGTCATACTGGCGAAAAACCTTACAGCTGTCAGATTTGTAATCAGAAATTTTCCCAATCATCATCCCTTTTGCAGCACCGGAAACGCTATCATGGTAAAAACTTACTATTTTCAATTTGTAAATTTATTTTGATAGAAAGTCATACGTTTTGTCTTGAAATTTACTTTCAACGTTGTACAGAGGGACGACCAAAATCCTCCGGTTGCGTTTTTTGTGATTTTCGATTTCAATATTTGGGCAACCTACAACGCCACATTTTTATTCACACAAAAGAAAAGCCTTTCAGCTGTTTCTCGTGCGACAAATGTTTTGCACAAAAAAGTGATTTCAAGATTCACATCAACTATAAGCACTCTGATGAACGAAATCACAAATGCAGTTTGTGTGAAAAGGCGTTCAAAGCCCGATCCTACCTGATTAGACATCTGCGAAGGCATTTGGGTGAAAAATCTTACAAGTGCATTACCTGCAATGAGAGCTTTTTAAACAGGCAAGAGCTAAATATGCACTTGCAGGTATATAGAAAAGTAGTTTATCAGTGTAATATTTGCGAAAAAGAAATGACACGGAAAGATAGTCTTAAAGTACACATGAAGCGACAACACAGCAGGGATGCAAAATCTGGGCATCCTGGCATCCTGGTTGCCGGGAAATTTTGGGAAATATGCCAAAATGGGGGAAGTTTTCACAAAGTAGTACTCGAAGTAGTAGTAGTAGTGGTAAAATCCTTGAAAATTTGGGGGAATTTTTCCTCCGGATGCCGGGAAATTTTACGGTCCGGGAAGATTTTGCATCCCTGCAACACAGTATGTAATATCTCAGTATTTAAAAATTTATGGATACGAAATGTTAGACTTACCCAGCGTCAGAATTTATTGTGTTTTTTCATAATCATATTTAGTTTTTTTTTCAATCAAACTACGCTGTTAGTTGGAGGATATTGCTAGTCTTGAAGCAGCTTATACCATATACAAATGTAAATGTAAATGTTTCAATGCCAAGCCTTTCAAATTGAAATGTTTCACGCTACAAAAAATTCTAGAGTATTGCTTCATTTTGAATCAGTGTATTACTGTAACATAAGTTTGAAGATTATAGATTAATTTAAGATTAATTTTGTTGAGATTAATATTAACGGTTCAGTTTTATTTAAAAATATTTTGTACCAATTAAATTTCTAGTGTGAATTAGAAGAACTCGCTCTGTTTGTATTTTTGCTCGTAATCTTAAAGTTATCACGTTTGCTTCTTCTACTACGCGTGCAGGCTTAAAATGTATCATGTGGGCAAATTACGAGGATCGAGGGATTATTTAGGGCAGTTCAGACCGTGGTAGAATTATTATTATTGACGACGATTTGGCGGTTATGGTACACTTTCTCAATATTTTCTTTCAAATTAATTCAAATAAAACAAGCTTCAAGTCCTAAAAACGTGGGTTCCCTTGGAGCTATACTCCTACCTATTTTACACGTCTACGAAATTTTGCCACAATGTATTGGCATAATAAACTGGGTCGTTTTCATCAAGCTCACTAACCGGGTGTTTCTGGGTGTGTGCTCCGTAAGAAAACACTACTCTAAATGAATCAGGGCACACGGCGTGATAATTTTCGACAGAAATTTGAAAAATCTTTGGTAGCTTGAGTTTTACTTTTTAAAACACCAGCGCCTTATCCTGTGTCGTCATCTTGTCAAACTGGAAAGTTCACTTTTACTGATGTGTGACGTGGAGTCAAGTTATCAAGGCTAGGTTTCCTAAAGAAATCTTGCGTCTCCAATGTGAAATCTGAACTTATGTTTTTATCAGCTCTAAGCGCAGAATGCAAAGTAGTAATAACATACGAAGTAATTACTGATGTGGTTAAGTAAAAACTAGTTAATCAATTTTAAACCTTTTGTCATACCAAAACAAATGTTTACTTTGTAAAAGCAGAAACTTCTTGCAGTAATATTCGTGTAAATATGCTACATTTGTTTGGCTGAGTAACAACTGAGGTTCTCGTATAATGAACAATTATTGAGCAAAACTTTATAACTCATTGAAGTTTTAAACGAACTTATGCCTACATGATATTTTTTATTTGTATGAGCCTAATCGCACCATAAACCGGATACATTTTCAAATTTCCCCTTTTTAACAGAGCAATTACCTTTAATTAACAAAAGCATAATATACAAACATTACATTTGTATAACCCTAACTTTACAAAGCACCAATGTACGAATCCACTTTTCCATGATCAAATGTATTCCATACAACTTGTCATAATTAAATACCGGGACCGCGTTTCCCAAAACAATATACACAGTGCTCGGCACTCCCACTGTCTACGGCAATGTCAGAATACATTAGTTCGTTAAACAGTGTTATGCTCTCACGGAGCAAACATTTGTTTGCGTGCATTCTGATAAACACACTTTTAGGATATTATTGTACTATGGATTCAATAGCAAACATGTTGCAAGTACCTGTAAACGGTTTGCGAGGCCTAGTAAAATTGGTAAAATAATTCCCTAAGGTATGTTGTTTGTTCAAGACTCAGAAAAATCCAATTTGTACAAATGATTTAGTACTTCGTTCCATCGCAGGTATTTTTGTCCCACCAAGTATATTCATTTAGAATGTGAGCTAAGGACGAAACCTTTTTTCGAATGAAAATTTTAACAGGTACTTGTTGCTCTCTATAACAACCATCTGTACACCTTGTAATTCAATGCGCCGACGAGACTTGTCAGACAGACTACTGTGGTGTGCCTAGTAGAAAACACATTGACCGACAATTTGAAAGAAATAAGACGTTTCCACGTTATAGTCTCCAGTGTAAAAAGTAATCAAATGTGTGAAAGAGTATTCTGAATACTGGGGCTTTTGTAATAGCTGATTCAAGAACTTAAAAATTAAATTAAGTTCTCTAATACAACTACCTAGACACGAGTCGTGTCACACGACCATTTGACCTTAACTGTTTAAACTTTGTCTACTATTGCTTGACAATAAAGTTCATGAACTTTTCTTAAAAACCTGCATTACGTACATGTCAAAAGTGTTTAAAGGAGAACAAAAGTGTGGAATATGTGAAAATAAAGCACATTTCCCGAGCAAACTCCAGAGTCACATGAGAGTACACACAAAGGAGAAACCTTACCAGTGCAACATCTGCAACAAACGGTTTCCAACAAAGTCTTATCTAAACTTTCACGCTAGCAGAGTTCATGAGAAACAAAGACCTTTCAATTGTGAACACTGTCAGAAGAAATTTGGAACTAAATATGACCTAAACGTCCACATAAAGGCACACACCGGAGACAGAGATAGGAAAATACGTATTTGTATTTGTAATTAATTACAACTTCAATTACAATTACAGTAATTGAGTATTTGTATTTCAATTACTTTTATAAAACAAAAGTAATTGAGTAATTGTAATTGAATTACTTTTAAAAATCGGAAGTAATTGAGTAATTGTAATTGAAATACTTTTAAAAATCAGTAGTATTTTGTAATTTGTAATTGAAATACTTTTCTTGAAATCTATTTGAGAATTTTGTGTGTTCACACTTCACACATACAAAACCACAAATATTTAAGAATAATTACGATAAATAGATACTATTTTATGTTTTTATGTGATGTGTTTTGCGATTTTCTTGCGTATACAGACAGCTTGTGTATGAAAACGCTATTCAAGCTAAAGCCTCGGTGCAGAAATCTTTTCCGTAAATTATTTCTACTGATACAAGGCAATTGAAAAGCATTTGAGTAATTGTATTTCAAATACTTTTTTGTCCAAGAAGTATTTTGTAATTTGTAATTGAATTACTTTTCAAAAAATCAAAGTAATTGTAATTAGTAATTGAATTACTTTTCGAAAAATCAAAGTAATTGTAATTTGTAATTGAATTACTTTTCAAAAACTCAAAGTAATTGTAATTTATAATTGAATTACTTTTCGAAAAATCAAAGTAATTGTAATTTGTAATTGAATTACTTTCATTTTTTGAAAGTAATTTGTAATTTGTAATTGAATTACTTTCATTTTTTGAAAGTAATTTGTAATTTGTATTTCAATTACAATTTAGAAGTATTTTCCTATCTCTGACCGGAGAAAAACCATACCAATGCTCAATTTGTGACAAACACTTTGCGCAGAAAGGGAGTCTTACAGCGCACATGACAAGTCATACTGGCGAAAAACCTTACAGCTGTCTGATTTGTAATCAAAAATTTTCCAAATCATCAGCCTTGTCAAGACATAAAAGATATCACGGTAAATTCAAACAAAAAATATTTGCTTTAAAACTTCTTCAATGCTTATCCTTAATTCTTTATGATGCTTTCAGACAAGTCGGCAAAGCTTTTCCCTTGTGTTTTCTGCGATATGTCATTCCGAAAGTTGAAAGATCTTCAAGTTCATATTTTTACTCACACAAAGGAAAAACCGTTTGGCTGTCATTTTTGTGACAAAACCTTTTCAAAGAAAAATTATTTGGCATCACACATCAAGCATAGGCACTCAGATGACCGACTGCACAAATGTAATTTGTGCAAAAGAACTTACAAAACCCGTAGCATCTTACGATTTCATATACTAAGGCATTTGGATGAAAAATCTTATAAGTGCTCTATATGTAGTGAGGGCTTTACCAGTTCAGCGGATCTGCACAAGACTAACGGGAAACATAAAATAGATAATTTACACTGTACGAATTGAACAAAATACTAAGGCAGAAGAGTAATCATGTACTATACATGAAACTTGCACACAAAATGCGAAACGTATAACTGAAAATTACTTTTATTCTTTGGTCAAGTACTGTATAGTGTTAAAGCGTTTTCTAAATCCAAGAAAGTGTTAATTTGAAAAGGTGGGTTACGTTTCAGCAAAAAAGTGCTTAAAGATTTGATCAATTACATAAATTGAATTGTAGGTCTAATACAATATATCTTATAGGATATGAAGCACTACAAACTTTGTAAATATATGTAATAACTATATTTGTTCTCTTGATGTTCTATCATTACACAAAACTACGTCTTGTGTCTCCATTTGTTGATAAACTTTTGCCAGCAGCTAGCTCAATTTAGCAAGTTAAAATGTAGTGAATACCTGTTCTGTTTGAATTACAATTTGAAATAAAAAACCGATCATTACTATTTTACTCACCATGACAGCGTCATATTTATACAACGTTTTCCTATAGTCAAACCATACTGTTACGTAGTGATACATATGCTAAGAAAAGCCTACAAAAATTTCAAATGGGGACATATTTTCAATGAAAAAATGCACACATTTCAAAATTTTATTAGTCCTATTTTAGAAAAAGCCTACTCAATTATAAATATTCACCTGATCAACTCAGAAAGAAACTATTATAAGAAGCGAAACAAGCTACTTTGACATTGTCTTGGGACTTTTTTAAAGCAACGGTGTAATTACTGCTTTATTCACCAAATACGTTCAAGAGCGTAAAGTTTAGTTTATTGTAAACATTTTGTACAGTTATATTCAAATGCAGTCCATGTAACAAAAGCCTATAAAAAGTATCGGAATTCAGAAGAAGGTCATTTTTATGTACCTACCACATAATATTATGTTTTAATTAATTAGAAATTTTCACACGTTTATAATGCATTTAGGTAATATTAGTCTCACGAAATATTCTTGATTTCGGTTTCTGCGTTTTATTAACTACCGGAAGCGTAGCTGAGGTAGTTTATGCGATCAGTTTGTTTGTCTGTCTATCTGTCTGTGCGCACGAAATCTCAGCAACTACAGGGCAGATTGTGATCAAATTTGGCAAAATGATTGCTTATGTCAATAGCGCTTCATATACACATTTTCAGGCGTATAGCTCAACTTTTCAAAATTTGCAAAAAGGAAAAAATTAAGGCATTATATGCTGAGGTATATATAGCGATCAGTTTGTTTGTCTGTCTGTCTGTCTGTGCGCACGAAATCTCAGCAACTACAAGGCAGATTAGGCTCAAATTTGGCAGATCGATAGCATTTCTCAATAGCACATTATATACATATTTTCAGGTTTCTAGCTCAGCATTTCAAAAAGGTCTAAAAATGGAAAAAAAATTAAGGCATTTTATGTTGAGGTATATATTGCGATTAATATGTTTGTCTGTCTGTGCGCACGAAATCTCAGCAACTACAAGGCAGATTAGGCTCAAATTTGGCAGATCGATAGCATTTCTCAATAGCACCTTATATACATATTTTCAGGTTTCTAGCTCAGCATTTCAAAAAGTTGCAAAAATGGAAAAAAATTAAGGAATTTTATGTTGAGGTATATATTGCGATCAGTTTGTTTGTCTGTCTGTCTGTCTGTGCGCACAAAATCGCAGCAACTACAAGGCAAATTAGGCTCAAATTTAGCAGAACGATAGCATTTGTCAATACCATCTTATATACATAATTTGAGGCTTCTAGCTAAACATTTCAAAAATTTGCAAAAATTGGGAAAAGTAAGGCATTTTATGTATGTATTGCGATCACTATGTCTGTCTGGTCTGTCTGTATATATATTTTTGAAACGTTTATTGGCATTTTTGAAAGGTTTATTGGCGTTTTTGAAGCGTTTATTGGCGTTTTTGAAGCGTTTATTGGCTTTTTTGAAACGTTTTCTGGGCGTTTTTGAAACGTTTTCTGGGCATTTTAAAAACGTTTTCTGGGCCTTTTTGAAACGTTTTCTGTGCGTTTTTGAAGCGTTTTCTGGGCATTTTTGAAACATTTTCTGGGCATTTTAAAAACGTTTTTAGGGCAATTTTGAAACGTTTATAGGCCATTTTTGAAACGTTTTAGGGCATTTTTGAAACTTTTTCTGTGTATTTTTGAAACGTTTTCTGGGCATTTTTGAAACGTTTTCTGGGCATCATTTTTAATATAACTCAGCACGTTGCTTCCGGTAGTTACTCATTTACGAAGGTTCTTGTTTTTATTCAATTCTGAGACTCAGTTAAACATTTTTTGCATTCAAGAAACTCATATGCTTTGGGTTTTCTTGTTCCTCGACCCATTATTTGAAGTTGCACCCAGCGTACTCGCATTCCGTGTTGAAACAGTCATCAATAGGAAATTGTTTAGCATTTTCAGCTTTTATTAATCGGCTTAAATCGTAAACATTTTGTGACTATAGCTACTTGAGTACTAATTTGTATCCCAAAGTCAGCAGAGCAGCATTGAGAAAACTTTTAGTTTAGAATCATCGCAGCAAATAAAGTTGAATACTTTAAATTAAAACCTGTCGGTGATAATTGAATTACCATTTACAGATACATACATATTCAGAGAATGCATATTTTTTTTTCCTCAGTCTAAAATTAGTATTGCATTATCAACTTCCAATCAACCGCTTCAGAATCAATGGATGTAAGCATTCATACTTATGGCTACATGGAAAGTAAACTGCAACACAAAACATCAGCATTGTAGCACTCTGTTGGAAATAAATAAACTATAAACTGCAATGGTATATGTGTGCACAATATTGTTATCTGTCCCCGAATATAAGCACACATAAGCAGCTAAGGAAGCATGAAATATTTAAAATGAAACTATGCTGTGTTAAACAGATTAGGAATTGAGCAGCATAAAAAGACATTTCTGAAAACAGAATGTGGATCGTAGTAATTTGCGCTTTTGAATTTTGTTTGGTTTTTACATCACATCTATGCTGCAAGTTGCAGCCTGCAACATACAAGTACATATGCATATGGTTTGAAACAGGTACCCTGATTGTGATACCTTCTACAAAAAGCAGGTTCAAATTTTGGTTACGAGTAGCCAAAGGAGCAAATCTCTCCGAAGGCACCTGCTGTAGGCAACTTTTCACAAATGTTTAAATATTGATATACTGTGTCGTTTCAAAACATTATTCTTGCATTTTGTGCATGTATTGAAGGTTCCATAACTAACTGCTGCTTTTAGAAGGTGAATTTGTAACATTATGTCAGCTTTGGAATAATAAGAAGACGATCCTATAAGGATTTACGCAGGCACCAAATCATTGGATATCTATGAAAATATATTTTTGTGCTAATCGGATTAAGAAGTACACACGTACACACTGTTTCTGAGAATGTAACGTACATCGTTTGATGCCAAATGGCAACCTCTGTATAGTCTTTGTTTGAACTTAGCAAACCTTGTGCATTCGGTGGGATTAAAATTTGGGTAGGTACATGTTTGTATACATACAATACATATATACAAATCGCGACTTCGGATTATGTGTTGCAACGCACGACCAAGTACCTAAAGCGTACACAGAGGTGGGATCATTCATTTGCTGTGAATAGTGGGTTATATATTTAAAACACTACCATATAAGCTTGATTAGTTGTGTCTAGGTATTTGAAGAAATTTTCAAGCAAACTTGTCAAATTGGAATAACTAAAGTTTGTTTGCCTGATCTGTATTTATTCATTGGATATTAGGCAGTTATCATTTTTAAAAAAGTGACTATTAGTATTACTAACAGACCCTATTTACATTTTCCACTCAACTTTAGAAGGGACAACAAAAATTTATTTGTTTTTAAGTATTTCTTGCTGATTATAAATTTGGAAGAATAAGAACAGCTAACGTTAGTCTGTAATTATTGCTGCGTGATGTTGATTGGAAACTCACGATCGAATTTTGGCTTCCAGAGCACCACAATTTTAACTTATTAACTAACTAGTTGTTGTGAAAGAAATGATTGCTTGTGATTAAAGCGATTCTGTGAATTGACTAACCTCAGCTGGTTAATTGTATTAGTTAAACATGGCAAAAACGGGAAAGTTTGCATGCACAATTTGTGAATTTAAAGGAAGTTATTTAAGTAGACTCCAGTCCCACATGACAGTGCATATGAAGGAAAAGCCCTACAAGTGTAGTACCTGCAACAAACAGTTTTCCCGCAAGTCTAATCTAATGCTGCACATTCGCAGAATTCATGAAAACCAACGACCCTTTAAATGTGAACATTGTGAAGAAAAATTCGGATCAAAGAAGCGGCTAACTATTCATACAAGAGTACACACAGGAGAAATGCCATACAAATGTTCAATTTGTGACAAAGGCTTTGCATGGAAGGCACATCTGACTTGCCACATGAGATGTCATACAGGCGAAAAACCTTATAGCTGCAATGTTTGTAGTCAAAAGTTTTCACAATCATCCCACTTGTCAACACATCAAAAACTTCATGGTAAAATCAATATAAAAATATTACTTGTGAAATCTTTGATTTCTTCTAATAAGTTATGTATGACGGGTTTCAGATAAGACCGCTATACCAATTCACTGCGTATTCTGTGATTTTCCATTGCGTACATTGAGAAATGTTCAAAGTCATATTTCGGTCCACACAAACGAAAAACCGTTCAGTTGTCCCAGGTGTGACAAAAGCTTTTCACGAAACACTTGGTTAACATCTCATATTAAATTAAGGCACTTTAATGAACGACAGCACAAATGCAATTTGTGTGAAAAGACGTTTAAGTCCCGAATTGGCATGCGTTTACATCTGTTAAACCATCTGGGTGAAAAGTCGTATAAGTGCCTCATATGTAGGGACGGTTTTAACAACGCAAGGGAGCTAAAGAAGCATAGCAGGAGACATGAAGTGGATCCAGTGTAATATTTGCGGAAGAAAATAGGCACGCATGGAATGTCACACAAAGAAAGGTTCACATGATAAGTTTACATAAAATGTAATATTTTAAATTAGTGCTAAGTTTGTCAATTATCTTTTGTTTTAATCTAAAAAAAGCGGTTTTAAAAAATTGGTTGTACTTGCTGCCATTAGAATGATTTTAAGAATAATATAATTTGTACGTAAAATTTGTGGTAGTCTTTGGTGTCGTGAGTTTGCAGGAACTTTCTTTTTCTTGGAACGGGAATTTTTGTTGAATTGAAAATTTTGGCAATATTCAAATGACATCCTAGGAATAGCCGAGCAATTTCTGACGAAAAAGTTTTGAAAAAGTTAATTATTTTTTTAATTGTCCTGTTAATTTTAACTGCAATCATCTTTTTTGCGCCACCAATGCTAAAGCAAACACAAACGTCATTAAAACCAGCGCTTTCTAAAGTACCAAAAACTGTTGTAAACAGGTTTAGCACTGGTGGCGCAAAATAGATAATTGCAGTTAAAGTTAACAGGGCAATTTTTAAAAAATTATTAACTTTTGAAAATTTTCTGGTCAAAAATTGTTCGGCTACTTTTAATGTCATTTGAATATAGCCAAAAAAATTAATTCGCCAAAATTGCACTTTTACAGCACTAACTCAGTCTAGTACCAGAGGGTGAAATTTCACCTCCCTTACCTAATTAATTATTTTTCCGGAAAAACACGAAGGAGTGGTTCTTCGTAAAGTAAGGACACAAATCTGCAAAATACTCATTCGATGCAAAAAACATTGCACATTTTTCAGTCACAAATGCAAAACAATCGTACGTTTTTTATAGAAAAGATTTTTTATGGAAAAGATATAGAAAGATTTATTATTACATTTTTTGAAATTCAATATCTGAAAAATCTCGTGTTGGAGTTTTTTGCAAATTTTAGAAAATAGGATTTTTTGTAGATTTGGATGGTGTGAATCGCATGTCTGGCAATTTTTTTCTGCATCCAATAAGTGTTTTTGCAGATTTGTGTCGTCACTTTACGATAGACCACTCCTTCGTTATTTTCCGGGAAAAATTAATTAGTAAGGGGGTGAAATTTAACTCCCTTCTTAGGAGGGTGAAATTGTTAAAGTGAATTCCTGTAACACAAGTACATAAAACATGCAAATTTAGAAAATAATATGTTCCATGCGGTCCTTGTTTTTTGGTTTGGTATCTTCAGCAAAAAGCATTTTAATAATTTTAAATCCACAAGCAAGCATGTGAACGTTATTTTTTACATTGCATTTATTCTCGGAGAATAAATGTTACCTAGGTAAATTAAAATACTTTACTTGACAAAACCACGCGCATTTAAAATATGCAAAATACTTGGAAGAAGCATTGCTCAAAATGCAATCAACCATTTTTTGCTAAAAATAAACCTCGTCAGGAATAATTGGTTTAAACCTTTTGTGCCTTAGGCTAAATAAAAGGTAAATTTGGTACCCAAAAAATAAGCAATATAGCTATAAAAATAGCGTTCGGTCCGTATATACGTAGCAAGCGAAAAAAATTTTAACAACCTACCAGTGGAATTCGGATTAAAATCTGCAAACGAACATTCAATTTCTGTGAATGTATTCATGTGCAATTTATTGTCTTAAATTTCCAAATGGTGTGAAACATCTATAAAGTCCGTGGGGCTTTCCCTATGCAAGTACCCTACTGTAAGTACGTATCTTACCCAGCTAGAACAGCACGTATTACTTTATTAGACAATTTTACAGTTTTTTAATGCATTTGTATCCCTGCATTTGTCCACTGCAAAAGACTAAGTTTACCTTAATTTGGATTAGAATGGTCATGTTTCAAGTATTGTTTGCTCAACGACTTTAAATTTAGAAATGAACTAATAACACATTGAATACTCAAAAAAAACTTTTCGAGGGTAATCGGATTAAAGTTTTCACACGTATATAATATTCCGAGAACGGATTATGGCTTTTAAATTCTTTAGATTCATGCCAAGCAACATTCTTATACATTCTAGAAGTAGCAACTCAACGTTGTACAAGCGATTTTATAACCAGCATAGGATATCTGAATACTATGTATCTGTAAATATTTTCTACCACCGCTCTCGGGTACTATTGCTGCAAAATATTTACGGAGATTGCTTAGCAACGTTGCAGAATAAGCATACCATCTTCTGTACAAGTTAACCATCAGTCTGTATTTTTAATTTTTAAAAAGGCAAATAAAAAAGTAAATATTTAGTAAACCTAAAGTTTTTGTAGTTTCTTTGCTTGAGTTAAATTAATAGTTCAACCTTCGTGTTATGTAAGCGCATGTACTTGAGCGTCGTCTTTACGTGTTTTAAATTCCGTGCTCCGCTGTTTGGCAATAATCTCTGTAAACATTTATAAAATACAAACATGTCTGAAAGTTCAAAAATGTCCAAATCGGATTACAACTGCAATATTTGTGAGTTAAAAGCAAAATCCTTGAGTCACCTTCAGTACCATATCAGAGTACATATAAACGAAAAGCCCTACAAGTGTGATATCTGCAACAAGCAATTCACAATCAAATCTCATTTAGACCATCACATTAGCAGAGTTCATCAAAACCAACGACCATTCAAATGTGAACAATGTGAAAAGAAATTCGGATCCAGGCAACACTTAAAACAGCACACACTACAACACACAGGAGAAAAACCATTCCAATGTTCAATTTGTGACAAGCGCTTTCCGCGGAAAGAGTGTCTTAGTAGACACATGAGAAGCCATACAGGCGAAAAACCTTACAGCTGTCAGATTTGTAATCAGAAATTTTCCCAATCATCATCATTACTAATGCACCGAAAACGTTATCATGGTAAAAACTTACTATTTTTAATTTGTAAATATATATTTTAAAGAAAATCATACAATTTGTACAATTACTTTTAAACGTTGTACAGATAATAGAGTAAAATCCCATGGTTGCGTTTTTTGCGATTGTCGATTTCAAGATTTGGTGCAGTTACAGAGCCACGTTTTTATTCACACGAACGAAAAACCTTTCAGCTGTCCCTCGTGCGACAAAAGCTTTGCGCAGAAAAGTAATTTAAAGAATCACATAAATCATAAGCATTCTGATGACCGAAATCACGAGTGCAGTTTGTGTCAAAAGGCATTTAAGACGGGAGCTTCCTTACGAAAACATCTGCAAAGACATTTGGGTGAAAAACTTCACAAATGCTCTGTTTGCAATGAGAGCTTTTTAAGCAATCAGGAGCTAAGCACGCATTTCCAGAAGCATACAAGGAAACGTTCCAATTGTAATCTTTGCGGAAGAGAAGTGACAAGCAAGCAAAGTCTAAAAGTACACATGAAACAAAAACACAATATGTAATTTTTTATAACTTTCAAAACTATCATATTGCGCTTAACAACTGGCTTTGTTTGTAATTATATTTGCTTTAAAGTTTTTGTTTGAATTAAAATATTTCCTTTTTGTTGCAAGGTATCGAAATTTTTGTAGTAGTGGTTAACTAAATGTGAATGTAATCAGACGCTTTCTTTTTGAAATCCTTTTTGCTACAAAATAACTGCTCATTATTTATATTTTTGTGGTCTATTATTAATAGAACCGTGTTCTATAAAGTGTTAAAAACTTTGTTTATCAGCTAATAATACTATATAGTGTAACATGTGGTTAGATTAATGGTGCATACGGGCAATAAATTAAGATTTAAATTTGTAAATAAAGTTTTTTAGTTTTCTATTTAAAAATATGTTTGGGTAATAGAGTTTTATTGAGAAATACAAGACATTAAATTGTTTTTGTTTGAGCTAAAACCATTTACATGGTCACTGGTACTCTTACCATTTACAGGTTTGGTTTTGCATTGTTTGAATAATATTTTAAGCTGCAGAAAGTGCGGGGGAAAAGTTCAGACCAGGCGTGGTACCAGCGTGTCAAGCTAAACTTCTGTGTGTACCCTGTTCCAAGCAGGTTCCCGAGGGTCGTTGCTATTGATGTCGGGTGGAGGCTGTCTGGAACAAGTAGACACACATTTTTGGTTAAATGATTTGAACATTAATATGATAGTCCACATTTAAACACAGTCTTGTCTAATTTAAAGGCATATCGTTTGTCTTTGCAAGCACCGCCATCCTCACCTCAAAATCCGTCAAATATCTAGAATCCGTCAAATATCTAATATCCGTCACTGTAAGAAGAACATCAATAGAGTTAGTACTGCATATTCTGTTAGCAAACCATATCAGTACTTCGCTCAAATTGATGAAACCATCCACCTGATTTAATTAGTTGCTGATCAGGTTGAAAAAATGTCGTTTATAAGACCAAGTCATCATCTTTCAAGAGTGTTTGTAGCATGTGGATCTCGTTGCCGTGGCATTCTAGTAAGATTTTGTTTGTTTCTTCATTTAAATTTATAAAACAAACTGACGTATGTACATTGAGGGTTTTTGAAAGAAATTTTTAATTTTATTTAGTTATTTAGTTTAGGCAAGCCTATATTTGTTCAACTAGAGATTCCAATTCTAGAAAGATGTAATAGTCACTGTGGCAGTCCATTAAGGCCGTAAGTTGCTCTACCCAAAAATCCAAATTTGTGAACAGAGCACAAAGTAACCTATACTCTGATGAAGTATGATCACCTTACATGCAATGTCTTATAAAGAGGACTGCTTTATAACAACTGACTTGAAACCATTGGAATCATACAAATGAATTTGACAAATAGAATTTATGTTGCATGTATAAACTTCTTTTCATATTTGAGAACTAAATCAAAGCAGATATCTGAAGCGTTGTTTTAGTGTAAAAACATATGCTTCACTTTACTTTTTAAATTAAAGTTTTTTTTGTAAACGGCGCCTCATGTTATATGCGCGTTGTTAGAGTATGTTCCGCTAGACATTGTTGGAGTACTGGGTCCATATTTAGTAAATATTTGTTCCCATTATATACAAGTTTCACGCCATTGAAACGCAAATCATACTCACTGTAAAGGTAGCTGTTTTACTTGATCGTATTGCTTTGCTCAAGTATTAATTCCTCTAATCCAAAAAGGGGTTCGTATTGAAGGTAGACTACAAATACGCATTCGGTAAGAGAGTTTTTCGAGTATTGTTTTCAGAAGAAATCTTCCAATGTTAAGTCCTCAAAAAATTGTAGATACCCTAAATAAATTAAAATAAGAGATATAATACGCTTCCTGGGAATTTATGTGGTTGTATCATGCAGAGCATTAACATATGTACTTATGTAATACAACATGTTGGATTAGGAGCCAGTAATATAAAATTTTACTGCTATTAGCAAAATGCACAAAGGAAATTGTTCTGTGTGTATACCCGTAAACATATTGATAGAACTTGCTGGCGGGCAGAAAAAACACCCATTTTTCGAATTTGAATAAATGACCCTTTTCAAACTATAAGGCTTTTAGTACCGAATGGTTTCTGTTTGAACAAGTAAGGCTTTGTTATCTATTGATTTCGATTGCCAATTTGAGCGATAATTAAATGGACCCTGAAGCACTTGAAGGATGACAAAATTCATAGAAATATTTCTTGAATGCAAGCAGAGATAACAATGTGACTTCGTAGCATTCAATTAGAGAAAACGATGGAACACTAAGATTTATTTTCTGGAACGTTCATATATAAGCCTAGTTGAATTTTAATTTGAATAAGACAAGTGTTTATTTCGAGTAAATATTAGCTCGCTGCAGCGAGCAGCGCGCTGCTTCAGCAGAAGAGCTACTGCAGATGTCGGTGTTCGTGTGTCCGTCTGTCTGCCTGTAGACTTTATATTTAAACCAGGCTAAATTGGCTCTAGACCAGGCTAAATCGGCTTTAGACCAGGCTAAACCGGCTCTAAACCAGGTTAAATCGGCTCCAGACCAGGCTAAATCGGCTCTTTTTTTGCGTTTTTAGCAGCGTGCATTTTTTATGGTTTACCATTGACTGGTTATATTTTATTTATTTATCTTTACACAACTAACGCCCTCGACCAAGGTCATTATGTTAGCTGGACAAATTCATTAATTTAAATGTATTAGGTGGTACATGGGAAAATAGTCCGTCTTGTAGGATTTAAAAACCATGTACAGCTATCAATTCAAATATGATAGCCCAATTCTGCACCATTATCAAATGTATTTTTTACAAAATAATTTTTCATTAGTCATAACATGTAAAAAGTATTAGTAATTAACTATACAGAATTATCGTTTTAGGGGATATACATTTTTAACAAAAACAATTATATATGTTTGGATTCATATTATCGTCTTCAACAGCGAGCATTTTAAATGATTTACTATTGACTGGTTACTTTATTGCATGCATAAATCCTAAAACAATTTTTTTTCAAACTTGAATATGGTCACAAAAACAAATAACGACCCAAATACCCCTAACCACCAAAAACATACATTTTCTTAAATATATAATTGAATTTACGTATACCGATAACCATGTCCTTAACTTTAGGCTGATAACCGTGATTAACAACTTAGGGAGCTTTACTGTTGCCGTCTATAAAACGTTCAGTCTGAACAAGTTCACCTCATATTTTCTACGTCAAAGGTACTTTGTTTATTAAAAAGACCTTAAGGTGACGATACACATCAAAAATGATCTGCTAATTTCTACATTAAAACATATACTTTCGTTCCGCTTTACAATATATTTAGTTTAATTTCAGTTCGAAAATGCAGAATAAGTAGTTCAATTTGATCTTACGCTGGTACAATGAATCTATTACTAAATATCATCATTTTCATTTCATTTCATCATTAGCTTCATATAAATTAGTCGATATGTATGTATTAAACTGGTACAAAACTATCATTAATTACACGAACAATACAAAGTTTTTAGGGCAACATACTCACTAAACATTAGTTTCACATGTTGACACGTATAATCTTCAAAAATTTCTAACTCACTTGAAACAAAGATCTGCAAAGTCACATATTATAGTGGAGTGGACAAAGTTGGTGTCTATTTAAAAGAAAATTTACTGCTTGTGTACCTGGTTCATGTGTCGTCTAAGATTGCCTATTTGTGTCAGTACCATTCCGCAAATATTACATTTGTAAAATTTTTGTTTATGTTTGCGGGCATGGTTGCTTAGTTCTCTCCCATTAATAAAGTTCTCATTACATTTAGAGCACTTGTAGGATTTTTCTCCCAAATGCTTTTGCAGGTGTGACCGTAAATCGATTTGGGTTTTGAATGCTTTTTCGCACAAATTGCACTTGTGATGCCGTTCATCAGAGTGTATAGTTTGGAGGTGACGGAGTAATGAAATCTTCCATGCAAACGCTTTGTCACACGATGTACAACCAAAAGGTTTCTCGTTTGTGTGGACAACAATATGAACTTGAAGATTTCCCAAATGTCGGAAGGACTTATCGCAGAACACACATTCGAAAAGTTGAGTCGATTCGTCTGCAAAAAATCATACATAATTTACAAAGTAAATTCATGGATTATTCAAGAACATTTTTCAGTTTAAGCATACCGTGAAGTTTCCGATGTGATGACAGGACTGATGTTTGGGAAAACTTTTGACTACATATATTACAGCTGTACGGTTTTTCGCCTGTATGACATCTCATGTGCGAAGTAAGATGTGCCTTCTGTGCAAAGTTTTTGTCACAAATTGAACAATGGTACGGTTTTTCGCCTGTGTGAGATCTCATGTGGGAAGAAAGATGTCCCTTCTGAGTAAAGTCTTTGTCACAAACATTGGTATGGTTTTTCTCCGGTGTGCAATCTTGTGTGCCGTTTTAAATCATGTTTGAGTCCAAATTCCTTTTCACAATGTTCACATTTGAAAGATCGTTGGTTTTGATGAACTCTGATAATGTGATGGTCTAAAGTAGTTTTGTTTGTCAGCGACTTGTTGCAGATAAGGCACTTATATGGCTTTTCGTTTGTATGCACACTCATGTGACGCTTGAGTCGACTCGGGATTTGTGCTTGAAAATCACAAACACTGCACTTATATTCTGCCTTGGGCATTTTAAAATTTTCGGACGTGTTAGTATTTTATTTCAAGTGTTCACAGTGGTTGTTGCCAAACAGCTGAGCACTAACTTCAAAACTCGTAAGGACAATGCTCAAGTCGATGCGATTTTAGTAAAAAAATATTTGTAATATTTATTAACCCAAAGCGAGCAAACTACATAAACTTTAAATTTATAGAATTCGTGTACATTGTACTTGGTTTTCGAATCGGGAATATTAACGCAGGAGAGCTTGCCCGTTTCAAACTTAGTTAATTGCGGATTTTTACTACTCTACTAAAGAGTGTATGCTATGCTTACAACGTTGCTACACCCAAAAATTCATAAATCCGTATACAAGTAATAGCTGCTTTAGAACAAGGTATTTCCAGGTACGAGTATTTTTATTAGAAAAACCATCGTTCAGTGTTAAACTGCTACTACCAAACTGTAATTGAATGTGCGCTAAGCGCACGCATGTACCTTAAACAGGTTAAAGCTACTAGGCTACGCAAAGTGCTTGAATTCTCAGAATATTCTGTACGTGTAAAGATTTTAATCGGATTATCTTCAAAAGGATTTCACTAAAAGTGTTCAATGTTTGATTTGCTGGATAATTCCTGCATTGAGTGTCTTCTAAAAACAGTGCTGATTTGGGGAACAATTCATGTCTCAAAATAACTGAATGCTTAAATCCCTTTTCGACTTAAGCGTATTATAAAAGCTATAGTTGCTTTGATAATTTCGTATTGACGACGGTCTTCAACTCACAATACGAGTAAATCGTGTACAATTTAAAACGTAAAGTCGTGGAACGAAAAATACCTGAAACGTGCGCTTTGTAGTAAAAAAGGTTTAACTGAATCTCAGAAATGAACAAAGAAACATTTATAGATGCAAAAATACAAAATTCATTTTGTACTACCCATAGGCTACCCTGAGATAGGCTTTCTTCAAGTACCCCATTTTTGTATAAACGAAATACGTTTAATTTACGCATTTCTTGAACCGTTAAAGTTATCAAATTTAAACCAAAATCGCACGTACACACCCTTTTGTTTGCCAACTTTGTGTAAAGGACGGAAGGGTTAGTATTTACTTTAAGTTCCAAAATATGCAATCTTAAATTACTGTAAATAGGAAGGATTACTGCATATTATGAAGATTACTGGTATTAAGTTTAGACATGACAGTGGTTGCAACAATTGCAGTACGAATAGCTACTAACCCCGATCGAACGATTTATGTTTAAAATCAAAATATGCTTTGTGGTACAAAATTCCCACGTTTTAATTTTAGGAGATTTAAAGTATGGAGCTGTTATAAAACATTCATGTTGTGCAAGCCTTAAGGCAAAATATCATTTTTGTATAAATAATCCCAACAGGTTTAGGTTGGTAAGTTGCTACAGCATGTAAGGTTATCAAAATAAATGACTAAATGAATACTCAGAGTTAAAATATGCTACCGTATTTCGGAATTAGTTAACGCAAATATACAAAATGCAAGTTTGTGTAATGCCAGGCTGTGTGCATAGATAATGAAAATTGTGTAGTACAGAAATCTCAAAAAAAAGTCAATTAGGGGATTATGATTTACTAATGTAAGTCATTTGGGTTTACTGTCTTTCAACTATCAAATACACATTTACACATATATATCAAAAGTTACTGCAAAATCAGAAAACCATAACAAAGAAGCCACAAGGTAACAGCACAAAATAATATACCAGGGATTTAAGTTATGGTTATTTGTTGTAAGCTTACACTTTAATCAAATAGGGCTTGCATACTTCTTCACACAACTCTTTAGTATTAAATCGGTTTCTATTTCCACCGCATCCTCCGAATATGAAACGCTTGCAAGATTTTGTAGCGGAATAAAAAAAAACAACCGATGCATAACTTTACATTTTCCACGGCTTTTTGGAAGCAGGCACATGCTGCTGTCATACACTTCAGTTTCAAGTGGTTCTGGGTAGTTGGTTCCAAACTGAAAAAAGATAACATCTCTTCTTGAAACAAAATACGTTGTAACATTCGTATTGATAATTTAAAAAAATACTTGCAGAGTAATCCAATGGAAAATTACCTCCAGATACATTATTCCAATGTAGGGATGCTGCAAGCCCCAAAGTGAGTAAAATGCCAACAATATTCATTGCGCTTGTTTTCGGCTCTTGGAATAACAAAATTGTAGATGATTTTATAAATTTAAGTACTTCAATCTTGCAGAGAAAGTTTCGTACTGTGTCGAACAAATCAGTATGCACCGAATTTTATACCCAAAGGTTCACAGTTGAAGCATAAGGCTAGATAATAAAGGAATGAAAAAGTTGGTAGTGTGCTTATCGGTTTGGATTGAGTTCTACTGTGTATATGTACTCATGTAAATTCAGCATTTTGTACGTATTTACTTCATGTGTACCTGATATTGACAGCCAACGAGGGATTATTGGACAGAACCAAAAAACGATTGTGTGTATTTTGTTAAGACACCTACTCTATTATTAACCCTTGTTGCCTTTGATGCTTGTCGTTGGTATTTGGTTTACAGATTGGTCTTCCCGAAACTTTAAAAAATTGTTAGCAGCTAGTAAGAATATTTGAAGGAATAACAAAAGGTCATTCGTTTACTTTTGGCTTGGATTTTGCTTGCATTTGAAATTGCGTTTTGAGCATTTGCTTTAATGGCAACGTTTAAGCTAAAGTTGCAGTGCTGCCACTTTTGTTCGGGTTAACCATGTAAATTGTAGCGAAATTAATTTTTAAGAATACCTTCGTAAATGACTTACTGTCAGAAGCAGACATGCTGAATTGAAAAGAAACATGATGCAATGAATATTTCGTAACCGAATGAACCAACACGTCTACAGATTAGAAACAGGCACACTAAAAAATCCTACGTATCTATATCTAAAACGTCCATATATAAATAAACCTTGTTGCTTTGCAAAATATGATGTGAAATTCTTTGTCTTGACGTTGTAATGTTACACGTATTAACATCTTGGTCAAATTGATATTTGTCATAGCAAAGAAGAAAAGTACACGGCATATCAATATAAATGTTATTTATTACAACACCGCCAGTTCTAGCTGATTTAACGTGTACAATCTTGCATCTTAAAAGCAGCAAGAATATAAATTAAACATATTTCTATTTAACAATACAGAGTGTTTTATTTGCAAGCCTAGGTAAATTGTTGCAATACAAATGTAAGAACCACCACATACCCGCTAACGTTGTTAAACGCATGTAAATACTGCATTAATTTAATGCATAACTAAACATTTTTGATAAACCTCCTCTTAAATAAGAAGTCTAGCGGGAAATTACAAACGTCGAGAACCTGTTGAACTCATTCCATAAAAATGTTCAATTTACCCACGAGTTGGAAGAAAACTTGGCTATTCCATTTATGGATGTTCTGATACAACGTGAAAAGGATGGTCGATTTGACTTCGAAATTTATCGTAAAGCCACCCATACAGACAAATACTTGGACTGGGATTCCATCCATCCCTCAGCACACAAAGTAACGGTGGTAAACACGCTGGTATAGAGAGCACTACGATTACTGAAGGGACAAAAGTTACACAAAGAGCTTCGACATATTAGAAATGTTCTTGTGTTCAAGAATGGCTATCCTTTTCATTGGGTATGTAAAGCAATAACTCGAATCAAGCGTACCTTTGGAATACCCAAGAATGACCCTCCCGAAGAATTACCACAAGTCATTCTTCCTTATATCAGAGGATTCACGGAATTCATTGCTAGACTTATTTCTAGACAATTGGGCAACGCAATTGGTTATATTCCTTTCACCAGGATGTCTGAATTACTGACTATGCATAAGAACAAGTCGCCAGTCTTGAACGTAGGTGTGTACCACGTAAAGTGTACTTGCGGATTCAGCTATATCGGGCAGACAGGGAGGGATTTATCTGAACGCATGAAGGAACACAAACGCCATTGTAATAATGGCGACCTTCAGTCAGCAATCTCGGATCACGTATGGAGTAATAAGGACGATACTCAAGAACACTCCATACTTTGGGACAACGTCAGCATTATTGCTGCAGAAAAGGACAAATTTCTACGTGAAACAAAGGAAACTATTGCTATACGGAATGCAACAGCTAATGGAATCCCCCTGATGAACAGGAAAGAAGAACGTGGCCGTGACTACCTACCTAGGTTTTGGACATCGTTACTCTCTATTCTTTACCGTTTCAAATTTTAAAATATAATTACTGAATTAGATTTTGCCTTTCTTTTATTATTCGTTGTTCCCTGAAGAGGATTTGTGTGAACAAATCGAAACGTTGGAATAAACTATAATTATTACTAAACTTCACTCGTTGTAGCCTTAAATACTATTTTAACATGTTGTAATGTTAGTTTATCGGAAAGATATGTCCACTTATAAAACGGTAATCACAAAAGTGTTAAATACTTGAGGGAATTATAAAAACCGATAACGAAAAGTGTGCAATTTTTTTTTAAATCAAATAAAGGATCAATTGAAATTGACAGAAATTAACATACAAAATCTTATTATGATGACAAAAAGCAAAATTGATGACGGTTTTACCGGTGTCCTCAGTCTGGACACACTCATTCTTGTCGTTTTTCTGGAACTGTCTAGTGTAGTCTATTTTATTCAATTTCCCGCTAGACTTCTTGTTTAAGAGGAGGTTTATCAAAAATGTTTAGTTATGCATTAAATTAATGCAGTATTTACATGCGTTTAACAACGTTAGCGGGTATGTGGTGGTTCTTACATTTGTATTGCAACAATTTACCTAGGCTTGCAAATAAAACACTCTGTATTGTTAAATAGAAATATGTTTAATTTATATTCTTGCTGCTTTTAAGATGCAAGATTGTACACGTTAAATCAGCTAGAACTGGCGGTGTTGTAATAAATAACATTTATATTGATATGCCGTGTACTTTTCTTCTTTGCTATGACAAATATCAATTTGACCAAGATGGGAATGTTTGGATCGATGCATGCTTGCCAATTGGTAATTAAATGGTACAAGTTATCACTAATGAATAGTGTACAAAGTAAGTAAATCATAACTTTATTTGAAATATTGAACTTGTAGAAATATCTCAATGAATTGCCCAAACAAAATAAAAAATTGAGGTATAGTAATATGTAATTACAGTACTAGTGAATCGTTCTAATGTCTTTGCCCATAAGCGCATTCTCCAATATAGTGAATAGAAACAAGACTCGGAACGATGTAAAATACATTATTATGGTTGAGTTATAAATACCATAGGTGAGTCCGCATTGTAATCTTTACATTCTGTGAGACGGTTTAATGTGTTCTTAGAGACTTTTTTGCGTGAAATTTCTCTTCCGCAAATATTGCAAAAAGATCTCATTTATGTTTGCTTCTGTGATAGCTTAGTTGGTGCGAGTTGTTGAAGCTCTCATTACATAATGAGCACTTGTAAGCTTTTTCACCCAAATGCATTTGCAGATGTTGTCTTAGACATCTTTGTAATTTGAATGCTTTTCCACACAAATTGCATTTGTGCAGACGTTCATTAGAATGTATTTGCATGACGTGAGATCTTAACGAACTCTTCCAAGAAAAACTTTTATCACACGAAGGACAATCAAACGGTTTTTCCATTGTGTGAACAAAAATATGAAATTGAAGTTCACCTAACTGTCGGAAATGCATGTCACAGAAAACACAACCGAAAGGTTTAGCGGATTTGCCTGAAAACAACATATATATTTTATGAGAGCACTCCCTGAAAATTTAAAAGCTGAAATTTTTGTTTAAATTTACCGTGACGCTTCCGATGTGATAAAAGGTTTGATAAATTGGAAAACCTTTGATTACAAACATTGCAACTGTACGGTTTTTCACCTGTATGACATCGCATGTGCTTCGTAAGATGTATCTTCTGTGCAAACCGTTTGTCACAAATTGAACATTCGTGTGGTTTTTCTCCTGTGTGTAAACTTGTGTGACTTTTTAAGTTGTATTTGGATCCGAAATTTTTTTCACAGTGTTCACATCGGAAAGGTCGTTGGTTTTCATGAGCTGTTTTATTGTGGTGTTCCAGATTACTTTTGCTTTGAAACCCTTTGTTGCAGATGCTACACTTGTAGGGTTTTTCCTTTGTGTGTACTCTCATATGACGCTGTAGTTTACTCAAGTAAGGTGCTTTGAATGTACAAATACTGCACCTGTGTTCAGCCTTGAACATTATTGAACTCTCAGACGTGCTGCTATAGTTCAGGTGTTCACTGAATTCCTTGTTATGCAATATTACATAAGAGGAAAAACTCTTAGATCAATGCACAAGTCGTTGTGATCCTGAAAATCTATAACAGTTTTTCTGAAGTGATTAGGTTTCTGAATGTTTTTCGCACTTTTGCTTGATTCTTCAAATTTGAAACGAAGAAATTGACAAGTCCTGCTTATTGCGAACTGATTTTTAACGTGTTCCGCCTGGTTGTATTGGGCAGTGTATCTATCACTAGAAGGGTTTCGCCGCATTGACGCACAAAACGCATAAAAAGTACCAGTAGTTGGTTTTTGTAAGATAATGTACCTGTTAAAATTTTTAATCCTTTAAACTGTTCGTCCACAAGTTTCAATGCTTAACTTGCTACATAAACTTTGTGTGAAACCAGAAAGCTACTGTAGCCCAAGGATTACTTACTAATCTTACTGGGTCTCACAAATATTTTATGCGCAGGTACTTTCAACATGTTAGCTATATACTTGATTCTTTGTATTGGCTGAGTGTTAGCAGAATATTTTTGTCACGGAATCGTCCTGAAAGTTAAAAATGCTTATCCGGAATTCCCAAGTTCTTAAAACTTTATTTTAATTTTAAGAACACAATGTTTTCACAATTCTGAAAAATATATGTCAATGGATTGAAACTTATAACTAGCTAATTAATTACGCTCCTAAATTGGTTATATAGGTTTTCGCACTGTCGTTTGATTTCTAATAGAGAGAAGAATGATACAGGCAAAGCTTTTTTACTGTAAACCGATTTTCATTCTGTCAAATTGCAAAATATATACGTGCAGCCAGGTTTTGCTTACTTTTGTGTACACAAAAATGTTTTGTCAACGTGTGTGTTTAACGTGACTACCATCAATACTACACTAAAACCTAGAACGTACAGAATATGGATAAATGTAGCAGGTACTTTACATTGCATTTACCAGCTCAAGTAATAATCCGCTTAACCTGAAATAGATTTCGCCCAAAACTTTATTTTCGGAGCGGACTGTGTAAGCGTTGTACGCTTTTAAAATTATCAGCACACTAGCAAAAATATGGTTTACGTGAGATTTTTTCAAAAAACAGCTGTTCGGCTAGCCGAAACCAAGGTAGCAGGTTAGCTTAATTAAGAGGATAAGTTTACCTGACAACACTTCTTATAATCAGGTGGCTTTAGGTTAGAAAGTACGAAGTTGGAATGAAGGCTGTAGTTTGAACTAATATAAGAATTTATTAATTTATTTTAATATGAAATTTGAAAAGTGTTTGGATGGGCAAGAATTATGCAGATGTGCCTTTTTAGTAAAGTACAAAGAAATATTTCAACCTACCTAATGCTAGAAGGTTTTCATTTTCTGAATATACAGTGCTTTAAACGTGTAAATTTAGAACAAGCAAACAAATCCAAGAATTAGGTACAAGCAGTTTTACAAAATTACAAAAGAGACAGGAGGAGAATACAACAGCAGACGAGCTCCTGCAGATGTCGGCGTCCGTGTGTCTGTTATTTTGTCCGTCCGTCCGTCGACTTTTTAAACCAGGCTAAATGGGCTCTGAACCAAGCTAAATGGGCTTTAAACCAAGACTGAATTTTTTACATCAAGCTGGGTATGGAAGAGAAAGTACATGGCAAGGGTGTATGTGTATACCAATGTTCAAACACTATATAGTTTAGAACTATAAGGTTTTTATTTTGATTACAAACGTTTGCATTTATGCACCAATTATGAATGAAAGAATACATGCATATAGAGACTAAAGGTGTTAAAATGTACCAAAATGTATTCTTGGAACTTGGGTGTTCATGTATGTGCACATTTTAATCCGCTTTAGTGGGAAAACTTAACAACTGCCTATGTATAAATCAAGATTATCTTCTAAATCTATTAAATTTTAAAATAAATATTTTACGCATTCTTTGCTTGGTAACACCTGGTAAAAACATTTTTTCAACTACAAATATGCTAAATAGGTTACGATGTTTGAAAGCCAGGCTTCACCAACATATATGTATACAGAAACTCAATTTTAAGCGGATTAATAAAAGTTAATATATTCCGGGCATAACACATTCCTCGACCAAGTCTTGAAGAAATTATTGAATGTATTTTACACAGATTGAGTCATTTGCATCTAATGCATTCGAACTTTGAGTGCAAAAAATTCAATTGAGTCTTTGAGGTAAGCTATTAAGCAAACCTCTTTAAATCATAACACTTTAAAAGGTGTATACAAGCGTTTACAAAAACTTATTACAATACCTACACTAAAATATAAAGGGGGCTGGGAAGTTCTGCCGATGTTATTGCTACAAAAAATACCTTGAGATTGGTTATATTTTACTTTTACATGCTTCAGAGACAGCTGTTGTGGGGCGGCTTAATATTTATTTATACTGCTATTAATTTGGACGTTGCTTAACATCTTAAAAATCAATAGGTACTTTGGAAATTCTCTTGTAAAAGTAATCAAATAAAGCGGCACCGTAATTTCAAGTATTACTAATTTCAATTGTTTAATTGAATGCATGATAAACATGTAATAGCATTTTGACAAATTATGTGGTAATAACCTGCAACGTAATTAGCTATGAAACTTTATTACAAATACAAATACTTAGAAACAAACAAAATTATATATAATCTCAGCCATATTATCAAATTTAAAGTAATATAACCAAGCCAAAGTTTTTATTTGTAATGTTATTAAAATGAATTAATTTCATGAGGCATTCAAAGCATGAACGTACATCACATAGTTTCAATTAGGCAAAATAATAATAATAATAATAGCATGGGGCAAACTTTTGGTAACAGAAGAATTCCATAACACTACTTATTGTGCAAACGCTTCATATGCAATTTCAGACTATCCTTGCGCGTCAGCTCTCTGTCGCAAACATCACACTTGAAAAGCTCTCCCGTGTGTTTTTGGGTGTGCCTTTTTAAATAGTGTGAGTTGAGGAAACTATCACCACATGTAGAGCACTTGTAGGGTTTTTCACCCAAATGTCTTTGCAGATGTATCGTTAAACTGAATCTGGTTTTGAATGCCTTCTCACACAAGTCACATTTGACACTTCGTTCCGTAGAATGTTTATGCTTGATGTGGGTTGTAAGAGCGCTCTTAGTGGCATAACATTTCTCGCACAAGGAGCAGTCAAAAGGTTTTTCGTTTGTGTGAATTAAAATATGGTTATGAAGATCTGTCATATTTCGAGAACGATAATCACAAAAAACGCAAAGGAAATATTTGGTGAATTCTCCTGAAATAGAAAAGTAGTCATCTTACAACTCTATACTATAGCAAGAACACATGGTGATCCAAACTTACCATGATAAATTTTCCTATGTGAATTCAAACCTGTTACAGTTGAAAACTTTTGGTCACACACTTTGCAGCTGTAAGGTTTTTCACCAGTGTGACAGGTCATATGCGCTGTAAGACTCCCGTTTAGCGAAAAACGCTTGTCACAAATTAAACATTGGAATGGTCGTTTGCCTGTGTGAATGATTACATGACGTTTTAAATCACTTTTTGATCCAAATATCTTTTCACAATGGTCACACTTGAAAGGTCGCTGGTTCTCATGTACCGCCTTTATGTGGCGCCCTAAAACAGACTTGCTTGTAAACGGCTTTTTGCAGATGTTACATTGATACGGTTTTTCTTTTGTGTGTACTCTCAAATGAAGCTTGAGTACACTTAGAAATTGGGCTTTAAAGTCACAAATGTTGCAATTGAGTTCAGATTTGGACATTTTGGAGATCTATGAAATGCAGGCATTTAGTAGGAATTTGTGTAATATATTGTCAACCCAAAAACATATGCACAATTCGCAAATCGGAAAAAAATAAAGATTTTAATAAAAAGTCCACTTTTTGAATTTAATATATCACCGTGTAATAAAACTGTAAACAACAAGTTTCTCATACGTTTTGCACAGTTGCATTTGTTTTCGGAGTGAATACAAAGAGCAGACAAAGCTTGCCAGCTTGAAAACAAATACTACGTGTTTTCCTAGTTGTTGCTGTTGGAATAGTGTACCATTTAAGCAAGTTGTTGCATTCGTTCTGCAGCATATTGAAGGTAAGTGCATAGGCCTTATATTTAATAAAGATGTGTTGCCAATGTACACTGACCATTGAAACAAAAAATGCACACAGTGTATAGATAGATGGCTTTTGTATTTATTCTCCCTCACGTACTCAAAATTTAATCCCCTTTACACAAAAAAGGGTTTTTACCAAGTTCGAATTCTTGAGTTGCTGCTTTATTGATGTAATACGAAGCAACCCTACATCCAAAAAGGGTTTTAGGCTTTATTACTCGGCCTACTGTAAAAGCTATCATCCCCTAATAGCGTACGTGCAGGTACTTCTATGCTGAATGGACTCTCAATTTGGGATTGTTGATTGATGTTAAAGCTTTTGTTTTTTATTTAAAAATGTTTATTGTTATTTATTTTAATATTATTAAAAATATTGAACAATAAAATTGTGTATGGACGAATCGGAGCTTCTATTTGTAATCACAATTTCAACATCGCATTGGATATTGTGACTATTACTGTGCACAAGTTTGCCGTGTAACCTCGTACACTCCAATAATATTTTGAATCTTGCTGCAATGTCCTATAAGGTAGGTGTTGGGTTCTAGCGTATTCTAGTGTAAGCATAGAGTATTTTAGGAGATGAACTTTTGGGGTAAATTTGTATGTGAACTCGTCGTGCAGTGTTGGCCGTCAGTTTAGCTTTGGTTTTGTGGAGAGTCATGTCTTGTCCGGAGTCAGAGGTCGGTTGCGACCAGGATTGCGAGCAAACTTAAGAATTAGCTTTTTTGGGATTCCGTGTTAGCGGTGAAATGCGCTGCGGAATAATTAGCAATTAATTAAAGTTTAGAACAATAATATTGTAAACTCGTCATTTTTGTGGAATTTAACTGTAATAGCAATTAGAGGAGTGTAAAATTGAAGTAAAGCCACAGCGTGTTCATCTCCTAGCTAGTATTGCAGTTCTATTCATATTATTTCAATCAACGGTTATCGCTCATAAGTAAAGTGCTTCTTTCATACGATCCATAGTTCACCCTGTTCCTTGCATTACGGGTAGCTTTGTAGTGGGACACCACAGTAGGAGTACTTAAACATAATGTATTTCAAACCAGTAAAATCTGAAGTTTCAACTTGAAAAAAATGGAATGACATTAAAAGCATAAACCTCAAATAATTTTATTAAAAAAAATAATCAAATCAGTGACCTCGTTTGTTGATATATTGCGAAAGCTAATGCTTCATTTTGCATGCTATGAAGGTTTCTGTAAACCATGCAACTTGTATCCATTAAAGCCACTTGCATTTTTTCTAAATAGCAAATAATATACTAATTAAGGTGAATTAGTAAATGCAAAAATCCTTTAATATGTCCTCGAACTTGAAGATCTGCTTTTGTAAATAATACTAGTGAAATGTTTTAATAAATCGTGTCGTGATAATTAAAAAAACGATTGTTGATTTTCAAGAAATATACAAAATCTAAGCTTGACAATTAGTCAACTATTTTAAAGGCTGGTGAAGCATTGCACGAGGTTGGTAAAACATCAACGTTTTAATATAATGGTTAGCTGTTTCCAATTTTTAACACACACAGTATACCTTTTTGTAACTTACTAAATTCATATACGGAAAAGCTTAGTGATGGGTAATAATCCTCATAAGGCACAAAACTTCTTTCTCGGTATTCGTAATTCTTACTACGTTAGCAGAGTCACTTTTCTGTTAAGAATATTCAATAGTGTACTATTTCTGAGATCCATGTACTGCAAACAATTCTGAGTACCTGAATTGGTATTGCAAGCTTGATATATAAACATGATTGTACCTCATTATTCATGAATATATTTGGTGCACAAAGCTTAGTAAAAATTTAAATATAGTGAGAAGACCTTCTGGCTTTTAGCGGATTAAAGACAAAAAGATATACACTATTACTGACAAAGGTTACATGTAAAACTACACTGTACTATAAAGCTTCATTTATGCTTTCAGCCTACACTGAGTAATTTTATTCTGCCGGTTAAAACATAAGAAACGTACTGTTGTGAAGCACACCTATCCTGCTGTTTATTAGGAATCGGTGCATTAAACAACAACCAGAGTGAACGCAGCTAAGCCGTGCTTTCAGACGTTTTTATTTTCAAAAGGAAAGAACCAGTTGATGGCGTGTTGAAAATTTGTGCTTGTTGGAAGCCATGCAATATTAAAATCTTTAGATAAGAGCATTGTACGCGTATTACTATCGTGAGATTTATAGTGATTACCATTAAGTAAACTTGAATAATTTTTGAATTTTCTGAACGTGTGAAAATGGAAAAAACTGGAACACTTGCATGTCCTATTTGTGATTTTAAACTATCGCGTATTCAAGATGTTCAGCGCCACTTAAAAGTGCACACAAACGAAAAACCTCACAAGTGTAATATCTGCAACAAAGGGTTTACAAACAAAGAAAATTTAGTACGTCATAAAGGAACAGTTCATGAAAACCAACGACCTTTTAATTGTGAATTCTGTGTGAAAACATTTGGATCAAAGGAAGAGTTAAAAATCCATACAAGAGTACACACAGGGGAGCAGCCATTCCAATGTTCAATTTGCGACAAGCGCTTTGCACGGGCGAGAATGGTTACTAAAAATATGACAAGTCATACCGGCGAAAAACCTTATAGCTGCAAAAAATGTAATCAGAAGTTTTCCCAACCAAGAGCTCTATTGAGGCATCGGAAACGTTTTCATGGTAAGGATTTGCAAGCTTTAAATTTTAAACTTGTTTTAAAAGAATCTAATATTTCTTTTGAAAATATATTTTAACGTTGTACAGAGACACAAACAAAATCATTCGGTTGCGTTTTCTGTGATCTTCGATTTCAAGATTTTGCTCAATTACAACGCCACATTTTCATTCATACAAAAGAAAAACCCTTTTACTGTCTTTCGTGCGACGACAGTTTTGCTACCAATGCTAATTTAAAACGACACATCAATTGTAAGCATTTGGATGACCGACATCACAAGTGTGGTTTGTGTGAGAAGGCATTCAAAACTCGAGAATATTTGCGATTACATCTGCAAAGGCATTTGGGAGAAAAACTCTACAAGTGCTCTACATGCAATGAAAGCTTTCTCAGCAAAACGTACCTAAATGGACATAGCAGGAAACATAAATGAGAAGGTTTTATACGAAAAATTGCTGAAAAGAGCAGATACGCAAAAATGGTCGCAATTAAACATGAAGCGTTAACATGAAGGGTTTTCTGTGTTCAGGATCGAAACAGGCATACCCAAAAACAAATAAACACATTTGTTGTACTATACGCATTGTCAGCACTTGCCGCCATATACATTAATCATTCTAAAAATTCATGTATTTAAGGTAATTGTGGTGCTTGATTTCACAGGAATAATACGCATAGGCTGATGTATATAGACTTGTGAATCAAATAAACTGTAGACTATACTATTTTATTGTACACACACATAAACATATTTCTGTAACAACAATATTTACTGACAAAGGGTTTTATGCACAAACAATACAAAACAATAAAATTATTTTTGTTCATTACTCAACAGTTAATATTTTTTTAAATAAAATTAACTTTGCTACTTTCAGTCTGAAGTGATTTGTTAACAAATAATATGTAAGCATTGCCCATTGCTATTTAATAAATTTAGAAAATTTATGATATATGAATTTTGTTCATTAATTTTTAGCTGTAATTGTAGTTGCTACCGTAGTTGTTTAAAGTAATGTATTGCATACATATAATATGTAATAAGTATAGTTGTAGTCCCGTCAAAGTATCCAAAATAAATTATATTTTTGCATATTGTTGGTGGTTTTGTTTAGCAGTTTAATACAGGTACACAAAGCTTAAATGCATATTGAATTGCTGGCCTGATGCAAAACAACAGACGGCATAGGTATCTACTGTTTTCAATATAAAAATATTAGTTGATCGGCATGGATTTGCAAAATGGCTTTAAAAAACATGAGAAGAAAATCTGTCCAAATGAAACTTTTGTAGTCGGCGCTGGTTACATTCCCGGTAACCGGCTATTAGCTCCCAATCCAACTAGCTCCCGGGGGTCAGTTAGCTCCCCTACCCACATGCTCCCAGACACATTAGTTCACCGTACCATTTGCTCCCAGGTAAGTTTGCTCCCATAACCACTAGCTCCCGGACCACTTACCTCCCATGCCATGTTGCTTCCCGTTCAATTTCCTCCCAAACTATTTCCCCCCATAGGAGGTTACTAAATAGTGCATAGTCATTGAGATACAAGCTAAGATTAAGAACATAAACAATTGTGAGAACATAAAACCGTCTAGTTTAGGTTTCATGACCTAATATATTACCTAAAATAAAATGTCAAGTGAGCTGGCAATCTTTGCCGATATAATTGCAACAATAAATATCTTAAGTTTGCATTTATATGCCTTTTACAAGCATCCACGACAGCGGTTGCGGTGCAGTTTAATATTTATTTTATATGCTGCTGAATCGGATGTTGCTCAACATATGATGAAGAAATAAGTACCCTCGAAATTCTTTTGTAAAAATTATCAACCTAACCGGCACCCTATATTTTCGTCTTACTGAACTAAATTATCAATAAAACGTTATTACGAAAACTAATACATAGAAACAAAACATATGCATACACTCGGCTACTTTATCAAACTCAGAGTACCCAAGCCAAAGTTTTTATTCGGAATGTTATTAAAACGAATAGATTCCATGAAGCAGTCAAGGCATATACGTACACAGAATATTTTTCAATTAGACAGAAAAATAATGGAATTGGGTAAACTTTTGAAAACGTTACAGCTCCATATATTTACATATTATGCAAACGCTTCAAATGCTTTTTTAGGCTATCCTTGCGCGTCACCTCTTTGTCGCAAATATTACACTTGAAAACTTCTCCAGTGTGTTTTTGGGCGTGATATTTTAATTCCTGTGAACTGAAGTAGCTTTCACTACATGTAGAGCATTTGTAGGATTTTTCACCCAAATGTCTTTTCAGGTGTCTCGTTAAATTCAATCTTGTTTTGAATGCCTTCTCACACAAATTACACTGAACACTTCGTTCATCAGAATGTCTTTGCCTGATGTGATCTGTTAAGTTGCTCTTTTTAGCAAAACATTTCTCGCATAACGAACAATCAAAAGGTTTTTCGGTTGTGTGGATAAATGTGTGGCTATAAAGATCTGCCACACATTGAGAACGATAGCCACAAAATACGCAATCGAAACATTTGGTGGATTCTCCTGTAATAATTAGCTATCATTGTACAACTTCCAAAACAGAAACAATAAAAATAATTTAATCTGCATTTACCATGATAATTCCTCCGATGTTGACTCAAGCCTGATATCCTTGAAAACTTTTGGTCACATACTTTGCAGCTATAGGGTTTTTCACCAGTGTGACAGGTCATATGCGATGTAAGACTCCATTTTTGGGAAAAACTCTTGTCACAAATTGAACATTGGAATGGCCGCTCGCCTGTGTGCATCAGTACATGAGTTTTTAACTCACTCTTTGATCCAAATTTCCTTTCACAATGGTCACATTTGAAAGGTCGTTGGTTCTCGTGAACTGTGCTTATGTGGTGTCGTACATTAGCTTTGTTTGCAAACGGTTTGTTGCAGATGTTACAATTGTAAGGTTTGTCGTTTGTGTGTGCTTTCAAATGACGCTGAATATTATCTTTTCGCGTTGCTTTAAAACTACAAATAGGACATGCAAATTTTTCAGTTTTTGTCATGTTTCTGAAGACACTTTAATAGCCTTGAAGATTTGAAAAGTCTAACTCACAATTACTGACACAATAATTCTTTAAGAGAACAAGGACAACTCTACAAGGAAGCATAAATTTAAAAAACCTTTTGGCTGTTGCTGCTATGTTCAATATGAGAAAATATTAAAAGAACGACCGGTATGTATTCAATTTCGACACTGTTCAATGGGTTGTATTTTTGTATGCGTTTCATATTTTTGAAGGCGTTCTTAACCGGCAGAAACTTTTGTAGCACAGGTACAGAACAGGACCGGTTTACAAGTAATTTTACCTGTGGTATTGTTTACCACTTCTGACGTTAATCCGTCTACAGTCAAAAGTTTTTATTGAGTACCCTGTTTTTAACTTTTCTCTTAAGCTTAGTGCATCAAAAATATTCGAGAGATAGAAGGCACATAGTTTAACTTTACAATGCTGCTTTAGGTACTCCAAACTTTGTTCTCAGAAGGGAACACTGCTTGAATATTCTTAACAGAAACATGACTCCAATAATATTGCAAGTATTAGAAACACCCTGAAATGGAAAATTTGACTTATAAAAGTTATGAATAGGTTGACTGCTGTTGTATTTAGCAAAGTACAAAATATTGTATGGTTTAGTTACGGTCAGAAAATCAATGAACATATTTTAGGTGCTACTCTTTTTCGATCGTTCACTAGGTTTAAGAATAAAAAATGGCTGGAAAAAATGTAAAATTTTTTTAAACGTCCTTGTTTTGTTGCTCGGACGTTTATTGAACAAAGTTACTTCGGTGGGAGAAGTACCTTTTAGAAAAAATATACACATAAAATGATGATAAAGTTTTTCATAGGTCTGGTATTCATTATATTACCAAGATGACCAATTTGATTTATTGTTTAAGACTTACTTCTGATTTATTCATTTATTACTTATGATCTGTTTATATTTTCATAAAAGTTGGCAGTTCTAAATAAATTTGGTGGTACTGACGTGTCTGAGGAACACTATGGAGCGTGGGAAAATGGTGCAAGTTATTGGCAGCAGAGTCGTCCAGGACATGCGCAAGAGAACGTATTCAGAATTAGAAGTATTAATTATAGAACTTTGGAACTTCGTCCAGTAAATCTTCAAAGCCCAAAAACGAAAAATATAATTTCCATGATATCCTTTTCATTGTTTCGTCTCAGTCTTCTCACGGCTCATTCAATACCGCAAAAAAGCTGTGAACTGCATCACTCTGTGTTCTTGGAGGCTTGGGGAAGTCTTTTGTGGAAGCAATTCCTTCACATTTTGCCTTTGAAAAACACCCCATCCATGTAGTCATTCACTGTTGTATATTATGTGCTTTATTTTGTGGATTACCCAAGGCTGAAAATACTATACTAGTTTCCGCCTAAGGACGGTGTTTGACAAATATATAGACCTGTACTGATGCTGACTTCATAGATTCAGTTTGAGCAGGCTTTGCGTTTGCTTAGCACACTCAACACATTGTTATAAGTATGAAAAATTAGAATACAAACGCAATAAATTTTTTAGTCCAATACAGTAAAGTACTGATTGAAACAAAACTTTTTAGTTTTGTAGCTAAGATGCACAAACTACGTTACATTTAATTATTGTAAAAGTTATAACACTTCTATTATACTGACGCTGTTATGATAAATAATATATATAGTTTATATAGTTTAAATCTCTTTTCTGGTATGACAAGAAAAGTATTTAGAAGGGTTGCGATTGATTACTTATTCGGTAATAAACTGGTAAAAAATTATCAAAAACTGCAAAATGTAAACTAGAATTTTATGGAAATATTAAAATGTAATTTTATGTAAATATATATTTAAAAAAACTAACAAAATAGAGTTTCTGAAGAATCACACTGATTTCAATACATGTTAGATATTTTAGGTTTACATGTTGACATGTGTAGTTTTCAAATGTTTCAAATAAATTGAATGAAACCAAGCCACGCAATTTTACAAAAGCATATTAAGGCGCAAATGGAAATAATCCGGTTTCGAAATTCTACAGGTTGTCTAAACACTTCGCGAATAAGACATTATCCGTGGACTAGTCCTTTTTCGCATATATTAGACTGAAACACTATTCAATTATGTTTCCTGTAATGCCTTCTCAGATATGAAGCATTGTTAAAGCTCTCATTGCATAAAGTGCATTTGTAGGATTGTTCACACAAATGCCTTTGCAGATGTAAACGTAAGCTTGGCCCCGTTAGGAACGTCTGATGGCAAAAACCACATTTGTATAGGCGGTCATCAGAGTGCCTGTGCTTGATGTGAGGTGTTAACGAACCCTATCCAAGCAAAAGTTTTATCACACGAGGGACAACCAAACGGTTTTTCCTTTATGTGAACAAGAACATGTCTTTGAAGATATCTTAACTGTCGGAATGCCATGCCACAGAAGACACAACCCAAAGCTGTATCGGATTTTTCTAAAAAACATATTTACTTGATGGCAAGAGTCCTTTTATATTTTTAAAAATTACATTAGAATTTAAATTTACCGTGAAGTTTCCGATGGGAAAACAGGTTTGATGAATGGGAAAACCTCTGGTTACAAACATTGCAACGGTATGATTTTTCGCCTGTATGACATGCCTTGTGTGCAGTAAGATGCCCACTCTGTGCAAAGCGTTTACTACAAATGGAACATTGGTACGGTTTTTCCCCTGTATGACATTTAATGTGCCTAGTAAGAACTATTTTTAGTGCAAACCGTTTGTCGCAAATTGAACATTGGTATGGTTTTTCTCCTGTGTGTGATCTTGTGTGACGTTTCAAGTCTTCTTTCGATCCGAAATTTTTTTCCACAACGCTCACATTTGTAAGGTCGTAGGTTTTCATGTACTGTGTTAAGGTGACGGTTAAGGTAGAATAAAGGAAACAATAGACTTCTAAAACGATTTGCACTCCAGTTTTTTCCAGATTAAGGACAATAATAAAGCGAAAAAATATGCGCCGTGTTTTTCTAATTATTGCTGTTTTAGTAGTATAAGGTTTATGCAGGCTGTTGGCATTCGTTCCGCAGCATATTTGTGGTAAGTGTACACACCTAATATTTAGTAAACACTTAAACGTGTTTCAATAAATTTCAATTCTCAATAAACGTGTTTCCAACCATTGAAACCAAAAATGCACACAATGTACAGATGGCTATTGTATTTAGTACCAATCACGTACTCAACCTTTAATCTTCTTTACCCAAAATGGGGTTCGTACCAAGTGTCCAATTTCTAAGTTGCTGCCTAAATGACGTAGAACGAAGAAACCTCTTGTGGTAAAAGTTCTTGTACATTTGTGCCAAGCCAATTACTGCGAGTTTTTTTTTCCAAGAAAAATGCTCCGTTTGGCTAATCCTGGGCAAAAACGTTTTAAGCTTCCTTACTCGGCTTCTTATAAACGTTATCACATACAAGTTGCTCCGTTCAAAGCGTACGTGGTATGCTGGATGGACTCGGTAATATAATACGGAACCAAAAATCACAGGAAATGTGAAAATGAATATGAGATGGTACAATAAGGCGGCTTAACTGCCTCTAGAATAAAAAGATTTTGAACTCATATATTTACATTCTGAAAAGTATATCAACCAACCTGTGTATATTTTACTTGCTTTACACGGAAAGGTGTTAATTAAAAATGAGTGCTTTAATACTTGCAAAAATCCCAAATTCTTTTAAAATGTCAGAATTTGGATATGATTACAGAAGTCAATTACCACTCAAGTAGCATTAACTGCAGAATAGATGTTTTCTTGAATAATAAAACCAACTACTGTGAAATGATAACGATATTTTTACATCGACCCTACGACAGTGTTTAGCAATTAACTCGTACATATTTTAAATCGCAACGTATTCGTTTCTATTCGTAGTTGTAACGTGTTCAAACTTTAATCCGCTTAACACCAAAAGGCTTAACACATGTTTTTACTCATCGTGCTCCAATGTTTCTTTAGGAGAGTACATATTGTGTAAAAGCATGCAAAATTGCTAGAACTGAATAGCACAGTAACAGAAAGCTGACCTAAAAAGCTTCTTGGAAATTACCCTACTTTAGTATTTGCAACTAAACCTTAACATCCAAAGATAGTATTTTATCATACAAAGTGCCAATATATGTTTCGAATGGGTATGACGTGCATTTGTTCAACAAAAAATCTTATAACGCTAGCAGGCTTTTTTAATTTTTCTGGCTTATGACTGTTTGATTTGATGATCATTATACGATTAAGTAGCCTTTCCTCTCAAGAAACTAACATTAATTAATTGCAACCCTAGTGTGGACAATCTGAAGAATGATATAGCTACGAAGTAAAAACAAAATTTGACGTTTCTGCAGTTGCCTCATAGTTCAAAATGAGAAGAATGTAGAGACTACTACGGACCTGTGTTAGTTATTGAACGCAGTGTTTTCGAGTTAACAGGAGTGCATGTGGGCTTTGTAACAATGCGTACGTTCCAGTTCGTGGAAATAACATTCAACATACATATGCTGCAGCATTACTTAGCAAGACATGTGATTAGCATTCTGCATAAAACACAACGCAAACACGTACCTTTTTCATTTATAGTGTTTAACTTTTCAGACTTTAATCCGCTTGAATACTCAAAATTAAAACCTTTCCAGGATAATCGGATTAAAACTTTCACACGTACATGATATTCCAAGAACGCATTCAAACACGTTATGAGTCCAAAGAGTTTAGAAACTCTTTAGGTTCATGCCAAGCAACATTCTGATGCATTTTGGAAGAAGAAAATTGACGTTGTACAACCGATTTTAATACCAGCATAGTATACCTAATTCCTATGCACCTGCAAATATTTTGTACCATCGGTCTGTGGTACTACTAACGTAAAAACATTTACGGAGCTTGTAAAGCAACGTTGTACAATTAGCATACAATTTTCTGTAAAGTAGCAAACAGGCGCATTGAAAATCAGTCTGCAAAAAGGTAGAGTTGTCTGCATTATTATTTTTAATTAAAAAACAAATTAAAAACTAAAAGCTCTTTGGAAACGAAAATTTTAAACATTGTTTGCTTTAGTTAAAATAATGTTTGATAATTATTGTTATATCAGCGCATATACTTGAGCGTTGTTCTTACGCGGTTTGAATTCCATGCTCCGCTGGTTGGCAATAAATTCTGTAAACATTTGTAAAATACCAACGTGTCTAAAAGTTGAAAAATGTCTAAACCGAATTACAAGTGCAATATTTGTGAGTGTAAAGTAAAATGCTTGAGTCACTTTCAGTGCCACATCAGAGTACATACAAATGAAAAGCCCTACAAGTGTGATATCTGCAAGAAGCAACTGTCAAGAAAATCTAATTTAGACCGTCACATTAGCAGAGTTCATCAAAACCAACGACCTTTTAAATGTGAACAATGTGAAGAGAAATTCGGATCCAAGGAAAATTTAAAACTTCACACAAGAATTCACACAGGAGAAAAACCATACCAATGTTTAACTTGTGACAAGCGCTTCACTAACAAACGGAACCTTACTAGACACATATCAAGTCATACTGGAGAAAAGCCGCACCAGTGTTCAATTTGCGACAAGCGATTTTCACAGAAAGAGAATCTTACTAAGCACATGAGAGGTCATATTGGAGAAAAACCTTACAGCTGTCAGATTTGTAATCAGAAATTTGCCCAATCATCATCCCTAATGGAGCACCGGAAACGTTTTCATGGTAAAACATTACTATCTGTAATTTGTAAATATATTTTGAAAGAAAGTAATACATTTTGTTTTCAAATTTTCTTTAAACGTTATACAGAGTATAAGGCTGAATCACTTGGTTGCGTTTTTTGTGATGGCCGATTTCGAAATTTGATCACACTACAAAGCCACATTTTTATTCACACCAGCGAAAAACCTTTCAGCTGTCTCTCGTGCGACAAAAGTTTTGCACACAAAAGTAATTTAAAGAATCACATCAGTCATAAGCACTCTGATGACCAATATCACAAGTGCAATTTGTGTGAAAAGACATTTAAAACAGGAGCTACCTTACGATTACATTTGCAAAGACATTTGGGCGAAAAACTTCACAAATGTTCTACCTGCAATGAGAGCTTTTTGAACAATCAGGAGTTAAACATGCACTCACAGAAGCATACAGGAAAACTGTTCAAGTGTAAAATTTGCGGAAGGGTAATGACACGCATGGATAGTCTAACACTACACATGAAACGAAAACACAATATGTAAAAGTTTATAACTTTCAAGATTATGCATTACAAATTGTAAAAACAAATTCCAATATCAAAAATCGTGCTTCGTAACTTGAATTGTTTGTGCAATAATGATATTCACTTTATTTTTGAAGAAAAAATATTTGAATTAAACATCCCTGCTTGTTGCAAGGTACATGGATTTTTGTGGTAATGGTTAGCAAAACATTTTATTTTAACTTAACTTTTTATTTTAAAATGTTTCACGCTAGAAATAAATCATCGATTATTAGCTCGCTGCTTCAGCAGGAGAGCTATTTAAGATATCGTTGTCCATTTGTCTGTCTGTCTGTCCGTCTGTCCGTACACTTAATTTTTAAACCAGCAAAATGAGCTCTAAACCAGCAAAATGGGCTCTAAACCAGCAAAATGGGCTTTTAACCAGCAAAATGGGCTCTTAACCAGCAAAATGGGCTCTAAACTTTCAAAATGGGCTCTAAACTAGCAAAATGGGCTCTAAACCAGCAAAATGGGTTAAAAATCAGGCTAAATTGGCTCAAAATCAGGTTACATGGGCACTTAACTAGGCAAAATGTGCTTTTAAGAAGCCCAGGTGGGCTCAAATCAGCCAGAATAGGCTATTTCTACTTACTGCATTCATCAAGTATTTTGTTGTAGGATCTTTTGACTACTTAGGCACTCATCGTTGTTAGCAGCGAGCATTTTTCAATGGCTTACCATGTGTAATAAATGCCACTTTTAAAACTGATATTTTAATGGGCTGCAATCTAACTATGCTCAGAAAATTCGTCTTTGATCGTCTCGCAGGATTGACGGCTATGGCTATTCCACAGTGACGGTGGTGGTACGCACTACTGACCCTAATTTCCCTAAAAATCCTCTGATTTTTATGAGCAAATGATTGTTCAGCAAGCTACACCGGCTGAAGTTTTAAAACTAGTTACCCTGGCCTCTGCAGCAAGTAAATTTCAAAATGTCATAACTTTTGACCTAAACGTCCAAATCAATCAAATCTTTCAGAGAACAATAAACCACAATCTGTTCTATGATCTAAGCTAAAAAACCAAATTTCAGACACTTTTCAAAAAATATTGCCAAAATTATGCAGCAAAAGTGAACGTTTTTCAGCACTTAACCCCGGATATCTTCCCACTGGCTTGATATTTTTCCAAGCTACCTGCGGCAGTTATTACACTATATTAGTGGTATTATGGTCATCCTTTCAGTTTTACAAAATAATTGATTTTATTGGCTGTTAGGCACAATTTATTTGCAACAAAATTCAAAATTTTGCACAAAATCTGCAATAACTTTCTTTGGGGTCAATGGGAAAACTTGATAATTCGCGTCAAAATAGCCTATTTACTTGTGTTCAAGTTTGCAAAGTTTGATTGGTTTCCGCTGTAAGACAAAAAAGTTACAAATGTTCTGCTGGAGCGTTCCAAAATTTTCAGTATTTTTGTGTTTTTTTCGAATTATGACATCATCTTGAGCTAGTACTTCAATTTTAGGAGTTTGGCATTACATTTTATCTAATCTGAAACTTTGGTACGTTTTTGAGAGTATGAAGAAAATTGTTGGAGATTTTGAATAAAAATGCTCTTTACCATTCTGTGTATGAAAATTTGTTACAACAGGAAAGTACAAATAATTACGGAAGAATATATTGGTTATAATAAGATGAGTAAGACTTTGTCAATCTGTACAAATGTGAAAAGAAATTCGCATTCAAGCATCATTTAAAAGATCATACAAGATTGCATACAGGAGAAAAACCATACCAATGTTCAACTTGTGACAAGCGCTTCTCCCAAAAAGGGAATCTTACTACACACATATCAAGTCATACTGGCGAAAAACCGTAAAAGTGTTCAATCTGTGAGAAGAGCTTTTCGCATAGAGGGACTTTAAATGAGCACATGAGAAGTCATACTGGCGAAAAACCGTACAGCTGTCAGAATTGTAATCAGAAATTTTCCCAATCATCATCCCTAATGATGCACCGGAAACGTTATCATGGTAAGAGCTTGCCATTTTTTGTTTGCAAACATTATTTTGGAAAGAAATTAATACAGCTTGTTTTGAGTAATACAATTTGTACAATTTTCTTTAAACGTTGTACAGAGGATAGAGTAGAATTCCATGTTTGCGTTTTTTGCGATTGCCGATTTCAAAACTTCAACATACTACAACGCCACATTTGTACTCACACAAACGAAAAACCTTTCAGCTGTCTCTCGTGTAACAAAAGTTTTGCACGCAAATGTAATTTAAAGAATCATATCAATCATAAGCACTCTGATGACCGAAATCACAAGTGCAGTTTATGTGAAAAAGAATTCAAAACCCAATCTTGCCTACGAAGACATTTGCAGAGACATCTGGGTGAAAAACCTCACAAATGCTATGTTTGCAATGAGAGCTTTTTCAACAATAAGCAGCTAAAATATACATTCACAGAAGCATACATGAAAACTTGTTAAGTGCAATATTTGCGGATATGAAATGACATGGAAGCAAAATCTAAAAGTACACATGAAACGATAACACAACATGTAAAATTCTAAATTATATATATTATTATATAATTATTATACTATTATTATATTATTATATATTATATTTCAAAATTATGGATAGCGAATTGTAGATACAAATTTCAATACCATATATTGCGTTTTGTTACATAAAGTTTGTTTTGCTTGTACAATAATTATATTTATATTTTTGTTTGAATAATTGTATCGTGTGTGTTGCAAGGTATTGACATATTTTTGGTTATGGTTCATACCAATAACAAAATGTAAATGCAATCACATGCCAATATTTTGTTTTCAAATGATTCACACTAGAAAAAAATTCTTGATTATTCTTATAATTTTCGCCATATTTTTAACAGTTTCGAGTTACTTAAGTGTTAAACACTTGCATTCTTAATTAATAGGACTTTATTAATGTATATATGTAACTTGGCATTTTGTTAAGATTGACATTTTTAAGATTATTGAGTGGAACTAAAATTTCTTGTTTGAGGATGAGTAAAAAATGCTAAAAAACCGCGGTGTGTCTAATGAAATTTACCGTCTTACGACCGATTTCTTTAATATCTTCATCAGGTAAGACTAGAAAATCAAATTGGAAACATCATCTACATTAATACTTGCATTACCAAACATTAAATTGACAACTCTGAGAAAACAAATTTACAAAAAATCAGAAATATATATCAATTGCTACTACTATTACCTTTTTGTGAGTACGTGTGTAAAAATACATTTATTCAGACAAATACACGACACTGAAGATGCTATCATGAATGCCAGAATCTCACTGGCATTTCAAAGCACTTTGAAGTTTTCTTCCATTGCTAAAAACTATTTCTATATTCCATTCCATAAGTATTTTACTCAAATCACTGCATGCATATCTGCTGGTTTCATCCAAGAATATACGCATTAGCGTGTGTTTCAAGTAATTAACACTAGCATAAAATGGAATTACCATATAGAACCGTGTTTTTAGCAAAGCAAGCCATCTTTTAGCAAGATGCACTCCAAAGAGCGAAACGTCCAGTGCGAATTATGTGAAAAGACATTCAAAACCAGATCAGCCTTACGTGCACATTTACAAAAACATTTAGGTGAAAAACCCTTGAAGTGCCGGCATGTAATGAGAGCTTCTTTAATGAGCAGGATCTAAAACGAATCAGCATCTCCCGAAACATACTGGAAAAGTTTTAAATGTAATATTTGCGAAAGGCAGTTCATACGTAAAGACAGTGTTAGAAGACATATGAAGAGTGTACCCATAATGTAAGTTTCATTAAGTCCGAATATAGTATCAAGAAACACAAAGAAATAATGCTTAAACCAATTACTTGTAACTAAATGCGTTTTGCTGTAAAAAAAAGGTGGTTCACCACCGCATAAATACGTACGTTTTATATAAAATGCATAGCATTGTTTGGTTTGAAATTTTCGCTTGAAGAATGAAGAATTTGAACTTTCCGTAATAACGGCTACTTATAGGGTGAAATGTTCTTTCTAGCTTACAAACTTAGCACTGCATTGTAATGAAGACTATTTTATCAGGATTTCCGCAGTCAGCAAAATATTAACTACCTTAAATGAAAACCTTTATTGAAAGAATTACAATTTACGCAGATACATACAAAATTCTGGGGAAATATTTAGTTGTATTCTAGCACCTGATCCATTTTAGTAACATGAAACTTCATCCTGCTACGTGTTTAAGGGAACCAAGTTATCCTGTCCCATCATGCTCTAAGACTTCTTTCTGTTAGTTTTCCTATAATATATATTTGTGTATGCTTACATATTATTATTTGAATAATATTATACCTTACACCTCGCAGCTATCGATAATTTTTTACGAGTTTAATGCCAAATGGCTAGCTAAAACGCAATTAATTGCCAACATGCTATATTTATCGTACCACAAAAAACATTATGTACGGTATGCCATTTTAATTTATTATAATAGCGTATAATTAAGCTCAGTGCTTAAAATTTGTCATTGTCCAGTTTTATCCTAGGTTATTTGAACGAAACCACATAAAAATGTTGAAATAGAAGATAAATTGTCTCAAACAGTACTTCCCTACCTGTGTTATACCAAAAAATCATTGTGTCGGTATTGTACCTTTTTCATATAGCAAATTGATCGGCACACGGAAAGCAAAGCCAGTTTACAAAAAAAGTAAACTGCCAGTTGTAAACTGTTTATAAGTATAACCCAGTATATGTTTAAGTACTTGTCAAGCATCATTGTCAAGCTGAAAATAGTAGCATAGCATTTTTAGCTTTTGGTAATCCGCTGAAATTGTAAAGCGCATACACACTTTGTTGTTAATACTACTTGTGTGGTGCCTCTTCTCATAAATCTATATCCAAATTGAAAGTTTGATATTGTAAACCGTATGTACCAAGCAACTACGCAGAAAATGAAACTTATATAATTAAATTGAAACCGTTTTGGTGCTAAGCGGATTAAAACCTTCAAAGAAAGAATCGACGATTTCTGAGAATGCATATATCTGTGGACCTCTGCGTATTATTATGTATTTTGTCATTAGCATACTAACTTTAAGCTTCGGGATGTGTATTCATCGCGTTGCAGCATACAAGTACCTGTACGTATAATCTGAAGCAGGCAACCATGTTTGTAACATCTATCTCGGTAAACCGATCACATCATAAACGTATTTGAAAATAGGTTTTTTGATTAGGAGTGGTCAATGAAGCATTTTACTGAAAAAACTCGCAGTAATCAGTTTTGCAAATGGTTATAATAATATTAGCAGATTTTGTTCCTGAACTTTTATTTAACAAGTGGTGTAAGAATTGGACGTTCAACACGAAACCTTTTGAATTAGGGAGATTACGAATTTATTCCTGTACAACAAAATGAAATTTTGTACAAAACCTACCTTCAAATGGTGTGCATTTGTTATTGTAATTTGCATGTCAAATTAAGTTGTGAGTAAACTTACAATGTACAATGACGCCATTGCAAACACCATATACCAGCTATTACGAAGATCCACTGACAATAACCAAACCTTCTCCATGCTTTTGCAATACCTTTGAATTGGAAAAGAAGCGGCAGTCCCACCGTTTTTAGAGCGACAGTTGCTTGCGAAGTTTATACACGCTTGTTTATATAGTACGGAGTTTGCTAGTATTAAAATTGCATTTTACAATTTTAGCATTGTGTTTGAGTGTACAATTTCGCGTGATTGCATGAACTTAGACCTAGTGAACACATATTAAACCCTTAGAAATCTAACCTTCCGCAAACATGCCTCGTAAAACTATTGTAAAGAACCCAACTGGCGACTTGTTTAGTTTGAATTGATGTTGCTTGTTTTAAAATGGGCTTTACAAAAAGCATCTTGTACAAAAGAAACATTTTAAAGACTACTGTTTAGTGGCCGAAGGCGCGTAAACGTATACCGTTCGAAAGCCCGTGACCTTGGTAGTCGCCCGGTTTTTGTGAAAAACAACTTGCCGTTCTACTTTGGATATCGTTTGGATTTAAATACAGTATTTATTAAACATTAGCTGTTTGATCGCACACGTACATTGTATGCATTCCCAAAAATTGTATGAGTGTTTTTGTCTATATGTTGATATGGTTTTCATATAGGAGTCTCATATTAAATAAATAATGGTTGACTATCGGTTTGAACAATTTAAAACATTGTAAAATTTCAGAATTCCGGTTATTATTGTATCCGGCATCAATGTACCATGCAGGTAGCCCTAACTATCAATAGCATACGTCGTTTACTAGTTACACGGATTACAAAAAGCAATCAACGCAGAATTATTGTTGTACTAATGACTATGCTCGACAAACTACACTTTCATTGTCTTATGGCGACCACGGAAAATGCAGTTTAAATTTGCTATCCTTTTTTACACGTAAAAATCAATTCTCAAAACAATGATAATGATATTTTGATATGTGTGTATTTCAGTTTGAGCAATTATGATTCAAGTTGATGATGCAAATTATTATACCTTAAACTAAAACTACCGCTACTAAGAGAAATAAAATTTACGTAGAACTGTTTTCTGGAATGAAAAACTTTAATTTTAACAGGTTGGCAGATCATTAGTAAAATGTAAAACATAAATTATTAAAATACTATAAAATTATAAAAGTATTAATACAAATATATATTGTATTGTTAGGAATAATTAGTCGAAACTGTACTAACGGTGGACTGCACAAATGGAGCTTTTGGGGTATGATGCTAATTACAATGCAAGTTAGGCATACCAACTACAAATGTCGATACGCACGCTTTTTAAAATCCTACCGGTAATTTGAAAGCAAGCTACCCAACTTAAACATTTCATGAAAGTAGGAAATAATATAGTCGATTCTAACGTGGAAATTTTACGGTTTGTGTAATATCTTCATATGTCGTTGAAGATTATCCTTGCGCGTCAGTTCTTTACCGCAAATATTACACTTGAAAACATCTCCGGTATGCTTCTGAGTGTGTCTGTTTAATTCCCTTGCATTGCAACAGCTCTGATTACAAGTTGTGCACTTGTAGGATTTTTCACCTAGATGCCCTTGCAGATGTACACGTAAGCTAGGCCCCGTCTTGAACGTCTTTTGGCACAACTCACATTTGTACAGGCGGTCATCATAGTGCATGTGCTTGAGGTGAGATGTTAACGAATCCTTCAAAGCAAACGTTTTATCACACGAAGGACAATTAAACGGTTTTTCTTTTGTGTGAAGAAAAATATGTCTGTGAAGATGATTTAACTGTCGGAATGGCATGCCACAGAATACACATCCGAAAGCTTTAGCAGATTTGTCTGAAATTAATATATATATTTGATGAGAAGAGTACTTGGATGCTTAAAAGACTGACCTTTTAGTTCGTATTTACCGTGTATTTTCCGATGTAAGGAAAGATTTGATGAATAGGAAAACTTTTGATTACAAACATTGCAACTGTGCGGTTTTGCGCTTGTATGACAGGTCGTGTGTACAGTAAGATGTCCCTTAGAGGCAAAGCGTTTATCACAAATCGAACATTGGTACGGTTTTTCACCTGTATGACATCTCATGTGAGAAGAAAGATAATTATTCCGTGCAAAGCTCTTGTCACAAATTGAACATTGGTATGGTTTTTCTCCTGTGTGTAATATAGTGTGACGTTTTAAGTCGTTTTTGGAACCGAATTTTTTTTCACAATGTTCACATTTGAATGGTCGTAGGTTTTCATGAACTGTGTTAACATGGTGTTCCAGATTGCGTTTGCTTTGAAACCCTTTGTTGCAGATACTACATTTGCAGGGTTTTTCATTTGTGTGTACTCTCATATGATACTGTAGTTTATTTAAAGATTGTGCTTTAAATGTACAAACTTTGCACGTGTGTTCAGCATTGAACAACTTTGAACTCTCAGACATGTTGTAATTGTATAAGTGTTAACGGGATTTATAGTAATGCAGACCTGAAAAAAGACTAAAACTTAAGGTCAATGCTCAATTATATCAAAATAAGATCTTCAAAACATATAACAGTATTTCTGAAGTAATTAATTTTCTAAAGTTCGTTCTCACTTATGCTTGATTCTTAAAATTTGGAACAAAGAAATTGACAAGCTATGCTTATTGCGAACTGATTTTAATTGTGTTCCACTTTGTTGTATTTGGCAGTATATCTGTCATTCGAAGGGTTTCACCGCATTGAAGCAGAAAACAAATAAAATATACAAGTACTTGGTTTTTGTTTGATAATGTTTCTTTGAAACTTTTAATCCTTTAAACCGTTCGTCTATAATTTTCAATGCTTAGCTTGATATATAAACTTTGTGTGAAACAAGAAACCTGCGGTAGCCCAAGAATTGCATACTAATCTTACTGGGTCTCACAAATATTCAGTTCTCAGGTACTCTCAACATGTATGTAAGTTATTGTATATTTTAAATCTGCTTTTGAAAATTATTTTCTTGCTTTATGCAGATACCAGGAAAAGTTTACACTTCGGTTCAAGTTACAAATATTTGCTTTCTCAGAATTTGTATGAATGAATTTTAATCCGATTAAGACAAGACTTCTATTTTGGTTTCATTGGCTGCGTGGATTATAATATAAATATCTTGCTGAAGCAAAAATGAAGAGAATGTTAATGTGGAGAAAACAAATTGTCCATACAAGTAGCCGTAACCCGAAAGGTTTAAATCCATTATTTTTAACCGGATTATGATTACTGATAATGCCATAATATGTTCAACAAAGTGTTTTATTTAAAAAAAACTAGTAAATTATGTTTTCACGTATACGGGCTCATATGCTCAACTTACGTCTGGTATGCAAGTTTTTGAAGAACAGCTGCGGCGTTAGAAGCATTAAATGCATTTTCAGCTTTTGAATTGTTAAATGCATCCGAAAATATTGAGGAACTATTATCAAAATGTGTACGAGTACGATTGATCGCCTATGGGATGCGTAGGTTTTACACGTATGGAATGCGGTGGTATAGAAAGTTCAGATGGCCGATTGCATGTTAATACATTCTAAGAAGCTGCGTGTGTCTGTTGTAAAAAATTATAATTCGCTCATCAATCATCAATGCACTTTGGATTGTTTTCTGAATTGTATTCTCTGCAATTCTACGTTTCATAGTGTTCTAATGTACTTAACCGGCATACTAAGTTGTTCATATGAATTTCAAGGTACAAAATAATAGTCAGCAAAGCATTGTTCAGATCAACACTAGCCTTAGAAATACCTTATATCCGTAATTGCATATATATCTTCAGATTTAACTTCCTAAATAACAAGTAATTTCAAAATCAAGTACAAAGCAATTCTACAATGCTGACTTAAATACTATCGATGCTATGCTACGGTATGAAAACATCGATACTATCGATGCTACGCAATGTCTCAAGCGGTTTTTACATAAACGTTAAAAACGAAGAGTTTAAAAAACTTTTTACGTAGCAAACAAGTTATGGAAGGTTGACCAAAGTATGATCCAATTAGCAACCAAAATAAAGTATCACGAAAGCGATATTTATATGTTCCCGAAGCACTTTCAGCACGCTGAGCGGTTTATCAGCGGCTTTGTTTTAAGCTAGGCAGAAAATTCAAAGATAAGCAGAAATTAGTCCAGATACAGACCTGTCATGTTTGCCCAGTTAGGACTGAAGTAATGATTGGGTGGTAAGCTCAAAACTAGCAGTACAAGGTTGGTGCAAAAAGTACCAATACGTCCACGAAATATGTAAAATTGTTTTTACATATACATTCTCACGCTGATGCTACATTATTTAACCCTCAAATTCGTGTCCACAGGTCCGGGGCAGCTTTCACTCACCATCAACAGCAACAATTAACAGCGACTCTCACTGTACAAGCAGAACCTTGATTTGAATACCCACATGTTGCACAACACACCCACAGTAAATATGAGATGTTGACCCTACGCGTACTGAAACTAGCAGCTCGAGTTCTTTGGGTTCTGAAAAAAATTTATTTTGTACAAACTATTTCAAAATGAAAAGGAAAACAATTAACTTCAAATATTCTTTTCCTGTTACTCAACTTAATCACTGTCATTTCCTACTCTCTAAACACATTTTATTTACATAGTGTTACATATCATTAAAGCCAAAATTTTTACATGTAGAATAAAATAGCAATTAGCTATTGTTACACTCAAAAATGCTAATGGTTTAACCTTAAATATATACAAGAATCATACACTTGCAAGAAACAGCGTAGCTTACTATAAACAAAAATTATCAAAATATTATTATTCAACCAACAGAGAAAACCCTGTCACATTCCGCTAGAAGTTTCATTTACTACTTGATATGTAAAACTTTAATAATCTTGAGAATTTACGTATTGTGTGGTTGCTTCATGTGTCGTCTAAGACTGCTCTTATGTGTCATTTTATTTCCATTAACAGTACACTTGAAAGCGTTTCCTATGCTTCTGTGTGTGCGCATTTAGCTCTTGTGTGTTCAAAAGCTCTCACTGCAGGTAGAACACTTGTGAGGTTTTTCACCCAAATGCCTTTGCAGATGTAAAGTAAGATACGATCGGGTTTTGAATGCCTTCTCACACAAACTACATTTATGGTGTCGGTTATCAGAGTGCATATGCATGACGTGACGTTTTAAAGTACTACTGCAAGCAAAACTTTTGTCACACGACGGACATGCAAAGGGGTTTTTCTTTTGTGTGAATAGAAACGTGGACTCGTAGTGCGCTCATCTCTTGAAATCGTGCATCACAAAAAACGCAAGCAACAGATTCTGTCCGTTCCTCTGTGAAATATAAAAAAGACCTAGCAAAAACTGTGTGACTTTAAAAAGGAAATTTGTGAAATTTAATTCTTACTATGAAAACGTTTCCGGTGCGCCGATAGGGATGATGACTGGGAAAACGTTTGAGTACAAACATTGCAGCTGTAAGGTGTTTCGCCAGTGTGACATGTCATGTGGGAATTAAGATGCCCCTTCAGTAAAAAGTGTTTGTTACAAATTGAACATTTGTATGGTCTCTCTCCTGTGTGTATTCGGTTGTGTCTATTTAGGTCATGTTTGTATTCAAATTTCTTTTCGCAGTGCTCACAATTGAAAAGCCGTTTATTATCATGAACTGTGGTGATGTGACCCTGTAGGTGAGTCTTTCTTGAAAAGCTTTTAATGCAACTATTGCACTTGTAGGGTTTTTCTTTTGGGTGTACCCTCATATGACGCTGTAGGTTACTCAAAACTTGTGCTTTAAATTCACAAATGCTGCACTTGTGCGATAGTTTGGACATCTTTGAAGTTTAAGATATGGAAGCGGTTTATGACTATTCACGGGATGTAAAGTCAAGATCAGAGCACAATGTTTACAATACGTAAGAAGAACATATAAATGCATATATTTAGTTTACTAAACTTAATTAACAAGGATTGTTTAAAATTTTTAGAACCTTCTTTCATAGGCCGCGGAGAAGGTGGGGAGGGTGGTGACAAATCCCCACCTCGAAAAAACGGGCGGTGAAATCGTATCATTTTCACCACCTCGATTTTGACCACGCAAGAGACTGAGGTAGAGGAAATTTTACAATGCCACTGAATACTACAAGTAATAAAATCATATACCCATCATATTACCGATTGCAGGCCTTTTGTGTCGGCACTAATTGTATTGTATCTTGCAAAAATATCATTTTACCTTAGATTACTTGTAGTTTAGCAAATTCATTTTCGACTCAATTTGTTGCTAGTGCTATATCACATTGCTAGTACATATTTCGATCGTTATGTGGGGATTACTTCAAACAGTTAGTTGGGAAAAAGACTGTTTATGAAAAGAAACCAATGGCATGAGATATTTTCCCCATGATTCATGAGTGTACATTTAAACAACTAAAATTGCCACACGATATACAAAGCACTATAGCTGTAGTTTACGACGCATAGTCATAAAATTTCAGATACGTTTGACTTTCATACTGCATGTTTTAAGTTTGAAATAAAAAATAATTATAAATTAGAATTACGGCTCAATAATAATAAAGTTAGGTTTTATTGTCCAATTTTCCTCATTGGAGATAAGTTACAATCAGACACACATTTGTTACAGATATATATAATAACAAGGGTTATGGGGTTTGTAACAAGGGTCCATACATATTTTTGAATATAGCTTAATTTATATAAATACATAAATAAACACGCTAAAAATTTCTCAAAAAGTTGACTTAAAACAAACAAGTCAATTGCTATTTAAACATCATAATTTTTAATAACGCCCAGTAGAGCACAAATCTTTATGCAAATAATGATTTTAATAAAATATTGCGTGAGTTGTAAATTCTTACAACGCCAAAATATAAAATATTATTACGAAACATAATCGATTTGTCTATAACCCAATTGTAAAATACAGGATTATGATTTTACTCGCGCAAAGTTTAATTGTTGGTTCTCTAATCCATTTCCTGTTTTTAGCGTTAGCATACTGATTCAACTGGTATGCAAACGATTTTATGATATAGCGTACTGTTAAGCATGAAACCAATATATACGTACATTTAAAACTGTAGTAGTTTTCATTTTCGGGATTGTTATTATAAAATATTTAACCGGAATTGCAGAAGTCTTTCCCCAAGAGCCTTTGAAGCAAGTTAAGGAACATAACGTTTTAAAAAACTTTTTGTTTGGATTTTAACGATTGCAGATACAAACTGCGGCAAAATGTGTATAAGTTGTTTACGTACTAGGTACGGATTTTTACATTGGAACTTTTGTATTAGGTCTATTGACAATACTGATAGATAAATATTGATAGCTAAACCATAACGTCTTCACATGCAAAACGTAAGTTAGTTAGAAAATGGGGTTAGAGTGAAATCTTGGTTGTATATCTCTTTGTCATTGAAATGTAAATTGTATAAAACACGTAGCAACAAGATCTACAAACAACTGAGTTTTAGCAAGGCAATTGTTTCACCAGTTATTGTTGTAAATTTCTCTACATATTTATGAAAATCAGTTATAGAAAATGTTTCGTCCCCGCGTCGTCGCACTATTTTATTTGTCAGGAATACACTCTTCACCCTTCCCGAAAATTGCAAAACAAATTCTACTAAAAGTTATAAAATGTTATCTGCGATTCGATTAGTTATGTCAAATTACTCAAATTTATTGAGTAAACGTATCATGCCATCATGAATTACCTGGCTTTAATCTATCATGGCTTTCTTGCTCATAGCATTTTATGGAACTATATTTAAAATAGGCGGATCGAAGCCAGTGAGTTTCCACAAACCTGCTTAGCAAGTTAAAGTTAAGTACAAAACCAAAAAGTTCACAAAGCAACAAAAGTTACCCCTCTCGTACCAATAATACTTAATCACCCTTCTGTTTCAAACATGAATAGTTTTTAAAAAACTCTGTCTCTAGCTACAGGAATATAGAAAATTCACTAAAAGATGATTCAACAACTAGCAACCATGTTGCACGGCGCGAAAACGATATACAAATGGTCCTTAAACCACTTGAAAAATGACACGGTGTAATTAACTGGATAGCCTAGCTAAGCAGAACCGCGACTTTATACAAAAAATTCAGGTTCAACAGATTGGGCGTGTAAACTGGATAAAGTTTTGTCACACAGCAATAAATCATTACTAACTCTAGCGCCGCTAATATTAACGGTAAGTCAATCAATTAACCAATTAACAAACATGGTTTTTAGTATTTGTAATTATGAAACAAAAAATCATTTAACCAAAAAAATGTAACCCACAGGTCCTGAGATACCTACAACCACGAGAAGGATTGTACACGTTGAACTTGAACACGACATCTTTATTCAGTGCCCGTCCAACACGTTCTCAGCAATTTTAGCATTTTAGTTATTTACCCAAACGAAATCTGTACGCAATAAGAGAACCCATGACCATGACGACGCTGTAGTTATGAATACAAAAATAACAGCTCAAGTTTTTATTCCCAATAAAGAATTATTTTGTACAAAATAGATTTAAGGAAATAACAAGAAATTTCAACATCAAATATTATTGTCAAAATATTTCACGTCGTCTAAACTTACGCTAAAATAATAGTGTATCAATTGGACAATGTAAATTATTTATTATTACTATCAAACTCAGCGCTGTTATTTATTTGCCAAATAAAATAACAATAACCTTGTTGCAGGGTAGTATATGTCAATTTGAAAAGGCTGACATTTGAATATCATTACTTTTTAAATATTTTAAACTACTAAAAAACAAAAACATGCTGTGAACAGCATAGTTTAATTGAAAAACGCTTTAAAAAGAAATATTCACCAAGAAAATGAAGCCTGATTTAGCTCATTAGAAGTTATATCTGTAGTATAACTTATTAAATTCTGAAATTTTACATATTGTGTACTTGCTTCATATGCCGTGTTGGACTCTGTTTGTGTTTTTCCTTATGCAAGTGTAACACTTGACAAGTCTTCCTCAATGTTTCTGTGTATGCGTATGTAGGTGGTGCCTTTGAAGAAAACTTGCGTTGCAGGCAAAACACTTGTGCTTTGCAGATGTACGCGTAGACAAGCATGGGTTTTGAAGGCCTTTTCACACAAACCACATGTGTGATGTCGGTCATCACAGTGTCTTAGGTTGATATGCTTTCTTAAAGTACTCTTGCATACAAAACTTCCATCGCACGAGGAACAGAAAAATGGTTTTTCTTTTATGTGAGTAAAAATGTGGTCTTGTAGTGCGTTCATGTTTTGAAATCGTGAATCACAGAAAACGCAACCGACAGATACTCTTTGTCCCTCTGTGCAACATCAAAAAGAAGTTCGAGTAAAAAATGTGTTATTTTCTAAAGTAAATTTAGGATTTTACCATGAAAACGTTGCCGATGCGTCAACAGGGCTGATGATTGCGAAAATCTTTGAGTACAAACACGACAACTGTAAGGCTTTTCGCCGGTGTGACATGTCATGTGGACAGTAAGAAAATCATTCCGTGCAAAACGTTTCTCACAAATTGGACAATGGTATGATTTTTCTCCGGTGTGTAATCTTGTGTGATGATTTGAAAACTTGCTTTGATCCAAATTTCTTCTCACAGTGTTCACAATTAAAAGGTCTTTGGTTTTCATGAACTGAACTATTGTATCGTTCTAGGTTTGCTTTGCTTGAAAAAAATTTGCTACATATTTTGCACTTGTAGGGTTTTTCTTTCGTATGCACTTTCATATGACGCTGTAAATTACCCATGCGATGCGACTTATAGTCACAAATACTGCACTTGTGCTCAGCTATGAGTATTTTTGAACTTTCAGACATCTTGTTTGTTTGTGTGTTACAACGAGAAAAATCAAAATAACAAACATTCGATTTTAATTAACCAAACTTAATGCAGAAACACTACATTTTTATTTCTAAAAGGCCTTAACTGTTTTGCTTCAAGTCTGGAACAATAATGGAAATTGTCTTCTATATACGATACAGCAGATTGTTTTCCATAAGCATACGAAATGGTAAGTGAGTGGTTCGTCATTTAAGAATTTTCTCTGCATTGACACACCAGAAACACAAAATGTTCAGATATGTATCGTAAGAGGCTACCGATCACATTTTAACCCGAAATCAGAATGTTGAGCCTAATGTTCAATGCTTAAGCTATGTATCTCAAAGAACCTATGTAGTACAAATTATTACGGGTACTTGCAGTTTGTGGACTGATAAACCGATTGAACACTGCTGAACAACCACTACCAGAATACTTACTTATGCTTACATATTGCAAGCAGAATCACAGACCATACGGTGTGTTTGAAAACAATAGATGCTAGAATGCACATCAATGTATTTTCAGTTTTTGTTTGTACTTGTACTCAGAAATTGTAATCCGATTAGCAAAATATTTTCATTCTAGGTATTCAAAGTCTCAATACGCGGTTAATCCTTATATAAACGTTTTCTAAACTCTACAGTGTAGAATGCTGATTCTTGCACCACTTTAGTAGTCGCATTTACAAATATCTGAATTTTATTACGATTGAAGCGGATTATTGAAAGCTGATACTGGTGTACCAATTTTAGCGCGTTAACGATATTCAGCTTACAAAACTATCAAGCAAACTTGTTTCCACTTTCTGACATTTATGTACGTTACTTTATGCGTAAAATTTTAAATGCAACATAGCAGCATGGGAAGCGAAAACAAAACATGACATTGGATTTATGAAAGCTGACACTGCTATACTAATTTTTGCTTGACGATGGTCTTAAGTTGGCAAGGCTATCAAGTAAATATTGTACTTACCTTCAAAATTATATAGGCGTTACCTTTGTGTAACAAATTAAATGTAAAGCAGTAGCAGGAGGAATAAAGCATGTTGAATAATTATTGATACTACATTCAAGCTTGTTTTACATGACCTGTACGAGCTCACAGAACTAAACATATCTGTTGTCAGTACGAGTATTTAATGCAGTTACTATTTAAAAATGCAGAAAATTATTGATTTTTCACAAGTTTTTAAAGTAGCATTTTTTTGAATTTACGCGTTTTTAATGAAAGGTAAATATAGCCATCGGGGTACACGTATTTGTTGCCCACTAAAAATTGCATAAATCAGTGCATTAAGTTTTAGATTTGAACATTGTTTAAAGATTTTGGCAAAAATGGATTTAGTAAAAATTTATGAAATTTTGCAAAATCTTAGAAAGGAGCTATAAAATTATGATTCAAAACATAAACGCTTACAAAATCACCAGGCGTTGTGTTTAAAACTGTATTCACACAGTGTTTGAAAGCTTAGTTTTTAAGCCTTAAAATGTTATAAAAATAAGGGTAAAAAGAGCATGTGTATACTCTGTGCAAACATCTAATACAACTTTGTTTAAAATTTCACTTTGATAGGATAAACTACTACAATTACTTGCACGAGTTGATGCAGCAACACAAAGCTTGTCATCTCATATTTCCTAGCACCTAATAAACATATTACATATTTTATCTTAGAGTATTTCTTGCTTTGGAGGATCGTACGATTATTTTAGTTTTGACAATTTCTAATTTTTTCTGTACCTGGAAAAGCACACTTTGGAGTCATGTTTTTAAAATCGTCACAGGATTGTGTAGGAATGTTTTTTTTTTAAACTCAAAATCATAGAATTAAACTGCTTTGAACACTCTTATTACCTACACCAAACTCCAGTCCTGAGGGTTTATATGTGTCTTAGAAATAAAGCTTGAAATTAGTATTAATAATTATTCAACATGCTTTAAACTATAAATATCCTGCCAGCTGACAAGCTCTACCGAAGATATTGCAACAACAAATTCCATGTGTTTGGTTTTATTTGCCTCTTAAATAATATGCTTCCATGACAGGTGTTGCGGTGCAGCCTGAAACTATTTAGCATGTTACTAAACCAGACGCTGTTAAGATAATGTTGATCAAATTGGTATTCAGGAATTTGTCAAGTTAAAAATTATCAAAAACACGATACTTATTTCGTTAAATATTAAGGATTTTGTTTGTTTAATTCAATTTCTGTATATCATTTGAGAGAATTTTGATTTTTAAAATGATAATAATCTGGTAATATATAAATAACGTTTTTACAATAACGAGTAAATGTATTTCTAAGCAAACAAATTTAAACACATTACTTGCCACATTATCAAATTCAAGAAACCCAAGCCAAAGATTTGCGTTCCTGATGTTTTTTATAAACAAATCGCATTTATTAAGAATTCAAAGATTTATGTGCAAACTAAATATTCTTCAATTATGCCAAAACTAGTTGTAATATGGGCAAACTTTTATAAATGAAACAATTTCTAAATGTTACATATTGTGCATACGCTTCATATGCCCATTCAGACTATCCTTGCACGTCAGCTTTCTATCGCAAAAATTACATTTGAAAACCTCTCCCGTGTGTTTTTGGGTGTGCCTTTTTAAATCATGTGAATTAAAGAAACTCTCACCACATGTAGAGCACTTGTAGGGTTTTTCACCCAAATGCCTTTTCAGATGTCTCATTAAAATAAGTCTGGTTTTGAATGTCTTCTCACACAAATCACACTGAAAGTTTCGATTCTCAGAATGTCTTCGCCTGATGTGATCTGTTAAGTTGCTCTTTTTAGCAAAACATTTCTCGCATAACGAACAATCAAACGGTTTTTCGGTTGTGTGAATAAAAATGTGGCTATAAAGGTTGTGAATATTTCGAAAACGATAGTCACAAAAGATGCAAGCGAAACATTTGGTAGATTCTCCTGTAATAGTAAGCTACCATTTAACATCTTCCAAATCTATAGCAATAAAACAATTTGATCTAAACTTACCATGATAAATTTTCCGATGGCGACTCATGCCTGGTATAGTTGAAAATGTTTGGTCACATACTTTGCAGCTATGGGGTTTTTCACCAGTGTGACAGGTCATATGTCTTATAAGATTACCCTTGTGCGAAAAACGCTTGTCACAATTTGAACATTGGAATGGTCGCTCGCCGGTGTGAACGATTACATGGCTTTTTAACTCAGTCATTGATCCAAAATTCTTTACACAATGGTCACATTTGAAAGGTCGTTGGTTCTCATGAACTGCGCTTATGTGGCGTCCCACATTAGCCTTGATTGTAAACGGTTTGTTGCAAATACTACACTTGTAAGGCTTTTCTTTAGTGTGCATTCTCATGTGACGCTGGAGTTTGCTGAAGAATGGTGCTTTAAATTGACAAATACGGCAATTGTATTCAGGCTTCAACATTTTTAAATTCTCAGACATGCTGGTGTAGTACGGGTATTCAAAGAATATACTATATGTAATATTGTGGATGATAGAAAAGAAACAATGCTCAAGCCGATGTTGATTAATTGGATATTAAAAATATATTAACACTTTTGATTTTTGTTCAAATTTGGAAAAGAAAAATATAACTGCAAACTGATTTTTAATATGCACAATCTAGTAGTGGTCAGGTTTTGTCTCTACACAAACAGTTCACACCACAATGAAACACAATGCACGTTTAGATATTTTTTGAAATAACATAATATTCACGCTAAATGCTAACCCTGACACTATTTGTCTTGTACGTTTAATGTTTAACTTGCTGTATACACCTTGTGTAACTACAACAACTGCGACGGTAGAACGTATTAGACTATTCATGCTAAGCGGATTTATGTCAGGTTGTCCTCAACCAGGTACCCTGTAAGACTACCGTTAAAAAGGATACAGGTTCAGAATGCAAAATTCCAGTTTTTTTTCTAATCCAAATAGAAGTCACAAAAAGTTTAAGGTACTGTCAACTTGTGGCCTGTAGATACAATTGTTCAATGTTCATCTGTTGTTGTCTAAATGCAAACAAATGCTTACTTTAAGAATTTACAGCTAAAATGGCGAGCAACTATTATCAAAGTTTGTACAAATTTATACTTAAACAAACACTATCTACAAGAATTGTAGGATGTAAGATTAAACATAAATGATTTCTCGGAAATTGTGGATACCTGTGTGAATTTTAATCCCATTGTTGCAAGGTTTTCCTTTTAATTTATGATTGCTTCTCTCTTTATCTGCGTGAATCCACATATTTGTCTTCTAAGTGCTGATGTATGGACAACAATTTACCACACAAGTCCACACAATCCCAAAAAGTTAATTTTTTTATTATTACCCGGGTAAGTGATAGCTGATGATGTAGTAATACTTTTTACCAATAAACGATCTTCAACACACAATACGAGGAAATTTAACAATGTTTTAATAATATAACACTGTCGTAAAGCTGACAGTTTTCAAACATTTTGAAGTGTGCAATTGAGATTTATACTAGCACTATAGTAAGCTTGAACTGGAGTTGCTTTAAACGTACATGAATTTTTAAAATTTGCTTGCTCAGAACTTGAATTGCATATTATGTAGTTTGATGAAGCAGGTAGTCCAAAACACAGATTTAATTGAAACGATTATTGCAAAACAATATTACCAGTTTTGTCTCTTTAATTTCCATAAAACGGATAAATATCTATGCATTTACTCGTCCTATGCTACTACCATTTAACGATTTGCCAGTGCTAACTCCAAATATACATTTGCCAACCAAAACGTACAGATAAAACTCTCGCCAATTTTAATACCGTAAAGTCAGTCACCAAATATAACACCGCAAAAATGATTTCTAATGCTAATCCGTTTTCCCACTCGTGAATGAATTTGTAAAACTCAATTTACCGTATGAACATGCTGGCGTTGAAGAATTACTTGATGTTACTTGATGCAAAAAACAGTTACAAAACACTGTTTATAATGAACAATGCATTCCAGATTGCTGTCTGTCTTGTTTGTCCATGGCATTGTAGTATAAAGCCTTATGAGAATCAAGTAAGTTTAGTCCCAATAGATTCAACAGAATTAAAAAATTGGATCCAACAGAAGTAGACCACTATAAAAAATTTTAATTGATAAAATATGTACATGTACTTTAGTCTTTACAGGACTGATAACAACTACGCTGAAAAACTTCAAGAGATACAGAACATGTCATCAGTTGGAACTTTTTAAGGCTTTTACAGGTATAATATGTTGCAACAAACGACATTTCCAATTGACCCAAAAACTCAATGACACATGTGGTGTTGTTAGCCGTCATGATATATAAAGTAATAATAATTGTCTGCTCTTTTCTCATTTCACAACTTCTTATTCAAACAGGACAGTAATTAATTAAGTTCTAGCTTGCCAATTTTAGCTGCACTTCATCTTAAACAGTTTAAATACAAAGCGTAGTTTTGTTTAATGATAGAATTTCAAAACTACCAAAATATGTTTATTAGATACACATAAAAATTAAATATTAGAAGTAGGATACTTAACAGAGTAACACCACGGGCTTGTTGACACCCAAAAATTTTTTTGCTTGAATTATCAAAACTTTTATGGTGTTAGAAAGTATAAGTGCCCACAACACGGATTACCAAGTTTCAGCTCCATATGTCGTTGTGAGGCGGCTAGGCAACGCCATAAATTTTCAACGCTCAAAAACTGAAAAATTGCTAATATCTCTGATTAGAAGTAAAATTGGTCAGTGATATTTCCTATGATAGTTAGGTATTGTGGGAACCTTTATTTTGATACAGCCCTGCATGCTGACCAGTTTTCGGATTTTTACAAAAAATCATTTTTTCAAAATTTTCGTGGGGTTTCCGAAATTTTCTGAAATTTTTTTTATGTATTGTTTTATTTTATGACGGTATGAAACAGATGTCCATCTTAAGAAATGTCTCCCCTATATAACGCAAAAAACCGCTTGCAAAAATATTGCTATTTGCAAAAGTTATGACGAGAAACGTAAAACAACCAGAATTTTTTACAAATTTCACGGACACTCAAAACCTAATAACTTCCGTTTTTATGATTAAATTTCATCATATGTACACTTATATGAAAGCCAGACGTTTAATTTACTACACTAAGTAGCAAGCATTACAATCCGAGTGGTTTTGATTCAGTTGTGCTGAAGAATTAACAAAATTCAGTTGAAAGCAAAAATGGCACCAACGTTAAAGAACAAGAGATAACTTTCAAAAATAACCGAATTTTGAAGATTCAGGAAATACCTATTTTTTATATTGTAATTGCCTACAATTTGTTACCGCAATCACATAATTCTGACTTGCCAATGCCGAGAAAAATGTCCTTAGATTTTTGAAAAACGCCAAACCCGAAAATTTCAAAATATTTTATTTTCGCAATTTGTTGACTTTTCCTGCACCAACTTTTAATATACCTGAGTTTTTCCTTTTTCTAGTGAATACAATTCTAAAAAAGGCATATTTGACAAAATTTGGCATTTGGTACTTTAGAAGGCGCTGATTCTAATGACGTCCCTATTTGGTCTGGTACTGGAGGCGATTCGAAGATAATTGCAATTAAATTTAACAGGGCAATTAAAATTATAATTAACTTTTTCAAAAAATTTTCGTCAGAAATTGTTCCCCTACTTGTATTTCGTCATTTGAAGATAGCCAAAAATTTTAATTCGTCCTAATTGCACTTTTACAGCACTAATTGTTCAAAAAGCAGTTAAATTTCAAACGCTTATAACCTTGTTACGTTTGCTTTTCTTAACCGAATTTTTTTTGCGTTAGTATTAACTTGACACTAGCTATCTAATTATGCATGCAAATTTTTGTTTTCAAACATTTCGAAAAATGACGATCTTGATTTGGCGGACCGACAGTCAATGGAAAGCATTAGCTGGTTTGTCTAGAAATAACAACCATAATTTATAAGAACAATTCATTTGTCTTTAAAAACGTTTTTTGTTTCAGCTTACAGTGAAGTTTCCTATGTGATGACAGGTGTGACGACTGAGAAAACTTTTGACTACACAGATTGCAGCTGTAAGGTTTTTCGCCAGTATGACTTCTCATGTGTGTAGTAAGGTTGCTATTCTGTGAAAAGCGCTTGTCAAAAATTGAACATTGGTATGGTTTCTCTCATGTATGCATTCTTGTGTGTTCCTTTAAATGTTGCTTGGATCCGAATTTCTTTTCACAATGTTCACATTTGAAGGGTCGTTGGATCTGATGAACTCTGCTAATGTGTTGGACTAAATTACCTTTGAATCAGAAACAGTTGTTGCAGGTATCACATTTCTATTGTATGGACACTCATGTGACGCAGAAGGTTACTCCGGCAATGCGCTTTGAACTCACAAGTACTACACTTGTAGTCTGGGTTGGACATTTTTATACTCTCAAAAAAGATGTTGGTATTTTACAAGTGTTCGCAGTGATTTTTGTGAAATAGCAAAGCATAAAATGCAAAACAACGCTCAGGTCGACACTTTTTATAAAAGTGACAAATATTTAATATTTCAAAGCAAACGAGCTACATACACTATAGACTTCCAGAACTTAGCTTTGCATCTAGGTTCTTCAAATTGGGAGCAATTATGCTTATAACTTCGACTTATTGCGAACTAATTTTCAGTGCGTCTTGTTGCCACTATATAAAAGAACGTATGCTAATCGTACAACGTTTCTGAACACTTAAAGGATACATTTTATATAACTATAATAGGTGTGTAATTTCCGGTACATGTTATTCAGGTATACAAAAATGCAAACGTACGTTTGATTAATACTGGCAAATACCCCAAAATATTCTCAAGCCATTTGGAAAAGTTTCTGTGTTTGTATGCATTATCAGTATCAGTATGTACGTGTGAAGATTTTAATCCAATTACTACCCTTAGGTTTTCATTTTAAGTATTCATTGTTCCATTTGCTGCGTAAATTCAGAAATGAATGCCTTCGGAGGATTGCTAAGCTGATTTCGAGCCCTTTCCAACTTATTTACTCGAATTATTGAAAGATGACGTATTTTAGAAAACATTTATTTAGCACAATGTTGGTTAAAAAACAATTTTATAATTTTAATATGGAACTTTCTCAGTTTGTGTAAACATTCTAGGTACACATAATTTGTACGGCGCTCGGGACACCCATTACAACGTATTGCGCTCTTTGGAAATATACAATGCTATGACGTGCATAAAAGCTTCCTCAAAAAATGTATTTTCTAAAGCGTGAATCCGATTAAAACCTAAAGGTTTCACATATTTAATGTTTCTTAACCAGCGATAGTTTTCGCTAGTCTTAATACAAAATGCGTATTCTCTATAACCCAATGGAGAATCATTGCAGCCAAGTAGTTGTAGTGACAAATGTTTAAACTCTTTAATATCTAAGTGGATTGTTAAAGGCTTATAAAGATATACATTTTAGACTGACGATGGGAAAGTGAGCAAATCGTGTTTTCGTCTTTGCAGACTCATATACACAATGTGCTTTATATACAAATATGGCGGATTTTTAAGAACTTGGTAGAGCATTATGATTGTACTGGGGCTGGATTTGGTTTTGAATGATTTTGCTCTAATTGATCTTAATAACGGAAAAATGAATCATACTTTGAATGATTAAACCGAACACTAAAAGTTAAATGATTACAGTAAGCAGGCATAATAGTTTCATTCTGACGGATGGACTTACAATTACGCCCAAATATACAAAGGGCTACCCCGCAAAGATTAATTTGAACCGGATAGCCTTAGAATTTCTATGTTACAATCAATCTATTGTATGAAAAGGTACAAGACAGATACCAAATATTTTTGCTATAGTGCAAGTTACTCTTTGAAATAAATTATTTTCTGATTTGACATGATTGTATGTGGATCAATTGCGTAATTACGATTCAATTTTAAGATGCACTTTATTGCGTATTCACCTAAACTAGCCCAGTTCTTAACAATAATTTAGATGTAATCCATACCTTTTTTGTAAGAAACATTAAGTTTATCAAGGTGACACTTCAATGTACAACGTAAAGTAAAGTTAGATGAAATTTTTTTTATAATATAATAAAAAAAACTTAGAAAAACCGTAACAATGAAAAGGAGGTTTTGAAGCATGATGATAATTCCAATGCAAATTAAGCGTATCAACATCATGCATATTGACGTGCATACTTTTTAAAATCAGTATAGGAATTTGGATAGGTGCAAGCTACGCAATAAAAAAAACTTTCATGAAGCCGAGTTAAGCAAAACAGAAAATTCATGGTTGAAAATTTTAAAGTTTGTGTAAACGCTTCATGTGTCCTTTAAGATTAGCTCTGCAAGTCAGTTGTTTCTCGCAAATGTTGCACTTGAAAACTTCTCCTCTATGTTTCTTGGTGTGGTTGAAAAGTTTGTGCGAATTGTTGAAGCCCTCATTACATATGGAGCACTTGTAGGATTTTTCACCCAAATGAGTTTGCATATGATTCCGTAAGTAGCCTTGAGTCTTGAATGTCTTGTCGCACAAATTACATGTGTGTGGGCGTTCATCAAAATGCGTTTGGTTGATGTGAGATGTTACCGAATTTTTCCTTGGAAAGCTTTTGTCACAAGAGGGACAGTCAAACGGTTTTTCGCATGTGTGTCTAAAAATATGTTCTTTAAGACCTCTGAGATGTCGGAATAACTTGTTACAGAAAACACAACCAAAAGGTTTAGCGGAATCATCTGAAACATCAAACATAATTTGTGAGATAAACTCACGAATTAAAGAAACAAATGTTTAATTTGAGTTTACCGTGAAGTCGGAGATGTCTTGACAGATTGGATGAGTCGGAAAACTTCTGACGGCAAACATTGCAGCTGTAAGGTTTTTCACCTGTATGACCTCTAATGTGTGAACTTAGATGCCCTTTTTGCGAAAATCTCTTGTCGCATATGGAACATAGGTATGGTTTTTCACCTGAGTGTAATCTTGTGTGATCTTTTAAATGTTGATTGGATCTAAATTTCTTTTCACAGTGTTCACATTGGAACGGTCGTTGGTTCTCATGAACTGCGGTAATGTGCCGCTTTAAATCACCCTTGGCTGAAAATTCCTTGTTGCAGATGCTACACTTGTAGGGTGTTTCTTTTGTGTGCCCTCTCATATGTTTCGTGAGTTGACTCTCACATTTTGCTAAATATGCACAAATACTGCATTTGTGCTCTAGCTTGGACATTGGTAAACTCTCCATTATCGTATTTATTGAGTTTCAATCAGCCGAATGTTTTAGCATAGCAAACCTTCACAAAACTCAAAATGTTTAAAAGCAATATACAAGTCGACGAACCAGGTTTCTGTTTTTAAAATTACTAAAGTGTCGTAGGTTCTGGAATGACAATTACGTTTTCCAAATGCAAAACTAAATAGTTGAACTGCTTAATTAAAAAACTAACTTTTTGCACTGCAGCATACTCTTTCCAAGAGGGAAGATAATGCAGATACGTCTTGATTACAATCAGGAAGTTTTCATTCTGTCTTTCTACTGGTGTATATACTCTTGAATATTTTCTTTCAGTTTGGTTGCGCTAAGTAGTACATTCCATTGTAAGTAAACATGCTACTTATTAACACATTTGTGTTTTAAGTCACTAAATACTACCTAGTAGGGAGTTTGTACCTTTATGAACCTTGGTACTCGCAGAAAATGGGTAGTTGTTGCAGGTAGTGGAAGTAACATTTGACAACTCAAGTACTAATCCGCTTAACTTAAAAAGGTTTCATCCAAAATCACTTTTGCTTAGCTTATAAATTTTGGCTTCATGTAGGAAGATTAAATCAACAGTGAAAAACTAGTTTACGGGGAACTTTTCTTGGAAAAAGATTCTCTATGACCAATTTTATGCAACGGTGCAGATTAGCTCATTTACGAGAAATAGTCTACGTGACAAAAAACTCATCAGCAGGTGGGTAAAAAAAAGTACTTACAATGCAGATATGCAGCTACCAAAATGTTTTATTGTGATCACTAACATTTTGAAGGTGCCATAACACATGGAAACAGAAGGAGCTGAATGTCAAGATACTTATTTTCGGAAATTTTATTGTATACACTACCGGTAAAATAAAAGTTGGTATCAAACCAAAAGGTCCTCATTTTGAATATAAAATCTGCATCGAATGAATGAGTGTATTTGGATTATAAACCCAAGGTGTTAAAATGCAACGGAATGGGTTTTATGATATTTCATGTTCGATTGCATGTACATTATAATCCGCTTAACTGCAAAAGTGTACCTATTCAAACTTTAATCCAACAGGAAATTATACCAACCTTTCTTTCGTGCAACCACAAAGCATAACGAGGATCATACTAGAAATCACTTAACGTTTTTGCATTCTCAGTAGTTGTATGTCTATATTTTAATCCGATTAACACAATATAATGTTTTCATCTTAGTTATTTTTGGGTGGGTGTGTAGCGTAAGTCTTTACATAAACGTCTTATTGGTACTCTAAGGCGGAGTTAAATGCACAAAAAATAACCACTTGAAAAGCCGCAAACTGAAACGGTTTAAATACTTCAGAGGATTATTGAAAGCTGAGGAGGCAAAAAAACTGAAACGTTCTAGCCTACAATATAATTTTTATAGTATGAAAAATAAATTTAAAAATTTAATGCACGAGGGTAAGGATATTTAACTCCGGTAAGAAATACAAAATAAATTTTATTAGGACGCGCAAGTATAGGGCATTTAAGTAAATTTTAGCCGCTTAACACTGAATACATTTATTTCGAAAATTTCCAGCTTCTTAAATGCTTTGGTACCTGCTTAAACTATTGCAACGTTCGCAGTACACTCATTGCAGGCACAAATGAATTACATTACATACATAACCATAAGTTTTGGTAAATTCACGATTCAAATTCACTTAACGTAAATATTTAATGCCCATCCTCCACATGCAAATTCCTTTTTTTAGAAAAGTAGCTACTTGTTTAAAACTGATTTTTTTACATGATGTTCATTGAACGTACAATATCCCGAGCATGAACTATTGTAATGTAATGCAATAAACAACGCCATAAATCACGTGTAGTAAAAATATTATGATGCATTAAGCCATGCGGGTACATCCATTTCAAACAATTGCACCAATTTTTTAAGCAAGCAAATCTATTGGCACAGTAGTTCATGTCAGTTTGAGGAAGAGTGAGAGTGACCATCTTTCAAGCGTTAAAATACTAGTAAAACAAAGCTTCTAGTAAGCTAAAATGCTAGTAAATTCTGCACTGGTGTACTATGCTCAATAATATATGATCTACTAATTAAAACCAAATATTTGTTGAATTTGAATACGTTTTAGGGGATTCTTATACAATAGAAATGGAGCAAAATGACTATGCAATGCTTCAAAAATGCTACGTGAAACGATGCCGTATATAATACGGTTTTGATGTGAAAAATTAAAATGAACTTTACTTAATTTGGACTACAGAAGTTTTCAAAAGTTATTAACAAAGGTTTTTCATTAACAAAGAACTAAGTGTAGAGCAAATAACAATTTGCAACTTTTTCGTATGAAATATTTATAAAATACAACTACTAACAATATACCGTAAAATCTCCGATGTGATGACAGGGCTGATGATTGGAATTGGGGGGACTTTTAAATCAAAATTTTTGCAGCTATACGGATATTCATTAGTATGAGATGTCAAGTTTGCAGTAAGACCGTCCTTTTGCGCAACGTTTTTGTCGAAAATTGTACATCATATTTTTAAAAAGAAAACCAGAAACTTTAGACACACACATTGATATCAGTTTCTTCCCCACGCGTACCCCTCCACCAAACCACATGTTACAATAATAAAGTCTTATTAGTTGATAATGCCAATATTTAACACTTCAATAAACTCGGCGCCATTATTATGGCGAATATAAGAATTATCGAGGATTCTTTTCTAGTGTGAAACATTTTAAAATAAATAGTTGGGGTTCGATTACATTTATAATTTGCTAACCATTACTACAAAAAATTCAATACCTTGTAACAAGCAGCATAGTTTAACTCAAACAAAAGTTTTAAAGAGTTGATAATTATCGTACAAACAAAGCAAGTTATAAAGCACGATCCATGGTATTGGAATTTGTATCCACAATTTGCAATGCATAGTTCAGAAATTCCTAAATTTTACATATCGTGTTTTTGTTTCATGTGTAGTTTTAGCTTATCCATGCGTGTCATTTCCCTTCCGCAAATTTCACACTTGAAGAGTTTTCCTGTATGCTTCTGTGAGTGCGTGTTTAACTCCTGATTGTTGAAAAACCTCTCATTGCAAATACAGCACTTGTGAAGCTTTTCACCCAAATGTCTTTGCAGATGCAAACGTAGGCAGGACTGGGTTTTGAATTGTTTTTCACACAAACTACACTTTTGATCTCGGTTATCAGAGTGCTTATGATTGATGTGGCGTTCTAAGTTACTTTTCCGTGCAAAACTTTGGTCGCACGAGAGACAGCTGAAAGGTTTTTCGTTTGTATGAATAAAAATGTGGCGTTGTACCTTGTGCAAGTTTTCAAATCGCCGATCACAAAAAACGCAACCATGGGATTCTGCTATACACTCTGTATAACGTTTAAAGAAAATTTCAGGATAAAAGGTATTACTTTCTTTCAAAACATATTTACAAATTACAGATAGTATTTTTACCATGATAACGTTTCCGGTGCTGCATTAGGGATGATGATCGGGAAAATTTCTGATTACAAGTCTGACAGCTGTAAGGTTTTTCGCCAGTGTGGCTTGTCATGTGTTTAGTAAGACTACTTTTTAGAGGAAAGCGCTTGTCACAAATTGAACATTTGTATGGTTTCTCTCCTGTGTGTATTCTTGTGTGACATGTTAAATTTTCTTTTGATTCAAATTTCTTTTGACAACGTTCACATTTGAACGGTCGCTGGTTTTCATGAACTGTACTAATATGACGTTCTAAATTTGTTTTCAGTGAAAACTGTTTGCTACAAATTCTGCATTTGTGGGGTTTCTCTTTTGTATGGACTCTCATATGACGCTGTATTATACTGAAACGTGAGGCTTTATATTCACAACTACTACACCTGTGCTGTGCTTTCAACATTTTTGAAGTTTTAGACATATTAGTAGATTGTGAGTGACAACAATAACAAAAATTCAGTTTTCTGTATCACACTTACAAAGAATACATTAGGTTTATACCACTTTAAAAGGCGTTTACACTTTGCTACAATATTCAATTAGGAAACGATAACGAGGACCGTCCTGCTTACTGAGAATTGATTTTATGAATGCTTTTCTGAAAAGATAAAGCAGAATGTGTACCAAGCATATCAATATTTAGTATATGGTTGGTCAGTAAGTAGGTTTCTTTGCGTTGAAACAACACAGCCACAAAATGTAAAGGTTGTTATAAGTAGCAACCGTTCATATTTTAACCATATGCGACTGTGGGTTCCTGTTTTCAGAAATTATAATTCGTATAACAATACATTTGCCGTCTATGTACACAATGTTCCAATATGTAAACAAACCCCTATACAAACATCTTCTCATTACAAGCTGAATATTAAAAGCTGATAAAGCTATTATGCTAATTTCAACTTGACGACGGTGGTTAACTAAAAAAAATGCACCATGTAGGAAAAATGCTTAACTTGCTACCGAAGCATTATTAGAACAACCTGCTGTTGCTGGTCTGGAGGCAGCAGAATAAAGTACTTTTCTAAGAAAAATTCACATTATCATATTTACGCAATTCTTGAAAAACGTTTTGCCATCCATGATACAAGTTTTTCTAATAAATTTATGTTGTTTCAACTATAAGAAATAGTTTGCTTATCTTAAAACGTCTCTCAGTTTGTTCAAAGACACTTGCGTCTTGTAATACGTTTGTCATAGTTCACGCAGAACTACAACTTAACCCCTTGGTACTGGCCTTTTACTCCAGCGCCAGGTCTAGCAAAGAAGTATTTTATGGAAAATTCCTTTCCTCCGTCATTCCGCGTGAACAATTCAAATTAACATTGTGGTATACAACTTGAAGCTCGAATAAACTTGTTATGGCTTTCGTTATGGCATCCTTTTCTACTCCTTTTAAAAATTAATATTTATGAATGTAAACGGATTTAATTTTACACTATTAAGCACACAACTTCTGAGAATACGTGCAGATGCAATCAAACGCCTTGAGTGTCAAATACATTTATTCATTAGTTGCAAAAGCTTGTACGTAAAGTGACATACATTGTACCAATTAATATATCTTTGGAAGCATTTCAACACAGTTTCTGAATTTGTGTATCTAAACATCCCAATACCTTGGGTCTCCACATTTTCCGGAAAATTTGTTTTGTCTGGAAGTACACTAAGAAGCCTATTTTTAATATCGCATTTACACCGCACTGACTATTCCATAGCCATCTGGTTGTAAGAATTCTTGTCACGTAGACTAATCCTCTTAGCTCAGCAAATTTCAAACCCTTTTGGATAAGCGGATTATTGCTTGAATTGGTAAATGCTATTACCACTACCTACATCTATCTTCTATGTTATGTGCATTTAGTACCAGTCACGTACTAAAATTTTAATCATCTTTACCCAAAAAGGGTTACGTACCATATGCCCAATTCTTAAGTTGCTGCCTAAATAATGTAAAACGGAGAAACCTTTCGTGGTAAAAGGTTTTTTTTACTTGTGCAAAGGCAGTTACTGCGAGTTTCGTCCAAGGAAAATGATCCGTTTGGCTAATCCTGGCCAAAAAGGTTTTAGTCCGTTGCACAGTTTTTTGCAAAAGTTATCAAATAGAAGTTGCTTCCTTCATAGCTTACGTGCAGATACTAGTATGCTGAATGGATATGGTAGTATAATCCGGAGCCAAACTTACAGAAAATGTGAAACTTAATGTGAGAAGAGACAATAAGGCGGCTTAACTGCATCTAGAAAAAAAAGATTTGGAACTCATGTATTTACTATCTGAAAAGTATATGCACGAACCTGTGTATTCTTTGATTTGCTTAGCACGGAAAGGTTTTAATTAAAAATGAATGCTTTATTTGCAAAAATCCTTAATATTTTTACAATGTCAGAATTTGGATATGGTACCCAGGTGTGAATTTCTTACTCTTGCTTTGATACAAATTTCTTCTCGCATTGTTCACAATTGAAAGGTCTTTGCTTCTCATGAACTATGGTTTTCTGACGCTTTAGATAATGTTTTCTTGAAAACCGTTTGTTGCAGATACTACTACACTTGTTGGTGTTTTGTATGCACTCTCATATGATACTTAAATTGACTGGTAGACGTTGCTAAATGTGCACAAAGACTGCATTTGTGCGCTGCCTTTTCCACTTGAGAAGCCTTTTTCGTTATGTTTACAAGTATTAGGTGAACTTTAATCAGCAAAAGTTTTGTCAAGTTATCTGACACACAATTCAGTTTGCTTAGGAGCAATAATCCGTTTAGCTGCAACAATAATAATTTTAAATATTTTATGCTACCTTCGCCGTGTTGAACCCCGCAAATTGTTTGGAGTACCAACATTATTTAGGAAAACAATTTTTGGCTCAAGAATCACAAAATGGTTACATCCTTGACTATTTGAGCGGACGTGGCAAAATTGATTATTTTCTGCCCTAAGAATATTTGAAGTCGCTAGTAGAATTAAACTTGTACCAGTTTTTATACATGTTTTGCCTGAATAAATTACTCAAAAACACAACGCTATACCAATATAAAAATAAAGAATAAAATAAGGCATTATCTTATAGAAAGGAAAATTAGGTTTGTTGAGAAAAACTAAACCTAAAAAATAATTTTTTTATTTAAAAATTTTTTATACAACATATCGTACAAAGCCAACAAATTGGAAGTAATAAAATCATATGTGAAAGTGCACATCTTTTGTACAAACGCTTCATAAGTTCATTCTGACCGTCTTTGTGAATCGGCTCTTGTCCGCAAATGCTACAGGGCAAACATTGAGACTTCTTATCTATGCTTTTTACGATGCAAATCTAGTACATGCGCATTGCTAAAGCTCTTATCACATGTATTGCATTTTGGTGTAAAAGCTTCTACAAAAAACACATTAACGTCATTAGCAAATTCCTTGAAAGGGACAGTCGCGGTGAACCAAAAAATGTTTTGTTTGAAAATATGCTGCGTTTTTGTAATATGACCTCAGTAAACAGTTCAAAGGCTTACCAAAATTCTGAAAGACTGGAGACAATTCGAATACCGTGGACCAGAACTCAGAAGAAGGATTTTAGTCAGGATATAATAGCTAGACCTTTTGCCAAAGAAGCCATTCAAACATAGTTCATACCAGCTCTGTTACGTACGCTTGCTGTAAACCAAAACAATTCTAATCCAGTTTTTGTAGAATATAGAAACGGTTTTCAAATAGCCACCCAAAATATGAATTCACTTTCAGCTCTTAAAGCGATTAAAGAATTTGATGGCATGCTACATAACATGTCGGAAAGTGTATTTTCAAACTCTTGGAACAGACATAATATTGACACGGCTTTTGACTATATATGGTCGGTGCCATGTAAATTCAAAAACTTTGGTTTGGTAACATTACTACACGATTTTATAAAGTCAGAGCCTAAGCTACAAGGGTCATAGAGGGCAAACCTTGCCCGGGCCGGGCCCTTGTTAGGTATTGATGGGGCCGGGATTTTGTTAGCTCAGCTCAATATAGAAGCATAGAAGAAAAATATTTTCATGTAAGAACTACGCAGTTTTAATCATTGTACAGTTAGACCGGACCGAAGCATTCAAGCATCATACAGTAACACTATTTGATTGAACGTTCATAATTGCAAATCAGTGTCAGGTTCAATAAGTTATTTAACATTCTTGTTTGCAGTTTGTTTGTAATGTTCTTCTGAAACATATATCTGAGTGAGATATTGCTGAAATTTTCTGATTATCTAGTTAACTAAAGTTTATTGGGTCATTAGTAAAAAGTCAGTAAATTTTATATTTCCGGGTCAAATCAAATTGTAGTTGTTAAAGCACGGGAAGGTGAAAGGCCAAAAAATTATACATAATCGATTTTTTTCGATAACTTGTAATCCAAAAAAGGCTTTGTTCTGACTGCTAAAACACCTTAAACCAATTAGAATAAAAATACAAGCAACATACTAGTGGTGGACAAATCATAGTATGATCTGTTTACCCTTCTACCAGTTTATCTATATAAAAAACTTGCAAAATTGTGCAGATGTGCTTTTTAGTGATCAGATTGTAGGGCTACATACAATTAGACTTGAATGTAAAGTGTAGGAATATTTTAGGAATATTTCAGCAAGTGTATTTCATAAAATTTATTAAAATCCAACCCAACGTTTCGACCTAATCATTAGTCCTCATCAGAGGAACTTCAAAGAAAAGATTTCCCAAGGTCGGTAAATTTTCCAATTTACCAGAAACTTTACGTGATTAATATTTAGTGCAACGTTCTACCAAAGTTGATATGCAACGTTCATTTCAAACGCTCTAAAAAGCCTAAACCGCGTGGTAACTAAATTGGTTTCTAGCAAAAAAACTTCGGGATTGTGATCACGTACTAAATGTGGATTTTTGGGACCAGAAAAGCATAATCAGTAATTGTCCAGAAGTTTGTTACAAATGCGTAAATGCGTTGGCAATATAAATCTGCGCCTTATTACACCCCTTGAGTTTTCTTATTGTGAAAGACTTTGGAACTCAGAATGAATTCTTTTTTCATAAAATTTAAGCAAAGCTTTTAGCGTTTGCTTTAAAAACACAAGTCAAGATTCTCGAACCAAAACTGGTTTTTCATGTCAATCCCACTAATGTCATTCTGACGCAAACTAATCAGCGCGAATATTCTGAATGGCTAGCCATCAACGGGTCAAGAAATATTTATAAGAATATTATGCCGCGTTTTTTACAAAACCATGGTGGCGGGATGTAAATACATGTAACATGTAAATATCATGTAAAAATTATTTTTCCATGCTAAAAACCGGGCCGGGCTTTTGCTAGTTTAGGTACTGATAGTTGCTATTAGTTTTTATTTCCATATTTCCATGTATTTATAGATTTTTACATGTAAAAATGAACAAAATCTGTTTATACATGTAGAAAAAGCCATCTTGAACAAAACAATCAAACAAAAGCTTTCTGCTGTTGCTAAATTCAGTAATTAAGCTAATAGAGCTTAAAACGACAAATTTTAAGATTTGTATCACAGAAGTGTAAAAGCTTGTTTTAAATATTTTACCTATTTTGGAAAACTTCTAGTATTCTCTATGATACATTTTCCAAGTTAAAATTTAAAAACGCACTGTCGTCGGTCAGGCACGACACAAGTGACTTATTGATTTGCGTTACGTTGAGAAAAGAATCATATTTTCATGAAATCATTAACAATTTAGGCAACTTTTAGAAAAATGCAATTAAACTCGCACTTTTTGTATGAATAGTACACTTATGTAGTCTACCAAAACTCACAAGTATGTGATTATGGGCAAATCATGTTTTGAAAATCCTATATTGTAAAATACGTTTATTGGAGGTTAAACCTTTTATTCGAAAATTGTTTTGCCCGGGCCGGGCTTTTGCTAGTTTAGGTACTGTATAAAGTACGACATGGCCGAAAACTTGGAGTTTCTGATAATGGATTCTCTGCAACAAAGGTGTAACAAAACAGAAAGCGCAATAAAGTTTACCCAGAAGCTCTCAAAATACATTAGACCGCGTTATACGAAGTTAGCTACTTCAATTACACATGATCAAGGTCGGTCTGTTTTTGAAGAGTTTCGAGTCATTTCTGAGAACTTCTTACAAAACATACTGAGCAGATTAGTGGAGGAAGCATTAAGCTCAGATTATATAATACGGAATGGTAACAATTATTATTATATCGAATTAGCATCCTTCATGAGCAAATTTAGTGTTGGAACAGCATTTGCTGGTTGGAAAGCTTTAAGAAACCATTTAGCGGTCACACAAAACAATTTGCGAATACAAACGGTTTGTTGGTTTATGCACCAAAAGTTGGGAGAAACTAGTAAAGTTGGCACAACAGGGACTACAGCACAAAAATATTCTCTATTATATGAATCGTGTCCCCAATCATTTAAAAAGCTTTTATTAAAATGCTCGTGCACTATTGAAGATTATAATGAAGGATTGGTGTGTGTACCAAAGCAGCAATAGACAAGACATGTGTTTCTAAAAACCAAGCTTAAAGGTTCCAGCAACTAATTTCCAGCTTTCAAAATTTAGGCATTTCCAAAGGCTCGGCAAGCAACAACCGTAACTGCTTCTTTAAATAGGATTAATTATGCAACGGAAATTTTTAGTTAAAAAATTTCTTGAATGTTATATTTTTTTCTCCGTTCTAACAATCCTATCCGTAAGTACGTATGAACTTTTTGTGAGACCTAGCAAAAACAGCATGTGTGTTAGTGGTACCGTGTTTTAGTTTATTACGAGTTTCAACAGTTTTGAAATGAATATGAGACATGTTATATTTTATAAACTCTCTTTTGACGTCTCCCATCTGTATCTCTGTGTTTGTTCACTTCAGAGACTAGATTTAACAAATTGTATTACAAAGGTCGTGTTTCAAGTATTTCTTGCTCCACGACTTTTCAATTAAAATTGAGCCAATATCACTTTGAACACTCAAAATGTAAACCTTTCGGGAATAATCGGATTAAAATTTTCACACGTACATAATATTCCGAGAACGCATTCAAATATTTTGTGAGTCCAAATGGTTGAAATACTCTTTAGGTTCATGCTATATTCTCATACATCTTGGAAAAAGCAAATCAACGTAACACAACCGATTTAATAACCAGCATGGAATACCTGTACACCTTGCGCCTGTAAATATTTTTAACCTCTGCTCTGTGGTACTATGGTTTTTCATTTATGAAGTCTGTTTCCAGCAATGTTGTACAATTAGCATATAATCTTCTGGGAAGTAACAACCAGACGCATTGAAAATCAGTCTGCAGCAAAGACTTGTCTGCTTTGGTGTTTCCAATTTAAGAAAAACTAAAAGTTTAAAGCTTTTGGGAATAATAAAGTGTTTGTACTTGTTTTGCTTCAGTTAAATTAATAATTTTTATTATATAAGCGCATCTACCTGAGCTTCGTTCTTACGTGTTTGGAATTTCGTGCTCCCATGGTTAAAGTTCAGGTTCCTGGTTCAGGATCACATCGACTTGAGCGTTATCCTGAAAATTTTTCTTTTTATGCAATATAACATGACGAGAAATCTAGTGAACATCTAATTTCTACCAACATGCCTGAAAGTTCAAAAATGTCCAAACTGGTTTACAAGTGTACTATCTGCGAGTTTAAAGCACAATACCTGAGTAAACTTCAGCGCCACATGAGAGTACATACAAACGAAAAGCCCTACAAGTGTGATATCTGCAACAAGCCGTTCACAATCAAATCTAGTTTAGATCGTCACATAAGCAGAGTTCATCAAATCCAACGACCCTTCAAATGTGAACAATGCGAAAAGAAGTTTGGATCCAAACAAGATTTAAAACGTCACAGAAGACTACACACAGGAGACAAACCATACCAATGTTCGACTTGTGACAAGTGGTTCTCCCAAAAATATAATCTTGCTAGACATATAGCAAGCCATACAGGCGAAAAGCCGCACCAGTGTTCAATTTGTGACAAGCGCTTTTCTCTGAAAGGTGGTCTTACTAATCACATGAGAGTTCATACTGGCGAAAAACCTTACAGCTGTCAGACTTGCAATCAGAAATTTTCCCGATCATCATCCCTAATGCAGCACCGGAAACGTTATCATGGTAAAAAGTACTATCTGTAATTTGTAAATATACTTTGAAAGAAAATAATACATTTTGTCTTGAAATTTCTTTTAAACGTTTTAAGACGGACGACCAAAGTCTGTTGGTTGCGTTTTTTGTAATTCCCGATTTCAAAGTGTCTTTTTACTTCAACGCCACATTTTTATTCACACGAACGAAAAACCTTTCAGTTGTCTCTCGTGCGACAAAAGTTTTGCAGACAAAAGTAATTTAACGAATCACTTCAATTATAAGCACTCTGATGACCGAAATCACAAGTTCAATTTGTGTGAAAAGACATTGAAAACAGGAGCTTCCTTACGATTACATTTGCAAAGACATTTGGATGAAAAACTTTACAAATGCTCTACCTGCAATGAGTGCTTTTTCAACAATCAGGAGTTAAACGTGCACTCGCAGAAACATACAGGGAAACCCATCAAGTGTAAAATTTGCGGACAGGGAATGACACGCATGGATAGTCTAAAACGTCACATGAAACGAAAACATAATATGTAAAATTTTAAACCCTTCAAAACTATGCATAACAAATTGTATACACCAATCCCGATACCACATATCGTGCTTGACAATTTGCTTTGTTTGTACTATAATTATATTCACTTTTAAAATTTTGTTTTAATTAAACTATGCTGCTTGTTGCAAGATATTGACACTTATGTAGTAGTGGTTACCAAAATATAAATATTTTTTCAAACCCGAACTTTTTGTTTTTGAAAATATTCACGCTAGAAAAGAATTCTCAATAATGGTTATATTCGACATATGGTTAACAGCGCCGGGTTTATTAAAGTTTAAAGATTTGTATTGTCAACTTCAAGCATTATATTATTTTAACGAGTGATTGCATGGAGGGATGTATGTGAGGGGTAAATTAAGATCAATATTTGTGATTAAAGTGTTATTCTTGATTTTTGTTTAACAATATTACGAGCAATATGCGAGAAAAACTTTCAGCTGAATGAGGATCTTACTGCCCAAATAACCCGTCATACAGGCAGAAAACCGTACAGCCGCAAAATTTCTGGTCGAAGGTATTCTCAATCATTAGCCCAGTCACATCAGAGATCTCACGGTAAGAATGTATTAATTTGTTGTTCATCCACACATGCATTTTTTGGATAAAATGATTTTGAGTTGTTTACATGAAACCTACATTCAAAATCTTTAATACAAGGATTTGAATAATTCAGTACTTCGTAGTATAGTGCACAGCTGAGAATTAAAGCCTTTTTTACATGCATTGTCTAATACTTTCCATGTTTTAAAACCTTGCTTTGCATCACACTGCATTCAAAAGGACCTTATTAAAGTTCTTACTAGCCTGGGACCCTATTCTAATTTCTCAACTACATGTCAAGTGGTTACAAATAATAGCTCGTTTAAAAGAGCTACTCAAGTACTATTAAACGCCAATCCGCTTTTTCCATTTTTGGGTGCGCATTGTCCGATTTTTGCAAAAGCAATTCGCAAAAATTAGCTTTAAAGCTACAACACAAGTGCAACAATTATTCATTGCTTGACAACCACTATTCCCGTGGTTACAAGTAATAGCTCATTTGAAAGAGCAAATCAAGTGGGTTTATACAGCAATCGAGCTTTGTTCAGATTTAAGTTTGCATGGTACGAAAAATTGATTTAAAAATTACGGGAGGGTCCCAGCTTAGTGAGAACATGAATATGGCCCTTTAAGTTTGAGGAAGTACCCTTGAATCACATAAAATGACTTTAACGTAGATGATATAAGCTATCAGTTTCAAACTGAATATTTTGTAGAACGGACCATTAAATTGTTGAGCGCTGTTATAATTTGAAAAAATATTTCAATGGATTTTGCTAACAGCAGTGCAGTTAATAATCAGACATATTTCCCCGTGTGAATGTTCTAAAATGAGCGGCCTCTCTCAGATACCTTTTGCAATAAGCGGAATGCTGAAACCCAAAATAAGTTTGGCTAGGTGCAGCCAATACGAGCATTTTAAAGACAAAAGCATCATTCATTTAGGAGACGAAAGAAATATTTCAGTTCAAAAGTACATATTTTAAATATACCTAAACTCCTAGTATTTTAATTTGAAGACTGTCGTCGGGATCAAATTATCACAGCTTTGCCAACTTTCTATAGTCAGCTTAAATAAAAAAGATCTTAGACATTTTTAGTACGCGTACAACTATTAGAGTGGTGAATCGTCCTCCAAATCATCATTACAGTATTGAGATATTATTTTGGGGACTAGCGCAACAAATGAAACAAAAATACTTAGAGTGAAAACCTGTCGAGAGTAATTGGATTAAACTTTTCTAACGTACATCATATTCTGAGAATGCATTCAAGTACACAAATGGCTTAAAAGTTATTTAAAAATACACGCCTGCACCAAGCAAACCATAGAATGAATTTTAGTAGTAGCAATTCAACGTTATACAATCATTGTTATACCGCACATATACTATTACAACATGTACCTGTAAATACGACGTCCCACTGCAGCTATTGCTGCTCCATAAAATTAATCACTATGTGTTCAGAAACGTTCTTCGCTTAGCATGCACCCTTCTGTCTAGTAGCTCCAAAACGCAAAGTCAGTTATCAATAGGTTGCAGTTGTCAACATTTCTGTTCAAATATTGAAAAAACTTCAAGCTAAATACCATGTAAAAGCTTTCTAGAAGTTTAAAGCTTACGTAGTTCGTTTGGGGAAAATTATTAAATATTTGTTAACTCTTATAAAACGTATCGGGTTGAGTGCTGTTCTTACTTGTTTTGAATTTTGTACTCTGATGTTTGGCAAAACACACGGCGAACACCTGTTGACCACCATGTCGAAATCGGATTACAATTGTGGTATTTGCGAGTATAAAGCAAAATTCCTGAGTAAACTCCAGCGCCACATGAGAGTGCATACAAAGGAAAGGCCTTACAAGTGTGACGTCTGCAACAAGTCTTTTACTACAAGAACCAACTTAGGCCATCACATCACCACAATTCATGACAATAAACGACCATTCAGTTGTAAACATTGTGAAAAGAAATTTGGATCCAAACAAGAGTTAAAACATCACACGAAATTACATACAGGAGAAAAACCATACCAGTGTTCAATTTGTTATAACAACTTTACACAGAAGGGACACCTTACTGCCCACATGAGGTGTCATACAGGCGAAAAACCGTACAGCTGTAATATTTGTAGTCAAAAGTTTTCGGAAACATCAGCCCTCTCATCACATCGGAAACTTCACTGTAAGCTTTAAAACTAACAATATGTTCTCCAAAAAATCCATGAACTCACCGTAAATAATGTATGATGGTTTGCAGGCAAATCTACTCAAATTTTTGGATGTGTATTCTGTAAAATGTCATTCCGACATTTGGGAGCTCTTCAAGTTCATATTTTTGTCCACACAAACGAGAAACCGTTTAGTTGTACATCGTGTGACAAAGAGTTTGCATGGAAGAAATCGATATTACGTCACATCCAGCATAAACACTCGGACAAACGGCAGCACAAATGCAATTTGTGTGAAAAAGCATTCAAAACCCAAGCCGACTTACGGTCACATCTGCAAAAGCATTTGGGAGAAAAATCCTACAAGTGCTCTAAATGTAATGAGGGCTTTATCAGTGCCATGGAACTAAACAGCCATACTCGCAAACATAAACAAAAAGTTTTCAAATGTAATATTTGCGGAAAGGTACTGACACGAAAAGACAAGCTTAGCCAACACATGAAGCTGTTACACAAGCAGTAATATTTTTTTTAAATACGTGGCACCTATTTTTGTCCACTCCACCATATTATGTGATCTTGCAGATTTTTTCACTGAGTTAGAAAGTTTTGAAGAATATACGTACCATCACGTGAATCTAATATGTTAAATTAGTATGTTGTCCTAAAAACTCTGTATTGTTCATGTAATTAATAATAGTTTTGTAGCAGTTTAATTCAGATCAGCTAATTTATAAGTAGCTAATCACAAATATGCTAAAACTGTAATAATCAAAAGGAAAATGATGATATTTAGTACATATTTGATTCAATATTTATTGTTCCAACGTCCGGTCAAGTTGAATGGATTTCTCCGCATTTTCAAATTGAAACTGAACTAAATATGTTGTAAAGGCTACGAATGTATATATGTTTTATTGAAGATTTTAGCAGGATATTTTTATGCTTTTCGTCACCTTAAATCTACAATTTAGGTCTTTGTCAAAAACTTTTCAATAACCAGAATAACCTTGATGTGGAAAATATGAGGTAAACTAGTTCAAACTGAAAGTTTTGTAGACGGCAACAGTAAAGCTCCCTAAATTATAAGGCACCGTTATCAGGCTGATATTGAGGAAATGGTTATCGGTATACAAAAATCCATTTATATATTTTAAAAAATGTTTCTTTGGGGGTTAGGGGTAATCGGTCGTAATTTGTTTTTTGTAAACATATTCAAATTTGATATTACAAAAATTTTGTTTTAGGAGTTATGCATGCAATAAAACAATATTTACTCAAAATGGTCACTTGCGGTCTTAGTGGAACTAAAAGTCACTTTTACTTTTATTAAAAGCTATGAAGTCGCAATATGATCTCTGCTTGCATTCACCAAATGTTTCTATGAATTTTTCAAACCACAGTTGAGTATTAGAATATTGAAGCTTTCAGGCTTACCGGTGCGTATGGTCTAAAACGAGCTACGTCTGACAATACTTTTACAATTAATGGAAGAAGGAGTCTAAGTAGATGTGCTTGCGGGAATGTGAAGGTAGCATTTTTCAGAGTTCAGTCATAGTAATCAGTTTTAATTTTTCTTCCACTATAGGCTACATTTGTAAGCCAGCAACTTAAGTAGTGAACGTTCAGGACATAACTCTTTTCGAGTAAACAGGATTAAAAATTACATACGTGAATGGTATTAAATTCAAAAGCTACCTATCAGCTCCGTAACTGCAAATTGTAAAAATAGCTGAACGTGAAAATAGCACCTCTCATGTAAATGATTTAATCCATGGCTACATTTCGAAAACTGATTATCATCTTACAGATGATAAGCTATGAACTTGAAAGGTGAGTTGAAAATTGTCTTATTTCATCCATCACCTGATGGATGATTTTAGTTGTTGCATGGAAACGTGTAGTGTACGTACACACATAATCGCTTTTTCTCAAATAATCGTCTCCGGAGAAGCTTTTATGGAAAAGCGCTTTTTAAGTACTTTTTTGAATTTCGCGCGTGGTTTGGATGATTTAAATAATCCAAAAGCGATTAAAATTCAGCGATTTAGATTATAATCTATGCACATGAAAGGTACTAATATTTAGATGCAAAACGGGATTTCTCTAGAAATGCCAATATGTTGTATGAGATGTTTGTGCAAAATCAGCTTTTGTGCTTTTAAAAAACAAGATTATATTTCCATTCGATTGGGATCACTAGCGTTTTCAAATGTACATGTCATTAAAACCAGAAAATCAATCGCTAATTACAAATATGTACCCAATTTTATCAAACAAAATATGCTATTCCATAATATATCAAGCCATTGAACATTTTAGAATCATTTGCATTATCAAAAGAACCTTTTTGAATGAAAAAGGGACTACCTCTACCAACTATTTAATTTGATATAATTTACGCGTTTTCATACCAGTTCTTCAATATTCTTGGATCGATTCGACAACGCAAAAGCGGCAACTACCTTAAATAGTTCTACCACCGCAGCTATTTTTCGACAACTCGCATACCAATTGTAAGTTGAGCATATGAACCCGTAAATGTGGCAAGAAAATTAACTCTGTTTGTGAGTTAAAGACCGTTGTTGATCATAGTATAGCGTTAACAGTTTTTAATATCCCCTTACAAATACCAAATTTAAAAGTTTTCTGGTTGCCTGTGTAGACAAAATGGTTTCTGTAAATTAGCATACCTGTCATGCTTTTCATTTTTGCTTTAGCAAGTCATTTACTTTATTCACGCAACCCAGGAAACATTGACAAAACAAAATAGAAAATTTAATCGGATTAAAATTCGCTCAAAAAAATTCTGAGAATTTTTTTTTGTAACTTTAACCGAAGTGTAACCTTTTCCTGGTACCTGCATAAAGTAAGAACATAATCTTCAAAAGCAGATTTGTTAGTACAATGTACAATCAATTACATAGCTTACATGTTGAAAGTACCTGAGAAATAAGTATCTGTGAAACCCAGTAGGTTTAGTAAGTAATGCTTGGGTCACCGCAGCTTTCATGTTTCGCACAAAGTTTATGTAGCAAGTTAAGCATTGAAAGTTAAGGACGAACAGTTTAAAGGATTAGAAGTTTGAACAGGTACATTATCTTTAAAAAACCAACTACTCGTACATTTTATACGTTTTGTGCTTCAATGCGGTGAAACCCTTCTAGTGACACATAGACAGCCGAATACATCCAGGCGGGACATATTAAAATTCAGGTCGCAATAAGCAAGACATGTCAATTTTTCTGCTCCAAATTAGAAGAATCAAGCAAAAGTGCAAACGAACTTTTGAATCCTAATTACTTCAGAAAAACTGTTATGGGTTTTCAGGATCACTACGATTAGAGCATTAACCAGAAGATTTTATGTTTTTATGCAATATTGCATGACAGTAAACCTAGTAAACACCTAAACTCTACCAAAATGTCTGAGAGTTCCAAAACGTTCAAGGGTGAACACACGTGCAGTATTTGTACAGTTAAAGCACCATCGTTGAGTAAACTACAGCGTCATATGAGAGTACACACAAAGGAAAAACCCTACAAGTGTGGTATCTGCAACAAAGGGTTTCAAAGGAAAGGCAATATGGAACACCACGTTAACACAGTTCATGAAAACCTACGACCTTTCCAATGTGAACATTGTGAAAAAAAATTCGGATCCAAATACCAGTTAAAAAGTCACACTAGATTACACACAGGAGAAAAACCATACCTATGTTCAATTTGTGACAAACACTTTGGACAGAAGATACATCTTACTGTACACATGACGTGTCATACAGGCGAAAAACCATACAGTTGCAATGTTTGTATTCAAAAGTTTTCCAGTTCATCAAACCTTTTATCACATCGGAAACTTCACGGTAAGTTTAAACTAATAGATCATTTTTCTAAATATCCAAGGAAAATTCTCATCAAATAAACATGTGGTTTTTAGAAAAATTTGTTAAAGCTTTGGGTTGTGTTTTCTGTGGTATGCCATTCCGACAGTTAAAAGTTCTTCACAGGCATATTCTTGTTCACACAAAAGAAAAACCGTTTTGTTGTCCCTCGTGTGATAAAACGTTTTCTGAGAAGGGTTCGGTAACGTCTCACATCAAACACAGGCATTCTGTTGACCGCATGTACAATTGTGAGTTGTGCCATAAGACATTCAAGACGGGGCCTTCCTTACGTTTACATCTGCAAGGGCATTTGGGCGAAAAATCCTACAAGTGCAAATTGTGTAATCAGAGCTTTTATAATGCGCAAGGATTATACAAACATAATAAGAAACACAGGTAAGAAGTTTTCCATTTTTGCCTCGCAGCATTTGCGGGGAAGAGCAGATGCACTGTTTACACAAGGCGTAATTTTTAGAGTAGACCTAAATACGTGCAATTGGTTGGCTTTGAAACAAACGTTGCTAAAATACTTCTTGCAAACGGTCCATATTTTTACCAGACAGATTTTCAGTTTTCTATATAATGATTTAAGGTTAAAAACCCAAGTTTGCTTACGTCGAGATTTGCAAAGACATATGGGCGAAAACTATTACAGGTACAGTCTATACAATAAGGAGAGCTTTTATCGGAACGCAGTGGGATGCAGAAAGCAATTTAAAAATGGTTTAAATATAATATTTGCGAAAGACAACTGGCAAACAAGTAATAGTCTAAAAAAACTCGAAGCGTTTACAAAAAGTGTAAAGATTTTTTATTAGAATCACCCAAATACTCAACAGTATAAAAATGGATATTTTACAAAATCTTTCTGAGTTGTTTTCATTTAAACAACATTAAATAATTTAAATTTTATATCTAGGAATGTAAGGCTAGTATTTTTTAATTGTAAATGTGTTGTAACTAGAAGTGTTCTAAACATGATTTTGTTTGTGCAATTATAAATAAATTCTTTAAAGTCCAAATTTCAATAAAGTTGCATATTATTTATTTTGTAGGTTAACAACAAGTTTGTACTAGTCTACTAGAAATTAGCAAGCAAGCAAATATAAATATAAAAATTTACCACCATGCCTATATTGACATATGTCATATATGGGAAGGAATTACGGAGATTTGGTTTTTTAGTTATTCTAACAGTCAGGTTTAAATTAGTTAGTCCGTACAACCTTGCCTCATCTGATTGTACTGTAGCAAGCAAACTACGCAAAATGTGCAAAATTTTAAGATACATAAATAATATTTTGCAGTGATTTACACTCTAGTTAACATAAATATGTTACACAACTTGTGCACCTATTCATACAACGAATTAACCTTAACATGGAAAGCAGCAGCATATCTATTTTAAACTTAAGGTCTGATGAAATATTTTACCAGAATAACTCGAATGTGATACAAAAGCACATACTGATCAATATTTTAATGGAATTAGGTTGCCCAGCTTGGGAAAGTATGTACGGCAAAACTAACGTTTAAGTTTTTTAGCCCTTTCTAACTTTAAGTTGTATTTTTGAATCAATCCAATTTTAAATTGTACACACGTTGTCGAACCATTGACTCATTAATTAGTGTAAGTACATTTTGGTAACCACTAACTTCATTGATGTGTCATCAATTAGCTTTGAACAATTGCTGCAAAACTTGTTACCATCAACGCTATATAATTTTTATTCAAGATTTTGCTTGCAAGTTAAGCATTTGGCATACACGATGCAGTCGTTTGTTGAGTTGAAAACCAAGAAGACGGTAACATAAGGATTTTTTCATGAATTCAACACTGTATATCTAAGGTGCATTGTTAAGCTGATAACAATTTCTTGCAACAGACAAACAGTTTCTGAGAATGCATTAACATGCAATCGGCCATCTTATGTTTCCATGCTGTGTAAAACTTCCGCCTGATTATGATCTGTGTTTCCATAGGTAAACAAATCAGACGCATTTTAATAATAGTTCCACAATATTTTCTGAAGCATTCACAACGCAAAAGGTGCGAAGATCATTAATCTTTTTAACACAACAGTTGCCCATCGACTACTCGCATACCAGACGTAAGTTTAGCATATGAGCCCGAACACGCGAAAACATAATTTGCAAGTTTTTTTGTGAAGACAATTGTTGAACATATAATGGAATTATCCGTTTTCATGACTCCGGTTGAAAATACCGGATTTAAACCTATTCTGGTTTCTGGTACTTGTATGAACAATATGTTTTCTTTGCATCAACATTCATTTCATTTTTGCTTCAGCAAGGCATTTATATCTGAATCCACGCAGCCAATAACACAATGACTACACAAAATAAAAACCTTGTCTTAATCGGATTAGAATTCATTCATTTAAATTCTGAGAAATACTTGTAACTTTAACCGAAGGAACCTTTTCCTGGTATCCACATAAAGCAAGAAAATAATTCTCAAAAGCAGATTTACAATATACAATCACTTATATAATTTACATGTTGAAGGTACCTGAGAACTAAATATTTGTGAGATACAGTAGGAGTAGTAAGTTATCCTTGAGCCACCGCAGCTTTCTTGTTTCACACAAGGTTAATGTAGCAAGTTAAGCAAAGTTAAAAAAGAACAGTTGAAAGGATAAAAGGTTTGAACAGGTATTTTATCTTACAAAAACTAACTACTCATACATTATATGAGTTTTGTGCTTCAATGCGGTAAAACCCTTCCAGTGACAGATAAAGTGCCAGGCGGAACACTGTTAGAATAAGTTTGCAACAAGCAAGGCTTGCCAATTTTTAGGTTCCAAATTTGAAGAATCAAACAAAACTATTGCATGACAATAGATCCTGTGAACACCTAAACTCTACCAGCATGTCTGAGAGTTCAAAAATTTTCAGTGCTGAACACAAGTGCAGTATTTGTACATTTAAAGCGCCATCCTTGAGTAGACTTCAGATTCATATGCGAGTACAAACGAAGAAAAAACCGTACAAGTGTAGCATCTGCAACAAAGGGTTTCAAAACGAAGGCAATCTGGAACACCACGTTAACACAGTTCATAAAAACCAACGACATTTCCAGTGTAAACATTGTAAAAAGAAATTCGGATCAAAATCTGACTTAAATATTCACACAAGATTACACACAGGAGAAAAACCATTCCACTGTTCAATTTGTGACAAACGTTTTGCACAGAAGACAAATTTTACTAAACACATGAAATGTCATACAGGGGAAAAACCGTACCAATGTTCGATTTGTAGTAAACGCTTTGCACAGGGTGGGAATCTTAATGTACACATGACTTGTCATACAGGAGAAAAACCGTACAGTTGCAATGTTTGTAACCAAAAGTTTTCCCATTCATCAAACCTGTGGTCACATCGGAAACTTCACGGTAAATTTTAACTAAAAGCTCAATTTTTAATATATTCAAGGACTCTCATCATCAAGTATTTATGTTGTTTTTAGACAAATCCGCTGAAGCTTTTGGTTGTGTTTTCTGTGGCATGCCATTCCGACACCTAAAAAATCTTCAAGGTCATATTTCTGTTCATACGAAAGAAAAGCCGTTTGATTGTCCCTCGTGTGATAAAACGTTTTCTAAGAAGTGTTCTATAACATCTCACATCAAGCACAGGCACTCTGATGACCGCATGTACAAATGTGATTTGTGCCAGAAGACGTTCAAGACGACAGCTAGCTTACGCTTACATCTGCAAGGGCATTTAGGTGAAAAATCCTACAAGTGCTCAACTTGTAATGAGAGCTTTAACAATGCGCACGGATTACATTTGCATAAAAGGAAACATAGGTAAGAAGCTTTCAATCCTTGCCTTGCAGCGCTTGCGGGCAAGAGCTAGAAGTCAATTTGGAAGAACTCCAGCAGCGTTTAGTCAAGATGTAAATTTTCAAACTGGATTTAAATACGTGGAATTGGTTGGCTTTGTAGCAAATGTTGTCTAAATTTTTTTGAGTAAAACTATTTATAATTTTACATGTTAGACTTTCAATTTTCAATAAACTGATTTAAAGTTTTATAAGCAAATGTTTTGTTTTAATATCTTGCATTATCATATTAAATTGCTTTTGCAGAAGTACAAAAAAAGATGCAAAAACCAGAGCATAATTGGCTCCATAATAAAATATTTATTGAAAATCTTTGAATTTTCCTCAAATTTGAGGCTCTGATATTATGCTTGATGGGTATCAAAAAACTCCACGAAACCTTTTGTTCGCGATTTCTGTGGTATACCATTCTGACAACATGCCACAGCGACACGTCAGAAAGCATGCAAAATTAGAAAAGAATTAAATTAGATTAATCCCAGCAGTAACCAATGTTGTACAAAAAATGTATTGTACCTGTATTGGATCTTTTCTTAAAACAAATTTAGTTGATTGAGAAAAGTTTATGCATTTCCAGTTAAATGTAATATTTGTTTCGTTAGTCGGCCCCAGAAAACGTCTTTGTATTTGTTAACTACATTTGCCATGGTGAAATTCGTATGGTGTTGTAAGCTTAAAGTAACCTGCTTAATAACATTTACATTTTGAAAATTTTAAAAAGTGCTACATGGTTTGTGAACTGTTCCAGAAATCGGAACATTGATATTTTAAAATTGTAGTGCCCCGAAATACTTAACAATTGTAGCATGATCTATTCAAGCAGAAACCTTTCATTGCGAAGCCGAATAAAATATTCAAAAAGTAAGTATATATATATCATTTTTAATCTCTAAATTTTGTGTGAGAAGACGCCATGAAACCCCTTGTTTGCTACTTTCGAAGATGGAAATACTACTGTCTCGTTGCCTTCTTTATTTTGCTACCCATAGATTACAGGGTTTTAGATTTTAGAACAATAGAGTTCTTGGAAAAATGAAAAACGATTCCAGAGAAAAGTATCCAAAGTGGTGATGAACAAACCCCTTCATACTGAAAGTGCATTTAAGCACACTGCAATTGCCTTGCTAAAATATACGTACAAACCATACCATGGAAAAAGAAAGAAATATTTGAAATGTACGCCAAAACTAGTACAATGAAACATTTATTGTAACTCTTCCGGTAATAGCATGTTCTACTTTCACAAGTAACTATGCGTAAGCTCCAAAACTAGCGACACGTTCAAAAAGAGATTGGCGGATTAAAAAAAACTCACCGAACCAACGATTCTGGTTGTGAATAGCGATATGGAGCATTTTTTCCGAGAAGACGCTCGAAGTAAACAGCTTTACACATTTGCTCCAATCTTGTTGACTAGTTTTGTTGCAACGCATTTTTCGTACTAGTTGTGTACGTACGTAGTTGGAAGTTCGTCAAAAAACACTTTTTGGGTTAAGAGGATAAAAATTTGAACATGGCAATGGTGTCAAATTCCAAGGCTACTGTTGTATTGCGTACATCTTGCTTTAAAGTGATCTGAAAAATCTGTTTATTCACAAATTAAGCATGCACATAAGATTGACCATGTACACTTACAATGTACTATGGATGAAATACTGGTAGTTTGCAAATACGATGTCAAGACAAATGCTGGAAAGGTTTAGTCAGTAGGCGGGCTTTGTCAATTTTTTGTATGCATTTGATTAACAGTAGGAAAGGTAAGTTTTACGTTTACTTATATAGAGCATTTTTTTTCAAAATCTCCAACTCATTCCTCATGAAGAAATCCGGGGTTAAGTACAAAATACGTGAAATTTTCCTGCGTAATTTTGGCAACTCTTCACAGTGGTTTGAAATTTTTACATGCGACTTGTGGCAGTTATTACACCATATTGCTGGTATTTTAGTCATTCTTGCAATTTCTGAAAATACTTATTTTTAGTGGTTGGTAGGTTAAGTTTTTTGACGATGAAAAATCAAAATTTTGAAAATTCTTATGTAAATCTCTCTAAACCCAACGTGGCAACTTGATACTCCGCAACAAAATAGCATATTTAGTAGTGTATAAGTTTGGTACATTTCTGTTGTAAGACAAAAATGTTACAAATGTTCTGCTGGGGCGACACACTTTTTTCACAATTTTTGCGATTATTTCGTAATATGGCAACATCTCGCGCTAGTACTTCAGATTTGTGAGTTTAACATGCCATTTTATCTATCCTGAAAGTTTGGCATGTTTTGGAGAGAATGAGGAAAAAAGTTGGAGATTTTGAAAAAAATGCTCATATTCAAATTGCATTTTCCAATTCGAGCATTGACGTAATTGTTTCATTTATATCCAAGACTCTTTGACCAAGGGTCTTGTGAGCACTTGTCAAACTCTTTTTTGTGAGAGCTAAAAATGGCCAATACAGAACACAAATGCAGTGTTTGTGAATAAAGGACAAAACGTTTGGATACACTACATCAGCATTTAAGAGTACATACAAAAGAAAAGCCGTACAAGTGCATCATCTGTAGCAAGCGGTTTTCATCCAACCAAAATCTAAAGCGTCACAAAAGCACAGTTCATGAGAACTACCGACCTTTCAAATGTGGGCACTGTCAAAAGAAATTCGGATTACAACATGAGTTGAGACGTCAAACGAGATTACACACTGGAAAAAAACCATACCATTGCCAAATTTGTGAAAAAACCTTTGCTCGCAAAAAGATTCTTACTACCTACATGACATGCCATACTGGCGTGAAACCTTATAGCTGCAGTGTTTGTAGTCAAACGTTTTCCCGATTGTCAACGCATCAGAAAGTTTACGGTATTTTATCACTAAAGGTAAGGTATTAATTTTCCATTATTCTAAACAATGTTGTATTATGGTTTTCAGACGAATCAACTAAATATTTTGGTTGTGTTTTATGTGATAAGCCATTTCGACAAGTGGGAATACTTCAAAATCCTATTTTTACACACACAAACGAGACGCCGTTTAGTAGCCGTTTGTGTGACAAAGAGTTTACATTGAAGGAAAAGTGGTGTAGGCTAGTATTATCCAGGCAAGTTGGGTTTCAATGCGTCTTCTAGCTACTACACACTAAGATGTATATTATTAACGCACCACCGGAATGTTCACAAAATAATTTGTATGGTTGTACGGTAGTATTGTTTGTTTACGCATTGAGCTTATTATGCATAAACTTTCTTTTAAGGTTATGGGTGCAGCAATATGTGTGTGTATATGAATATGTTCGTTAAAAATCTTTTGTACATAGTTGAACTGCTTTTAAAAAGTGCACAGGAACGTTTGTGTGGTGCAGGCTTGTACCCTAAAGAGCTTTGTATTTGGATACGTAAGATGCTGGATGAATGAATGCAGTTTCAGAACTTGTATGCACTTGAGAAATTTTTAAATCCGATTACCACCAAATCGGTTTTCATTTTAAGTCTTCAATGTTTTGTTTTCCACGTAAATACTGAAATGAATATTTTCTTAGTAGTGCAAGGTTGCTTTTGGTATAGAATTTAACACCTACATAGTTATGTATAAAATTTAACACCTACATAGTATGGCAAAATGTTTAAACCTTACTTTATTTTAAAAAACAAGCCTTTGTGTTTGAAAAATAAGGTTCTATTGAAGTACATATTCGATTATTGGGATTCCATTATGTTTTTTTAGTTGGAATTAAGTTGCTACAAAAATAATAATTTTAATAGGCTTGCAACATTTATCATAAACTAAAGCATATAAGTACTACAATGCAAAATAAATGCAATGGATACATATGCTTACATGTTTATTTCTTAAAATCCTTCGAATAATATGCTATTCAAAGGTACCTTTACTTAGGCTACCGCCACCCCAAAACAGGAATTTTTTCGAAGTCATAATTTTTCGAAATTTCCGAAATCAAGAATTTGTATGCGTATAAAGATAACTAGTGTCAGGCTCATGCTATTTGTAAAAAAATTGTATTAAATAAAGTAACGTAACGAAGTTATGGGCATTTACAATTTAAATGATTTTGAACATTTAGTGGTGTAAAAGTGCAATTTGGATGAAATAAAAATTTTGGTTATCTACAAATGACATAACAAAGGTTGCCGAACAATTTCTGACCAAAAAATTTTCAAAAAGTTAAGTATAATTTTAATTGCCCTGTTAATTTTAACCGCAATTATCTTCTTTCCGCTTCCAGTACTAAACCCAATTAGAACTGCGTCTGGTACATTTATTAGTGCTGATTCTAATGACGTGCCTATTGGGTTTAGTACTGGAAGCGGAAAGAAGATAATTGCGGTTAAAGTTAACAGGGCAATTAAAATTAAAATTAACTTTTTTAGAATTCTTTGGTCAGAAATTGTTCAAATATCTCTATTACGTCATTTTAAGATAGCCAAAAAATTTATTTCATCCAAATTGCACTTTTACACCACTAAATGTTCAAAAAGCAGTTAAACTTCAAACGCCCATAACTCCCTTACGTTAGATTTATTTCGCACCAAATTTTTTGCGTTAGTATTAGCTTGACATTAGCTATCAACACACGTATGCAAATTATTGTTCTTGGCGATTTCGAAATATGTCGACCTTGAGTTGGCGTGGCGGTAGCCTTAGCAATTGTATTTAGGTCTTCCTACGGTAATCTGCCTAACAAAAAAACACTTTTTTTCACCAAATACGATAATTTGATCTTTTTTACAAAATATTATGCATGCATATATTCAGGCAGAAGCAAAGATAAAACAGCAGTCTTACAATATTGACATAGGTACTAAGGATATGGTTCGAAGAAAAATGCACTGCTTGTATATATGTTGTCATAGCAAATACGGTACTCCATTGCTTTTGTAAGGATCGAAATACTGAAATGGTAAATATATAACTTTTTGTATTTATATTTTTGCTACTTACTCAACTTGTCAAAGTTTACAGAAACTAGTAACAGTTTGAAATTGAAAATGCTAAACTGCCTTACTATTTTTTGCAAAGCTGCACTAACTTTAAAAATGGAGAATGGTTATTACTCTTATTTGTGGTTCTTCTGTTTTCCACAGCAAAATATGTTGAAAAAATCGATCACGTAGTTAGTTTCATCCTATTGAGTAAGTACTGATATGATTTTCATAACAGAATATGCAGTAATAACTCTGTTGATGTTCCTTTTACAGGGGACTGATTTTTGGGATGGAGATAGCTGTGCTTGCTAAGACTGGTGATTTCGGCAAGGTGATTGTGATGTCCGATCACGTCTCAAGAAGCCCCAGCCCAACGACACGACACCTATGAGTGGAGGCGAGAGAGAAGCCCATGCCAAGATGTCCAGCCATGCTGCTCCAGGCTTCTCCAGAGCCCAGACCTAAATCCACCTACCTTATGAGCACACGCTCAATATTATAGTTCTGATTAACTCTGTCATATAAGTTAAATAAAGTATCACTAAATGACAAGGCAAAACACTCATGCGTACCTTTACACTCGGCAGTTATTATTTTAGCAAGTTTCATGTCATATTAGATGACCAAAAACACCACAGTGATGTTAACTCATTAATTTTCATGGTAATCTTAAAATCATTTAACTCAAAAAGTGTGTGTCCACTGGTTCCAGAAAGCCTCCACCCACCATCCATTGCAAATACACCACGCGTACTATCATCGTACACGGCAACGTTCAGCTTGAAACCTTGGTACATCGCCTGGTCTGAAATTTACCCAGCATTTTATATATCTTAAGTTTATCCTTGCGATGCAAAACCAACCTGTACGTGGAACAAGGTAAGAGTACCAGTGACCATGACGATGTTAAGTTCAAATGGCGGTATTTAATATCTTCTGATCCTTAATAAAAAAATTTCTAAAAATATTTTTAAAAAAGTAATTTTAGTTACAAACATTAATCTTAACAGACCTTAATCTAAACAAATGTTATATTAATCAAGTTTGATTAGTTAATAATGCAAACTTTTTAACACTTTATCAACTCGACACTGTCATTAATATGGCGAATAGAATAGGAATAATCTATTATTCTCCTCTAGCGTGAATCATCTTAAAATATAATGTTTGCATGTGATTACATTTACATTTTGCTAATGGAATGAACCAAAATAAAAAAAAATGTCAATACCCAGCAACTTACGATACTTTATCAAAACAAAAAAGTAAATATGAATATTCTACACACAAAACAAATTGTGAAGCACAATAAATGGTACTGGAATTGTATCTAAAATTTGTTATTTGCATAATTTTGAAAGTGACAAAATTTTACATATTGTGTTTTCTTTTCATGTGTACTTTTAGACTTTGCTTGCATGTCATTTCACTTCCGCAAATACTGCACTTGAAAAGTTTTCCTGTATGCTTCTGTAAATGCATGTTTAGCTCTTGATTGCTGAAAAAGCTCTCATTGCAAATACGGCATTTGTGAAGTTTTTCACCCAAATGTCTTTGCAAATGTAATCGTAGGGAAGCTACTGTTTTCAATGTCTTTTCACACAAACTGCACTTGTGATTTCGGTCACCAGAGTGCTTATGATTGATGTGAACCTTCAAATCACTTTTGTGTGCAAAACTTTTGTCGCAAGAGAGACAGCTGAAAGGTTTTTCCTTTGTGTGAATAAAGATGTGGCGTTGTAGTTTGTTCAAGTTTTCAAATCGGCAATCACAAAAATCGCAACCATGGGATTTTGCGATATACTCTGTACAACGTTTAAAGGAAATTTCAAGACAAAATTATTATTTTCTTTCAAAATATATTTTCAAATTACAGATAGTATTTTTTACCATGATAACGTTTCCTGTGCATCATTAGAGATGATGAATGGGAAAATTTCTGATTACAAATCTGACAGCTGTAAGGTTTTTCGCCAGTATGACTTGTAATGTGCGCATTAAGATGTTCCTTCTGAGTAAAGCGTTTGTCACAAATTGAACATTGGTGCGGTTTTTCGCCAGTATGACTTGTCATGTGTCTAATAAGTGTCACCTTTAGAGAAAAGCGCTTGTCACAAGTTGAACATTGATACGGTTTATCTCCTGTGTGTAGTCCTTTGTGATCTTTTAAATATTGATTGGATCCAAATTTCTTTCCACAGTGTCCACATTTGAAAGGTCGCTTATTTTTATGAACTCTGCTGACGTGACGATTAAAATTTGATTTCGTTGTAAACCGTTTGTTGCAGGTATCACACTTGTAGGGCTTTTCGTTTGTGTGTACTCTCATGTGGCGCTTAAGGTGACTCAAGCAATTTGCTTCTAACTCACAAATGTTGCACTTGTAATTCGGTTTGGACATTTTAAAACTTTCAGACATGTTGGTATTTTACAAATGTTTACTCGGTTTATAGCCAACCAACGGAGCACGAAATTCAAAACACTTAAAAACGACGCTCAAGTTGATGCGCTTTTATATATAAAAATCATCAATTTTAAACCAAACTAAGACAAACAAACTACAAAAACTTTAGGTTGCCGGAATACGTCACTTTTTAAATGGTTTATAAAATAAAAAATGTTAATGCGGACAAGTCTTCCTCTTTGCAGACTGATTATCAATGCGTCTGTTGTCTACTTTACAGAAAATTGTACGCTAATCGTACAACGTTGCTACACAAGCTTCGTAAATTTTGTACAAAAAATTGTACCACAGACCGATGGTACAAAATATTTGCAGGTGCATGGGAATCAGGTAATCAATGCTGTTATTAAAATCGGTTCTACAACGTTAATTTTCTTCTTCACGAATGCATCAGAATGTTGCTTGGCATGAACCTGAAAAGTTTCTAAACTATTTGGACTTGCAAAGTGCTTGAATGCGTTCTCGGAATATAATGTACGTGAGAAAGATTTAATCCGATTATCCTTGAAAGGTTTTAATTTTGAGTAATAAAGCGGATTAAAGCCTGAAACAGTAAATACATACTATAAATAAAAAAGGTACCTGTTAACGTTGTGTTTTTTGCAGAATGCTAAGCACATGTCTGGCCAAGTAATGTTGCAGCATATTTTGAATGTTTTTCCTACGATGTGGAACATACAATGTGTTGCAAAGTACACATGCACTCCTGCTAACTCGAATACACTGCGTTCAATAACTAACACAGGTCGGTTGTAGTCTCTACATTCTTCTCATTTTTAACTATGTGGCTACTGTAGAAACTTCAAAGTTTGTTTTTCGTCGTAGCTATATCATTCTTCGGATTGTTTACAATAGTACTGCAAATAATTAGTGTTAATTGCTTGAGACGAAATGTAATTAACCGTATAAGGATCATCAAATCAAACAGTCATAAGCCAAAAAGATTTAATAAGCCTGCTAGTGATATTAGATTTTTCGTTGAACAAATACACGTCGTACCGATTTGAAGCATATATTGGCACTTTTTATGATAAAATACTATCTTTGGATGTTAAGGTTTAGTTGCAAACATTAAAGTAGGGTAATTTCCAAGAAACTTCTAAGGTCAGCTTTATGGTACTGTGCTATTCAGTTGTAGCATTTTGCATGCTTTTACACAATATGTACTCTGATAAAGAAGCATTGGTGCACGAAGAGTGAAAACTTGTGTAAAACCTTTTCGTGTAAGCGGATTTAAGTTTGAACACGTTAATACCACTACGAATAGAAACGAATACGTTGCGACTTACAGCATGCACCAGTAAATCGCTAAACACTGTCATCAGGTCGTAGTTAGAAATATTGTAATCATCTCTCATTAATTGACCTTATTGTTCAAGAACATTTACGTTCTGCGGTTGATGCTACTTGAGTGGTAATTGATTTCTGTAACGATATCCAATTCAAATTCTGACATTAAAAAACAATTTAGGAATTCCGCACGAAATAAAGCGTTCATTTTTTAATTCATACTTATCCGTTATAAGCAAAGTAAAATATACACATGTTAGCGCATATACTTTTCATAATGTAAGCACATAAGTTCCAAATCTTTTCCTTCCAGATGCAGTTAAACCGCATTATTGTTTCTTCTCACAATTAATTTTACATTTCCTGTGAATTTTGGTTCTGTATTATACTACCGAGTCCATTCAGCATACTAGTAGTACCTGCACGTAAGCATTGAAGGGAGCAACGTCTATGTGATAAATTTTCCAATAAGCCGAGTAACGGAGCCTAAAACCTTTACGGCCAGGATTAGCCGGTAGCCAAACGATGTATTTTTCTTGGAAGTAACTCGTAGTAATTGGCTTTCCACAAATGTACGGGAACGTTTACTACGAAAGGTCGTCTCGTTCTGCATCATTTAGGCAGCAACTTAAGAATAGGGCATTAGGAGCGAAACCCTTTTAGGGGAAACAGGATTCAAATTTGAATACGTGACTGGTGATGAATACAAAAGCCATCTATACATGGTGTGCATTTTTTAAACAAGTTAATTCAGAAAAACGTTTACTAAATATAAGGCGTGTAAGCTTACCACAAATATGCTGCAGAACGATTGCCAACAGCTTGAATAAACGATATTCTACTAAAACAGCAACAACTAGGAAAACACGTAGAATTTGTTTTTCAAACGAGGAAGCATAGCCTGCATTTTGTACTCATTCTGTAAGAGAAAGCAACCGTGAAAAACGTTTAAGAAACCTGCTGTTTACAATATTATTACACGCTGTTCTACAAAATTTAAAATGTGAATCTTATATTGTCATCGTTATTTATTTTCAATTTGAGTATTAGCTTAATTGTTTGACTTTGTTCACTAATGTTTCAAAATACAATTCACGAGCCCTTACTAAATACATTCATTTCATAGATATGCAAAATGTTCAAAGCAGAACATAAATGTAATATTTGTGACATTGAAGCACAATTTCCAAGTAAACTCCAGTGTCATATGAGAGTACACACAAAAGAAAAACGTTGCAAATGTAAGCAGTAAGTAGTTTACAAGCAAAGCTAATGTAAGGCACCACATAAGTAGAGTACCACACCACATGAAAACCAACGACCATTCAAATGTGACCATTGTGAAAAGAAATTTGGATCAGGGAGTGTGTTAAAACGCCATGTAATGATTCACACAGGTGAACGGCCATTCCAATGTTCAATTTGTCTCAAACGTTTTTCGCGGAACGGGAGTCTTACAAGGCATATGGCCTGTAGGTGAAAAGCCCTATAGCTGCCAAATATGCGACCAAAAGTTTTCAAATTCATCTGGCTTGAATTCACATAGAAAAATATATCATGGTAAGTATAGATCATCTGTGTGATTACTTCAGTTTGGGAGTTTTAAAATTATCATTTTTGTGAAATATTACAGGTGAATCCACCAGATGCTTCTTATGCGTTTTTTTGTGGCTATCGTTCTAGAAATATGCCAGATCTTCATACCCACATTTTTATTCACACAACCGAAAAACCCTTTGATTGCTTTTTGTGCGAGAAATGTTTTGCTACAAAGAGCAACTTAACAGATCACATTAATCAAAGACATTCTGAGGAACGAAGTTTTCTTATTTATTTTATTTTATTTTATTTATTCATTTAGAAAAGAATGTATCTTACACAGTTTAGTCACACGTTAACAAAACTGAAGACGATACAAAATAGTGCACTTGACAATGTGAAACAAAAGAAGAAATACAAGCCGCCGGTTAAGGCGCTATGCAAACTTAATACAATATAAAGGGAAAGGAAAATATTGACGAAGAAGTAAAAAAATAACATCGAGATGTTAATAGCTACTAGGGCTTAAACGTTAACAGTTTTCACGCAAAGATCTAACTAACGACGGAATTGTAGACCTTCTGTACCTTTTGTACCTACTTTTTACAAGTCTAAAATTAAATTTATTTTTATTATATCTACTACAATAATTAGGTTTTCTTATAATCTGGTATTTCTCTAACCAGTGCTTGAAACGAGGATTTTTAAGGATTTTAATACCAAAGCGTAATAGTAAATCCTGCCATCTTTTTTCCAAATTATCAATATTAAGTATATTACAGACTGAGATGTAGTTGGAGCTAGAAATGTATTTACCGGTGATTATAGCCAAAGCCCGTTTCTCAACACTTATAAGTTTCTTTTTCTGCTCAAAGGTAAGGTAGTTACACCATAGAACGGAGCAGTATTCTAGGATACTTCTAACATGACAAACTGCTGCAATAGCTGGTACTGAATGAATCCAAAACACTTCAATTTTCTTAGTATATAAAGTTTTTTACAAGCTTTTACATAAACAGAATTAACGTGGTCATTCCAGTCACATTTGTTATTTATAAGTACACCAAGTAGTTTAGCAGAGTTTACAACAGGAATTTCAGAACCCTCAATTGAAAGTTTGAAATCACTAAACCTTTTCCCTTTAGAGTTATCAATTATTATAATATTGCTTTTTTAGGATTTAGACACATATAATTTTCAGTTAAGACCTGATTGATACAATTAATGTACTCAGTAAATTTGGGAACGTTATTATAATTGACACATTCAGCTACTACCATGTCATCAACAAATGCATTCAAAATATTTTGTGTACATTCATGCTTTTCTGTAAATCTCATCAAGGCCTTGTTAATAAGGATGATGAACAACAAAACCGCTACTTTAGTTCCCTGTGGGGTGCCATTGCTTATTGATAAAAAGTAAGAAAGGATGTCTTTGTGCTTTGTACATTGAGTTCGCTCTCTTAAAAAATCTGCTTTCCATAGAATGTCACTAGGATCAATATTGAGAGATTTGAAGTAATTAATGACAACATTGTGGTTTACAAGGTCGAATGCCTTCGCCAGGTCCAGCAAAACAATTATAATGTAGGTATTCGGCGTGTCAAGAGATTTTAATATAAAGTCGTATAAGGATATTAGATAGTGAGCAGTAGAAGACTTTTTTATAGCACCAAACTGAAGATTTGCTCAATTTGCCTATGACTTGGTAGTATATCTTTTCAAACATAAAATCCCCCATAATTTTACTAAAGATATTTGTCTGTGTTATTGGTCTTAAATTGTCAATTGATATACAATTTTTATCTTTAGGTACAGGTGATACAAAACCTTTTTTCCACTCGTTAGGTACACAGTTTGTCTTATAGCTTAAGTTAATAATATGTGTATAAGATGGTACAATATGTATAGCAGCATACTTTAAAAATCGAGCAGGTAGAGCACCCGGTACATTAGATTTCTTTATGTTGAGCTTTTGAAATTTCTTTAGAACGGCGAATTCATTTACATATAAAGCATTTGTACCCTGATTAATTGTATTAGATCTTGATATTGGTGCATACCTATTATATATTTCGGTAAAGTGAACGTTGATTTTGTTAAGAGTTGAGACAATATTTAGATTTTAACTAAGTGCAAGCTGTTCAACAGGAGAGATTCTGTCGTTTAATGCACATATTTTGTTAACAAAACTATGAAGCTGATTAGGATCATTGCTTATTTTCCCTTGCACCTTGTTAAAATAAGACCTTTTAGCCTGTTTAACCTTTTCATCTAATTCAGCTTTCAATTTACTATTGTCATTACCATTCCTTTTCAATCTTTATACAACCGGTATTAAATCATCATTACCCAGTTGCTGGCCAAAGGGAAGGAGGATTCAAAATTTACGTTCAAGTTTTTTGCAAACTCATAAAAAACTAAAACTACATAAAACCTAAACTTAAATAGCATGTATGCATCCCTTTATCATGTGTTATTGATTTCGGAAAATTACCTAAAATCCACCCAATTGGTACCGCACAGACCCCTCAAAATGCAATACAAAATGAACCAGCCTCGGACAACATCCCCAGCCCTGGCGATTGCGACAACATCCCCTCTCTCTTGTATCCCCTCTCCCCTCACATCCCCTCTCCCCAGAGCTGATATTCTGTAGGTAGACCAAGTAAAGGGTGGGGAATTCAGGCGAAGTAATAAATTTCCACTGGGGGTAGGGCTCATCCCCCAGGGGAAATTTTTTACATTTTTAATCCGATTGAGCTGAAACTTGGTGTGTAGACCAATTAAAGGGTGGGGAATTCAGCCAAAGTAATAAATTTCCACTGGGGGTAGGGCTCATCCCCCAGGGGAAATTTTTTACATTTTTGATCGGATTGAGCTCAAATTTGATATGTAGACCAATTTAAGGGTGGGGAATTCAGCCAAAGTAAGAAAATTTTTTGCATTTTTAATCGGATTGAGCTCAAATTTCATATGTAGACCAATTTAAGGGTGGGGAATTCCTTTTTTGCTCAAATTTGCGCCAATAATATTTCGCTGAGCGCATTTTCGCTCCTTAAGTTTCTATCCTTAGGTATCGCTTTAAAAGCCTGAATCAGGGGCCTTAAAATCCTAATTTTAACTTACCAACTGAAAATTCGTCATCCTGATAAAAAATTACCTAGAATCATGTGTCGCTTACTATAGGTCTTTTTATAAAAAGTTTTGAAATTGCTGTGACCTCTGATATAGAGTTGACCTATTGACCTGAAATTCAATAGGGGTGCGCCTGAGGTGCAGTAGTATTTGTATACCAAGTTTGGCTGTCATCGGTGCAGCCACTGCTGAGAAAAATGCATACGACCGGACGGCCGGAATAAAAAACTATCAAGTACCTTAGCGATACTTTATAATGTACGGATGTATGCACGGCCAAAACCTCGTCATAAGGAAGCCAGCGTGCTACCTAATAAAAAAATTCACTAATACGAAGTACAGCTAAATCATGTCGTTTTTACACATTCAAACGACAATAATTTAATAATAGATCCTGTTTCTTGTGTGTGGCTGGCCATGATTTCCCAGCAAGGAAAAAGTGCTAATTAGTAAAACGGTGTGTGTAAAGCAAGTTGAAGCTGAAGTGTAAATGGTGTCAAATTTTCCGCGTACATAATAATGCTCATAAATGAATATTAAACTACATTCAGCTTTGCCGTTTTACAAAGTCAGCAACTCAATATCAGCTTTCTAAATACCATAGTTTTATTGCTTATTTTATAAAGAGCATCACCTTTAGTTTGCCTCTGCATCCTACATTACTTCAAAAAATCAAGTAGTAAACTACTTTATGGGCTAATCGCAGCTTGCTTACAGCTTTTTGTAATGTGCAATAGAAATCTCACCCACACCAGTTCTTAAATCATTCAAAGCAACTACATTAGAAAACTAATTATCGGTTTTATCTGAGTCGGGAAAACACTAGTGCAAACAAAACATTATTAGGCGTGTTGTATGGAGTGGGAACGATGCTCAGTTCGAAGTATGTATCTTAATATTTGCATTACTGTCTCTTTATACGAATACTAAACTATATTATTTTATGCGTGCTAATTTTTGATTAGCAGCAAAGAATGTTTAAAACAGCATCGACTTTCCTTTGCAACGATTCAAATGAAAGTTTGTTGTTCACAACACTTTCCGTTAAAATGTTGCGATATTTAGGCTTGTCAATGGTCAGTTTTTTTTAGTTTCAAGCAAACAGCCATCTAGTTCGGACGCAAAATGTTGGGTTACGCAGTTCGTATATTTAATTAAATTAAAATAATCCAATCAACTCTACTAACTTTGTTTTTACATAGGTGTAGTTTTGCTCCTGGCCTTGGTAATATATCACAATACTGAAGGAGAAAGTGACGAAAATCTGTCTGAATCAGAAGAGGTTACTCACCGTCCACGCCATCGCCATTATTCTAGTACAGCTTGCTTATTGCAAATAAACGAAATTGGGTTAGGCACTGCGGATACGAATGAACCTGCGCAGTTCATTGAGTTGCGTAAATATTGCCCCTTAGCCCGACGGCAACACGCATCTAGTTCTTTAAACGGTTATGTTCTTCAAGCTATTGAGCTTGGAGAAAGCCCAAGACATTTGTTAGCAATTAATTACAACGGGGAGTCGTTAACAGAAATCGAGGAAACAATAAAAGAAACCAAGCACACATCATATCTTCACGTTGCTGGCACTAACACAGTTAATGACAAAACATTGACTTTCCAAACAATACCATTACCAACGGGAACCGAGAGAAAGTTAACATTTCTTTCTCACCCCGATATTTATAAAATATTACCAAGACCCAGGGACGCCGTAAACCCAATAGCAATATTTTTGCTTTATTTTAAAAAGAATGAACGGAGGGGGGCACCATCGCCATACGCCACAGTTCACCTTCAAGGATATTTTGAAAAAGGAGTGCATCGCTTCCTTAGTATGCCACTCTCCGACAGCCAAAAAGAGACCATACAGAAACACGTCGTGGACTACATGGTTTACGGAGGTGAACCTAAAACTGAGGCGCTAGCCTTTATGAATCTTGTAGTAAAAAATTTTGACGTCGCGAACATATTAAAAAATCCAGATGCTACAAATTTGCAAGATTTTTTATTTTCGCGTTGTGCCGACCAGTCATTGGATCCTAAAGTATATCAAACAACTAAACCGTCGCCGTTGAAGTATAATAACTGCAACAGAAAATATGAGCCAATTTACTCATTTCGGGGTCATGGGATTCAATCGGATGCACAAAAAATTATCATTAATATATTGGCGTTCTGGAGACAAAAACACAGGACATTTGTGATGCCTAAGGGTCCAGTTACGTTTGCTACTGAAATCACCGGCGTTAATCGAAAAACGATTGGTGAAATTGAAACTCGACATCAAACTTCGAAAATTTGCACACCGGGAAAAACCCGAAAGGGTCGAAAATGGAAACAAGAGCAAGTGGATTCATTTGATCGACAAGTGATAAGATCCATGATTGCACATTCTTACCGCGACGGGTTGGCTCCGTTTTTCAGGGATATCTATAAGTCGTTTCTCGACTACAAAAAAGAGGAATGTGTATCTTATACGGCTTCTTCTTCCGCGTCCGCACCTTCACGTTGGTTGCCACTGTGCCCTGAAAATTTATCAGAGAGCCCAATGGATGTAGATGAGCAGCAAATGAATCAAGAGGATGCTAGTGAATCGAGTGAGCAAACAAGCATATCGCTTGAACAAACAAATGAGCATTCAAGTAGTTGTGGCGGAACCACGAGCTTACTGGAAGGGGGATCGTGTACACCGAGGAAGAAAAGCAATTTTTATATTGGCACACAAACTTTCGCTAAAGTTCTTCGTAGCATGGGCTTTTATTACGGAAGGGTTGATAAACGTGTTGCATTGTTACACCGTTTAGATATTGTTGAGAAAAGGGGCCGTTTTTTGAAAGCGATAAAACGCAACGCGGAAAGTGAGAATCCCAAAAAAGTAACGTATCTGGACGAGGTAATGCTTTTATATCTCGTTTTTAATGAAATAGTTGGATTTTTATTTCAAGGATATTTTGTAGACCTGGATAGATCCCAATTTAAAGTCAAAGAAGGGCTGGACTTTGAAAAAACCAAAAACTTTTAGAGAGGCCATGCAGTACTCATACGGCCGGCTAAAGCAAGGTCACGGACCAAGAATAATTGCATTAGAAGCAGGTAGTTGGTTACACAGCTTAGGTCCAAACTAAACATTCCGGCGCGGCGCTTTATGTATTTCTTATCTGTTCCACATAGGTGATGATAACGGGGTAATACCTGAAAGTGTTCAAGTATACCCCGTCCAGAAAAATGCAAACCACCTAGACTACCACGAAAATGTAAACAAAGAGGGTTTTATGCGATGGTTTAAAGATCTTCTTGCACTGTGGAAACGTAAAGGGTAAATTAAAATAATAATAACGGCGATAATTACTGAAATGAATTCATTTCAGTATATGTATATTTTTTCTCTAGCGAAGTCCATATTATCGTCATGGACAACGGTATGATATTGGGATTTAAATCATTTGAAGTACTTACTTATTCTAATATAGTTAAATATAGTAATTTTTAATGCAATATATCGTAGCCCCATACCACTTTTCAATCATGTCTCCTAAGCAGAGTCAAAAGAAAGCAGTACTTTACGAATGGTTGGAAAATCTGAAGGGAAAACCAGCACATAATCTCAATTTTGAGCTGAATTCCAGAATGCGAAAGTGCGATTTATGGGCGTTAATTCAGGATTTGAAAAAACGACCCGAATTGCAAGAAGAGGTTACGGTCATTTGTCAATTTGAATATTTGTACAATTTAATATATATATTTTTTTCCATTAGATATACGAAATTGATAGCTTAGCCGCAGCGGAGGGCCACGTAATTGTTCGTCTTCCTCCATATCAAGCAGATTTAAACCCGGTACGTAGTTTCTCGCATTTCAATTTATTTGGTTTAGTTGTCCAGTTTTGTTGAAAGCTACTTTTCCATTTATAGATACAATTACTCTGGAACGATGTAAAATTCCAGGTTGCGGGGGAAAATTTACGCCAAAATGTGGCTGAAACTGTACAAATAACAGAAAATGCATTGAGGTCTTATAATTCGGATAAGTGGAAGCAAAAACTTTTGTTTGTGCAACGGTAAATTTGAAAATACAAATTACTTTTTGAAAGTTTGACATTAATTGCGTTCAATTTAGCCTGAGGCAGAAATACTGGGAAGAGGTAAATGAATATACAATTTATAAAATAATCAACATAAAAACAAATTGAAATTCTATTTCCAAATCATTTCTCCTTTAGGATGGCGTAATGGATATAGAAATCGACCCTATTATTATCCCAATCAATAACGAGGATGAAGAGGACGAGGCCGAGTTTATTGTTTCCGAGGAGAATGATGTAGATGAAGAAGATGATGATATCGTTGACCCGACCGAACTGGAAAAAGAATGGGAACAAGATCGAGCTGATGTTGCAGCATTTCACCAGCAAAGTTCAGCGTTCCGCACGCCGCACCTATACAGCCTATCAGGCTTTTTACTAGTAATGCTGACGAAGAAAATGACATGGGGGAAACGGGATTTTGAATTAAACTTTGTAGTATGACCGAATAATACATTAACGATGTAAAGTTTTTCTAGAAAAATTAGCAAGGAAATTTTAAAAAATTATAATAAATTCGTGAGTGTTGGCATACAAAAACATCGGTTTAAAAATAGTCAACGCATCACATTCATTTAATTAGTATAATATTCATTCATGAGCATAAGTAGGTAAATATTCATGTGTATTAGGTTAAGGCAAACAATTTTACAACAAGTACTTCATGAGGAGAAAAACACAAGATACAGTAGCTATCAATAAATTAATGCTCTTAAGCAAAATAAGCAATAATAATATGGTATTTAGAAAGCTGATGTTGAGTTGTTGACTTTGTATAACGGCAAAGCTGAATGTAATATAATATTCATTCATGAGCATTACTATGTATGTAGAAAATTTGACACCATTTACACTTAAGCTTCAAGTCTTTTCACGCACACCGTCTTACTAATTAGCACTTTTTTCCATGCTTGAAAATCATTACCAGCCACACAAAAAAGTGTCTATTATTAAGTATCGGCCAAGATACTTTATAATATTGTGTTCCGGCCGTGCGCCCGTACGCGTTTTTCTCAGCAATGGCTACACCGATTACCACCAAACTTGGTATACAGATACTACAGGATCTGATTAAGGCTTTTAAAGCGATACTTAGTCTGGTTTCTTAAATTTTATACATCTTAGAAAAATAGCAAAATTACTTACAAAGTACCTTTGGCTTTGGATTAAATATAAAACTTTGGTAAAGTCGTAAAATATGCCCTGCAAAATATTATAGAGGCAAATTTTAGCAAAAAATGAATCCCTCACCCTTAAATTGGTCTATATATCAAATTTGAGCTCAATCCGATTAAAAACGTAAAAATTTCCCCTGGGGGATGAGCCCTACCCCCATGAAAATTTTCTTACTTTGGCTGAATTTCCCACCTTTAAATTGGTCTACATATCAAATTTGAGCTCAATCCGATCAAAAATGTAAAAAATTTCCCCTGGAGGATGAGCCCTACCCCCAGTGAAAATTTATTACTTTGGCTGAATTCCCCACCCTTTAATTGGTCTACCTACCGAATTACAGCTCTGGGGAGAGGGGATGTGAGGGGAGAGGGGATACAAGAGAGAGGGGGTGTTGTCGCAATCGCCAGGGCTGGGGATGTTGTCCGAGGCTGGTTCATTTTGTATTGCATTTTGAGGGGTCTGTGCGGTACCAATTGGGTGAATTTTAGGTAATTTTCCGAAATCAATAACACATGATAAAGGGATGCATACATGCTATTTAGGTTTAGGTTTTATGTAGTTTATGTTTTTTATGAGTTTGCAAAAAACTTGAACGTAAATTTTGAATCCTCCTTCCCTTTGGCCAGCAACTGAGTAATGATGATTTAATACCAGTAGTACTTACGAAATAGTGAGGAAAGAGTGGGGGTAATCCACATGTTATTATTTTGGTGGGTTCGTTTTTCTTTGATTGGAAAGGCTACTTGAAAAGGATTTCTAAAAACATTGTGCATATACGCTGCTTTAAAATCGATGGAATCAGATTCATAGAAAGGTGACCAATTCGTTGAATCTATTAGGCTGGCAAAGTCAAAGAGATTTTTAGGAGTATAATCACGGTATTTTACAGAACATGAAGGTTTTGATAAAGGAACATATTTTTTTGGGTGTAAATTGTAAGCCTACATGATAATAGGAAGCAGCTTTTAGAGGAGATAACTGAATTGGTTTGTTATACCATGAGATTAGGTTGGTGAAAAGAAGGTCTAATTTGGCCTGAGTTGTACGTGTTGTATCATAGAATGTAGAAAATTCAACTGTTTGTGACAAATTTGTAGTAGCAGCAAATACGTTTGCATATTTCCACCTATTAAAATCTCCTACTACTATAAAGGCTGGTGATGTATGTTTTCTATTTATGTGCTCAAAGGCACTAGGTAGGCTTTTATGTAGCTTAAATTGTATGGTTTTTGGACAGTTTGGTGGTAGGTAAACACAGGCAATAGCAATTACAGAAACCCTTCTAGGTAAGTATGGTGGCCGAACAAGTACCCAAGTTACTTCAAAATCAGACGAGTTATTAAAAAAATAATTACTGAACCGTGTACTTTGAATGGTATTACGGATGTATATAGCTGTTCCGCCACCACATCTAGACTGTCTTGAGGTTTCATACACATTGAAATTATTGATGCTAATATCTTTGTTTTGGCTATTCCAAGTTTCAGTTATCGCAAGAATATCAAAATCGGTACTTAAAACATAAAGTAAATCTAACTTATCTTGAGTAGTTGAACAGGCATTTGTATAGTATAGCTTTGGGAAATTATAAACATTTTCAAACTCTATGATCTTTGATGCAATAATATGTTGGCTCCTGTTCTTACGCTTCATTCCGCCACGCTTTCCTCTCTTTCTTCTTTTGATAGTAAGTCCAATAATGCTCCAAAAATCAGCTAAGTTGCTCCTCATCCAACTGATCAAACCGGCTGCTACAGATAACTGGTATGGCATCACAAACTTCACTGATGTAATGCCTAATTTCTGCACTGCTAACCATGCCAGATAGTCCTATTTTCAGTGTGATTTGTGTGAGAAGGCATTCAAAACCAGATTCAATTTAACGAAACAGCTGAAAAGGCATTTGGGTGAAAAACCCTACAAGTGCCTTACTTGTGGTGATAGCTTCTTGAACTCACAAAACTTAAAAATGCACGCCCAAAAACACACGGGAGAGCTTTTCAAATGTAATTTGTGCAACAAAGAGCTGACGCGCAAGGATCTTCTGCAAGTGCATTTGAAGCGTATGCACAATATTTAAAACTATGGTTCTATTAACAAACCTTTGTCCCGAACTATAATATACAAATATTTTGTACTTGTATTTGCGAAAACGGTTTCATGAAAGGGATTAATTTTTAAGGCATGACAAATAAAAAAATTGTATTGTGTTCTTGGCAATAATTATTAGGCAGAGGTAATGTGTATTTTTGTTTTTTATAAATATTTTCCTTTTTGTAATAAATTTTCTTAGTTAATTTATTTTAATTTAAAATTTTGACGCTTCAAATATCAAAATAATCTCAAATAAAATACCAGCATTCAATTAAAAATTTGTAATGCTAGAAGATATCGATGTTTTTTATAATTTTTGAAAAAGAATTCTGTAAGTATCTATTTATTCATCAGATGCTTAGCAGTTGCATGTTAAACAGATATTAAACTACAGCACTATAACTGTCATTGAAGGAAAGGTATTAATTTAAACCAAACGCACAATAGTTTTTCTGGCACTGATTTTGGCAGAGCTTGTCAGCCAACAAGGTATTTTTAGTTTAGCTATTATTCCAGATTTTTTAACACGCATGTATGCACTATTTAAAATGTTATGATTTAAAGACTTATATTTGATTTGCTTATTTCAAAGACTCGATTGATTATTTTAATAATCAAAGCTTGAATAAACAATATACAAGCCACACAATCTGTGCAAGACTTCGCTTTCGCTAATTCGCTCAATAATTCAATTTGTAGTAAGAGTTATATTGGTAAAGAATTGCTTTCATTAATCATGCTCTTTCAGCCTATTGGCAGTTGCAAAAACGTGTTTACCAGGAGTTTCTCAGCAAAAATGGCGAAATGTATTCAGTTATAGATGAGATAGATATTTGTTGATGATAAATAGGCAGTTAAATATTTTCCCTTATAAACGGAGTAAAATATACGGAACATGCCACTTTCGAGAATATCGGTGCATTTAAACACCTTCAGTTTCTTAATGTATGCATTCATTCATTCCAAGCTGTAAAACTTTTTTTAAATTAAAACATTTCCGAACCAATCAATGTTAAGATGGCATTACGTACATACACGTTTACATTGTATTGTATTGTATGTACTTGCTAATCTATACCCAATTCGTTGTGGAAAGGTATTACCTTTATGCAAGTGTCTTTCTTTAAGTAAAAAGACTTTAGCATACAAAACAAGAGAAGGAACGTTCAAACTGATATTTTCTTAGAAGGTACCATCAATGCTTGATGATGTTGTTGACCAACGTCGACGGACTAAAGTTAAATATAGTCATAAGATTTCAACAATATATCTAATTATTCTATAGAGCAGGTATATTCTGAAGGTAGTAACAAGTTATTTGAAACCTTATTCAAATTTCAATATTGAAAAGCTTCTGTACCAGGATTTAGGCAGATAATGAAACATTGTATATTTTAGATTAAAATTTGGTGTTTACACAGGGGTAACATCAAGAGAAACGGGACAGGCAATATTTGCGATTTTAAAAATGAACCAAATTAATTCAACCAGCAGAAAGTAGACTATTTTCAGGTTTCAAAGTGACAAAAATCATCGTTTTATGTTAAGGCATTGCCGAGTTATGAGCATTTCAAATTTAACTACGTTACAAAAATTAGTAAAATATTTTAACAATTAAGCTGTTTCAAAACATTTGGCTATCTTCAATATGTTTTAATACGTTGATTCTATTAACTGAAATTAGTTTTTTGAAAAAAACTTTAATTAAAGTTAATTATAATGTTAAATGTTACCCTAATTATCTCGTTTCCCCCCAGAGTGCTAGAAAACTTTAAATGCGGGTTTGAAAGAACTTGTTCTGGAGATTTGATTGTCGTTAAAAATCTTCTAGCACTCAGGGGGGAAACGAGATAATTAGTGAAACATTTGGCATTATAATTAACTTTAATTAAAGTTTTTTTCAAAAAATTAAATTTCAGTTACTAGAATCAACCTATTAAAACATATTGAAGATAGCCAAAGTTGTTCGTAAAGCTTAATTGCCGAAAAATACCAGTAAAATTGTTGAGTTTTAGCAACCCATTGGAGAAAAATGAAAATATGGCCAGTGTATTTCATACACACTTTGCGCGTCTTAAGCAAGTGGTAACAACCTGTTACAAAATTAACAACAAACCTTTATTACAAAAAACAAATCAATCTACTTACAAAGAAGCAACATTTTATATAATGCCTACCAGACTATTATACACAATACACCCAAGCCACATTTTGTATTCGTAATGATTTTGAACATTGAATCACATTCATGAAACAGTCAATGCATTTATGCACACCAAATATCCTTCAGTTATGCAGAAACCTGGTTCTAATATAGGACAAACTATCGCTAATAAAACAACTCCATAATTTTACATATTGTGCAAACTCTTCATATGCCTCTTAAGACGATACTTGCGCGTCTGGTTTTGATCGCTAAAATTACATTTGAAAAACTTTCCCGTGTGGGATTGGATGTAAGTTTTTAAGTCATGTAGATTGACGAAGCTATTACCACATGTAGAGCACTTGTAGGTTTTTTCACCCAAATGTCTTTGCAGATGTCTCGTCAGACTTGGAACTTGTACACTGGAAACTTGGATTTTCAGAATGCATGTGCTTGATGTGAGCCGTTAAGTCGTTTTTATGAGCAAAACATTTCTTGCATAGCGAACAATCAAAAGGTTTCTCGGTTGTGTGGATGAAAATGTGGCCATGAAGATTGGCAATATTTTGAGAACAATGGCCAAAAAAAAGGTAAGTGAAGCATTTAGTGGATTCGCCTGTATTAAAAAGCTATCATTTTACAACTCCCAAATCTAAAGCAATAAAACAAGTTAATCTAAACTTACCAAGATAAATTTTTCTATGTGAATGTAAGCCTGATATTCTTGAAAACTTTTGGTCACACACTTTGCAGCTACAAAGTTTTTCACATGTATGACAGGTCATATGCTCAGTAAGCTTCCCCTTGTGCGAAAAACTCACAAATTGAACATTGGAATGGTCGTTCACCTGTGTGCATGAATACATGAGTTTTAACTCACTTTTGGATCCAAATTTCTTTTCACAATGGTCACATTTAAACGGTCGATGGTCCTCATGAACTGTACTTATTTGGTGCTTTAGATTATCCTTGCTTGTAAACGGCTTGATGCAGATGTTACACTTGAAAGGTTTCTATTTTGTGTGTACTCTCATGTGACGCTGGAGTGCACTTGGAAATTGCGGTTTAAATTCACAAATATTACATTTATGTTCAGGTTTGAACATTTGGCGATCTTTGGCACGAAGGTATTTAGTAAAGGTTTCTGGATTATAGTGTCAACTAGTTTTGCACTGTTTAAAAACTTATGCACGATACGCAAATCGGAAATAAACTAAGATTATAATAAAAAATATACATTTTAAATTTTTTATATCAGCGTGTGTTAAAAATGGAAATTACAAGTTTCTAAGATGTTTTGCATTGTTGCTTTCTTTTTCTGGGTGAATACAAAAATGCAGAAAAAACTTGCAAACTTGAAAAAAATACTGCGTGTGTCCCTAGTTGTTGGTGTTGTAGTACTATACCGTTTATTGAGGCTGTTGGCATTCGTTCTGCAGCATATTTGTAGTAATTGCGCACGCCTTATATACAGAAAACATTTTTCTCAATAAACGTGTTTCAAACCCTCAAAGCAAAAAATGCACACAACGTATAGATGGCTTTTGTGTTTATTACCCATCATGTATTCAAAATTTAATCTTCTTTATCCAAAGAAGGTTTCGTATCAAACGCCAAATTTCTAGTTTACTGCCTAAATAAAGCAGGCAACATGCCTACATGTAGCAAAGTAGCGAAAGTCGAAGCAATAGTTCCATGCCAGACATAAAGTTAAAACGTTAAATGTAGTAGTTTTGACCGAAAAAAATATCGGAAATTCAAAAAAGTTGAAGCAATAGTTTTGTGCCAGACATAAAATTAAATCGTAAAATGAAGTATTCTTGACCAACAAAATACGTTGGTAAGTTCAAAAAAGTTTAAGTAATAGTTTCATGCCATCAATAAAATTGAAACGTGAAGTGTAATTTATTTTACCAACAAAAGACGTTGGTAATTTCAAAAAAAGTTAAAGTAATAGTTTCGTGCCATCAATAAAATTAAAACGTAAAATGTAGTATTCTTGACCAACGAAATACGTCGATAATTTCAAAAAATTAAACTAATAGTTTCATGCCATCAATAAAATTAAAACGTAAAATGTAGTATTCTTGACCAACGAAAGACGTCGGTAATTTCAAAAAATTAAACTAATAGTTTCATGCTAGTCTTATATTTACAGCGTAATACGTAGTATCCTAACTTTGTTACAATAGTGAGAGAGCTAATGTAACTTATGACCTCATAACCTTTGACCGCTTTGACCTAGTGACCTGAAATCTTGGCCACAGCTTCGCATTAACGTGACACATGTTTATGCCAAGTTTCATTGAAATCGGTTAAACCGTTACGGAGATATCGCACGGACAGACGGACAGACGGACAGACGGACAGACGGACGGACGGACGGACGGACAGACGGACAGCTTGCGCCAAATTAATAAGTAGCTTTCGCTACTTAATAATGTATAACAAAGCAACCTTTCGTGGTTTAAGTTCTTGTACATTTGTACAAAGCCGATTACTGTGAGTTTCTTCCAAAAGTTATCCTGAATAAAATGGTTATAGGCTCCGTTACTCGGCTTATTGTAAAAGTTATCACATAGATTGTTCCTTTCAAAGCTTACGTGCAGGTATGCTGATTGGACTCGGATAATATTGTACGGAACCAAATTTCACGGGAAGTGTGAAATACAATGTGAGAAGAGACAATAGGGCGGCCTAACTGCATTTAGAAAGAAAATATTTGGAACTCATGCACTTAAATTTTGGGAAGAATGTGCACAAACCTGTGTATATTTTACTTTGCACAACCCATACAAGTTTTTAATAAAAAATGAATGCTTTATTACTTGCAAAAATCCTAATTTTTTTACAATGTCAGAATTTGCATATGGTTACAGAAATCGATTTCCCCTCAAGTAGGATTAACCGCAAAATGTAAATGTTCTTCAATAATAAAACCACTTACTGAGGGATGGTAAAAATATTTTTAACTTCGACCTGACGACGGTGCTTAACAGTTTTAGGGAACTTCTCTAGCGCCAACTACGAAAAGATCAATTTGAGCAGGTTTTCTTCTCATGTTCTTTATAAGTCATTTTGCTGTTGCTTAATGAAAAGTACCCGTTTGAGACTTAGGGTTTCTATGTAATAAGTGGGTTAACAAAAAACCAGTTCAGTATTATTGGATTTGAGCATTGTGAGCTTCAAGAAAACGCAAAGTAAATTAGTTGCCCAAAGAAACAGCATCGTAGTATTAAGAAGTATATTTGGTCCAGATTTACGTAGCAAATGAACCTTCTTAACAACAAACTACCAGTGTTAATCGGATTATTTTGTACAAACGTACATTAAATTTCTGAGAAAGTAATTATGCACAATATATTATTCAAATGGCGTGAAACATCCTTATAGCCCATTGTGCAATCTTTAAGCAAACTCTCCTCTTTAGAGGTACGTTTGAACTATTGGTGGGACCTAGCAAGGACTGCATGTTGTAGTATCACCATGTGTTAGTATATTAAACGTTTTTATAACTTTTAAGTCCACATAGAACATGTACCCTTTTAAAAAGAATATATACTGTCGCATCTGAACCTTTATATTTGTTCACCTTAGAGAAAACATTTAACATATTTGGATTACAAAGCCCATGTAAAACGTATTTTTCCTTCCACGGCTTTACAATTACAATTGAACCAATAAAACATTGAATACTCAAAATGCAAACCTTTTAAGGATAATCGGATTAAAATTTTCACACGTACACAATATTTCGAGAATGCATTCTAACACTTTGTAAGTCCAAATGGTTTTAAAACATTTTAGGTTCATGCAAAGCTATATATTCATACATTTTGAAAGCAGCAAATCAACGTTTTACAACTAATTTTATAACCAGCAATGAATACCGGCATACTTTGAACCTGTAAATATTTTGTACCACTGCTTTGTGGTATTAATATTATACAAAGACGATGCAGTTTGTGTCCAGCAACGTTGTACGATTAGCATAAAATCTTCTGAATAATAGCAAACAGACGCATTGAAAATCAGTCTGCTAGAAGGAAGACTTGTCTGCTTTGATATTTTTTATTTTAAAAAAAGCTAATTAAAAAGTAAAACTTTTGGGAAACCTAAAGTTTTTGTAGTTGTTTTGCTTTAGTTGAATTAATATTTCATAATTTTATGATATCAGCAAATTTACTAGAGCGTCGTTCTTCGTGTTTTGTATTCCGTGCTCCGCTGGTTGGCAATAAACTCTGTAAACAGTTGTAAAATACCAACTTGTCTGAAAGTTCAAAAATGTCCCAACCGGATTACAAGTGCAATATTTGTGAGCTTCAAACAAAATGCTTGAGTCATCTTCAGTGCCACATGAGAGTACATACAAACGAAGAGCCGTACAAGTGTGATATCTGCAACAAGCAATTCACAATAAAATCTAATTTAGACCATCACATTAGCAGAGTTCATCAAATGCAACGACCGTTCAAATGTGAACATTGTGAAAAAAACTTCGGATCAAGACAGCATTTAAAACGCCACACAAGAATGCACGCAGGAGAAAAACCATACCAATGTTCAACTTGTGACAAGTGCTTCTCCCTAAAAACGAGTCTTACTATACACATAACAAGTCATACTGGCAAAAAACCGTACCAGTGTTCAATTTGTGACAAGCGCTTTTCGCAGAGCGGGCACCTTTCTTCACATATGAGAAGTCACACTGGCGAAAAACCTTACAGCTGTCAGCTTTGTAATCAGAAATTTTCCCAGTCGTCATCCCTATTGATGCACCGGAAACGTTATCATGGTAAAAACTTACTATATTCAATTTGTAAATATACTTTGAATGAAAGTAATACATTTTGTCTTGAAATTTCGGTTAAACGTTTTAAAGAGGGACGACCAAAATCCTTCGTTTGCGTTTTTTGTGATTGCCGATTTGAAAACTTGAGCAAACTACAAAGCCACATTTTTGCTCACACTAACGAAAAACCGTTCAGTTGTCTCTCGTGCGACCTAAGTTTTGCACGGAAAAGTAATTTAAAGCTTCACGTCAATCGTAAGCACTCCGACGACCGAAATCACAAGTGCAGTTTATGCGAAAAGGATTTCAAAACCCAGTTTTGTCTACGAATGCATTTGCAAAGACATTTAGGTGAAAAACTTTACAAATGCACTATTTGTAATGAAAGTTTTTTCAACAAACAGGAGGTAAACATGCATTCGCAAAAGCATACAGGAAAACTTTTCAAGTGTAAAATTTGCGAAACAGAAGTGACAAGGAAACGAAGTCTAGAAGTACACATGAAACGAAAACACAATTTGTAAAGTTTTATAACCGTTAAAACTATGCATAACAAATTGTAGATACAAATTCCAATACCTTCTATTCTGCGTCACAATTTGTTTTGTCTGTAAAATTTAACTTTTTGTTTGAATTAAAGTATCTTAAGTTGCATTTTTGTGGTTGTGGTTCACATCATTAGCAAAATGTAATTGTAATCACACGCCATTATTTTATCTTTAAATGATTCACGCTAGAAAAGAATTTTTGATCATTTTTATTACATTTGCCATATTATTATTAACAGTGCGGAGTTATTAACGTGTTAAAAACTGTGCATTATTAACTAATAAAAACTTGATTAATGTAACATTATATTAGATTGAGGGGTACAAGTTTGTAATAAATGAAGATTAATGTTTGTTATTAAAATTGCATTTAAGAAAATATGTTTGGAATATACTTTTTGTTGAGAATCAGAAGACAATAAATTACTGCTATTTGAACACAAAGCATCAAAGTCGTCATGGTCACTGGTACTCTTATCACATTCAGGTTGGTTTTGCATCGTAAGGATAAACTAGGAAAATGTACAAAAAGCTGGGTAAAGTCAGATTAGACTCTGTACCAAGGTGGTCAGCTAAACTTCCACGTGTTGGATGAATAGTTGCTTTGATTGTTGCTATTCATTGTGGGTGGAAACTGTCTGGTACCGTGAACACGCATTTTTGAGGAAAATGATTTTAACAGTACCATGATCATGATCAAATTCTAAAACTCATCTTGTCTTTTTTTAAAGCGTATATTTATTCTTAGATAGCAAAGCCACATCTCAAAATCAGTCAGATAAACCACTGTAAGAGGAACATCAACAAAGTTCGTACTGCATATTCTGTTAGCAAACTATTTCTGTGCCTTAGTCAAAGCGACAAAACGGACTATCTAGTAGATTTTGCGGCTTTTGCTGCGAAATAACAGAAAACCCAAAATTACCAAATTGAGATAACCATTCTCCATTTTTAAGGTAGTGCAACGTTGCTACGTATTAGTGAAGCAGCAATGGATTATTCAATATATTTCTAGTTTTTGTAAACCCTGATAAGTTGTGTACGTAGCTAACATATCAATACGAATAGCTATTTATATATCATTTCAGTTTCCTAATCCTTGCAAAAGTAATGGAGTAACGTTTTTGCTGTGACTATTCAAGCAGTCTACGTTTCTGGGAACCAAATCCTAAGCACTGTAATCTTTTCACCTGCCTGAATACAATTATGCACAAGTACTAGAAAGAAAGGATAAAATTATGGGTTCCTTTGAACCTACGTTTACTTATCTTTTGTTTGCATGCACGTTATCCGATTCCATCGTTTTCTTAAGCAGATTATTAGTACTTAGATTTAGGAAATTTAAAGCGGTTGCTGGAACACTCGGTCTATGTAACGCTACTGTTTAAAAACGGAATATGGAAAGCTGATAATGCGGTAATAATTTCTGGTGGCAGTATCAGCTTTCCATATTCCGTTTTTAAACAACGGAGTGATTAAGTGCTTTGTTTTTATTTTCTACAACATCATGTTTTCTAAAACCCTATCTAAATCAGCAGTATAAGGATGCAAAAATGTATATATTATGCATACTTATTCTAAACTAACGTAGTTATTAAGGCATAGGGTACTTAAAGGGAAAGGTTATCGAGTTAAGCCGATTAGCATTTACCAAGCACGTACATACAATTTCTAAGAATCCATTCCTGTTTTACCTTCTTACACCCAATTGGTTAATCTTTTTATTGTGTATGCTTCAATAAACATATATATGTTGCATTTTGATAACTACATTTTTTCATTTACTATTGGTTGTGACCGTTTTAAAATAAAAGGCTGCTACTTAGAGGTATACGCAAAGTGAAGTAAGACACATGAGTAAAGCTTTTCGGAGAAAACTTTATATTCCAGCGTGGTGCAGTTCCAGAAATAAGTTTGCATCTTAAACATGGTTCAATTTTTTATTTCGAAGCCGTGAAACATTGCTTTTGACTAAATGCATACAGTTACTGCGGAATAAACTCGAGAAACAAACACGTACTCTGTTGTATACCTGCCAGAAAACACATTCAAAATCAATTAGCATTAGGTTAGCTTTGTTTCGCTCACGATTAAATAAAGGAAGCAAAAGTGTTAAAGTTTTAAGTAGGTATTAGTTTTGTTAGAAGAAGTTGATAGATCTGTTTCAGTATACATAAAACGTTTTATTTTATGCCTACTTTGAAAATATCTGCCTTGTGTGTGAACGCAGGTTGAGCAAAAATTTACAAGAACACTAAGAATGCAACGTTTGGCGGAGTACACACTGGCTGCAAATACATACTCTAAAATATTGCAGTAAGAAAGCTCGATGAAAACTGTTTGGCAGTTATAGGCAAGATTTGCGAAAATCATTGACACTCTTTGCTTAAGAGTGCAACCCAGTAAAGTTATTAGAAACAGAATTAGACAGTTTCTTTAATTAGTTTTGAGTATATAAGACGTTGACATTGTTATTTCCAAATTCACAATATTTTGTAATTTTTAAAGTTACTACAAAGGTTGATCAACCCGAGCATTCTGAGTTTTGTGCACTATTGACTTACACTCTGCTAAACTCACTCATTAAAACTCTGTTCGTTATATTGACGAAGACTTCAAAAATGACCAAAGCCGAGCACAAGTGCAGTATTTGTGAATATAAAGCACAACTTGCAAGCGCACTCAAGCGTCATATGAGAGTACACACGAAAGAAAAACCGTACCAGTGTAACGTCTGCAGAAAAAGGTTTTCAGACATGCCGAATCTAAAGCGCCACATTAGAACAGTTCATGAGAACAACCGACCTTTCAATTGTGAACACTGTGGGAAGAAATTTGGATCAAAGCAAAAGTTAAATAATCACACTAGAATACATACAGGAGAAAAACCATACGACTGTGCGATATGCGACAAGCGCTTTTCGCAGAATGAGCATCTTTCTGCACACATTAGAAGTCACACTGGCGAAAAACCTTACAGCTGTCAGACTTGTAATCAGAAATTTTCCAAATCATCAAACCTATTAACCCACCGGAAACGTTTTCATGGTAAGAACTTGAAACCCTATTATGTGAACCATTCCAGAAAAATGCAAAGAATTCTTTCTTAATAATCTTTTGTATTTTTTACAGAAACACAAGTTAAAATCTTTTCTTGCGTTTTCTGTGATTCCCGATTTCAAAATTTGTCCCTTCTACAATGCCACATATTTGTTCACACAAAAGAAAAACCCCTTTTCTGCGTCTTGTGCCCCGCAGGGTTTAGTAGAAAGGGTAATTTGAAGAGTCACGTTACGTATAAGCACTTGGATGACCGACATCACAAATGTGATTTGTGCGAAAAGGCTTTCAAAACACGAAATTGTCTAAGCATACATCTGCAAAAGCATTTGGGTGAAAACCCTTACAAGTGTTTTGTCTGCCATAAGAGGTTTCATAGCACAGCAGAGCTAAGTAGGCATACGCAGATGCACAAAGGAAAAGCATTTACATGTAATCTGTGCGGAAGAAAAATGACACGCAAAGATAGCCTACAACGACACATGAAACGACAACACAGTATGTAATTTTTCAGGCTTTTTGAAACTGTGCGTATCAAATTGTAGATACAAGTTTTAGTACATTGTATCAGTCTTATAAGCAGGCTCCATTCTTTTCTTGAATAAATATTTTGATTTTTTTGAAGTTCCGTGTTTCATTTAAGCTACGCTGCATGACGCACGTTTTGGCTTTTTATGTAGTTGTTTGTATCATTAACAATGTAAAAGAAATGCCAGAACATTTTAAATAAAATATTGAACACCAAGGAATTTTGGAATGTTGCTATTATATTCGCCTTCAACGGCACAGCCATAAGTGTTAAAATTCTGCATTATCAATTTGAAACACTGTAACGATTGCTGAAATGGTAGGATGCTTGGGGGATGATTTGAGTTTTTTTCCAGGTTTCTTGTTTCAATTATTAAATGTTTTTTTAAACATAAACTCTTAGAAGAAATCAAGATGTTACAATTTGTACTCATAATCGCATAATCATAACCAACAACAAAGTTTGTTGTGCATCATGTGTGTAAATACCAATAATTTGCGAATCGCTGGGGCAGTCCAGACCTAGCGCTTTACCGAGGTGTCAAATTGAAGTTTTGCCTGTACAATGAAGATGTAGTTTGGGGTTTGCGGGGTGTCGTGGATGGAGTTTGTATAAAAATTGTAGATTTTATATCTGTATACTCATTTAAGCTTAAGCGTTTAAATTGGTAACCTGTAGCATTTTATTTAACAAAGCCTGTTGGAATGTTTTCATATAAAAATGATATTTTGGGTTAGATTTTGTTCTAAAGAGCGTGTATTACAACAGTGGTATATATTAGACCCCATACGATTAAATGTCTTCATTTTATACCACAAAGCAAGTTTTAAATAATACACGAATCGGTAGCAATATTGAGAAACGTGCATAAAAACATTTAGTGCCACAAGAAATTCTCATAATATGCATGCCAGTGTCAATATCTGCCACAAGTTTCCTACAAAAATATTTGAGCCTAACACTAATTGTGAAGTACATATATTCAATAAACCCAATGTTGTTGTCGTCGTAACAATTTTTACTGCATTCTTGACTGTAGTTAGGTAGTACTGTATATCTATGTCAACTAACGACAAAGGAGATATAAGGAAGAACAATAGGCAGATAGATGTATTGCTGGGTTAAAGGTTCAGAGGAAAAATTCAGCTTATCTTACTGCATTTGTTGCAACGACTGTTACGGGGCTTAATACATTCAAATTTCGTAATACCTACTAATGTTTGGTTGCATATTTTGGAGCCTAAAGTAAATACAAACTTTTATCCCACCTTCTTACAAAGACCACAAACGCAAGAGTGTGTACGTGGGATTTTTTGGTTTCAATTTTATGAGCTTATTCCGGTTCAAGTAATGCGTAAACACATCGGTACAAAAAATTTGTACCTAAAACAGGTCTAGTATAGAACTGAGATGTAGAAAACTTGGATTTTGTATTTTTGCTTCTTTAACGTTTTGTTTGTTCACTCAGAGTTCTTTATATTATAGCAGTTTCGGCGGGGTCTGCGATGTTGAACTTTTTTGGATTAGAAAGCTCATTTAAAAATATTTTTTGTTCCACAACCTAACATTTTAAATTGTACACGATTTGCTTGTATTCTGAGTTGTGGCCGTCCCCAAGACGGCAATATTAGTAATATGCAAAATTTAATTAGTTCCGTTATGTAGAGAAGGGTCTAAGCATTCTATTATTAGAACTACATCAAAGATGAACTGTCCTCTAAATCAGTATTGCAGAAGTAAGAAGACAGCTATGTATATGCATACCATTATGCTCAACATGACCTGGAAGGTAGATACATAAGCTGTCCGTTTAGAATACATACACGATACAAGCATGCAAAGTTACAAGCTATTTGCAAGGTATTTAATCACTATACACCCCTTGCTAAGCATGAAGTGGCTTTGACACTGTGTTAAATTTATTTAGTTGTATTAAAAGAAACTAGCCTAGAAGCCTAGAACTTAAATTTTATATGTAATTTATTGATGCTTTATTGACGACTTCGTGGTAGTTGACAACTAACGCAACAATGTGATAAAACCCATGAGAGGTAAGACCACTCGAAAGCTTTTTATCTTTGAATTTTCCGCTTGCCGAATCATAGAACTGGATATTAGAAATTTTGAATTGGAAAGTTGTAAAAAACTCTCAATGGTTTGATAAATTGTGTAATAGCTTTTGTTTAATAAAATCGACAAAGATTTTAAATCAGCTATTTTCTAAAGGAACATTTCAGTCGACCCTCAAAAAACATTTTGTATACATTCTTATTTGATCATATCTAATCCTCTTGTCTCAAAATACTAATCATTATTAGCCCTTAATTAATTTTTTGAGAGATAAACAATTATTGAGTGTTCAAACGCATAAATCGCATATACGTTTTCGTTTTTTGGTATGCATAGGTATAGAAAGTAGGTTTGCTTTAGACGCCATCCACTAATGACGTCACTTAAAAATTTCTATTTTTTGGACCACTGACTGACCCCTGTCATTATGCTGTCACTTTTTCAATTAACCACTGACCCCACTTGTCATGTCACCTGAGCAGAGTGGACAGAACCCTCGGTTTTTTTACAAAAACCCAACCCACCCGGGTTTATCCGGGTTTTTGGGTAAAAGTGGGTATTTCTGGGTATGGCTGGGTACTGCAATACCATGCATTAAACTCGGTACCCGCCAAGAATTTGGTGCCCCAAATAGCAGTAGCCCAGCAAGAAAATCACGTAATAAATGATTCGTGAAAGAAGATCTATGTATATTGTGGAAATTTTCAATATTATATAACTCAAAAAGATCAACTAAGGCTTGTACCATATATCCTCGGACAAATTTCACTTTGTTTTAACACAAACAAGGAAACACAAATAAATTGCATGCATTGTTCTAAAACAGAGGCTCATATGTGTTGTTTCTAGAAAAAAATATAACTTGGCACCAGCACTTTATTTGCCTAATTTACATGCATTTTTATAATCACGTGTCAACGTCCCGTTATTCGACTTTTTAAAACGTGGGGTTTCATCTTCAAACTGGCATTCCAACTAGAACTTGCTTTCAGATACCAGTATATCTGTCAAATACTGTGAAGACCTCAGGCTTTAAAACAAGCTTTAAGTGGTTAACTTCTGTAACGATACGATAAAGTTACAGGCATTTAATTTTAATGCATTTTTTGAACATCCCGTTTCAAGGTAAAAAATTGCGTCATATATCATACACAAATTAAGAAGAGCTCCCATTTCTACATCTTATGTTTCTATCAGTTATGTTATCCCAGGTTTGGAAGAACGTTTTTGTTCTTTTAGACTGTGCATTGCTACGTTGATGAATCCCTTTGTTTATACAAATTTTTAGCTCGGGTTTTTACGATGTTAATTTGTCGTAATTTTCGTGATGTTTTGTAAACACTTAGGCGGCATGTTTGCATATACGGTTGTAATTTAAAACGCAAGCACATATTTTGAAGATCAATAAACAGGCTTCAAAACAAGCACCAAATCAAATTAACAGGTGCTACTGAAAAACTTTCACAGTGTTTGAAACACATGCATTTGTTCTAAAAATTCAATTTCGAAAAATGACAACCTGAGTTGCAAAAAGTCTTAGCATGCGGTACAAAATACGATATGCTGCATAGGTTTAAAACTATTTTTAGAAGATAGTACACTGTGTGAGCTTTCTTATGATGCCCAGGTTGAATCTCAAAACTTTAATTTTGTTAGCAAAACAACAAGCTTAAGGTTTGTCCGAGGAATTATGGTACAAGCCTTATTTACAAAAATTGTATTTTCTTCAATATTTTTTTTCAAAACCCCAATTTGCCCGAAAACCACTCTCAAAATTAGGTGGGCTGGGTACCCAAAAACCCGGGTTAACCTGGGTCACCCAACACGTGGGTAATGGGCACACGTCCACACTGCACCTGAGGTTACGTGAGGTCACCTGACACAAATTGGAACCTCCATTTATTAAGATTATTATGATGACTTGTTTCAAACGTTCTCATCTAATCTTATCAGAGTATCGTATTGCAAACTATTTTGTTGTTAAATACCCTAGAACTCTGTGATTAGAAGTTAGTGTTATTTATGAAGAGCTCAAGTGCATCGTATGAAGGTTTGCTGGATAGTTTTGTAGCAGAGATAACAAAAATTAATTTCAGCATGATTTTGGCTTTAATTACAGGTTTCAAAACAAAGGCTATTTCTGTAAATTTTAAATGTTTTAATTTAGTTCGCAAATATGCTAGATACAAAAGCCAAACAAAACCGGTACAAGCTTTAAAACTGAAAGTTTTAATCTGAAACACAAAAACATCAATAACCAATATTACGTTCTATGAAGATTGCTCTACAAATAAAAGTTTGAGATAAAACACAATTACAAACAGGATAACCATGTTCTTCTTCAGAGGAGTGTCACGGAGTATATGTAAATCTTTTGTGGTAAGGAAGTGACGTCACTTTTATCATTAGCCACCCACCCACCCATGTCACTATTCGTCACTGTCACTGACAGACCACTGACTGACCCTAAAAAATGACGTCATTAGTGGATGGCGCCTAACCTGCTGTAACCACAAACTTCAAGTTCCGCCATAAGACTTATAAATTTAGTCCTAAATAAATGTTTGTTAAAATCTTGTATAGCCTGTGTCACTTACCTATTATTTTTTCAAACTTTAAGTTTTAAAATGTTCAGTTGAGTCTTTGAAGGAAGCTAATAAAACAAATGTCTTTGCTAATATGCTAATAAATTGGACACTGCTCAACATCTGATAAATAAATAAATACTTTCGGAATTCTCTCGCAAATGTTATCAAAAAAGCGACACCATATATCTTTTAGTGTGACCATTTTAAATTCGTAATTGAATGGTTGGTTATCATGTAGGAGCATTCTGACATTTTATATGGTAATAACCAGCAAGGAAATTAACAACGATACTTTATTACAAAACATATAATTAGAGACAAACAAAATTATACATAATCATTGCCACTGTATCAAATTAAAGGTAAAAAAGCGAAAGTATTTATTTGAAACGTTTTTAAAATGAATTGATTTCATAAAACGGTCAACGCAAATACGCCAACTACACATTTTTCAATTACGCAGAAATATTATAATCGAATTACTTTTTTAACAGATGGCTTCCATAATATTACATACTGTGCCAACGATTCATATGCACTTTCAGATTATCCTTGCGCGTCAGCTCTCTGTCACAAAATTTACATTTAAAAACCACTCTCGTGTGTTTCTGGGTGTGTCTTTTCAATTCCTGTGAATTGAAGTAGCTGTCTCCACATGCAGAACACTTGTAAGGTTTTTCACCCAAATGCCTTTTCAGATGCATTGTTAAACTAGATCTGGAGTTCAATGTTTTCTCACACAAATCACACTGAAAATTTCGTTCCTTAGAATGTCTATGCCTGATGTGGGAGTTTAGGGCGCTTTTAGTAGCAAAACATTTATCGCATAACGAGCAGTCAAAAGGTTTTTCTCTTGTGTGGATAAAAATGTGGCTATGAAGATGTGGGATATTTCGAAAACGAAACTCACAAAAAACGCAAACGAAACATTTGGTGGATTCTCCTGGAATAAAAAATATTAGTTTCAAATCTCCCAAACTGAAGCAATGAAACAAGTTAATGAACACTTACCATGAATATTTTTCCTATGTGAATTCAAGCCTGTTATAGTTGAAAACTTTTGGCTACACACTTTGCAGCTATAAGGTTTTTCACCGGTGTGACAGGTCATATGCGCTACAAGAGTCCCTTTTTGCGAAAAACGCTTGTCACAAATTGAACATTGGAATGACCGCTCGCCTGTGTGAATGATTACATGATTTTTTAACTCCCACCTTGATGCAAATTTCTTTTCGCAATGGTCGCATTTGAAAGGTCGCTGGTTCTCATGTACTCGGTTTATGTGGTGCTTTAAATTCTCCTTCCTTGAAAACATCTTGTTGCAGATGTTACACTTGTAAGGTTTTTCTTTTGTGTGTAGTGTCATATGACGCTGGAGTGCACTTGGGAATTGTGCTTTAAATTCACAAATATTACATTTATGTTCAGCTTTAAACATTTTGGAGATCTAAGATATGCAGGTATTCAGTAGGGGTTCGTGGATTGTATTGTCAAGCACTAGTAAACAAACGAACACCATTAAGCACAATACTCAAATTGTAAATAATTAACGAGTTCAACAAACAAGACAGTTTTCAAATTTTATAGATCACCGTGTAATTATAAATTTAAACAACAAGTTTCTCAAAACTTTTGCGCTGGTGCTTTCTTTTTCTGAGTAACTACAAAATTGCAGACAATGCTAGCTTGGTTGAACGCGAATTCTACGTGTTTCCTAGTTGTTAATGTTGTAGTAATATACCGTTTATGTAAGCTGTTGGCATTCGTACTGCAGCATATTTGTGAGCAGTGTACACGCCTTTTATTTAGTAAACATTTTCATGTTTCAATCCATGGAAACCAAAAATGCACACTATTTATAAATGGCTTTTGTATTTATTACCCCTCACGTACTCAAATTTTAATCCTCTTTACCCAAAAAGGGTTTCGTACCAAATGCCAGTTCTTAAGTTGCTGCCTAAATGATGCAGAACGAAGCAACCTTTCGTGGTGGAAGTTCTTGTACATTTGTGCAAAGCTGATTGCTGCGAGTTACTTCTGCGAAAAATGTTCCGTTCAGTTTTTTCTGACTAAACTAATTTTAGGTTTCGTTAATCCGCTAATTGTAAAAGGTATCACAAAGAGGTTGCTCCCTTCAAAGCTTACGTGCAAGTTTAATGTATGCTAAATGGAGTCGGCTGTGTAATATTAAACTACTACTAGCATAGTTCATAGAAATATTTATTCAATGTAACAAAAAACAATATTAACTGCATCAGGAAAGGGAAGAATTTGGTACTCATGTATATACAAACTGTGACTTAAATGCAAAAACTGTAAATTTTAATTTGCGTAGCACAAAAAGTTTATATTCTGATTACTGACATCTTTCTCACCTACACAAATCCAAAAAAAAATTCAACACCAGAATTTGTATAAGATAACAGAAAACAAACTACGATTTAAGTAGCACTAATCACAGAATGCACATGGCTTTTGTAATGGAGAAAATACTGAAAGCTGATAACAGTATTTTCAGCTTCAGACTGATGCCTATGCATCCTTGCAGGCGCCGACTACGGAAAGTTCAATTTGAGTTTCTCCGTATATTTTACTGATGAAAATGTTTTTTTTTATTGAATATGATTTGCTTAAAACATAGAGTTTTCACGTAACGCAATGAAAATCACGGTGTCAACACTTGGATTAAATAAATCACGTAAAATGTTTTTTAGGTATTATATGTCACGGTGCTGTTAAATCATTTAACCGAACAATGCGTGTTCAACAGCTTCCGTCCACCATCAACAGCAAAAACTCCACGCGACCCCCTATATTACACGCGGTACTTCAACTAGGTACAACGCCAGATCTGAACAGCAGTCAGCGATCTTTACAACTAGGTTGCTCACCACAACGTTGCACAACGAACATGTACTAACGCGGTGCGCGGTAGTAGTGCCAGTAATCACGACCTATGAGTTGTGACTATGAGTACAAAAAGTAGCCACTCCAATTCTTCTAAAAATTTTTCTTGTTCAAAATATTTTTAAACAAAAGTCCAGAAATTTTAACATAACATATCTAATTCAAATTAATCCCCATATCCACTCATCATTAAATCATATAATAAAAGTTTTAGTTAAAGCTACAAGAAGATAATGTGAAATATATCGCGCTTTAAAGAAAACTGCATACAAGAAATGATAGGATCCTAAAAAGGGTTATTCCAGTTACTAAAAAGTTTTCAGCAAAAAGATAGTCAACCTGCAGCCACTTTCGCTGGATACGTTTTAATCGACCCACATTATAGTTTTTGTATGTTACTAAGCATGCATTGTTGATATCTGCAAACACTTCAAATTTTTTTGCCAATGAAACTGACTCTTAATGGAGAGAGCCTTTCCAGGGAGCTTTTGGAACAGGAAATGTAATGAAAAAATCTATAACATAACTTGAGTAAATATAAATTTGCTTGTGTTGCTATTTGGGTAAATACACCAGAAGACCATGTAAAAGATTTCAAGCGTAGTTCCCTTAGGTTCGTCCCTGTTCGTCTGTAGTGCAACAAGAACAACTATGTTTCTGAAAAGTGTCAAGCAATAGTCTTTGAGAATTTTTTCTGTTAAAGGTTCAAATGAAAAACCAATTAAGGAAATAACCAATGTTTTACAATAAATAAATTATATTGTGTGTTGCAAGACGTTGACGTTTTTAAAAATGTATCCCTAAAATCTAAAAAAACAAGATAAAAGTCATATTTAAAAACCAGAATGATCGTATTTTGATATGAGTCAAATACGTATTTATAACATTTTTGTGCAAGCAAATATTATTGCCGTTTTGACAATAAATAATAGTAGTATTGACGTAGTCAACACCTGTTTTTTCTGTACATACTGAGATTTAGCTCAGTTCGATTTTGTACGGTTGTTAAATATATTGTTTTATTTTGTTTGAAACAATGAATTTCAAACTATCAAGTAATTAATTATTCACCAATAAAGACGTCCGAGAAAATGTATGAGAATTTTGTTTACAATTAGATTTTTTTAATTTTAAAAATTGAAGATTTACAAAATGTAGTTGCGTCCTTTGTATTTGAAGACTATCATTTTGTTTTCTCTCCTTCCAAAATTTCAGTTGCGAAATACTTCAGTTGTATGCTTCTGTGCATGCCTGCTTAGCTCATTTGCGCTGCAAAAACTCTCATTGCAGGTAGAACACTTGTGTGGTTTTTCACCCAAATGCCTTTGCAAATGTCTTCGTAGACAATGTTGGGTTTTGAATGTCTTTTCGCACAAACTACATTTGTAATATCGGTCACTGGAGTGTCTATAACTGATGTGACGTTTTAGATCATCCTTGGTAGAAAAACTTTGGTCGCATGAGGGACAGCAAAAGGGTTTTTCTTTTGTGTGAATAAACATGTGGCGTTGTAGTTTAGGTACATTTTGAAAATGGCAGTCGCAAAACACACAACCAAATGATTTGGCTCGTTCCTCTAAAGAAAGTTAAAAATATTAGAGCTTTTCGGAAATTCACTTCATTTCGGTCACTTCGATAATAAAAGATAGTAAAATCTTACCATGAAAACGTTTCCGGTGGGCCAGTAAGCCTGACGATTGGGAAAATTTCTGAGAACAAATTTTGCAGCTATAAGCTCTTTCACCAGTATGACTTGTCATGTGTTTTGTAAGATTCCCTTTCTGCGAAAATCGCTTTTCACAAATGTAACACTGGTGTGGTTTTTTTCCTGTATGCACAATTCTGTGAATAGTTAGCTCGGTCCTCGACCCAAATTGCTTCTCCCATTGTTCACAATTAAAAGGTTGGTAGTTTTCATGAACTATTCTAAAATGACGCTTTAGATTTTGTTTGACTGAAAACCGTTTGTTGCAGGTGCTGCATTGGTGGGGTTTTTCTCCTGTGTGTACTCTCATATGATCCTTAAGTGCACTCAAAATTTGTGCTTTATATTCACAAACACTACACTTGTGTTTAGCTTTGGACATTTTGCATTCTTGAACATGCAGGTAATAAATAATGGGCGTAGGGCTTATTCCCAAGCAACAATGCACCAAATGCGGTCACCTTAGCACAACGTTAAAATCAAAAATCAACTGAAATTTGAGAAAAGAAAATACAAATTCTGACTTTATTATATCATTGTTTGATAACTTGATAGTTTGTCAGAAATGTGTTGTATATTGAGTTTCAAAATGCACAAAATATAAAAATATTCGTTTTCAAAATGAACAAGCACCTGTAAAAATTTGTAATCCTGCGAAAGGTTTGGTCCTCAGCACCAATCCCTTAACTTGTTGATTTACCTTTGTGTGTGTTTGAGTTCTAAGAATTATTTACTAATCTTTTAACTTCTCACAAACAGTTCATCTGTACTTTCAATATCTATTTTGAAGACTTGATTGTACAATATTGGACAGCTACTCTAAACAAAAATGTTTGTTAAGACTAAGCACAAACCAACCAAAAGAATGTTTCACAAAATTCATAAATATATTTGAATGCACACCCATTCTCGGAAATTAAATGTACCTGAGTAAATTTTAAACGGATTAACAATGCTTGGTTTTCAGTTTTTGCAGAATTAAAACATCACAAACGTTAGTTAAAATAATATTTCATATTCATTCCACAAAGAACTTTTTCTTAGGCAAATGTGAACCTGCAAATTACAGGCAATAATAAATACTATATATTATTTAGACTTAGAATTTGTCAACAGGTATTATAACTGGAAATCTGCGATACCAATGTGCGGAAAGTCACGAAGGATTTACTAATGATATGAAAAAAATATTGTAATACTCTTTAATACGCGTAGTTACACATTTGGTTAAAGCTTCAAAAAAGAACAAGGTACTTCGGTAACCCTGCATGTATACACTCCTACAAGAAACCTTTCAGCTCAGTTAAGCCGGATTACGAGCTTTATGTTTTTATAAATTTTCTGAAGAACATATAAAAGCTAATCCGGATGGAAATACTAAAGTAGGTTTTATGACATTTTTAGCTTATAAGGTACACAACGTAAGCGATCCATTGTCGTCACATATGCCCAATATATATTCAATGACATTACGAGTCCGCCCAAATTAGAGGTTAATACTCAAAGTATAATACAACAATTAGTCTTGCACAAAACGTTTCCTAAAAACACGCACATATCTTAAGGAACTCTTATGTCATAAAACCAATTTTGAGGTGCTAAGTTGTGTTTTGTGTTCACTGAAAAATAGTTCAATTAAGTATGTACATTTGAAAAAAATATTCAGTAGACCAAAAGAGAGCAAGTGAGACTTGACTTCATAATTGATTTCTTGGAACTAATTCCACTATGCACATTACTTTGAAATACAGCTCTGAAAATTCAGTAAAGTCTTTTTTATAAAAAGTACCTTAAATGTTCAACTCAGCAAATGTGTTAGGTTTGTCTTGTGGTTCGTTACTAAATCCGCATATTTTGTTGCTTGTGAATTCAATGTGTTGATCGTATTATGCAGGCTGGTTAATTTTTGTGCAACACCTGCAATACGAGCTTCAGTTTGGAGAAAATATTCTAAAAAACCTTTTCGTGGTAATTATTGAAGGTTAAAAATATAGCTCAGTTTATATCGAAGTGTTCAGTAAATTGAGCCGTCGCCTGACATTAGATAAATATTGCTTACTGTCATTTTTAGGATATAAAATTTGGTGCTTCTAATCAATTGTCGGTTGCCAGGAAGACAGCACAAATCTCTGTATTACAAACACACTTATGTAACTTGATAAAATATTTATTGCATAAGTGCAGAGACTTGTGTTTCTAAAGTTTCGTCATTGCAAACAAATCTCAACTTCACCATGTCGCGCAAAAAATTTAAGTCTAATCAGAAAACACAGTCCCACAAACTAGCACGTAAACAATTTAGGCATCCTTTTGAAACTTTTCCCGAAGAGGTAAGTTTTTGTAAGCGTTAAAGTTTATTATCCATTTTAGATTGAAGCCTTTAAGCTTACTAGATTACACTAGCTGAAATTTAATTGCAAAATGATTTTGTTTTAGATTTGGGAAATAATATTGGATATTTTAGGGGACAAGGAGAGCATGTACAATGTGCTACTAGCAAACAAGGTTCTTAGTAATTCTTTTCATTCAAAGAAAACGTCGTTGCTTGCTGAAATGGTGCGGTGCTTTTATTAACAAAGCAATATAAAAAGCAATTTATTTGTATATAAACATAACGTATCAATTATTAATGGTTAAATTAAAAAATCAACAGGTTTTTCCAAAATTGCTTCCAATGTTCTCAAACTCCGGTAAAGCAATTTTACCATGCCGCTTGGTTTCCAAAGACTGGTACAAAGCCGTGAACAGTTGTTTAAAATCTCAAATGGTTTTACGACCACGTAATTTGAGGGAAATACTTCAACGCGTGCAATATTTTTGTGGTGACAGTGATGGATTTGGTACAAGGATTTATGGCGCTCCATGTGTTTTACTCCGGGATCCAAAGGATATAGTGAGATTTCACAATGAAACTTTCGCTAGCAGTGACAATGCGCTCAGTTTATATTCCATAAATCTTTTACGAAATGAGCCTGATGATTACACGAACGACGAGAAACGTGCTGCCCAATTAAACGCCGAAGAGTTTTTGAATTGTACTTGGGATCTCCTAAAGTCTTATGGTAGATATGTACACGAACTGAATATTGACTTTGGTTTGTTTTTCCCTCAACAAATTGAAAACGCTTACGAAACTGTTAGAAAGATATTCCAATGTTTAGAATTTGCGACAAATGCACGTGCAATTGGTGTTGGTTTTCATGTTGATAAAACATTTATCCCGCATTGTGACATAAGTAAACTTATCCGAAACTACAAATGGTGCTGCCAACTGACTAGCTTACAGAGCCTAAACATTCTTGAAGGAACATGTGTAGCCGCCAAGGAAATATTACATTTTATAAAAAGATTTTGCAGACACAGCACAATTAAAAGTTTCGGAATTCCATTGAGATATTGGAGTCCTAATTACGCAATCTATATGCCGCACCTCACTGAACTGTTCATAGATGGGGCAATATCCAGTAACTATAAAAAATTGCCAAAGTTACTGAAAAACTTATGTGATTTACGGTTACGAGTTTTGAGATTCTTACCTTCTCTTGACCAGCCTTTGTGTTTATCACAACTTCTTCAAGGCATACAAAATTCAAATATTTTGGAATTGGAGATAATGAACTTCAACGAAAAAATGATTCGTACAATGCCTTTAGATATAAAGCTTAATTCAGTTCCAGACATACAGTTTTTAGCTTTGTTTGCTGACAAAAGCATATGCTACAAATTCTTGAAACTATTACCACAACTTAAGAGTTTAGTTATTTATCAGAATCAAAACATGAACAAACAAGATGAAAAACTGTCTTTAAAAGTTGCATAACCGACTGTTGCGAGTTGCATTTACAACAAAAGCAATTCAAGTTTTATTGACTTGTGCAGAATGCATCCAAATTTTGCAACGCTTCAGATCTTTCAAAGGAATGAAACGTAAAAAACCGTTAGAAAATGTAAAGGCAGTACTCAATGTGCTTCAAATTAAATTGTTCGAGATTTAATTCTAAAAATTTGACCAAATATGATTAAATTATGCACGATGATTTTAGAGGCAAAAGTTTAATCTATGTTCACAATGTTATCATGACAAGTTTTCATTTTAACCTTATCTTTTTGTAAGTATTGTACAGTCGTCCACACAAAAGTGTTTTGTAATTTATAAATACTTTTTCCGTATTCTAACAAGATACCGAACTAATAAAATATAATAAAAAGCGTGCAAAAACAGGAAATCTGGGTTCAAATTTAAATTTATTCTTTTTCCAGGAATTACATGGGTAAACGTTCATAAAGATTACGATTCATGTATTCAATATTCTAATTCAGTTTTCACTGGTTTTGGTTTTTCCACACATTCGTTTCGTTGAAAGACAGAATGCTTGTGGAAAATTGAGCCTGTTCATGTAACATCATTGAACCCCTTTTATTTGATAGATGGCTTATAGTAGGCTAAGGGTGAAGCCAACACGGGCCTCGAGTTTGGAGGACTCTAAACAAGACAAAAATTAGCACAATTAAGGAAAAATTCTAGAAAATTTGCGAGTAATACAGTAGATTAGATCCAAAAATTAAATTTATCAGCATAACATGTTGTAATCATATCGGCGAAAAACAAATGGCCAGCTGTTACTTTAACGTCTGAATTGAACATTTGCCAACTATGTATGTACCGGATCAACTTGCATTGTTTATTTTTTCTATCTTTCTATCTGTCTAATTCATAAATGAACATTTTACGCCCTTTTTAATGGGAAACTCCTGGTTAACAAATTTTTTCAACTACAATACTAAATAAGTTACGATTTATGAAGACAATTCTTCACCAATATATCTGTTACCAGAAACTGAATTATTAAGCGAATTACTAAAAGTTAATTTTCTATCACATTCTTCAACCAGATCTTGAACAAATTATTGAATCGCACTCATACAGCTTGTGTAATTTTCATAATACGCATTAAAATTTTGAGTGCGAAAAAGTTCAGTTGGATCCTTGAAGTAAACCAACTAATCTGAAGGCTTTAAATCATAACATTTTACATTGCACATACACGCCATGAAAAACATAAGAGTTACCAAAGCTAAAAATACCTGTTGGGCTGATGAGCTCTGCCGAAATAAATGCAACAAAAAATACCGATTGTTTGAATTTATATGCCTTTACATGCTTCCATGACAGTTGGTTTGGTGCAGCTTGATATTTATTTAACATGCTCATGAACCAGACACAGTTAAACATATTTAATATATGGTGAGTAAATGGGTACTCCTAGGATTTGCTTGTTAAAGATTATCAAAAACTGGATACCCTGAAAAATATTATCATATCAGGACATTCAGACATTTTGATAGCCTTTTTAAATTAACAACAAAACTTTAGTTAAAAAATGAGTAAAAATGCATATAAAAGAAAAAGTTTAAACATAATATTTTCAACATAATCAAATTCAGGTAACAAAGCCAAAGTTTTGTATTTGTAATGTTCTAAAAAATAAATCGTATTCATGAAATAGTAAATGCTGGTATGCACAGAAAATATTTTTCAAACCAGAAAAAACATATTATAAAACCTTTATGAAATTATCTTTTGTAATTAAACGATTTACATGATTTTACATATTGTGCAAACGCTTCATATGCCTTTTAATATACTCCTGGCGCGTCAGCTTTTTGTTGCAAACATTACATTTGAAAACCCATCCCATGTGTTTTTGGGTGTGCCTTTTTAATTCTTCTGAATTGAAGAAGCTATCACCACATGTAGAGCACTTGTACGGTTTTTCACCCAAATGTCTTTGCAAATGTAACCTCAGAGAAGCTTTGGTTTTGAATGTATTCTCACACAAATCACACTGATAATTTTGTTTCTCGGAGTGTCTTCGCAGTATGTGATCTGTTAAATTGCTCTTCGTAGCAAAACATTTCTCGCACAAGGAGCAATCAAACGGTTTTTCGGTTGTGTGTATAAAAATGTGGCTATGAAGATGTGTCATATTTCGAGAACGATAGTCACAAAAGACGCAAACGAAACATTTGGTGGATTCTCCTGAAACAAAAAAGTAATCATTTTACAACTCTCAGAAATGATGCAATAACACAGTTTGATCTAACATCAAACAACAACAATTTTCCATGATAAATTCTCCGATGGTCATTCAAACCTGATGTACATGAAAACTTCTGGTAACACACCTGGCAGCTGTAGGGTTTTTCACCAGTGTGACACCTCATATGCGCTGTTAGATTCCCGCTCCACGAAAAACGCTTGTCACAAATTGAGCATTCGAATGGCCGCTTGCCCGTGTGAATGAATACATGGCTTTTTAAGTTACCCCTTGATCCAAATGTCTTTTCACAATGGTCACACTTGAAAGGTCGTTGGTTCTCATGAACTGTGCTTACGTGGAGGCCTAAATGAGACTTGCTTGTAAACTGCTTGTCGCAGATGTTACACTTGTAAGGTTTTTCTTTTGTGTGTACACACATATGACGCTGAAGTTTACTCAAAAATTGTGCTTTAAATTCACAAATATTGCACTTGTATTCAGCTTTGAACATTTTGGAGATCTATGACATGCAGGTACTCAGTAGATGTCCGTGGAATATATTATCATGCGTTAGTGAACACACTTAACAATTTATTACAGTACTCAAGTTGTGAATAAATAACGATTTCAATAAAAAATAGTTTTTCGAATTTTATAGACCAGCGTGTAAAAATAATGTAAACAACAGATTTCTAAAACGTTTTACACTGCTGCTTTTTTACAGTGAGAACAATAATACAGAGAAGCTCAGCCCGCTTGAAAACAAATACGTTTTCAACAAGTGTGCCCGTGTTTTTTTAATTGTAGCTGTTTTAGTGGTATACTGTTTATGCTAGCTGTTGGCATTCTATCTGCAGCATATTTGTGGTAATATTGCACGCCCGATATTTAGTATTTTTCTGAATAAACGTGTTTCAAACCATCAAGACCAAAAATGCACACAATGTATTGTTGGCTTTTGCATTTATTACGAATCTGGTACTCAAATTTTAATCCTCTTTACCCAAAAAGAGTTTCGTACCAAATGCCCAATTCTTAAGTTGCTGCTAAATAATGCAAAACGAAGTAATGCCTAATTGAAAAAAATAAAAACTCGTACTACAAAGTTCTTGAAAGCTAAAGTACAAGCCATTTAGTTAGTGGCAGTATTAACAAGAGTTGCTTACTGCACTTTATTTCAACTCCTAACAAACATACTCATGTGCCAAAAAATGGAAAAGTACTTAAAGGGTAAATATTAAGCATTTTGCCGTATTCATAGAAGGTAATGTTAAGAAGTAGCATTATTGCTCACATGCAAAAATGTTTCAGTACGTGAATTTGTATATTAGTTGTTCATTCTGTATGCTTACATACAGGGTCGGAAAAGTGCACGTAAAAAGCCTTCCTTCCTTTCTCAGAATTAGGGATTAAAAATAAAACTCACCAAAAATCCATGGAAAGCTTCCGAAAAGCCGATAAATTAGGTGGACAACAAATGAACTTAAAACTTTACATATAAAATATTAGAAGTACCTAGTATCTTTATACGGCAGCACCTTATTTTACCTGTTTTAAAATGCCAGTAAAATGTAAACCAGCATGTTTCTGAGAACATCCATACTGATTAGGCTGATATCGGAATACACCACAAGATAAAAAAAACTCGCGGATACGGTTCTGCATGAATAACGCCTTGGACGTCGAAGCTATAAGAGGATTAAAATTCGCAGAAAGGTTGCAACCAGCTCACTGAGTGGTAGAAAATGATCACCTAATACACATTGTATGTGACCTTTACTGTGTACTAGTACCTATATGTACAGCTCCACTGAAAGTAGTTGTTTAAAGTCGGCTAGAACTTAAATACTAGTCATTTGACAGAAAGTTTTCTTCATATCAACGTAGTTTTATAATTTTTGTTAGAACAGAAACATTATATACGACTTCATAACAAATAAAAAAGTTCTAGTAGATTTAACCACATTTTAAACCAGTAAGTTTAACAAGCCATAAGAGTACTAGTAATATTTATTGGGTACTAAATTCTCTTATAACTTTTAAAAGGATACCCAAACCAAGGCATGGATTTCCGGAACTGCTTTCATAGACTGGCACTGACACCAGTGTTTCCAGAGGAGGTAACCTTACAATACTTTTCCCGCAATCTTTTACTCTGACTCTGATTAAATCTAATCCAAACAAAACTAAACTTTAAATCAAGCTGAATGTATGCTAACTGAATTTTTTTAAAAGTTATGGGGACTTATCTTGGACAAGCTGTGTAGTCCAGACGACTTTCAAAACCTTTTGAACTCTATTCCCAACTTGTGCAACAGTTTCAACCAGTTAAAATTTTGCAAATATTTTGGAAAAGTAAGACTAACTCAAAACTTATGAATGTTATTGCGCAGTAATATTAAAAGCGTTTTAATAAATCATCGTTTTTCTTATCGTAGGTTTTTCCGATTGTTTTGAGAAATACACTGTTCCACGGAACTGAGGTTGTGAAGTGCCGCTTAGTGTGTAAATTATGGCGTAGTGAGATTGACCACTATTTAGAAGCAAACCATGCAGCGTTGCAGCCATACGTAAATGATTCCTCTTCAGTGCTTAAAGTGACCCAAATTGATTTAGAAAACGGTATTGCAAATCGACCAACTATTTTTTTACGAACAGCAGACGAAATTAAGTCGCTAAGAAAGGCTGTAAACCAAAATTCAAGAAATGCTTTGGTAGGTCGAGCAGTTAATTTTTTGATAAGTGACGCTGAAAACTTTGAAGTTTTGGATCCATATGAATACCAGATTTTGTCTACTGACTTTATCTCTGCTACTCATTCCTTCCTTAGAAAGTTTGGACGTCTGATACGTTGCGCAACTTTGGATTTTGGATCTTTGAACCATAACCACTATTCACTTCCGTACCAAAATTTTGCGAAAGTTGTTCAGTGCTTACTATATCTTTCCAATGCACACTCAATAACGTTAAATCTGGAATTGATAGACGATACTGAGTTTGCGAAAAAATATGAAAGAATTTTAACTAAAAAGCTTCAGCCCAGAATACTTCCACACCTTCAAGAATTTCAGTTGCTTTCAGCTTCCACAATTTCTGAATCGACCTTCCAATGTTTGCTAAAATGTGTTTTCAATCAAGCAAACATAATCTCTTTTGGCCTACCTTTGTTATTGTGGACATCAGAATATAACATTTTCTTAAAGAATTTGACGGTTTTAGTGATTGATGCAGAATCGTATTGGGGTTACAATAAGTTGCTAAAATTACTTGATAATATGAACTGCGAGAACTTGAAGAGACTGAAAGTGGTACCTTGCAGAGGAAAAAGGTTTTCATTAAACATTCTAAATTTACTCAAGCATTTACAATCCAGTAACGTAAAATACTTGGACATTGCAAATTCTAAACCATGTATGAACGTAAGCGTACCAAAGTTTACAAGTGAAAGGCTTTTTGTAGGTAATAGCATTGAGTCTGTTAGTTTATATGACAAGCCTGGTAACTGCTACAAATTCCTTTATTTTTTGCCAATGCTTCAACATCTTCAAATCCACGCCCATATATTTCCGGATCTAATTTACGGTGAATCTATTACTACTTGCAAAACTTTAACCGAAGTTGTACGAGAATACATTTACTCAGGTAAAGTTAGTCATAAGATTTCCATTTGGGATGTTTTACTAAACTTGAGAATTTTGACCATTATTTGTCAAGACGTTAGCGTGTTGCAATTTTTCAGAGAATGCAAAAATCAATGTTTTGTAAAAAGGATGTAATTTATATCGCCATCATAACATTTGAATAATAAAACAGTTTTGGTTAACTATTATAAATGCTCGCTGCAAAAATTGTAAGTATGCAAAATTACCTACTAGAAAATCATGGCTGAAGGCTATCTTACGCTCACTTCTGCATTCGTAGTGGATCAAATTTAGGTTCCATTAGGCAAGATATATTAGCAATTGTAATTAGCTGATAGTAACTCATAATCTGACAAAGATAATCTGATAGCGTAAAGGATAGAAGGGTCTTAGTATATTTACTACTAACAAACTTACTATGTTGCTATAATTTTTTAGGCATTTCAAACAAATCACAGTTACTTGCAACATGTTGGTTATAGAAGCGGTTGTAAAACGTTGAGCTACTATTTCCAGCCTCGAAGTAGATACAAGTACGAACCGTAATTAGAAAGATTGGATTAGTTAATTAGTAGTACCAATAAGCATTACGACGTTAATGTTTTGAGTTCAAATAAAATCGGCTTGGATTCTTCGGAATCTGATTACAATTTGTTATATACGAAATAATTAATTATAAGAAATTGGAGCATTTACATTTGGAGCACTTGTATTCACCCAAATGATTTTGCGGATGTATTAGGAAAAAACAACGATTATTGAAAGTCTTTTCGCAAATTACATATGCACAGTCGATCACCAAAGTGTCTATGCTTGATGTGAGACTTTAAGAATTCCTTCAATGGAAACGCTTTGTTACAAAACGGACAACAAAACGGTTTTTCGTTTGTGTTTGAATATGGGGTTGAAGATTTTCCAATTGTCGGAACGATTTTTCATAGAAAATACAAGCAAATGGTTCGACCGCTTTGTCTCAAAACCATCATACAAATCGTATTTAAAACATTTACGGACCTCTCCAGAATATAATTTAAGTTTCCATTTACCGTGAAGTTAACGATGTGATGACAGGCCTGATAATTGGGAGAACTTTTGGCTACCAACATTGCAGTCGTAAGGTTTTTCACCTGTGTGAGCAGTAAGAGACCCACATTGTGCAAAGCCTTTGTCACAATTGGAACTTTAGTATGGATTTTCTCCTCTATGTACACTTGTCCGTATATTTAGCTTATCCATTTGCTTGAATCCAAATTTCTACTTACAATGTTCACATTTGAAGGGTCTTTGGTTTTGGTAAACCCTGCTAATGTGATGGCCTAAATTAGTTTTCCTTGAAAACGTCTTGTTGCAGATGTTTCAGATTCTATTCCTTCCTTTCCCGCTACTATTTATATGACAGATATATATTAATTGGTCGTGGAACATTCAATATTTCACATCTAATTTATTGAAACTCAAGAGAAGATGCTCCACATTCATCACAATGTCACAAGATTTTCAAGTAATGCATCTAAGTACGCAATGAAAGTAGCGGTAACAATGACTACCTTGAGGTTATGGGTAAAAAAAGCACGAGTCGAGAAGTCAAAATTTATTTGGTGCAAAATATTTTAAATAGAAAACAAGAAACTTTATTATCAACGATTCATCTCTGATTAATTCCCATCTGCACCCCAAGATTGTCGCACATGCTGCAGTAAATGTTTTAGTTGCTAGTGACAATTATTACTCTTAAACTCGGCGCTCTTATATTCATATCGATGAATCGCATACGAGAAGCCATATGTGCATGAAAAAATAAAAACAAAAAAGCCCTAAGTGCACGCAAGTTTAAAATAAAAAAGGCCATATGTGCTTGCCAGAATTTCATGCAAAAGGCCTTTTGGGGAAAACTGCGATGCCTAAATAAGTTAGTAGAGCATACAATTTCCTACATTTGGATGTCTGCATCATCAGGTGCTGATGTTGTTTGCGGGAGAAATTATTTGTGCAAAACGACAATGCATTGCACGGTTGGCATTGTCATTCATCTTGTAGAGATGATAAAATAGGAAAGAATTAGCATTTTTGGTCGGTTTTTTTGGAGAATGACGGCCAAACCGCTTATGGATTAGGATAAGAAAGTTCGAAAATGTTCAATTAAAGTGATATTTTTTGGTAAAGATGACTTCACCAAACCCTGCATGGGTCAGTTTAGACATGGACACGTTAAATCGTGCTTTACTCAAAAGTCCGTAATTTGCAGATAAGGCTTTCTGTCGCGGCCGCTTGCGTGCACATAAGGCCTTTCTGTTTTTAAACTGGCATGCAGTTAGGGCTTTTTTGTTTTTATTTTGCCAAGCATTTACGGCTTCTCGTATGCGATGCAACCCATCGATATAGCAAACGAAATGGCAATAGTCCAGAAAATTTTCAAATGTATAACATATCAATTAAAAAAGGTGAGCTTTTGATTACAGTTATAATAGTTCAGACTTAAAACTGCTAAAAAATCAAAAAACCGTAACAAACAGCATAGTTTAGTTGATACAAAGACTTTTACAACAGAAAATATTATTATTTCATCCAAAGAATAAGCCTAATACATTGTTCTAGATTATTTACAGTTTGATCTACACAATTTTTAAAATCCTAAAATTTATACTATATAATAATAATAATATAATTAATTACGCAAAAGTATAGTCTTACACTATACTGTATTGAAAATTGTATCCACAATTTGATTTATAAAATGCACAGATCTGAAATGTTATAAATTGCATATTCGCTTCATACATGTTAAAAGTTTCTTTGTCCGTCAGATTTTTGAACCTGTGTTCCACTTGAGCACTTCTTCGTATGCTTCTGTGTATGAAGTTTTAGCTCATGTGTGCTAACAAATCTCTCGTTGCAAGTAGAACACTTGGAGGTTTTTTCTCCCAAATGCCTCTGCAAATGTATTCGTAAACAATCTCGTGTTTTGAATGCCTTTTTACACAAACCACAATTGTGATTTCGGTTATCAGAATGCTCAAGATTGAAGTGACGTTCTAAATGATGCTTTACGGTAAAACTATCATCGCACGAAAGACAGAAAAATGGTTTTTCTTTTGTGTGAGTAAAGAAGTGACGTTGTAGTGCGATCAAATTTTGAAATCGGGAATCGCAAGAAACGCAAACGAAGTGTTTTACTTGTTTCTCTGTACAAGAAAAATAAATACATTTAAGCAGGACAATTTGAGCAATACTTTTTTTGAAAGTTTGTTGGAAAATAAGGACTTAAATTGCTTACCATGAAGACGTTTCCGATGCTGCAGTAGGCCAGATAAGTGGGAAAACTACTGGCTACAATTCTGACAGCTGTAAGGTTTTTCGCCTGTATGACATGTCATGTGAGGGTTAAGTTGTCCCATCCGTGCAACGGTTTTGTCACAAATTGAACAATGGTATGGTTTTTCTCCTGTATGCACAATTGAATGAATATTTAACTCACTCTTGGATCCAAATTTTTTCTCACAATGCTCGCAATTAAAATGTCGTCGGTTCTCATGAACTCTGTTAATGTGACGGTTGAAATTTCCCCTGGTTGAAAACCCTTTGTTACAGATACTACATTTATAGGGTTTCTCTATTGTATGCACTTTCAAATGATTCTTGAAATGACTCACGCGTTTTGTTTTATATTCACAAAAACTGCATTTGAGCTCTGCTTTGGTCATTTTTTAACCAATTTTTGAAATACGTATTCGTTAAGTGTTAACAGAATTTGTCTGCAAACAATTGTGCACATAAATTAAAATGCTTAGCTTGACAGTATTCTGGGCAATTTTGTAACATAAAACCCCGTACCATGTAAATACCATGGAAAATATGCTAATATTTCATAAAAGGACGCTAGGTGCCTTAAGGTACACTTGGATTTTTTGGTAAAATGACGACATTTTGGGGTAAATTTGCAACGTTTAACGACTTTAGATAGCTTGTAGATTAAAAACGAGTAAGAACTAATGCATAATACAACCACAGTATTCAAGATTTGGTTGGCGGTGTACCACTCCGTGTGCCGACCATTGCTTGGACCGTCATAAAAATTACTTAACATACCGAAATTTTGCTAAATTCATATTTTTCCAAAACTTTTCTTGGGTTAGGACTGCTGGAAGTTGCTTTCATCAAAAATGTCGAAACCGAGTTTATATTACAACTTTTGTTATAAAAACTGCAGTTCTAATGCTTGATTTTATAATTTCCGAACAGTCCAGTTTTCAGGATATTTTCAAACTTTTGCGTTTTCTTCAAAAGTAGTAACCGGGATTTCGTGACACTTTGGGAATATATTAGGGCTTAGTTCATGAACAAACTCCAATATTTGGTTTATCATTCAAATGCTTTATACTGGCTTGGTGGACAAATGTTTTCAAATATACACGTGATTTTATAATTTTCGTACAGACCTTAGTTACTTGTCCAGCGTATAATAACTTTTTCAGGGATTGGGCATTAACAACTGCTACACTGCTGTTACCTTTTATCAAAAGAATACAAAAAGTCGACCAAGCTTGTTTACTGGTAAACAATTCTTACCATGTGTCTTCACACCGCATATGCAAACTGCCAGTATTTTATTCTCAGTACATTTTAGTTGTACATGGTCATATTATGCACATGCTTATATGAGCAAAAAAAGATTTTAGGTCACCATAAAACTAGTTGCGCACAATTCGAAGTAGCCCTAGAAGTTGATACCATTAACGTGTTCAAAATTTAATCTTCTTAACCCAAAAAGTGTTTTTTGACGAACTTCCAACTACGTACGTACACAACTAGTACGAAAAATGTCTTGCAACAAAACTAGTCAACAAGATTGGAGCAATTGTGTAAAGCTGTTTACTTCGAGTATCTTCTCAGAAAAATGCTCCATATCGCTACTCACGACCAAAATCGTAGGTTCGTTGAATTTAATTTTTTAATCCGCTTATCTTATTTTGAACGTGTCGCTAGTTTTGGAGCTTACCCGTAGTTACATATGAACTTAGAACATGCTATTACCGGAAGACCTACAAATATTTTTGCATTATACAAGTTTTGGTGTACACTTCAAGCATTTCTTTTCTCCTCCATTGAATGATATGTATGTATATTTTAGATAAAACTATGTGTTTAAATGTACTTTCAGTATGCAGGTTTTTGTTCATCACCACTTTGGGTACTTTTCTCTGGACTCGTTTTTAATTTTTCCAAGAAGTCTATTGTTCTCAGATCTAAAACCAAGTTATCTATCGTTAGAAAAATATAGCAGGCTACGTGACAGCAGTACTTCCGTCTATGGTAGTAGCTAACAAGAGGTTACATGGCGTCGTCTAACACAAAATTTATAGATTAAACTTCATATATACCTACTTTGTGTACATTTTATTCAGCTTTGCAATGAAAAGTTTCAGCTTGAGTAGATCATGCTATAATTGATGTGTATTTCGGGGTACTAACATTAGAAAATAGCAAAGTTCCGATTCTGGAACAGTTGACAATCCATGTAGCACTTTTAAAGTTTTCAAAATGTAAATGTCATTATAAAGGTTATAAAGGTAAAGGTCAGGAAAGTAAGAAAACATGCAACATGCGCATAAGAACGCACGTAGCCGCACAAAGCCAATTCCTAGCAACTCACACACAGCCTTGCTCAGTTGATTTAATGTTGCAGACCGACACGAGGATAGTATGTTTATTTTTTGTTGCAATTTGTAGTATCCTCAAAAATTAAAATTGTGTTCATGAACTATGTCCATGATTTGTTAACGTTGTATATTTCAATAAAATTCAACAATGCTTATTTTTTATGTAAGCGATAGTTTTGCACCTGGTTAACACTATTATTCAAGCAAGTTTAATGCGCTCATTTACTCTCCTGCGTGGATAAACATAGTCATAAATAATATGATCAGTAGAAATACATATTGGTAGTACGGTATTTATTGTAACAAAGTCAGTTTTATATTGCGGCCAGTCTGTAAAATTTGGTATCATCAGATTTAATTGCTACAACGGAAGTACTGAAAAACTTGCATAAATAGAACATGATTAGTTTCATACATTAACCTGTATTGCAGCAATTCATTGTAAATGTGTACCATCAAATCAAGCCGTCATAATCCAAAGAGATTGAATAAACCTGCTAGTGCTATGAGATTTTTGTTGAACAAATGCACGTCACCCATTCGAAGAATATATTGGCACTTTGTAGATAAAATGCTATCCTTAGATTTTAAGGTTTGGTTCCATATACTCAAGCAGAGTAATTTCCAAGAAATGTAAGAAACTTCTTAGCTCAGCTTTGTGGTATTGTGCTATTCAGTTCTACCAGTTTGGATGTTTTTACACAATATGTACTATGTTAAGGAACATTGGGGCATGATGGGTGAAAATATAATATATGTAAAACCTTTTGGTGTTAAGCGGATTAAAGTTTAAACACGCTAAAACCACTACGAATAGAAACGGGTACCTTGCGATTTTCAGTCGTACAAAAGTTGCTCCTTTTCAACAATATCGTCCTCACTTTCAAAGAAAACGTAGCATGGAATGGATTGTTAGAATTTTTGGTTGGTTATAGTTATCGCATATAAGAACATTCTAATGAAGTTTAGGATTTTTTACTAACCTGTTAAAAATTTTGTGAATATATTTTGCCTTGTAGCGAAAATATTATTCCTCAATTTATAATTTATTAGTGCTCCTGTGAATTCAAAAATGGCGAAACCGGGAAAACTTGCCTGCACCATTTGTGATTACAAAGCAAAGAATTTAAGTATTATTAGGTGTCATATGCAAATGCACACAAAGGAAAAACCTTTCCAGTGTAACGTGTGCTGTAAACCGTTTGCGACAAAGACTAATTTAGGCCGCCACATTGGCACAGTTCATGAGAACCAACGACCTTTCAAGTGTGACCATTGTGAAAAGAAATTTGGTTTAAAGAATGCACTAAAAAATCATGTCTTCTTGCACACAGGCGAACGACCATTCCAATGTTCAATTTGTGAAAAGCGTTTTTCACAGAAACGGAATCTTACAATGCATATGACCTGTCACACAGGTGAAAAACCCTATAGCTGCAACGTCTGCGGCCAAAAATTTTCAAAGATGTCAAGCATGAGTCGCCATAAGAGAACTTTTCATGGTAAGTTTAGATCAAGCTGCGTTGTTGCTTTAGTATTGTTGCGAGTTGTAATATGATAGTATTTTATTACAGAAAAATCCACCAAGTGTTTCACGTGCGTCTTTTGTGGCCATCGTTCTCAAAATTTGGCATATCTTCATAGCCACATTTTCATGCACACAACCGAAAAACCTTTTGATTGTTCGTTATGCAAGAATTCTTTTGCTCAAAAGAACAACTTATCAGCTCACATCAAGAACAAGCATTCTGAAAATCCAAGCTTTCCGTGTGGTTTGTGTGAGAAGACATTGAAAACCAAAGATTGTTTAGCGGAACATCTGAGAAAGCATTTGGGTGAAAAGCCCTACAAGTGCTCTACATGTGGTGATCGATTCTTCAATTCACAAGACTTAAAAAGGCACACTCAAAAACATACAGGAGCAATTTTCAAATGTACTTTTTGTAACAAAAAGCTAACGCGCCAGATTTATCTCAAAGGGCATATGAAGCGTTTGCACAATATGTAAAATTATGGAATTCTCCAATTTTCAAAAGCTTGTCCCAGTTTTCTGCATAATAAAAGATATTTTGTTTGTACATATGCTCTGGCTGTTTCATGAAAGCGATTCGATGTTTAAAAGCAAAAAGGATAAAATATTTGGCTTGGATACTATGAGTTTGGTAATATGGTAAGGTTTATATGAAATTTTGTTTGCTTGTAAGTAGATTTATTTGTTTTTTTTTAATTCCATGTGGTTGTTGATTTGGAGGTAGGTTATTACCACTTGAATTCTCTTATGCTCTTGAATGATAATCGAGCATTTAATAAAGGACTTAAAATTGTAATTCTAGAAAATAAAAGTTTTGGATTTTTTGTTCATTGTTAACACAAGAATTTTGCAAGTACCGGTTTATTCACCACATGCCTCACAAAAATTGTGATTGAAGCATTTAAAAAGCATATACCGTATTTATTCGATTTATACCCCCGGCTAAAATTTCAAATTTGACATCTCAAAGGAGGGTATAATTCGAGGGGGGTCATAAATCGAGGGGGGCCAACATTTCAAACTTGATGGTACATTTTGGAAGGTTGATGATAATTAACATTAAATTGTTCAGTTATAGCTTCGTTAAAATGTATTTTAGTATAATTAATTGTGTCAAACGTATTGACAATGATTATTAGATTTATAAAACTCAATATAAAAGTGAATATTTTTGTTTACGTTTGTATCAAAAGTGATAGGGGGCTATAAACCGAGGGGGGCTTAAATTTCAAATTTCTCCTCTCAAAGGAGGGTATAATTCGAGGGGGGTTATAAATCGAGCGAGGGGTATAAATCGAATAAATACGGTAAATTCAAATATGCGATATTTTTCGTTGCCATTACTTGGCATAGGTTCTCAGCCCACTAGATATCTTTAGTTTTGCAGTTTAGGTTGACATTTTAAAATGTTTTTATTTAAAGCCTTTAGTTTCATTTGTTTAATTCAAAGGCTCAAATGAACATTTTATGCTCAAAGTTTGAATGAATAGTATGCAAGCCTGACTTGATTTAAATATATTGGCCAAAAATCATTAGCTTTTAGGAATCCGTTTAATAATTCAGTTTTAAACAGTTAAAAAATGTGCTAATAAGGAGTTACCCAGCAAAGAAGACGTACAATAATCATTTATGAATTAGGTTGATAGAAGATAGTATTGATATACAGATATACATAGACAGCTATCAATTTTTCTATTTAAAGAGGATTATAAAGTACACATAGATGAACACGCAACTTCAGAGAATACATATCGGTACATTTTAACACATATAGTCTCCATATACATGCTTTCCTTCATTATTTAATTCAGAGGTTTTTATTCCTAATGTTTCAACATAAGTATTTGCATACACTTTCGCATTGTACCTTCTCTTCCATACCCAAGTTGATGTAAGAAGTTCTATCACGTAGACTAATTGTCTTAAATGAACTAACCTGAAACCCGAAACCCTTGTTGCTGTTTTCTGAATAGATTTTATTTTATTTAAACAAATTGTACGTCAACTAATTTCCTCACTATTGCTCTAAAGCTCACATGTTGAAAGTACCTGACAACCAAATATTTTGAGACCCAGCAAAATTAGTAAGTAATCCTTGCGCCACCGCGACTTTCTTGTTTCACACTAAGTTTATGTAGCAAGTTGAGCATTGAAAGTTACAGACGAACAGTTTAAGGGATTAAAATTTAAACAGGTACATTATCTTTAAAAAACCAACTAGTCGTACATTTTTTGCGTTTTGTGCTTCAATGCGGTGAAACCCTTCTAGTGACAGATAACTTGGCCGAATACAATCAGGCGAGACACATTAAAAATCAGTTTGCAATAAGCAAAACTTGTCAATTTCTCTGCTCCAAAGTTAAAGAATGAAGTGCAACATGAACCAAGATTTGTCAAAATCGGTGACGCCCTTTGCTTAACAAAGCAACCAAGTAAAAGTTGTTCGAAACATTAGTTGGCAGTTTAAATTATCAGTTTGGAGTTATAAGACGTTGACATAGTTATTTCCGAATTCGCAACATTTTGTAATTTTTAATGCTAATTCAAAGCTTGAAGATCCTGGGCATTTTGATTTGTTTGCAATATTGATTGACACTGCAAACTCACTCATCAAAACTCTGTTAACTGTATTGACAAAGACTTCAAAAATGACCAAAGTCGAGCACAAATGCAGTATCTGTGAATATAAATCTGAATTTCCGAGTGCACTCAAGTGCCATATGAGAGTGCACACAAAGGAAAAACCTTACCAGTGTAACATCTGCAGAAAAAGGTTTTCAACAATGTCGAACCTATAGTATCACATTAGAACAGTTCATGAGAACAACCGACCTTTCAATTGTGGACACTGTGAGAAGAAATTTGCATCAAAGCATGATCTAAACACTCACACAAGATTCAACACAGGAGAAAAACCATACCTGTGTTCAATTTGCGAGAAACGCTTTTCACGGAATGGGGATCTCACTACACACTTGAGAAGTCATACTGGCGAAAAACCTTACAGATGTTCAATTTGTAGTCAAACATTTTCGCGATCATCAGCCTTATCTACTCACCGGGAACGTTTTCATGGTAAGAACTTTCTACAGTAACTATTTTTAAAACAAATTTGCAAGAAAGTATTACATTTTTACCACAATTTACGTTCAACGTTGTACAGAAAAACAAGCCAAATCCTTCGGCTGCGTTTTTTGTGATTCCCGATTTCAAAGGTTGACCATTCTACGAAGCCACATTTTTGTTCACACAAAAGGAAAGCCGTTTTGGTGTCTCTCATGCGATAAAAGTTTTGCTCTCAAGGGAAATCTAAAAGGTCACATCGAACATAAGCACTCGAATGGCGGACATCACAAATGTAGTTTGTGTAAAAAAACATTGAAAACAGTAGCTTCCCTACGACAACATTTGCAAAGGCATTTGGGTGAAAAGTCTTACAAGTGCTCTTTATGTAATGAGAGCTTCAACAATGCTTCATACCTATGCAGCCATAGCAGGAAACATCGGTGAGAAGGTTTTAAATGTGATATTTGCGGTTGAGAACTATGTAAGTAAGGATAGTCTCAAAGAACACGTGAACCGTTTACACGTACTGTGAAGAATTAATAGTAAAATCGCTTATAATGCTTAAAATTACTAAATTTGATGTCTTGTTAACAAAGCTGTGCTACTCATTTCTGTTTAAGCGATTTAAAAGATTTGAATAATAGACATGCCAACATGTGGCAGGCTTAAAAACACATACACGAACTATGAACTTTGATTGGGAGTTACCTGTGGTATTTAGCAATTTATGATGTATTGTACAACTTTTTAAAATTGTATAAACATATTTTAACAACGTGTTGTTGTCTCTCCTTAAAATTCAATTTACAGATATTCAATACCATTAAAATAAACCGGGAAGTTTTAACCAATTAGTTTGAATTGTAATTAGCATCACAATTCAAGTCTTTAAATTAATGTAAATATTATATAATGCTTCAGTATTTGGATCATCGTGTGGCCAGTCCGGTGCCGAGTAGTCAGGGGGCTCAGTGGCAACCTTTGTATACCTATAGGAATAGCTCGATGCATGGAGAGAGTGATAAGGACAACCAGCAACAGTTTGTTTAGCAAGAGGGTGTACACCACGAAGAAGAGGGGTAAGGGAGGGGGAGAAGAGGACGGGGAGAAGAGGACGGGGAGGAAAAGAGGGTGAGCAAGTTGGGGATATGGATTTGGATGGGAATTAAAGAGAAGAAGAAAGAAGAAAGAGTAGTAGTTTAAATGAGAAGTTGGTCAACTTATTTACTTTTGTTCAGCTTTTTACAATTTGCAAGTGTACAAAATACATTGTAACAGCGATGCGGATGATGTAATTGTACGCATAAAGCGTATGATTTTGCTGCGAAGAAAGGATAATTGTACATGCGTTTTTTAGGATTTTTACATGAGTGGATGCGTGTACATGAGTAAGTTAATTGTAATTACTAATGTGTTTTTTAAAAACTTGAGCATAATCAAAAGCAAAATATTGTTGTATAAGTTGACGAATGTTTGTCTTGTATCCATTAATGTTTGATCTTTTGTAAATTTTGTAAATGCATTTATGACTGTATGTTTGCGTAATACGAGGTTGTCGGTCTGGTTGTTTCTGTGAAAACGGAATAAAAATGTACAGAGTTTGTAAAAAGGGAAGAATTCTGAGTTTGGTAGCGATTATGTTTATTTTAAAGTTGTTTAAAAAAAAAACAAGTTTATATTTTAAAATCAAAATTACTTGGAATCATTTTTTAGAATCTAGTTCGAGAGGCTCCATGTATCGGGTCACGCAATGCCCCAGTAATAAAGGAGGTTCGGTTGGAGTTTAATTTTCATTTTAGATTCGAGTTTTCTGCTTTATAAGCTGCATTAAAGCATTCTAAAATTCATGCTTGACGAATTTCCCTTAAATTTCAGTTTTCACGATTTACAGAACCTTTCTACTTATTATTCATCCAGAACAATAATTTTTTAAAAGCACTAAAGAGTTCGGGTTAACATTTTTTATTACCTTGTAGTTTATTTAATCAGAACGAAGCTATTTGCCCAGGCTAGAATCATAGCTTGCAGGTTTTGTACAACTTTAGCTTTGTTCTGAACTTCGTTAAAGATTTACCAGATTGCCGTGTAATCTTTGAACCTGCTTGAACATAGTGGGAAAGGATAAAATTATGGTATTTAGTAAAAAAAAGTATTTGACATTAAGCTGAACTGAGTGGAATTGCGAAATACTATTGCTAAGAAAAGGTACTTGTGAATACTCCAAAAGGCTTGCGTACAATACAACGAATCAGTATCATGATTTAAATTAATCAGCGTACCATGCTTAAATCAAATCGACAACAAAGGAAAGGGTCAGTTCTTCATTCAATGGCAGGATTGAAAATTTGGCTACTAAGTAAGCACCGGATGATCTTGCCTTCCACATGCTTTTTCAAGTTTTAATATTACGCACGGTATTTAGTCAAGGTTTGGTTAAAAAAAAGTGATTTTGTAATCATGGAATGTCATTGTGGAATAAGCCCAGAAACTGCTTCACATTTTTGACAATGTCGAGATGATGGTCACGTAAATGTAAGTAATGCATTTAAATAAACAAGTCAACTCTTCATTTTATTTTGAAGTTGTAACGCCGTAATAATACCACTTACCATGAAAAATTTGACGATATGAGTATAAAAATTATTAGCTTGATTTCTTCAGATTCTTAACAAAGATTTACTATATACTAAATGCATTTCAGTAAAACACACAAGACTTTAACATCAAACAAAAAATCCTAAACTATTCCCCATATGCATCCCATCAACTAAAAAGTGTTTCATAGTAGCAAAAAACAAAGATTATTTTAATGTGAAATTTTCAATTAAACGTGGTTGGCATTTGAATGCATATACATTGGATAATGCTATGAACTACTTCAAAAATAGCAATAATTTGCAACAAGCACTACATTTAAATTGAAACACAAATTCCTAAATTATACACAATTATCTAAGAAAAAATTATTACGAAGCACGACACAGGGTACAATAATTTTCATCAGCAATTCTATATGTATAAATATTTATTTTCCAAAATTTTACATATTTATTTTGTTGTCGCTCAATGTGTGTATGACTCTTTTTAGTGTCATTTTGTTTCCGTCCCTATTACATTTAAGGCCTTTCCTCTGTGATTCTGTGAGTGCATTTTAAGCTCATATAGGTGGAAAAACCTCTCATTGCAGGTAGAGCACCTTTACGGCTTTTCGCCCAAATGCCTTTGCAGATGTTTTTGTAAGTAACCTTGAGTTTTAAATGCCTTATCACACAAATTGCATTTATGCTGACGGTCATCAGAGTGCAGAGTGACATGTTAAAGTACCCTTTTCAGCAAAACTTCTATCGCAGGAAAGACAGAAAAACGGTTTTTCTTTTGTGTGAACAAGAACATGACGTTTTAGTGTGGTCAAACGTTGAAATTTAGAATCACAAAAAACGCAATCGAAGGATTCTGCTTGGTCCTCTGTAAACCGTTGAAATAAATTTTCATCAAATATGTATTACCTTTATTGAAAATTTATAGGAATATAGGGATTGGAAATTTATACCACGAAAACGTTTTCGGTGCCTCAATAGGCTTGATAGTTGGGAAAATTTCTGATTACAAATCTGACAGCTGTTAGGCTTTTCGCCAGTATGACTTATGTGTGCAGTAAGATCCCATTTCTGCGAAAAGCGCTTGTCACAAATTAAACATTGGTATGGTTTCTCTCCTGTGTGCACCCTTGTGTGAAGATTTACCGCACGCTTTGATCCGAATTTTTTCTCACAATGCTCACATCTGAGAGGTCGATGGTTCTCATGAACTGTGCTATTGTGACGTTCTAGATTTCCCTTGGTTGAAAACTGTTTGGTGCAGATTAAACACTTGTAAGGTTTCTCTCTTGAGTGCACTAGCATGTGTGTCTGAAGGTTACCCAAGCCATCTCCTGTAAACTCACAAATGCTGCACATGTATTTCTTTTTTGGCATTTCTAAACTGTCAGACACAAACTATTTACAGGATTTGTAGAATGAGAATCTTGCGGAAAAACTAAAATATTTCATTTTGTTATTCGCTCCTGATGAGGGTCCTTGAAAAAGTACCGAAACGTTGAGCAATAAAAAAACCACGTTCACTCGTTGTTTCCCTTTTATAATTTTTTAAAAATATTTCTGTTTAATCTTTAAGTCATTTCATTGTAATTCTTCTAAGTTAAAACTTAAAGAACCTAAGGCAAACGTCAGATATGTTTTAAATTATGTTAAACCTAATGAATTTACGAACAGTAACTATACCAGCAACACATTGCTTAGACATAATAAAACAATTACTTAAAATTTTAATTTGTTGGGGAGAAGGAAGTCAATTGACATTCTTGTCTTTAATATGTCTTGATGTTGGTACACAACTGTGTTTATGCGTTAAACCACAAAGCACGTGCCTTTACAGGTGTAGTTGCATTTTTACGTGCACAGTAGAATTAAAATTTTCACATACTAATCCGCTTAATCCCAGAATAGTTTCACCCGAAACGTTCAATGCTTAACTTGGTGCATTACTGGGCAGCACTTACACGTTGTGCGTGGAACTCACAAACAGTGCATGCAAACTTTCACATTTTTGTCATATTTCAATGATAGTTTCTTATAAAACAGTGTTTTACTAATTTTTATATTGTTAGCACGACTTGCAGACAACACCTACTAATTACGAAATGATCTGCCAGTAAATATTTGAGTGCATGGGTGCTGCGGCTACCAGGAAACGTTCGTTAGCACATACCGAGCTGTTAGCACACTGTTATCACGTATTATAACGAGCGTGTAAAAAGTCACGTAGGATTTACCAATGTTTAAAAATAATAATGCAATACCATATCGTAAATATATTAATACATTTTGTTAAAGTTATAAAATGGAACATAGTACTTTCTACAACAGTGTATGCATATGCAAAAACAAAAAAGCATTTAGCTCTATGAAGCCCGATTACAAGCTTCACCTTATACTATATATCTGAAGAACATAAAAGTTAACCCGCATGGGAATTCCATACAAGGTTTTACGATAGTTTTGAGCTTATAATGTGCAATACTCAACCGACCCATTGTCACATAAGCCCACCGCATACCCATTGACATTGCAGGTTCACCCAATTTGAGGGTCATACGGACAGTAAACCAAAACAATTATTCCTGCACTAGCCTTTTCTTAAAAACATGCACGTTGATGGAATTTTAATTTCGTAAAACCAATTTTGGGGTGTTAATTTTGTAAAGGTGTGCTTTGTATTCACTGCACAATAAGTTTTAAGTTAAGTATTTGTAATTTGTAACTGTCCGTGTATAAATCAAAACTATCTTTTATCATTCTAATTCATAAGTGAATATTTTCAAACTTCTTTGCTGGGTATCTCCTGTTAAACATATTTTTCTCAACTACAAAAATTATGATTAAGGTACGATTTTTGAAAGAAATTCTTTACCAATATATGTGTATACAGAAACTCAGTTATAATGCGGATTACTAAAAATAATTTTTGTTCCATCACACATTCCTCGACCAAGTCTTCAACAAATTACTGAATTAGTCTTATACATATCGTGTCGCTTGAGTATTATTCAATCAAAATTTGAACAATAAAAAGTTCAGTTGGGTCAAGAAGTAAACAAATTAAACTAATAACTTCGAATCGTAATATTTTACAAGGTACATACATAGGTTGCAAAACATAAACATTACCAACACTAAAAATACCTGATAGGTTGACAAGCTCTGCAAAAGAAAGTGCAACAAAAAATACCTGCTTTGGTTTTATAAGTTTTTACATGCTTGTACTATGACGGTTGTGCTTCCAAATAACAACGAAACTTTATTTCAAAAAGGCTTAAAAATATATACAAAGAACAAAAGTTACGCACAATCTTTGCCAAATTATCGAACTTAGGGTATCCAAGCAAAAGTATTCTTTTCGCAATGTTCTAAAAAACGAATCATTTTCATGATAGTCAATGGTTGTACCTATTTATGCACACAAATTATACTTCACATATACGGAAAACTGGTTTTAATACAGAATGAACTTTTGTAAATAGAAGAATTTAATAATATTACGTATTGTGCAAACGCTTTATATGCCTTTTAAGATTATCAAGACGCGACAGATATTTGTTGCAAAAATTACATTTGAAAACTTTACCAGTGTGTTTTTGGTTGTGCGTTTTTAAGTCACGTGAATTGAGGAAGCTATCACCACATGTAGCGCACTTGTAGGGTTTTTCACCCAAATGCCATTGCAGATGTCTCCTTAAACTAGATCTGGTTTTGAATGCCTTCTTACACAAATCGCACTGAAAACTTCGTTCATCAGAATGTCTTCGCCTGGTGTGATCTGTTAAGTTGCTCTTTGTAGCAAAACTTTTCTCGCATAACGAGCAATCAAAAGGTTTTTCGGTTGTGTGGAGAAAAGTGTGGCTATGAAGTTCTGCCATTCTTAAAAAACGATAGTCACAGAAGACGCAAACGAAACATTTGGTGGATTCTCCTGTAATAAAAAATATTCAATTTTAAACTCCCAAAATGAAGCGATACCACAGCTTGATCTGAGCTTACCATGATTAGTTCTCATGTGTGAATTTATGCCTGACGTAGTTGGAAACGTTTGGTCACAAATATTGCAGCTATAGGGTTTTTCACCAGTATGACAGGTCATATGCGCTGTAAGACTCCATCTGTGCAAAAAACGCTTGTCACAAATTAAACATTGGAATGGCCGCTCGCCAGGCATGAATGAATACATGGCTTTTTAGGTCACCCCTAGATGCAAATTTCTTTTTACAATGGTCACATTTGCTCTGCTGCTGCTCTGCATTGGTTGTCATGTACTCTGCTTATGTGGTGTCTTACAATCACCTTGCTTGCAAACGGCTTCCTGCAGATGTTACATTTGTAAGGTGTTTCCTTTGTGTGCACTTTCATATGACGGCTAACCTTACTTAAACTCGTTGCTTTATAATCACAAATTGTGCAGGCAACTTCTCCCGGTTTTGCCATATTTGTATTCACAGGCGCACTTATAAATTATAAATGGATGAGTAATATATTAGATAGAAGGCAAAATCTATTCACAAAAAATTTAACAGGTTAGCAAAAAATCGTAAACTTCATTTAATTGTACTTATATGCGATTATTATAACCAACAAGAAATTTTAACGATCCATTTAATGCTACATCTTGTTTCAAAATGAGAATAATATTGCTTAAAGGGGACATTTTGTAGGACTGAAAGTCGCAAAGTACCCGTTTCTATTTGTAGTGGAGTTTTCGTGTTAAAACTTTAATCCGATTAACACCAGAAGGTTTTACATACGTTTCCACTCATCATGCGTAAGAAAAATGATACTCAAGGACAAACTTAAAAACTCCTTACATGAAATGTAAACCCTTGAATGGGAATTGCCTCCAGTGTTTATCGATGCATGATACATAGTTCAAATGTTTTTTATATTATATTTTAAAACACTTTTTAAAACCGTTGTGAAATTTCGTCTTTCAAAACAAATTTAAAGATATTCAAAACCATGTACATTGAAATTTTACACAAATAGTATAAATTGTAGCTAGCATAATTTTAAAAATATGTGAACTGTGAGTTGTGTACTGATTAAATGTTGAAACCTATTCAAAATAAAGTATGTACAAGGTCCTGTTGTTTTGTTTAAAGGAACCAATTATAAATGTATTCAAAATAATGCATATCTAGTTCTTGATTTTACTTGTTACAGGTGTGAAGCTTAAAGTGTTCATTTCATTTTTTTGTGCATTAATGATGATTGCTGTTAACATGCCTGTATTCTGCTGTTTGTTAATAGATTTGAATAAAACTCTTCTGTATATTGCAAACATATTGACGGCACTTTTGTAACAGTTAAATTTCGATTATTTGGTTTACTGTTAACCACTTTATTTTAAATCTATTTAAATTCAGATTTAAAAAAATACATCAAAACGACAAAGGCAGGGAATTAGTGCTTTACTTTACATCTAATGAAGCATAAATATTTGGCATGATAAGACAGAAATTTGCTGGATGTAAATAATATTTTGATTGTATGTATTATATTATACCACTGCAAAATTTATCAGTTCATTTGGAAATTCGTTTAAATCATAGAACGCCTGCATGCTATCAATGGTTTTCAAAGCTGTCATAAATTGTTACCCATATTTTTAGGAATAGCGTTTAGCATTCATTATTTATTATGATTAGCGTTACACATATATAAAAGCGTTTACGCAGCAAACGAAGCAATTTTTAAAAACCTACCCTACCCTACCCTGTTAATCGGATTAAACCCTGCACACGTAGATTCAATTTCTGTGAATATATTAATGTGCATTCTAATACCTTAATTTTCCGCATGGCGTGAAACCTTCATATAGTCCATCGTGCTTTCTCTATGCAAACAATCCAATCCGTGAGTACGCACGAACTGTTAGTGAGACCCAGCAAGAACTGCATATATTAGTTTATAAACGTTCTTGCAGCCATTAAATACATATACATCTCTGTATTTCTTCACTTCAGACACTAAGTTTACCATTGTTGGATCATAATGGTTATGTTTCAAGTACTTTTGCTCCACGACTTTACAATTATAATTTAACCAATCACACATTGAATACTCAAAATGAAAACTGTTCGAGGATAATCGGATTAAAAGTTTCACACGTACATAATATTCCGAGAACACATTCAAACACTTTATGAGTCCAAATGGTTTTAAGACGTTTTAGGATCATGCTAAGCTATATTCTCATGCATTTTTGAAGTATCAAATCAACGTAGTACAACCGATTTTATTGCCAGGATAGTGTACCTTTCTACTATGCGCTATTAAGTATTTTGTACCATCGCATTGTGGTACTCACAGTACCATTTGATATGCAAAACTTTTGCAGTTTGTGTCCAGCAACGTTGTAGGATTACTATAGAATCTTCTGTAAAGTAACAAGCAGACGCATTGAAAATCAGTCTGCAATAGGGAAGACTACTTTGCATTAATGCTTCGAATTTTTTCCAAAAGGTAAAGGATTTTAGGAAACCTATAATTTTTGTAGTTGCCTTAGCTAAATTAATATTTGGTATTGATAAATATAGCTGTTTAAGCGCTTCTACTTAGGCGCCGTTCTTAAAATTCCGTGCTCCTCTGGTTGACAATAAACACTAAACAGCCCAACATGTCTGCAAGTTCAAAAATGTGCAATCCAGATTACAAGTGCATTTTTTGTGAGTTGAAAGCAAAAAGCCTCAGTCACCTTCAGTGCCACATCAGAGTACATACAAATGAAAAGCCCTACAAGTGTGATTACTGTCACAAGCCGTTCACAAGGAAATCAGATTTAGACCTCCACATGAACAGAGTTCATTTAAATCAACGACATTTCAAATGTGAGCACTGCGAAAACAAATTCGGATCCAAGCAACATTTAAAATATCACACGAGACTACACACAGGAGAAAAGCCACACCATTGTTCAATTTGTGACAAATGCTTTTCGCAGAAAGGAGCTCTTAATAGACACATGGCAAGTCATACAGGCGAAAAACATTACAGCTGTCAGAGTTGTAATCAGAAATTTTCCCACTCATCATCCGTAATAAAACACCGGAAACGCTTTCATGGTAAAAATTTGCTATCTGTACTTTTTAAATATATTTTGAAAAAAGTAATACATTTGTTGTTGAAATTTTCTTTAAACTTGTTACAGAGTATCAATTAGAATCCTATGATTGCGTTTTTTGTGACGGCCGATTTCCAAATTTGGACAAATTGCAAAGCCACATTTTTATTCACACAAGCGAAAAACCTTTCAGCTGCCTTTCATGCGAAAAAAGTTTTGCACACAAGATTAATTTAAAGGTTCACATCAAATCTAAGCACTCTGATGACCGTAATCACAAGTGCAGTTTGTGTGAAAAGACACTGAAAACAGGAGCTACCTTACGATTACATTTGCAAAGACACTTGGGTGAAAAACTTCACAAATGCTCTATTTGCAATGAAAGCTTTTTCAACAATCAGGAGCTGAACATGCATTCACAGAAGCATACAGGAAAGCTTTTCAAGTGCAAAATTTGCGGACGAGAAATGACACGCAAGCATAGTGTAAAAGTACACATGAAACGAATACACAATATGTAAAATATTATAACTTTCAAAACATTGCACAACAAAATGTAGATACCAATACCGATTCCATATACCGCGTTTTACGTTTGGCTATGATTGTACAATAAATATACTTACTCTAAGGTTTTTGTTTGAATTAAGCTATGCTGCTTGGTAGTGGAGGAGATTTGTAATTGTGATGGGCTAAATGTAAATGTAGTCAAACGCTAACTTTTTCTTTTTGAAATGCATCACTCTTAAAAGTAACTCTCCATTATTTATTTTTTATTCGCTATATTATTAACGGTTTTCAGTTTATTAAGTTGTTTAAAAATTTGCATTATCAACTAATAACACCACATTAATGTAAGGTGTGAGTAGATGAAGGGTTGCATGTGGGTAGATATTTGAGATTAATGTTTGTAATTAAAGTTTCTTTTTTCTTGTTTTAAAATATGTTTGGACATTTTATTTTTATTGAGTATCAGCAGACACTGAACTGCTACTCATGTGGTCATGGTCACTGGTACTTTTATCACGTAACAGGTTCGTTTCGCATCTTGAGGATAAACTAGGAAGATGTGTTAAATGCTGGATTAGTTTCAGACCGGGCGCTGTACCAAGGTGTCAAGCTGAACTTCCACGTGTAAGATGAAAGGTCATGAGAGTCGTTGCTATTGATTGTGGTCGGAAGCTGTCTACTAGCGTGGACACATTTTTTTTGTTTTTGATTAATATGGTTTTAACGTTGCCATGATCATCAATTACTAAAACCCATCTTGTCTTTTTTAAATGCGTATCGTTATGCTTAGCTTGCAACGCCATTTTCATCTCAAGTTTAGTCAGATAAAACCTAGTATAAGAAAATCAACAGAGTTCGTACAGCATATTTATTCTGTTAGCAAACCAAATCAGTGCTTAAGTCAACGCGATAAAACGAACACTCTATTGATTATGCGGTTTTTGCAACATATTAGTGAAACAGGAATGGATTATTCAATACCTAGCTATTTCTAGTTTTTGTAAGCCCTGACAAGTTGTCCTAACATATCAATACAAATAGCTATTTATATACCGTTTCAGTTTCCTAATCCTTGCAAAAGTAATGTTGTATTGTATTTGCTATGAATATTTAGGTAGTGTGCTTTTCTGAGAAGCTAATTCTTAGTGCCTCTGGCAGCATTGTAAGGTTGCTGCGTAATCTCTGCATCTCCCTGAATATTTCTATGCACAAATTTTAGTAAGAAAAGATAAAATTATGGGTACCTACCAACCTACGTTTACTTTCCTTTCTTTGCATGCGCCAATCAATTCCTTTGTTTTTTCAGCAGATTATAAGTTCATATATTTAGGAGATTTATAGCGGTTGCGGAAACACTCGGAATCTGTAACGCCACCGTTTGATTCCAGGTACTTTTTAACATAAGCGGATTAACATGCGAATTTGAGGAAACCTGTAATTCAGGGTTTCTGAGAAGACACACGGGTCAACCTAGGTAATTGGATTAAAATTCTAACACGTACACAGTATTCTGAGAATGTGTTCAAACACACAATTATGTCCAAATGGTTTAAAAACTCTTTACATGGTACATGTCTCTACTACACGGACACTCAAATGCATTTTGTTGATAGCAGTTTAACGTTGTACAAAAGACAAACAAGCTGCAAGATATGTACCTGTATAAATTTTGTAACACTGCAGCAATTTTTATACAAAATTTATGTATTTTGTTCAGCAACCTTGTACGCTTTGAGTGCTCACTTCTATATAGTAGCAGAAAAGCGCATCAGTTTGCAATAAGCAAGACTTGTCTGCAATAACGTTCAAAATTTGAAACATTAGCTTAAATATAACTTTCTAGATATCTATAGTTTTTTGTTTTAGTTTGTAATTTATTTGTTCATTTTTATAGTTCATAAAACTGATGAATTATTGTTACGTGTTTTGAATTTTGTGCTCTGCTGCTTAGCAATAAATTCTGTAAACGCTTGTAAAATACGATTAAGTTCGGAAGCTCAAAAATGTCCAATACTGACTACACATGCAGCATTTGTGAGTATAAAGCACAATCCAAGAGTATACTCAAGCGCCATATAAGAGTGCATACAAAAGAAAGGCCTTACAAACGTGATATTTGCAACTATCGGTTTACACGCAAATCTCATTTAGGCAATCACATTAGCAGAGTTCATCAAAACCAACGACCCTTCAAATGTGAACACTGTGAAAAGAAATTCGGATCCAAGTATCATTTAAACAGTCACACAAGAATACACACAGGCGAAAAACCATTCCCCTGTTCAATATGTGACAGAAACTTCACACATAAGGCAAATCTTACTTCCCACATGAGATGTCATACAGGCGAAAAACCGTACAGCTGCAATGTTTGTAGTCAACAGTTTTCCCAATCATCAAGCTTGTCATCTCACATCAAACTTCACGGTAAGCCTAAATAAATAAAAATTGTAATTAAAAATCAAGGATCTATTTTAAAAATTATATATGATGACTTTCAGATAAAACCGGTAGAGACTTTAGCTGTGTGTTCTGCAACAAGACATCTAAAACTCTGAAAGATCTTCAAAGTCACATTTTTATTCACACACGCGAAAAGCCTTTTGATTGTTTTTCGTGTGACAGAAGCTTTTCAAATAAGGTATCTTTGGCATCCCACATCATTTATAAACATTCTGGTGAACGTCCTTACGATTGCAATTTATGCGCAAAGGCTTTCAAGACTAAAAAATGCTTACGGGTACATTTGCAAAAACATTTGGGTGAAAAATCTTACAAGTGTTTTATATGTAATGAGGGTTTTGTCAATGCGCGTGAACTAAGTAACCATAACCGGAAACACAACGAAAAAGTGTTTGGATGCAACATTTGCAAAAAAGAACTGACGACAAAGAGTAGTCTTGAACGACACACGAAGCGTCTACACAAGCCGTAAAGGTCTACCAATATAACTTAACACTGTAATGTAATATAATCTGTATACAAAACAACTGTGTGGCCTGACTCCATTCAAATCGTTTTTAAGATTAAAAAAAACCACATCTAAAATTCTGGGGCTATTGTGTAAAAATATATATTGTAATTTTAACCCAATTTAACACATATTGTTTAAAGCATGTTTAAATGAAATCAAAACACATTTATTTTGCAAAATATTTACGAGAAAAAATACAGCAAAAAATAATTTTTTTATTTACTAGACAAGCGTCAAGTCTGTTTTATGATTTATGATTCAAAATAATCATTGTTGTTTTCCATCAAAACATGCAAAGCTACAAATTGCTCCCAACAGTAACATGTATTACGTGCCTAAAATATATTGACGCTTCATTATTTCATTCGGTAAGTTGAGTTTCGCCAAAAAAGCTAAAGCATAGACATTCAGATCCAATCATAAAAACAGGCTCTAGTTCAGGTTCGTGTAGTCGTCAAACACTTTCGTTAGATTAAAATGAGCAATGCTATTGCACAAAAAATCAATCCATGTGACATTTTTCTTAAACTCTTAAAATTCGAAATTGCTTTGCATTTTATTCATTTAATAAATTATGCTGCTTCCGAAGCACTGCTTACTGTAATTTTTTAACCTGTAAATACAAGTCATTTTTTAGAGTAAGAACATTCAGCTAAATCCGCTCCACACGGATAATATATAATTTTCGTACTCATAATATCATCTGTTCATTGTTTAAACTTTTGAGGTTTGTGTTATTCACGTATATAACCCATGATATGAAGCTGTAAACATGGACAAATATTACATTTTCAATGACATCTTCATAAAATTGCAATATTACAAAAATATTTTTAAGTAACTCATTGATTCACATGCTTTTAGTCGATTTACGCGACTAAAGCATTATTTTTTCAGAATGAAAACCTAGTATTGAGAGGGTTGAAACTTCTTTTTGTGCATTATCTAGAATGTGCACCTCTGGGCATGTGAATATGTACTTTCTTCCATGCAAACACTATGCACAATTGTTTATCAAAATATACTACCTTAAATTCTTACATTGCTCAAATTTCAATGGGCATTTCTGCATTGTACCTTTTACTCTACGGCCACCTGTTTGTAAAAATTTCGTCACGTAGCCTAATCCTCCTATTTGAGCAAACCTGCTAGGTTTGTTGCCGATAATCCAACCAAACATTTTTCCAAGAAAAATCCCACGTATACCAAAAATTTTAGTATTGTTCAAGGATATTTACATGTATGCAACACAAATAAACTTTTAAGCAAAACCTGTTTTTGGTTAAGCGGATTATTACTTGTTTTGGTAAATGCCACTGCAAGTACCTGTAACACTTTTTCAGATTCTGTACATTCTAAGTTTCAGAAGAATATATTGTTAATGACTGGACATAAGATGACCAAGCATTAAAAGTAAACACATACAATTTATTTTACTGCAAAGATCACAAAAGCTTCAGGAATTTACTCTGTAACATACTAGTGAAATGACAAAATGAAATTGGGTGCACACTAAGAAAGTATCCATCTTCCCTCTATTAGAAGACGACCGTACAAATGTTACGACACTTAAAAGGTTTGTTATATATCAGTTTGAAGTTTCAATTCGTTTATAGAATTCTTTAGAAATTGCAACACTCTGGCAATTTTAAAAACTAAACCCCGGTTTTCAGGACTTTAGAAATTCTACTAATTATAAAGCTTTTGTGTACAATTGTTTGACAAACAATTCGGCTAACACTCTACCAATACCTGTTTATCGGAGAGTACAAAAATGCACTGCACCGCACAAATGCAGTATCAGTGAGAGTGGAGTGTGTATGTGTATTTGTTTTTAAAATTGTCATTTATTTCCTGTTTCCGTATTGTACTTACGTTTTTCAACTTTGTGCAAAACTGCTTACCAGAATATTCCACAAACCTTTCTGATAACCTGCTTGATTTAGATCTCCAAAATGTTCAAATCTGAACACAACTGCAGTATCTGTGACTTTAAAGCTCAATTTCCAAGTGCACTGAAGCGTCATATTATGAGAGTACACACAAAAGAAAAACCTTACAAGTGTAACATCTGCCACAAGCCGTTTACAAACCAGGCTCACCTAAAGCGCCACATAAGCACAGTTCATAAGAACCAACGACCTTTCAAATGTGACCATTGTGAAAAGAAATTTGGATCAAGGAGCAACTTAAAAAGTCATGTAATCATTCACACGGGCGAGCGGCCATTCCAATGTTTGATTTGTGACCAGCGTTTTTCGCACAACGGCAGCCTTACAGCGCATATGACCTGTCACACTGGTGAGAAACCCTATAGCTGCAAAGTGTGTGACCAAAAGTTTTCAACTGTAACATGTCTAAATTCACATAGAAAATTTACTCATGGTAAGTGTACATTAACATGTTTTATTCTTCAGTTTTGGAAGTTGTAAATGATAAATTTTAAAAAATATTTTAGGACAATCCACCAAGTATTTCTTTTGCGTTTTTTGTGGGTTTCGTTCTCGAAATATGCCAGATCTTCATAGCCACATTCTTATTCACACAACCGAAAAACCTTTTGATTGCTCCTTGTGCGAGAAAGGTTATGCTTCTAAAAACGCTCTAACAACCCACATCAAACTTAAACATTCTAAGGAACAAAGCTTTCAGTGTGATTTGTGTGTGAAGGCATTCAAAGCCAGATATAATTTAACGAGGCACATGAAAAGGCATTTGGGTGAAAAACCTTACAAGTGCTCAACATGTGGTGAAAGATTCTTCAATTCACAAGGCCTAAAACGGCACACCCAAAAACACACGGGAGAAGTTTTCAAATGTAATTTTTGCAACAAAGGGCTGACGCGCAAGGATAATCTGAAAGTGCATATGAAGTGCTGTCACAATATGTAGAATTATGAAACTCTTCTATTAACCAATGCTTACCCCATACTACTATTACTTGTCGGCGTAATTGAAAGATATTTTGTGTACATCTACGAGTGACTGTCTCATGAAATCAAGCCATTTTAAAAACATTACAAATAAAAACTTGGCTTGGGTACCTTGAATTTGATAAGGTGGCGAATAGAGATTACGTATAATTTTGTTTGTTTCAAAGTTTCATTTGTTTTTGTAATAAAGTTTGGTTGTTAATTACGCTGCAGATTATTACCACATAAAATGTCAGAAAGCTTTTACATGATAGTCAAGTGTTTAATTAAAGAATTTAAGTTAGTAAAGCTAGGACTTATAAGGTGTCGCTTTATTTAATAATTTTGCATGAGAAGTTCCAAAATACTATTTCTTTCATCCGATATTTAGCAGCGTTCGATCTAGTAGCATATTTAATAAATATTAAGCTGCACCGCAACGGCTGTCATGGAAGCATATTTTGTATTCATTCATGTTTTTGTTTCTAATAAATCAAAGGCAAAGTATAATTTTTGTAGCCTGTTCATCGCAAAAACGAAACGCAATCTAATTTAAATCATCAAGGAATCATTTCAAAGTTAAAATATTATTAAAAGCGAAACAATATCAATAATACTGAGAACTTCAAATGTTTAGTTCTGTAATTACAGCTTATTTCACCTTATTTTTTACCAGTGTCTGGTTAAGTACATTTATTTCTCAACTCGTTGCAATTTAGCAGATGCATTTAGTACTTTCAGCGATTATTTCTTCATCCAGAAACTTTCCGCTGCATTAAGTACACCAATCAGAAGGTCAAAGTCCATAAAATCAAAACAAAAAGAAAATCATTTGAATATAATCTTCGCATGAGTTGTTCAAATAAAGCTTAAACCTGATCTGTGTGTATACTCAAACAAAAAAACGGTTGCGTGCATACAGGTACATTTGCAATGAAAGTTTCTGGCCGTCGCTACTACCGTCTGCTGTTGTCAAAGCTTTTAATATTCCATGTTTATCCTAATCTATCATATTTTTAGTGTTTTGGATGAAGATACCACAATAGAAGGAAGATGAAAGTTGACAAGATTGTTAGTTCATTAGACATTTTACAGGCGTTTAAATGCATGTAAAGGTTGCGTATTTTTCTAAATACCCAGTACTATTGCTTCCCTATCTTATTATTGTTCACATCAAAGACAACGTTGAACAATTTTTGATTTAGAAAATTCACGCTTAGTACTTTCCGTTCTACGTTCGAAATTTTAGAATTTACTCGTATTTTCAGTTGTAGACCGTTTTTAGGATTTACAGCAAAAAGTAAATTATAGCATAGTTGGTTATTAATAATCCGCCTAAAAGGTTTAAATATATGTGAGTATGGCTACTTGACTGGTGTATTTTTCACCAAATCTGCTTTGAATCTGAATTGAAAGTATTAAGAGGAAGCATGTGTTGAGACCTACTCCTAATGTTGAGTACCTAATATGGAAAACGTTTGGAGTTAATCGGGTTAAAACCCATTCATATCCTTATGAATGCATTCATGTGTGCTCTAACACCTTTTATTTCCAACTGCATTGTGTTTGCTGTATGCATAGATACGTATGCCTTTGTTAATAGCGGTTCACCATATGGATGTTTTATCCAACGGTAGGCAAGCGAGTCGAGTACTGTACGTTACAACATATAAAAACTACCCGTAGATTTTGAGAATATTGTTTTTCAATGTAGAACATGTTCAATGAAACACAAAAAATACACTTAGCATTCAGTTTGTACTTAGAAACGTTCACTGTCTACACTTATTACTAAACCGCTTTCTTGCAGACGAAAAACTGAAACTCAGTGCACAAGAAGCAGAAGGATTATTGTTCCGAATTGAAAAGTGGAAAAAAACAACAAGTAATTTTAAAAATCTACTGTTTTTAAGCCTAAGTTTTATATTTTAATTTAGGTGTTAATTAAAGTTGTTTTTTCAAGACAAAAGCACATCTGCTTCGTAACAACTTTAATATTGTGCACTGTTGTTTGACAAGAAGTTCAGTGAGCACCAAATAACTACTTACGTGTTCATCAATATAAAAATGTCTAAAGCAGAGCACAAATGCAGTATTTGTGAGTTTAGAGGCAATTTTATGTATGCACTGCAGCGTCATATGAGAGCACACACGAAAGAAAAACCTTTCAAATGTGATATATGCAAGAAAGGGTTTTCTAACAGCAGTGATGTAAGTCGTCACATTAAAAGAGTTCATGACAACCGACGACCATCCACATGTGAGCATTGTGAGAAGACATTTAAGTCAAATGGAGATTTAAAAAGGCACACAAGAGTGCACACAGGTGAAAAACTATACCATTGTTCAATTTGTGACAAGCGGTTTTCGGAAAAATGCAATCTCATTAAGCATATAACATATCATACTGGCGAAAAACCTTACAGCTGTCACTTTTGTAATCAGAAGTTTTCTTACCTATCAAGCGTTTGGTCGCATCGGAGAAATGTTCATGGTAAGAATTTACTTGTTTAAATTTGCAAACATTTTTTAAAGAATAATATTTCATGTTTACCCAATTTCATTTTTTGCTGTACAGAAGAACGCGCAAATTGTTTCTGTTGTGTATTTTGTGATTTCCAATTCCCAACTTTACCCAAACTAAAGCAGCACATTTTTGTCCACACAAAAGAAAAACCATTTTGGTGTCTTGCATGCGACCAAAGTTATGCTACTAAGGATAGTTTGAAAAATCACGTCGATCACATGCATTCTGATGGTCGGCAACACCAATGCAAATTGTGTGAGAAGGTATTCAAAACCCAATCGTATCTGAGACAACATCTACAAAGACATTTAGGTGAAAAACTACACAGATGCTCTATCTGCACTGAGAGCTTTGTAACCACTCAGGAACTACATAGGCATACACAGACACATGGAGGAAGATATTTCAAATGTAATATTTGTGGAAAAGAACTGACACGCAAAGACGGTTTGAAACAACACATGAAACGACTACATAATAATATTTAAAATGCTGGATTTCAAAATCGAATTGTAGATACAACTTGTAGCACACTGTAATGTAGTAAATATGCTAAATGTTGAATAATAATATTATGTAATTATTAAATTATTCAAACTTATATCATCGTTACTTTAAAATTATTTATTTTTGTGCCAAAATTTTTTTGATGTAAATAGAAAATTGATGGTTTCTTAGCATGATGTATGTTTTGTTAAGTTGACTTGTAATAAAATGTCAACTTTTTTGGAATGTTTAATTGCATTTTTATCGAAAAAGCATATTAAACTAAAGTTTCAAAAGCATGATGATGAGCATGTGCCGTGTTCCAAAGTCTCAAACACATTTTTGCTTTTGATATGCGCAGCTGAGAAATTTTGTTATTACGTTTTAATTAAAACTATTCGGCTTGTTTAGTGCTTGAACTTTGCCACCTCGAACAAAGCTTCTTTTTCCCATTCTTTTTTACAGTCCATGTCTTGGAATCCAAGACTTGGATATTAGCAAATTTTGTCTCTCATCGGAAAATTCATGATGGTAAAATTAAATAGTGTTAGGTTAATTTTGAGTAATATATAGCTAAAGCAAAATGTTTTTAAAGTTTTGCTGGGGATAACGAGAAAACATTTCCTAGTATGAAAGTGCGTTCATTGTCCAACAAAGGGTTTATTTGGTGTAACCTCAATACATCTCTTTTTTGAGGGTATAAGCAGGAAATAAGGGAGTTTTGTATTTTGTCGTCTTTCAATTCAATAGCAGAAAAGGCTTTCTTTGCCGTAATCATAGTGTTCTCAAAAATAGAATAGAATTTCTAATAAAGCTTTGCTGAAAAATTATTGGCATACTATTACTAATTTATATATCTTCTTTCACAAATGACAATCAAGCAATCGGTTTGAAAAGAAATTCGTCAGACTGTAAAAAATAACATAGATTACTTAAAAACACGTGAATGTATTAGTGAAAGCTTTATTCACCACATCTTTACAACGTCAAGTTTAGCAAATGATTAGAAGGATATGATTCAGGAGAACATCTCAATTCTTATTCCTTTAGAGTTTCACATTAAATTGATATAGCTAGTATAGGGCTTTTTTAGTCCTCTCTATAGAGCTCATACAAATTTGGCAAGGAAAGGTCATAACAAATTAATGAACAAATATTCGATCGATAGTTATAAAAGTTAAAGTGAAGTATAAAAGTAGCTGCCAAAAGTTAGTTTTTTCATGTTATGGAAATAGCGAATTTTGAGCCAAATAGGATCAACGAGCAACAAAGCCACCAGAGGTACCAATAGAGTACCTTGACAAATGCGCAGTTACCGCAGAGTCGATTTTTGGTTGTTTTCTATTTATCTCACTTTGGCTGTCAATATTAAATGAACATATGATATACGTGCACATACACAATGCTAGGTTTTCATGAGCAGCGCTTAGCAGGTAGCAGGTAGATGCTTTGTTGGGGTTAAAGGTTTAGTAAAAAATATTTCAGCCTTTCGTACTGCATTTGTTGCAACGACTGTTTTAGGGCTTAAAACAACTAAATGCAGTAACCCTTACTAATTCAAAGCTGTAAATTTTATAAGTGAAAGTAAATACAACCCCTTAAATATTACCTTTTTGCAAAAGTTGGCAAGTTAATGAGTAGGTATGTGGGATTTTTGGTTTAAGTCGGATCACCTTATTCCTGTTCAGGAAAGGCGTGGTAGATACGTTGATATAAAAATTGGGTATTAGAAACATACCTAATTTAATGACAGGGTTGAACATATAGTTGAACTTTGTATTCTTGATTAAATAACAGTTTCTTTTGTTCGCTTTAGAGTTGAACTTTTTTTACCAAGCCCTTGTTTTATGTTTTTTTTGTACTTTGCATTTAAAATTGTACACAAGTTGCTCCTACTATGAGTTGAGGATCGTCGTCAATACGAATTTATTACCATAATATATGGTTTTAATAATGATCAAAAAGTAGGAAAGGATTTATACATCATTTGGTGACCAAGTTTTGGTCACGGCTACTAAATTGTCATAAAAAAGCATTGCTGCATAAAGAAGACAGGCGTATGAGGATTTATGCAGCAAGTAAACATTTGACTACTTCAAATGAAAACCTATCAAGGTTAATCGGATTGAATTTTCCACACCTACACAAAATTCTGAATACACATTAAAACACTGTACGTATCCAAGTGGCTTATGCCTGCACTAAGGGCACATAAATTCTATACGTATATCAAATTTGCAGTACTAAGAAAATATTTGTATCAGTATTTACTTTTAAAACAAAACATTGAAGACTTAAAAAGAAAACCGATTTGGTGGTAATCGGATTAAGAAATTTCTCAGGTGCATACAAGTTCTGAAAATGCAGTCATTCATCCAGCACAGTTTTTATTCAAATAAAAGCCTCTTTAGGGTACCTCATGTACCGTACATGCCTGCACTACACAAACCTTCCTGTACATTTTTGTAATACAAGTTCAACTATGAACAAAAGACTTTTAACGAACATATTACAAGTACCTATAGTACTTGCTGCTCCCAAAGCTTTAAAAAAAAGTTTATGCATTCTAAGTTCAATGCTAATAAACCACAGTAGTGGTGTATACACATATTGACGGGTTTTAAGCGTAGGGTTTCCTGGGTTTTAAGCGTAGGGTTTCCTGGGTTTTAAGCGTCATACAAAGGAGTTTAAGTGTCATACAAGGGAGTTTATGCGTAGGGTTTCCCGCATTTCTTAGATGTCCATCACACTCAAAAAATTTTGCTTTTTTTCTCTCTATCTCCTACGTACAAAATCTCCCACCACCGCTCACACACAAACACACAAAATCTTAAAGCTATGCACAGAAGCTCTGTATATACTCGTATATATCTAAAGCTTATAAACCAAAGCTTATATAAAGCATATAGCTCTACGCTCTGTATATCAGCCAAAGCTTCACAAAAATACGGTATACCTTTTCTGACCCAAACATGATGATGATGATGATTCTATTGTTTGAATCCAAGGGTCGTCTTGAGCCAAGGGTTCTTTTGGATAAAATTTTGAGCTCGGGTTGGGTTTAAGAATTTTTAGGAATAGGATACATAAACGTAAAAGGGACGTTTTGATCTCGGGTTCTTTTGGATAAAATTTTCAAGAAAGGATACATGAAAGTGAAAGGGTTTGTTTTCGGGTATACGAATTTTTAATCTCTCTAGAGCACACAAAAAGCTGACCCAAACATGATGATGATGATGATTCTATTGTTTCAGAGAAGGGTTGTTTTGTTTTTTCGTGAGACCCTTTCAGCGAAGGGTTGTTTTGAGCTCGGGTTCTTTTAAATTTAGATTTTCAGAAAAAAGGTGAACAATAAGCAATGAGAACAAAAATATTATTGTTTTTGAGTTTTGCCTTCGCATTCCATGTATCCCTGAACCATACGTTTTCATGAGGGATGAGGTAGGAAATTTTTGGAAAATAGAATTCAGTTGAACTTTGTTCATCTTCCAAGCTTCTCATCCTCCGTGTTTCTCAAAAAATATTTTGTGTTTTCTCAAAATATACCTTTTGAATAAAACGTTGTGCCTTACAAAAAACTTTGTGCCTGAATAAAAGACAATAAAACTCAAGTAAAAGCTTTGACAAGCATAATGGACGCAATAAAAAAGTGTCCAATCTGTGATTGGAGAGCCCAATCCTATGATGATGTGATTAATCATCTTGAACTGCATCATCCATGCGATGATCGGTTTACGGCTTTTCAACCGCAAAAGTGTTTGTTTGCGACCTGCACAAAAATTGTCTTTAGCCACAAGGCAATGTGCTACCATTTCGCAAGCTTCCATGATTTATGTGCAACTTGTGAAAAGCGTGACTGTGTCTGCGGATTGCCCAGTAAGTACCTTTATTTCTATATTTATTGATTACTTGAAATTTGAGTGTGCAAAAGTGTCAAGAGTTACAAAAATTTTTCTTACAGAGCTCCTTCAACGTGACTATGACTGGAACGATGACCTTGAAAATGGAATGCAACGTAAGCGAAAAACTTTTTCTTAAACTTCTTAAACTTCGTAATTCTTTATGTATGTATTTAAATCTTATTTATGTTGTTTGTATTACTAGGGCAACCAGGATTCCCGGAAACCCGAAAATACCCGCCTGGCTTTGGTTCTCTGGCAACCCTTAGGAACCCCCAGGGTTACCCGGATCCTCACGGATACCCGGAAACCCGTAGAAACCCGCCTGGCTTTGGTTCCCTGGCAACCCTTAGGAACCCCCAGGGTTACCCGGATCCTCACGGATACCCGGAAACCCGTAGAAACCCGCCTGGCTTTGGTTCCCTGGCAACCCTTAGGAACCCCCAGGGTTACCCGGATCCTCAAGGATACCCGGGTAACCAACGGACTTATCATGGCTCCTACCCGGAAACCCGGGGATACCCGCCTGGTTTCCTTGCGACCGAAATGAATCGTTACCCACAAGACCACCCCTGGGGACCACCCGGAGCACCCGGAGGTCCGCCAGGAGTCTCTGGAATCCATGGACCACCCGCCGGACCAGGAGGACCACCTGAAGTACATGAAGCCGCCGGACGCGGAGGACCGCCAGGAGCCCCCGGAGCCAGCGGGCCACCTTTTGCTCAAGTACCATTCGGACCAGAAGGACCACCAGGAGCCCCTGGAGCCAAATCCGCCGGACCCGGAGGACCGCCAGGAGCCAGCGGACCACCTTTTGTACCATTTGGACCAGGAGGACCACCTGAAGCCCCTGGAGGACCACCTGAAGCCCCTGGAGGACCCAATAATGGTAAGCTTTTGACAGAAATATTGGATGATAAGCTTATGTGTATAATCTTTTTAAATGCAAATTATGCGTTTTAGTAACCTATTGCGACCAGACCAACCGGCCAAAACGTCCCAACTCACCACAACCAGGCCCAAGCAGTAGACTAGGTAAGTTTTTCCCAAAATTTTTATTCTAAAAATTATTCTAAAAATAAATCTAAAAAATCTGTAGCGAGTACCTGCTGTCCCCGCGGCGACTCGCTATTCCCATTTCGCCCTAGGGTGCCCACGGTCCCATGGGCACCCAATTCCCTATGGCTAAATCCACAGGTTGCTCATTGCCCCATGAGCTTCCTTATATTTTCTCAAATAACGCTTTTGTTTGTTGTTTCAGAACCTCTACCCAAACGGACAATGATTGCGATACCGGATGACTTCAGATTAAACAGATGCTCACATTGCCCCATCGAGTTTGCCGATCGTAATGATTTAGTTGGACATATAGTGAACAGTCATAATGACTTGTGTGATGATGTACAGATAGGTGAAGGGTATACAGGCGAGCCACCAAAAATAGTTAAGACTAGGGAAGCATTTGATACAGTATTGGCAGAGTATGAGGCCCAACTGGAAGATGTTGATTATAATGATGTTGATGCGTTCTACGATTTAATCAAGCCACAAGTTGTTGAGATTATGAAAGAAAGACTCAAAAAGCATAAAAATTTTGTCATACAGTTTGATATGCACGGACTCTTCTATAAAGAAGAGGATGAAAATGCGAAACCTAGGCAACATATTTTAAAATCATTCAAAACGATAGTAGAAAACGAAAACTACATTAATGTGGCGTTTAGTCTAGGAAAAGATAACCATTCACTAAGAGTTGAAGAGTATGAAGAAAATGGAAGTGGCTGGGTTTTCAAAAGAGTAGATAAGTTTAAAGTAGTAATTTTCAGAGCACTACGCACTGGCGGAAGAGGTGGTTTTTATGTATTACCTCAAAATCTAAAAGCCAAGTCAAAATCAATTACTAATGTTCCCACTGAAGGTGGAGACTGTTTTAAACGGTGTATAGTAGCAGCACTCACAGAGAAAGATATAGATGAGGGTATAAAACGTGGTGAAACTAAATATAAACGTGATATCTTGAAAACTGATTGGTGGTATGACCAGTACCTAATGTCAAAGTCTCAGATAAAAAGTAAATATAAGAATAGAGTTGACAAGCTAGACCTAAAGGTACCAGAGACTGGTAGGTTGGTTGACTTTAGTAATATTGGTAGTTTCTTTAGTATTAAGCAGGTAGCTGAGTTTGAACGTAACAATCCTGATATTGGATTAAATATTATTTGCTACGATGAAAGTCCAATGAATATTTTGGACGATGATCCAGAAGACGAAGAAACGCCAGAGCGTGTAAATTCAAATATATTTTTGAGTAGAGAGACAGAGGTAAGCGAAAATGATTCCGATAGCGACTCGGAGCGTTCAGATTATGATAACGGAGAGCCTGATGATGTTGAAAACGCAATTGATCTTTATGATCATCAAGGTGACAGCGAAGAAGAGCGTAGGCCAATGACTTCGTATAGAAAAGCTATTATTGAGTGGGAAAAGCTAATGGAGCATGTATACCCAATTGTAGTTTGTAGGGAAAATAGACCAATCATTATAGATCTTTTATTATATCAAGACAACACGCGTGGCCATTATTGTTGGATTAATAATTTTAAAGGGTTTTTAGCCAAACCCAATCAAAGAGGGTTACAGGATGTCTGTAGATTTTGTCTAAATAGTTTATGGTCACAAAAATTCGATAAGCATAGAGAATACTGCTCAGCTTTAGGCTTTCAAAAGACTAGGTTCCCTAAGGACAAGTATCTTGAATTCAAGCAATGGAAGAAGACAATATTTAAGCCGTTTGTAATGTACGCCGATTTTGAAGCCGTGCTCCCTGAGACCTCCAGAATTCGCGGAAATGGCGAAGTCACACATATACACAAGTGTTCTTCATATGCCTTTGCTGTCGTTAAATATGACGGTGAATTGGTATATTTTAAAAAATATGTAGCCAAGACAGACGACGAAAATGTAGCTCGAAAATTTTTAAAAAGGATTTTAAGAAAGACTAAAAAGTATATTGAACAAATACAGGACTGGCAAAAAGAAGCAGTTAGAGTAACTTTAGATGAGCTTCCAATTCCCAAACCATACGATGTGTTGCCACCTTGTTGCTTCTGTGATGGGTATATTCTATCAAGCAACTGCCATAGACATCATGAGCATGTTCCACCATTTAAAGTTATTGGGTATGCATGTGGAGAGCACAATTTAAATGCACGTGTAGATTATACAATCCCCTGCTTCTTTCATAACTTAAAGTCATATGATTGTCATTTTATCATAAGAGCCGCTACAAAAGATATTGTAGAAACAATCGATGTGATTGGTCCTTCCACAGAAAAAATTACAGCAATTCGCATCAATAAACGGCTACTGTTTCTTGACAGTTTAAACTTTTTTCATGCATCCTTAGACTCAGTAGCAAAGACTCTCACTTCAATGCCAATAACTGAAAAGTATTTTAGGGAAGAATGTAACTACCAGCCTGACCAAGTGAGTTTATTACTTCAAAAAGGTATTTATCCGTACAGCTATTTTAATTCTACTGATAAGTATAATCAAAGGAGTCTTCCTTCCAAGGAACATTTTTATAACGACTTGACTGACACCCCTGTGTCAGACAAGGACTATGAGCACGCTAAAAAGGTTTGGGAAAAGCTAAGTTTAAAAGACTTGCGTCAATATACAGAGTTATATATTACTGCAGATGTTCTAATTTTGGCCGACTGTTTTCAGAAGATGAGAGCTCTTTTCTATAAACATTTTTCTATTGATGCTGGTCATTACTTTTCGTTGCCTCAGCTCAGCTTTGACTGTTGTCTTAAGTACACAAAAAGCAAAATCGAATATATTAGAGATCCTACCTTACTTGCATTTTTTGAAAATGCCAAGCGAGGCGGCATGGCAGTCGGAGGCGACATTCGGGCTTTTAAAGCTAATAACCCTTTTGTACCAGATTACGACGAGTCCAAGCCTAACACATGGATTACATACCAAGACCTTAATAATTTATATCCTACAGCACTATGTTCATATATTCCCTATGATAAGATTGAAATGGTGGAAGGAGATGAGCTTGAAAAACTAAAATCTTCGTTTCCCAGAGATATTCATAAACATACGGACACTCAAAGTACAGGCTACTATTACGAAGTGGACCTTGCGGTTCCCAATACCAAAACATATCATGATAAATTTAATTCTTTAACCCCAGCTCCCTATCGCCGTAAGATTAGAAGAGATGAGCTCTCTGAAAATCAAAAAGAGTGCCATGCCGACTTGGGGGAAAGTGAGCATATTTTTGATGATTTGCGATTAGTTGCTGATTTGCAAGAACGAAAAGATTACAAGGTTCACTATCGAGTTCTAAAGAAATACATTGATATAGGCATGGAAGTCACAAAGGTAAAATCTATTGTAAGGTTTTTACAAGCTCCGGTGTTTAAGCCTTACATTGAAAAATTAACTGAGCTGAGGCAACAATCAAAATCAAAAGTTGAACAAAACTTTTTTAAATTGGCAAATAATGTTGTATATGGAAAATGCGGCGAGAACGTAAGAGATCGACAACAGTTTAGGATAATCCGGAGCCATGAAGAAGCCAAGAAATATTTGAGTAAGCCAAACGTAAGTAGGGTAACTTTGCTTGAAGGTGAACCAGATATGGCGCTGGTAAGCTTTAAACCTGTTTCGGTTTACTTAAATAAACCTGTGTACATTGCTACAACAACGTTGGATGAGAGTAAAAAGATATGGTACAAGTACTTTTATGACTTTGCCCAGCAAGAATGGACAAAAGATGGTAAGAAACTATGGGTACTAGCTGCCGACACGGACTCGGTAATGATGGCAGTTCAAACGCCTAATGTCTATGATGACATGAAGGCAAACGAAGATGAATGGTTTGATATGAGTAATTTTCCGCAGAAAGGTAAATTTTCAAAGTATTTCTCAATGAAGAACCATAAGCGATTAGGCTACATGAAGGATGAACTGGCTGGTAGAGTAATTAGTCACTTTATTTTCCTAAAGCCTAAAATGTATGTCTATCGTAGTTACGATGTTGATGACGATGAGCAAACTCCACATCATTTTGGTGATAAGTTACTCTTGTATCGCGATGTTAAAAAAGGTAAAGGCATCCCTGCAATAGCTCTAGAACGTCAAGTAGAATTTGAACATTATGAGAAATGTCTTACTGAAACCTGTTCATACAATGTTTCGTTTAAAAGCATTCAGAGTAAAAAACATGACCTCATGACTATTAAACAGAATAAGAAAGGGTTAACCTCATCCTCTTACAAAAGGTTTATTCTTCCCGACGGTCTACATAGCCTGCCATACGGGCATATGGACATTGTCAAGTATTATTCGTAATTCCCTCATGCCTCATAAGTATATGGGTTTTGTATAAAAATATGTAAAAAGTGTATAGTGTATATATGTAAATATTTGAATATATTTATGAGGCAGTAAGCTTTCAGGTGGCTCGTCATGTATAGTGTAAATTTTTGTAATTATTTGTAATTTTTTGTACCATTTGTATTATTTGTATTATATGTACTAGTTGTAAATGTTTGCTTGTGTATTAAACAAAAAAGATATAAAAAATGATAAATTCCAAAAGTCGCTCACAGTCTGATACCTAAGGTGCTAAACCAAAGCTTTAATTCTGTACATATAACAAAGTTCAAACCCGGGTAAGAGCATTTGCCTTTTTGTATGCTGGTAACCTTATGTGGGGGAATCTTAAGTGTGGGTAACCTTAAATGTTGTGTGACCTTAATTGTATGCTGGTAACCTTATGTGAGTAACGCAATGTTTTACTTTCACACTAGCGATAATCAATTTTAAACCCTAGCCAAAATTTTTCGATATCAAGCAATTTAGCTAAAAATGATTTTGTTTGCACGTATTTTAAATTTCACCGCACATCCTCTCAATAAATATTTCATTTCATATGTTCCTGCCTATGTTAATCAAATACGATTTCAAATAATAAAGTGCACTTGCTCAAATCCAAACTAAAACATGAAACGCACTTGCTGAATTACAAACTTCACTTTGTAAAAAAAATTTAGGAAAAAATGGTTACAATATTCACTTGCTAAAAATGCAACCACACTTTGTCGTAGAGAATCTGCACATCAGCACGTTGTATGGTACTAGTAGCTAACAATGTCAATTTTTGCCAAAGACTAATTGGGAGCCTTAAATTCTGAAAGCCAATGGCTTCTATAAAGCGTGAACCTTAAGAGTTTTTGTAAGGGTTTTGAACCTTCAGTAAGGGTTTTCAACACACAAGTTACAAGAGCTGCGTGTATAGCAGTCATAAGGGGCGCTATGAGCTCATCACTACAATGAGATTAAAAATATAGCCTAAGGTATTTTGAATGACTTATGTACTATTTTGATGTACTTACAAATAAAATTGTTATCAAATAAAAATTATAAAATTCTTGATAAAGGGGTGACTACACACACTAGCGCCTAGCTTAAGGTTTGTCAGGCGGAATCTGCCTTGTTTCTATGTATAAGGGTAATATAAGAAATCAAGTGCTTCTATGCATAAGGGTAATATAAGAATTCGGATGTTTTTCTTTGGGGCCTCTCTCTTCTCTATTAAAACTATTTGGGGTCGGAATAACAATAATTTGGGGGGCACTTTGAGACGCGTTTGACAACTTTCCGCCTCTGGATTCCTACTGCATGTTTTTCGCCTGCAAATCTTATCCAATCTATAAGTTGCTATAAGCTATAAGAAAACTATAATTATCCCATACTATTTAGATATTTTGATGCTATTGTGTATTTTGAAGAAAACACTGGCTCCGTGTCAGGGGATTAGCCTAAGAGGTATCAAGAGCCTACAGACAAATCTATGAAAATATGCTGAAAAGTGTCGTGCAGTTTGGAATAAGTGCCCAGTATGCAGTCATTTTTGGAATTTCAGAATAAGATATTTTTTATTTAGTTTACTTATTTTACATAAATTTCACAAGAATTGGGATTACACAGTACCTTGAGGCATATTTATTATTTAGAAATATTTTGCTCTTATTTGGAGGACAAGGCAAGGCAAAGAAATTATTTAAAACGAGCACTAAGTTTTCTTCTTTTAACAATTGTAAAAAGTTTTCTCTCTAAAATTCTTTCAAATGATTCAACAGTATCAGAATCACCATTTTCAATTATATAATTACAAATGGAAGAAACAAGGGCTGGTCCTTCCTTCAGTACGTTCAGATGAATTGATTGGTCCGAGAATTTGATCCGTTTGGGTTGTCCCTCACTTCCCGCAAACTTCCTAGTAACGGTTACTCCATCACTTTTCACTATGATCGTATTTACAGTGGTATGAGCCATGATGTTGGGTCTGGATCATGAAGCTGACTTCTTTAATTAGACTTAGATTGGAGCACTTTAATTACACTTTTTTGATCTCTTGCTTAGATCAATCACATCCTTTTGAACAGACTTTCGTTTCTTGGCTAGGCCTTTTCTGGTCACTTGGTCAGTTTTTAGCTGAAGCTCTGAAAGTTTTTCCTTTAGACTTTTTAGAAGAGTTTCGTTCTTTAGTTCAAAGATGCACTGTGCCACAAAATCAATCATTCCAACACCGTCTTGGATCAATGGAAGGGTTACACGTTCATAGGCTGTAGACGACAATATGAAACCAGGCAACTTCTTCCTTGAGTATGTAGTAGGAGTATCAGGATCGGCAGACATGTAAGTTGAGTATTTCCTGCACAGAACCAGATTTGGATCTGACGGTTCCGGTTCGGTGTCCAGTCTAGCCCTTATGCTGTCGTCATCATCCCCAACAAAGTTGTTGATATATAGGTCTGGGAACTTTGAGGCAGCCATGGTTGATGGGAAACCAACAGACAAATGTTTTACGAGAATTGGTTCTAAATAAGGATACTTTTTGCTGTACTGTCGACGTCTGTCATCTATTTGTTTCAACACCCTTGCAGAATAAAGTGCATCTGAGTCCTTTGCCTTCTCCTGCACATTGTGTAATGCAGAGAGCATTTGCTTGGTTAGTTTACCGTTACGTAATTCAAGTATTCCATTACATAGGAAGGTAACCATTCCTACTCCATCATGCTTTAAATCAAAATCGAATTCCAGTTCACGAGTGTCAATTCTAATGCTGTCGTTCTGCCATCGTCGGTTCAATTTTTCAGCGCTGGGTTTATAAGGAATTTCCACTTTACGTTCCAAATACACTAAGGGGTCCTTTTCAAATCCTATTGATGCTCTGGTAGTGTCATTCCGCTTACCCAATAGGATGGCTCGACAAGCTTCGCCGTCTTCGACGATCTTGTCTGCGAAATACAATGAAGATACGTTTGCTCCATTGTAGCTCTGATATATGGCAGGCTCAATATAGTTGTCTGGTATCCACTCTACTAACGCCTTCCTGTCAAACATGTATACACTGATGAAATGGTGAAAATGTTTTCCGGGCGATTTTTCTGTTTGAAGAAAATATTGCTTGTAGTCATCCTTCTTGGCAATGACTGCACCCCAACAGTGGTTTCGAATGTGGGTATACAAGCAGTGACTTCCTTTGTTTCTTATGTTCATATCTGGCACACGGTTCTTAGCATAGGCTGTATACAACCGATATTTGAATACCATCATTGCACTAGGACACTGGCGGTGATCACAAGGGATAATTAAAGGTTTCATATCCTTATTAAAATCCAAGTCCAAATCCAGTCTCGTTGGAGGAAATTCACCACGTACAAAATTGAATCCTGGGCAGTATCTCCCATCTTTCCTGATTGATTTTTCTGGAAGATGACTTGGCACCCAATCATTCCATTCCTGTTCCGATATTTTGCCTTGAGCAAAAAGTGTTATTAGGTAGAATAGAAAGTCATTCTCCGGCTGACAAGTGCCGTCGTGACGGCAGATATAAGCTTTTGCACGCTTGGTTTTTGGATTGTGGTGGAGGTGCTCAACAGGACAATTTTTGAGAAGAGAGTAGCAGCGTAAATAGTAACCAGAACAATACGATGGCTTTGCTTTCTTAATTTTCCGTAACTCCTGGCGAAGCCTATGTTTCTTTAGATAGTCCGCCATGGTTGCTGCTGGTTTGAGTGGCTGAGGGGTGATGGGAGAATCTAGAGAGAAGTTTACTCTTGAGAATCTTGAGTACAAGTGAGCACTTGAGTACTTGTGTCAGTTCGTTCTAAGCATCATGGCTGCAAACACAAGGCTCTACTGTACAAAATGTTCAGTTGGATTTGAAAGTAAAGACGATTGTACCAGCTATAACCTAAGTCAGTGTTGTATTTGCCAGAGAAGCTTCTCATTAGAGGTTACCGTTGACAAAAGTTCTAAAACATTCCCTAGCTCGCTAGCCTATTTGATTAATTCACTCGAGACGTGTGAAACTTGTGGAACTAATAAAAACTTGTGCGAAATCTGTACGGGGATACTTGATTTTTTATTTTTGTATAAATAAATCTGTGCTTAGGCAATGAAAAACTTTACTAAATAGTGCAAATTACTTTTCGGAATAGAATCATATGGCTCCAAAGATATTATCAGTGGTTTTTTTAGATTAGATTATAGGATTAGATTGTGTCGTGAGTCTTGGATCTGCTTGCGTAACCATGGAGTTGTCTAGTAATATTCCTTTGTCATTTTTTAAGTATTTTGAAGAGTATGCCGACAAAAACTTTAACAGTAGAAAACAGTGCCTATGCTACAAGACATTTGCTCTTCAGTTTGCAAAAACTCTCGCCAAAGTGTTTGACTCGGTAACTTCACAATTCTTATTGTCGGCAGAATTTGGCCTATTTTTTGTTCACACGTTTGACTTTACATGCAAATTGGTGTCAAAATCTTTTGGACCTTCCAGAGATTGCGAAAATTTGGACGAGTGGTTCTTTGAACTGATTAAGTATGCTGAATTGTGCAAATTGAAGCTAAAACGCGGAGCTGACAAAGTCCTGTATCGGTTCTATCACGATTTGTGCTCAGACATTCGAATGTGTTGCGAATTTTGCGTTTAATTGCAATGGCTCTCCTGACCACCCCTTCGGATTTTTTGATCCTTTTTGAGAACCACATCAAATCAACATACCCCAATTTTACTGACTGTGATTGCTTCTACAACTTTGTAATCGATCTAGCTGGATATTTAACTGAAAACTTTTGTTGCATTTTTCCTGGATATCTCATGTCGGAAGAATTCAAAGGATTTGCAGAATCCCTTTACAAATGTACAGTAGATTGTGTTGATAAGTGTATGCATAGCCCACCTCATTGCAATTTTTCTTTTGCAAATTTTGATTCTTGGTACAAAACGTTGTGCTACGAAACATGTACTTTTTTGATAAGATCACACAGTGGACTATATTACAGACTGATGGATTTTTATAATATGGTTTGTACCAGTTTACACAAGTGTAATGAATTCTGCTCCATAAGTTTATAGATGTTTCAAGATGGATAATAGTACGATAAGTCCGGTATTCTTTAAGAATTTTCAACAGCACATAAATTTATATTGGTCTAGAAATTTAAACTGTCAATGTTTTGATAATTTTTCCATACTTTTAATTCAGTTTTTATGTAAGCATTTTATTGGTCTAAATTCTAGAATTATGATTAAGAGTAGCTTTTGGATAAAGGTTACAAAAACTTATGAATTGATTAAGTATAATATTAAAAATTGTAATCACTCACATGAAACCTTATGTTATGACTGTTATAAGTCATGGTACTTGGCATTTAGTACTCTCTACCAGTCTTATAGAGTTAAATGCTCTGAAACCTTACGTCAAGCCTTGAAACCAATTTACCTTACACTTTGTGACATAGTTAAGGAGTGTCCATTATCTTATGTATGATCTGCTGTAAATATTGGGATGGAAGGTAGTGGGTGTAAATATAAATAAATTTTGGTGGGGTAGATGTAATTACGGTTAATAAACATTTCTTATCTCCTAAATATATGCGTACAAATCAATTACCGTGCTTAGGCTAGATTCATAAAAATTCATCGCACTGCCCATAAGAATCCATAAGACTCATAAGAAACGTACGCATTCACAAAACTGTATAAAAATTCGTGAAAAATAATAAGAATCCATTAGAAATCTTTATGAGTGTACACAGAAGAATCTTCCTAAAAATTCTTTGCACTGCTACTTAGCCAGAGAAAATCCATAAGACTCCAACAGAAATCTTTATGAGTGTACATTGAATATTCTTCCGAAACATTCTTCGCACTGCTACTTAGCCAGAAAAAATCCATGTAAGTACATAATAACTCATGAAAAAATCTCACAGAGAAATCTTTTAGTTTATACATAAAAGCTCATGAGAAAATCGTATAGGCTCATAAGAATCAAACAGAAAATTTTTAACTTCATAAAAGTACATAAAAGCTCATGAAAATCCAGGCGTTTCATTTTACCCCATACTTTTTATATATTTCCATTTTAAAGTCAATCTACTTGTATATTTGGTTTCATTCAACTTGAGCCTAACCTGAACTCAAACCTAAAAATAAACCTGAGCTACAACCCTTTTACTTTTATGTATCCTATTCCTAAAAATTCTTTAAACCCAACCCGAGCTCAAAATTTTATGCCTAACCCGAGCTCAAGACAACCCTTTTACTTTCATGTATCCTTTCTTGAAAATTTTATCCCAAAAGAACCCTTGGCTCAAACCATCCTTCGCTGAAAGGGTCATCATCATCATCATGTTTGGGTCAGCTTTTTGTTGTTCAGCTTTGGGTTCATACAGGTATATACAGATCTATTAGATTTATATAAGATTTTGTATATAAGCTTTAGATATATACGCGTTAGGTATATACAGAGCTTAAGCTTTTTGTATAAATGCATAGAGAGAACTCACTTGTTTATAAGAAAAGAAATGTGTGTGAGAGGTGGTGGGAGATTTTGTACGTAGTGGATAGAAAGAAAAAAGCAAAAAATGAAATGCGGGAAACCCTACGCATAAACCCGGGAAACCCTACGCTTAAAACCCAGGAAACCCTACGCTTAAAACCCAGGAAACCCTACGCTTAAAACCCGGGTAGCCCTACGCTTAAAACCCGTCAATATGTGTATACACCACTACTAACCACTTTACTGACAAATTAAACATTTAGTGAACATTGCCGTTGTGCGTTTAGCAGATACACTTTGTTGTGCAGTAACTAGAAGGCGCATTGAAACTCAACTTGCTTAGAAAAGAGTAGCCTGCATTATTGCTACTGATTCAAATAATTCATTCTTCATGCACCAAAGCAAAAAATTAAATCGTCGTATATGGTTTGATTGAATGAATGACCAAGTACTTACCAAGAAGGCCCTTGCATTAACAAACTTTGCACAAGTAAGGTAATTATGTTCATAAACATATATGCATCACGTTGTTTATATATTGGACGTTTCAATACAAAGCTCTTTTTGAATTTTGTGGATTAACCTTTGAACAAGTACATGGTATTTTTGTACAAAGCTGCCTTACCATTGTGTGCATTGTGAGCTTCAATGGTCCGAATTCTGCCTATTAACAGAACAAATATTTAGTAAATATTGATCAAGTACACTAATAACGTGTACGTGCGAAACGTGCACGGATGCCGTGCATGCAAAATGATGTATACCAGCTTGTAGAAAAACACACAAAAATCATTTAGCAGTGATCAAGCCTTTATTTCAATTTTGTACTCACTTTGAGTTGCCGAGCAGTAACAGTAGTCGAGTTTGTATAAATCTGTTGCCTGCATTTTTATTGCACACTGATAAAGTTAGCACGTGCTGTGTTTTATATTAAAATTGCATTTTTCGAACCGACTGAGCATTGTGGTTAGGTTTTGCATGATTTCTTGTTAAAATATTGTGTAAACACTTTAACATCCATTTCAATAATGGCAAAAGCGGAACACAAATGTAGTATTTGTGCATACAAAGCAAACAGCTTAGCTAAGCTTCATCGTCATCTGAGAATACACACAAATGAGAAACCCTACAAGTGCAAAATCTGCAGCAAGCAGTTTTCTACCAACGAAAATCTAAAACGTCACAATAGCACAGTTCACGAGAACCACCGACCCTTCAAATGTGAACACTGTGAGAAGAAATTCGGATCAAACCAGAATTTAAAAAATCACACCAAATTACACACAAGAGAAAAACCGTATCAATGCTCAATTTGTGACAAAAGCTTTGCAATTAGGGGAAATCTTAATAAACACATGATATGTCATACAGGAGAAAAACCGTACAACTGCAATGTTTGTAGTCAAAAGTTTTCCCAATCATCGAACCTTTCATCACATCGGAAACTTCACGGTAAACTCAAACTAAAAGATGGTCTTCAAAAATTTGTGTATTCTTATATATTATGTTTGTTGCTTTTCAGACAAGTACGCCAAACTTTTCAGCTGCGTTTTTTGTGATAAGCCATTTCGACATTTAGGCAATCTTAAATCACATATTTATATTCACACGAACGAAAAACCGTTTGGCTGTCCCTCGTGCGACAAAAGTTTTTCATCGAACAGTCTGCTTACCTGTCATATCAGGCAAAAGCATTCCGAAAAGTGTCCTCATAAATGTAATTTGTGCGAAAAGGCATTCAAAATCCAACCGTGCTTACGTTTACATCTGCAACAGCATTTAGGCGAAAAATCTTACCAGTGCACCATATGCAGTGAGAGCTTCAACAATGCGCTGGAACAAAGGATGCATACGCTGAAACATAAAGTAGAAGTGTTCAAGTGTGACATTTGCAAACAAGAACTGTCGGTCAAGTCTAGTCTTGAACGACACTTGAGGCTTCTACACAAACTATAAAGGTTTCATATTCGACTCACCTTTACCATTTAGCAGTGTACAATAATTATAATGTATTTAAAAAATTTCTTCGCTTATTTTCGTTTAAATGATTTTAAAAGCGTTACAAGCTATGCATATCAATATGCTAAATTTGTGTTGTAATTTTGGACTAATTTAATACAGTGTATGTCAAGCTAGAATCTAATTACTTAATTGGAATCCTTTTCAATTTCCTCAATAATGATTATGCCTACCAAAAGTATTGAAGAAGTGTTGTTTCCATTTACTTCGAACATTGTGTTATAATTGCCTATTTTAAAAAGATTTGTATTATAAATTAAATCAGATTTATTGCAACTAAAATACATAAATCCCGTATAAAATCAGGAAACATTTGGTTTCAAATAGTAGTCTGTGTTATATAAAACAACCATGGAAAGCTATTGACAGATGCTTGCTGTTAAAACCTACATAAGCGTTAATCAATCCTACAGTACAAGAACCTAATAAACTTGGTTTAATGCCCATTTAGCCTCGTTTACTAGTTTAGAGCCCTTTTAGCTTGGTTCAGAGCCCAAAAATAAAGTCTACGGACGGACCGGCAGACAAACGGACATTATATCTTAAGCTCTCCTGTAGAAGCAGCTATCCAATAAATCAATATATTCCACATCATCCGCATGACAGTATGAACTGCTAATTGATTTTAACAGTTCATGAAGATATATTATACACATGTTGTAAACCTTGCTTTGTAATCTTTTGAAAACTTTCGATTTCACCTTCAATGTCCCCAGCTCCAAGAGTTCCCAAAACACATACGCGTAAACATGATAACATGTCCCAAACATTTGGGTAATTTAGATTGTTACTAGATCTTGGTCTAGCGGAAACGGAAGCTAAAACATTTTGAAGAATTTGCTTAGAGGCTGTCGCGGTTTTGCTTCCCGGCAAATGCAAATTTTGAATGTAAGGAAACCCTTTGAAAATTTCTAAAATAGTTTTAACGGGACATTCAGCTTCATAACGTATTTCCAAAGTTTCTACATTCTTCAACAATGCCAATTTGGAAAAATTTGGAACTTTAATACTTAGGTCCTCTGGTAGAGATGTTACATAATTAAAACCAAACTGCATTGAGAGACGTTGTAGTCCAGGACAGATATTTTCAATTGTTCCAATAAGTAAACGCATCCATTTTGCTTGTAAAACCTCACTTACTACAAACAGTCTTTGTAGTTTTGGAACAACCAGTTTTGCAATTAGGTGTATAGTTACAAGTACATGTTCCGGTGAACAGTTTATGCGCAACTCTTCCAATAATGGAAATGCCAAATCAAAACTGCAGCCAGAACGTCCGTATAAAATTCCGACACTCACGCATAGAAACGTAAGCTGTTTAGCATATACTTGCAATAAAACATCTCGCATTAGCTCACCCTGATGGGACATACGGTTTGGTGTAAATGCTTCCACAATTGATAATGACGTAAGTAAATTTAATTTTGGCAGAGGATGTAACATGACATATCTGCTTAGCCTATTACAGTGCTTGCTATCAACACCACAAAGAAAATCAAAAAGGTTCAGACACTTGAGATTTGGAACGTGATTCAACGTGGAACACAAGATTTTGTATCTCCCAATGCTAGGAATTTTGGCACTTCCACTTAATAAGGACACACTTAAATCCAATCGAGTTAAGTTTTTGCCAAAATTTGAAAGAAATTCACTACTATGCCTCCAAAAATCTTTCCACGGATGGTCAAAATTTTGCAACGAAAGAGCTTGCAACACAAAAGGGTTTCTACCATTTAGTAAATGATTGCTCATTGAGATATTGAAATCTTCCATTTCAAATATATTTTCAATTTCAATCTCAGAGAAGCCTTGAGTTCTAAGAGTAACAGGGTTCTCGACCGATCCTTTGCAAGTTGTGCTGATTGGCACTAGACTTTGAAGATATCTGTCAACTTCAGTGTTCCACGTGTGACAAACTAGTCGGCAATTAAGTACTGAGTCTTTAGGTAGATAACCAAATATATGGGAGAACACCTGAAATTAAGATTCCAGTTTAGAACGAAATAATTACAAGAGTGCCACTAGTGTAAAAGTGGGTCATATTATTAACAGTATCACCCTTTCAAACAACCAGGTAACTTTGGTAGGGTGCAGTATCCTGCTAAATTGTAAAGAGCTGCAGCATAGTTTTAAGAAAGTTTCATTTTTAGTTTTAGGGCACTTTTCCACGTGTGCAAATACCATTTCCAAAACCTAAGAAAACCAGTAAACACGTTTGCTTTAAATAAATGAATAAATAGTTATATAACTCAGAAAACTAGATTAATACATCGGTAGTGTGCAAAAGCTTTGCTTACTTCTTCCGGTAAAACGCAAACAAGGTTTTTGTAATTAACAGCAACCGTTTCATTTCTGGGCATGAGCATGGATGCCAGCGCCTTTGACTTTTTCCGCTGTGGCATTTTGTGTAATTGGTATTTAGATCTTACTACATACAAACTTTTATAAACTTATTTGAAGTGTAAGCTTTTATAACATTTCAACCCGTTGCATGCACTGTTTAAAAGGCATTGCTTCCGGGCTGAATTTGCTTGCCAGTTTTAGAAAAATTATACGTCTCTTTTTTGGTCAACTTGCAGTAGCCCATAAATTAACACAAATTTTATTCCCATTCCCGTTGAACCTTCTTTGATATTGTTTGTAGAGGATTATTCAAAATTTTACGTCCATCACTACAATATATGATTTGAGTAACTGATGTGTCGCAAGATTATCCGTTGTGAAAATGTGACTCTAAGCAAGGTCTAAAGTGACGCTACGAATGTTTTTGGTTTGAAAACAAATCAGTATCCTAAAATGTATTCTAATGTAAATGTATAAAAAAAGTGTTCAGGCGTAAACACAGGCACATAAAATCAAGTGATGTTTTAGCGTCTGGAAGCATACGCTGTTAGAATGCACAGGTACGTATTCTCCGAAATCGTTTACGATGATCTTCAAGGCCTTAATCTGGTTAACAGGTTAACACCAAAAGGTATTTAGTTTAAATATTAACGCTTCATTAGCATACTTGTTACAAATATTTTACAGTATCAAGAAACTCAAAAGTGGGTATTGTTTCAATCAACCCCTCAAGCAGTCCTAAACAGAAATCGGGTAAGTGCTTAATTACGTTGGATGATTTCTGAATGCTGATTATGCTATACTAACCTCTACCAGACTACTACTTTAATTTAACCGAAAACTTTAACATCAAATATTAATCTAAAAGTATTTCTCACCTACTAAACACATTGTAACACTAATATTGGTGTTTCAAGTTGAGAAAGCAAAAATCCTAAATTTTTATGTCCCACGCTGCTATATATATGTAAACTAGAATAGTAGTAATCTTGAATTGGTTTCTGGTGTAAAACATTCGAATTGTAAAAGGTGCGGATATAATTACATTTTTGTTTGTGAAATGTATTAACGACTACCAAAACATCAAACAGGTACGGCAAAGCTTAATAAAAAGAAAAATTCTAAAATAACAAATATTCATTGGAGCGAATGAAGCCTGGTTATCAGGCACATGGATTGCACAAAAATTTGCATAAGCAATTTGATATGCACAGTTTTGTACATCCTAAAATTTTACACATTGTGTTGTTGCTTCATATGTACTTTAAGACTCTCTTTGTGTGTCATTTCTCTTCCGCAAATATTACACTTGAGAAGAGTTCCGGTATGCTTCTGTGTATGCCTGGTTAGCTCTGCCACGTTGAAAAACCTCTCATTGCAAGTAGAACACTTGTAAAGTTTTTCACCCAAATGCCTCTGCATGTGTAAACGTAGATAAGATTGCGTTTTGAAGGCCTTTTCACACAACCTGCACTTGTAAAGTCGGTCATCGGAGTGCCTTTAAGTGATGTGACGTTTTAAATTACTCCTCTCAGCAAAACTTTTATCGCATGAAGGACATGAAAGGGCCTTTCCTTTGTATGAACAAAAATGTGGCTTTGTAGTGTGGTTAAATTTTGAAATTGGCAATTGCAAAAAACACAACTGAAGGATTTTGATCGTTTCTCTGTACAAAGTTACAAATAAGAGTCAACATCAAGAGAATTACTTTTTGTGAAGCCTTTATTGTAGATTTAAAATATTAGGTTCTTACCATGAAAACGTCTTTGGTGCTTCAATTAGTCTGATGATTGGGAAAACTTTTGATTACAAATCAAACAGCTGTAAGGTTTTTCGCCAGTGTGACTTCTCATGTGTCTAGTAAGATCTCCCTTCCGTGCAAACCGTTTGTAGCAAATGGAACACTGAAATGGTTTTTCCTTCGAGTGCACAGAATCGTGAGTTTTTAGTTCTTGTTTTGATCCAAATTTCTTCTCACATTGGTAACATTTAAAAGGGCGGCGGTTCTCATGTACCGTTCTTATGTGACGTTCTGCATTTTGCTTGCTTGGAAATAGTTTACTGCAGATACTACACTGGTACGGCATTTCGTTTGTGTGCATTCTCTTGTGGTACTGGATTGTATCCAAACGTTTTGCTCTAAACTCTTAAACTGTGCATGCAAACTTTCCTGTTTTTGCCATGTTCTAATGGTTATTGTTTTTACAAAAGCTCACAAGTTATAAGAAAATATTTAATGCACAGGCAACACTCACTTAATCAGTTGCAGATGTTTCGGTTTAAAAAATCAAAATTTGAATCGAAACGCAAAAACTTGTTTGTTGTTAAGCTGGTATCAGTTGTTCTGAGTCGACCAAATCAGAAATCACTAGTTCAACCAATTAACTACGCTGTTGACCTTTATAAAGTTGAGTGGAAAATGTAAATGAGACTTGCTCATGAAAGCTTCATTTCCTGACATAATCGCTGTAAGTTGGCGATATATGGAAAATTTACTGCTTAGCTGATTGAAGTCCACAAAATACACTGGTAGGCATCATTGTCAATAGTAGCTGAAGGAGAACCTGAGTACCCACTGAATGGGAAGTTAGTGGTTCGTCCGTGAAGAGGTTGCTTTGCATTGAAACACCAGAAGCACAAAATGTACAGATAGGTATTATAAGCAGCTCATATTTATACTTGATAAAGGTTTCGTTCCCTACGATCATTGCTTAACCTACTGGCTTATGTATGTACAATTTTTGGGTACTTGTAGCCTGTGGCTTGTTGACTGGATCCTTTAATGTACGATTGCTTTTACCAGAATACGTAGGAATGTTTCCCTATGGAAAGAACAATCACAGACCTTACGGAGGTTTCACGGAAAACAGTAGATGTTAGAATGTACACCAGTGCATTCTCAATATTTCTATGTACTTGTTCTCAGAAATTATAATCCGATTAACAATATATTTTTATTCTAGGTATTCAGTGTTGCAATGCGTGAGTTAATTCTTGCATATTTGTCTTCTCAAATCTACAGTGCTGGATTTACCCCTACTCTAGTAATCGCAAATACAAATAGCTCGAATCCTTTACTTATTTAGCGGATACCAGATAGCTGATAATGCTGTTGTACCAATTTCAGCCCCACTACGGTATTCAATTTAAAGAACTATCAAGAAAATTGTGTATCCACCTTCTAATATTTTATGTGCATTAATTTGTCCGCAAAATTATATATGTTATGTAGTAGCAACGAAAATGTAGCCAACATGACATTGTTTGATCTAACGTGGTCCAACTTAATCTTTAAAGCAAACAAATGAACCCTTGTATATTTTTAAAGCAGTACCACACGTATTTATTAACAAAGAAAGGGTTGCAGAGGTCGAATAGGAGCAAAACTGCTTTATTACTACAAATTAGTGAATACAGTCTGCTAGCTAACTAGCCTGATTCTTAATGTAACCTTTATTGTAAGCAATGAACGCTAACCACAAGTATTTAAAAGAGCAACAGCAATAGTACAGCTTATACTCCTGGAAACCGTTATCAACATTTCGTTCTCAACTGGGTGAACCTAAGTTTTCAGTATCCAGTCCATCTGTTTTACTACTTAAAATCATGTCTTTATTAGATCCTGTCAACTTCGTTCAAGTTATGTTGGAGCATTTGAATATTGTTGTGCTTGCGTGCTACCTAGGTTACAAACAGGGGCACCCATTTGAAAATGTTTAGTATTTCTGGGGCTAGTGAAAACGCTTACTTTTTTGGGGCCCTAACTTTTCCACGTAGAGAATGATTTGTTTTGACTTTTTGACTATTGCTGATTCAAGGAGATTTCCGGGGATTATTTAATTTAAAGTTTCTAGTTACTGTGGTTGCTTATAGAACTGTAGTCATGAAGTTATGTCCACTTAAACAAGTCAACACGCTTACGATTTGCCAGGTAGGCATTCACTAAAATAAAACCAATTAAAGAATCAAACCCAGATAAATAGAAATGCTACCGCACCAACGACGTTATGTTTTATTCCAATATTTTTTAAAATGTTTTAAATGCATGTAAACAACGCACTTTATACAACAGAATTTTGGAATGCTAATTTTGTAATTGTTTACATTAGATACCCAGTTAAATATTTCTATATCAATTAACTCATACTTTGGATTATTCTTGTTCCACGACGCTATATTTATACATTGCAAGATTTCTTCGTATTGTAAGCTGAAGCCCGTCATCAGTTTGAAAAAATATAGCATTGTCAGCATCCAACAATTTGCTAAGGCAGTAAAGGAGTTAAACCGTTTGTGATTACGGGTATATCAGTTATAAGGCTGGAAAAAGCATTTAATTTCAGGATTTATGCAGCAATTGAATCACTGAATACTTAAAACAGAAACCTTTCGGTGGTAATAGGATTAATTTTTTTACACGCACATAGAATTTCTGGAAACGCACTAGCATGCATTCAGAGAAATGATGTGAAACCTTTTGAATATGTATGCATGTTCTAAGCTGGCATTTGTATGCATTTCAAGTACCTTAAAACGTTTTGACAAAATATATTCTTCTTGTACAAGCTTTAATACAGTGCAGTTAAACCTCTTTAATGACAAGTCAAACATTTGGCAGACATTTTGCGTTTACCATTTACTCTTCTGTGTATGAGAAAAGGACGCATTTGAATAAGCAACTCGAGTAAGCAATACTTCTCTGTCACTAATTTTCCCAAATTGAGAAACGTAGCTAAGAAGTGAAAACTGTCTAAACATCTAATATATATGTAGTTTGTTTGCTTTAGTTATTTGAATGTTTGTGGATTTTTAAGTTAAAATTGCGTTGACTAAAGCTTTATTGTTACGTTTGTTGAGTTTTGTGTTCTTCTGCTTGGCAATAAAAACCCTGAACACTTATACTATTTGACAAGATCTAAAAGTTCAAAAATGTCCACACAAGCCTACAAGTGCAGCATTTGTGAATTTAAAGTACAATTCCTGAGTAAACTCGAGAGCCATATAAGGGTGCATACGAAGGAAAAGCCGGACAACTGTGATCTCTGCAACAAGCGGTTTGCAACTAAGTTTGACCTAAAGCGTCATACTACCACAGTTCATGAAAACCACCGACCTTTCAAATGTAAACACTGTGAGAAGAAATTTGGATCAAAGCACCAGCTAAAATGGCATACAAGTGTACACACAGGTGAAAAGCCATACCAATGTTCAATCTGTGACAAGCGCTTTTCGCGAAGCGGAAGCGTTACTACACACATGAGAAGTCATACTGGCGAAAAACCTTACAGCTGCCAGATATGTAATCAGAAATTTTCCCAATCGTCAAACCTATCAGCGCACCTGAAACAATTTCATGGTAAGATTTATAACTTTAATTTGCAAAAAATTTTTTAAATAAAACGTAATATATTCCTTCTAAAATTTTTTTATAACATTGTACAGAAAAACAAGAAAAATCCTTCTCTTGCGTTTTTTGTGATTCCCGATTTCAAAATGCGACTATTTTGAAAAGCCACATATTCAATCACACAAAGGAAAACCCTTTTTCTGTGTCTCATGCGACAATAGTTTTGCAGAGAAACGTACTCTAAAACAGCACATCATTTATAAGCACTCGGATGACCGACATCACCAATGTAGTTTGTGTGAGAAGGCATTGAAAACCCAAACCTGTCTACGTATGCATCTGCAAAGTCATCTTGGTGAAAAAAGTTACAAGTGTTCCATTTGTAATGAGGGCTTTAACAATACGCAGGAGCTAAGCCACCATACCAGGAAACACAAAGGAGTTTTCAAGTGTGAGATTTGTGAAAAAGAACTGTCGAGAAAAGATTATTTTGAAAGACACATGAAGCTTTTGCACAAACTGTAGACGTTCCAATTAGAATATTCAATAATATTTAATTGGCAATTTATTATCATAGCATTTTTTACTTAAATGCTTTGTTTGTTTGAATTCGTATCAATTAGAAAATTGTTAAAGCTATAAGGAACTACATGCATAGCTATCAAGAAGAACATTTGCTGTAATTTTGTACCAATTTGTTTACGATTGTAAATTTTGAATAAAATAATGAGCTCCCTGATCACATTTAATTCAGTCTTGGTATTCCGGAAAAATACACAGATAATTGCTATTTTATTTATCAGAGTAGCTTGTTTTATTGCAAACAAGATAAGTAGTAAGCTGAAATGTACAAATACATACATAAATTACGCTTGCTTTGTTCTCCTTCGTGCCTCAAATTTAGTATTATTTATTCAAAAAAGCAAGATCTATTAAAACTCATTAGTGGTAATCCGCTTCAGTACAAATGAGCATAATTCTCAAGCCCCGTCAACAGGCCACAATTAGAATAGCATAAATCCCTCAACAATAAGCTATAGTAATAATCATAAAATTTTGACTACCTGGGTGGTGTGTTGCTTCCAGAAACCAAATCAGTTGCTTCCTGTGGTCGGGAAGAAGTCCAATCTGCCAGTTTTCTAGAAAGTTTTGTGGTATGTTTGTAAATACAACTCGTACTTTTTGAGCCGTTTTTGTAATTTTGGGGTGGCTTTTTGTACAAATGCAGCATAACACCCAAAGACTAAGCATAATTGAGCATCTACACATACATGCTTTTAGAAAGTTGACGTAATATATGCATTTTCGTTTCTGAATTAAAACTAATGCATTTTTGACCCGATTATAATCCAAGGCAGGGTAGAACTTGAAATTTTTGCCTCTGCATTGAGGATTAACCCGACGCCGGGTCTAAACAAATGTTCGGGTATAAGCCTTGTTTTTAGGGTAGTTAAATATTACCTGCTGTAGAAGTATGTACTTTTTTCTTAATACATGTCGATTTTGCAAGCTTGTGTCGAGTGTTAGTTTCAAACGTTTCAAATATTCCAAAAGTAAAGGTCCCTAAAATTGTTAAACACCGTCGTCAGGTCAAAGTTAAAAATATTGTTAACATCAGTAATTGGTTTTAGGATTTTAGAACATTTACATTCTGGGATTATTGCTACACGAGTGGTAATTAATTTCTGTAAGCATATCCAAATCCTGACATTGCTAAATAATTTAGAATTTGTGCACATAATAAAGCATTCATTTTTTTTATTAAAACCTTTCCGTGTTAAGCAAAATAAAATATAGACATGTTCGTGCATATACTCTTCAGAATGTAAATACATGAGTTCCAAATCTTTTCTTTCTAGATGTAGTTCGGCCGCATTATCGTCTCCTCTCACATTGAATTTCACACTTCCTGTGAATTTTGGTTCCGTGTTACAATACCGAGTCCAATCCGCATACCAGTAGCTGCACGTACGTTTTGAAGGGAGCAACTTCTATGTGATAACCTTTACAATAAGCCGAGTCCTACCTAAAGCATTTTTGGCCAGAATTGGTCAAACTAAGCATTATTCTTGGTAGAAACTTGCAGTAATCGGCTTTGAAAAATTGCACAAGAACTTTTACCAGGAAAAGTTGCTTTGTTCTACATCATTTAGTCAGCAACTTGAGAATTGGACATTTGGAAAGAAACCCTATTTGGTTAAAGAGGATTAAAATTTGGGTACGTGATTGGTTACAAATTCAAAAGCCCACTAAACATTGTGTGTATTTTAGGTTTCGATGGTTTGAAACACGTTTATTGAGAAAAATGTTTACTAAATACAAGGCGTGTACACTTACCGCAAATTTGCTGCAGAACAAATGTTAACGGCTTGCATAAACGGTATACTACTTCAAAAACAACAACCAGGTAAACACATAGAGTTCGTTTCCAAGCTGGTGAGCTTTGTCTACTTTTTTGTGTTCACTCTGAAATAGCAAACAACGTTGTAAAACGTTTTCAAAACTTGTTTTTTTGCAATATTATTACACGTTGATTTTCAAAATTTGTATTTTTTAATAAACTCTTTATTTCCAATTTGCCAATTTCGTTTAAGATTTTAAAATTTGCGCCAAACTGGTTGACAAAATAGTCCACAAACCGTTATGAAATAACTGCTTGTCTAAGAGCTCAAAAATGTTCAAATCCGAACACAAGTGCAATATTTGTGGCTATAAAGCACATTTTCCAAGTGTACTCCAGCTTCATATGAGAGTACACACAAAAGAAAAATCCTATCAATGTAGCATCTGCAACAAGCCGTTTACAAGCAAGGCTAATTTAGGCCGCCACGTAAACACAGTTCATGAGAACCAAAGACGTTTTAAATGTAAACACTGTGAAAAGAAATTTGGCTCAAAGGGTGATTTAAAAAGACATGTACTCATTCACACAGGCGAGCGACTATTCCAATGCTCAATTTGTGACAAGCGGTTTTCGCGAAAAGGGAGTCTTACAGGGCATATGACCTGTCACACTGGTGAAAAACCCTATAGCTGCAAAATTTGTGACCAAAAGTTTTCAGTTGCACAAGGCTTGAGTCAACATCAGAGAAATTATCATCGTAAGTTTAGATCAACTTGTTTTATTGCTTTATTGTTAAAGGTTGTCTGATAATAATCTTTTTTTTAAATATTACAGGAGAATCCACCAAATGTCTTGTTTGCGTTTTTTGCGGCCATCGTTCTCGAAAAATGGCAGACCTTCATAGACACATTTTTATTCACACAACAGAAAAACCTTTTGATTGCTCTTTGTGCGAGAAACGTTTTGTTACAAAGAGCAAATTAATAGATCACAACAGGCAAAGACATTCCGAGGAACGAAATTTTCAGTGTGATTTGTGTGAGAAGACATTCAAAACCAGACTTAGTTTAACGAGACATCTGCAGAGACATTTGGGTGAAAAATCGTACAAATGCTCTACATGTGGTGCGAGCTTTTATAATGCACATGACTTAAAAGAGCATACCCAAAAACACTTGGGAGAGGTTTTCAAATGTAATGTTTGCAACAAAAATCTGACGCGTCAGTACAATCTTAAAGGGCATATGAAGCGTATCCACAATATCTAAAACTAAAGAATTCTTCCATTTATAAAAATTGTTCTTGATTAAAATTAGTTTTCTGTAAAATAAAAGGATATTTAGTGTGCATATATGCGTTGATAATTTCATGAAAGCGATTGGATGTTTAAAAGCATTACACATACAAACCTTGGCTTGGGTACCTTGAGTTGGATAATCTGGTTAGAATTATGTATAAATTTGTTCTTTGTAAAAAAAATTTATTCGTTTTTGTAATAAAGGTGGGCTGTTAATTTAGTAGCAGGTTATGAGCTCGCTGCTTCAGCAGAGAAGCTAATGCCGATGTTGGTGTCCGGGTGTCTGTATGTCTGTCTGTCTGTAGACTTTATTTTTAAATCGAAATCAGGCTAAAATGGGTGGAGTTCAGGCTAATTGCGTCTGTTGTGGTCATCGTTTTCGAAACATTTCAAATCTTCATAGCCACATTTTTGTTCACACATGAGAAAAACCTTTTGATTGTTCTTTGTGCGAGAAATGTTTTGTTACAAAGAGTAACTTAAACGATCACATCAGGCAAAGACATTCTGAGGAACGAAGTATTCAGTGTGATTTGTGTGAGAAGGCATTTAAAACCAGATTGAATTTAACGAGACACTTGAAAAGACATTTGGGTGAAAAATTCTACAAGTGCTCTGCATGTGGTGAGAGCTACTGCAGTTCACACGAATTAAAAAGGCACACCCAAAAATACACGGGAAGAGGTTCATATATGTAATTTTTTCAACAAAAATTTGTCGCTCCAGGATCATATTAAAAGGCATATAAAGCGTTTCTACAATATGTAATGTTAGTGAGTTCTTCTATTTATAAAAATTGGCCCTATATTAAAACCAGTGTTCTGCATAGTTAGGGATAATTTGTGTGCATACAAGCAATGACTATTTCATGAAAGTGATTCATTTTTTAGAACATTAAGAATGCAAAACTTTAGTTTTGGTACACTGAATTCGATGATGTTGCAAAGATTATGTAAAGTATGTTTTCTTTGTATATATTTTTACTCTATGTTGAAATAATGTTTCGTTGTTAATTTAGAAGGTTATTAAAATGTCTGAATGCGCTTAATTTAGGTATCCTTTTTTGGAAGTACCTATATGTTCACCATATTCAATGTCTAACTGCGTCGAGTTCAAATAGCATGTTAAATAAATTTCAACCTGCACCACAACAACTGTCATGGAAAATGTTAAAGGCTTCTAAATTCGAACAAAAATATTTCTTGTTGCACTAAATTTGGAAGAGCTTCTCAGCCCATTAGGTGTTTTTAGGTTTAATAACTACCGAAAGCATTGCATGCTGAGGTGGTTAATGCGATCACCATGTTTGTCTGTCTGTCTGTCTGTCCGTGCGCACGAATCTCAGCAACTACAAGGCAGATTTGGCTCAAATTTGATAGAATGATTGCTTATGTCAATAGCGCCTCATATACTGATTTTCAGGCTTATAGCTCAACTTTTCAAACACTTGCAAAAATGAAAAATTTATGTACGTTTTCTGGGCATTTTTGAAACGTTTTCTGGGCATTTTTGAACGTTTTTTGGCCATAAGTTTTCATATAATTCAGCACGTTGCTTTCGGTAGGTACTCATTTACGAAGGTTCTTGTTAGTTTTTATGTTTTGCAACGAATGTATGTTCCCGTTAAAATGCTATGATTTAAAGCCTTTAGTTTAGGTAATTTGTTTACTTGAAGGACTCAACTGAACATTTTCCCACTCAAAGTTTGAATGCATAATATGCAAGTGACACAATCTGTATAAAATTAATTCAATAATTTGTTCAAGACTTGGTTGCAGAATGGGTAAAAAGGAATAAACTTTTAATATTTTGCTTAATAAATCAGTTTCTGGTTACAGATTTATTGGTGAAAAATTGCTTTAAAAAACGTACCTTATTTAACATACTTATAGTTGAAAAAATGTGTTTAGTGTTTACCAGGAGTTACCCAGCTAAGAAGGCGTAAAATATTCACGTATGAATTAGATGGACTGAAGTAAGTTATAAATCACAGTATCAAGTAAGTAAGTAAGTATCACAAACACGGTTATAAATTTTTACTATTCATGCAGATTATAATGTACACATAAAAACATCAATACAAAACTTTCGAGAATACATATCGGTACATTTGAACACATCTAGGATCTATATGAATGCATTCTTTCATTAATTAATGCAGAAATGTTATTCAAAATAATTAAAAGCTTTTAGTAACCAGCCATATAATGCGACAACATTAGTGTACACGTTCACTATCGCATTGATGTTGATCGTTGTGTGTATTGGAAACCGAAAAAACGGTAGTATAAGAATTATTTCATGTATTGAAACACTGATCACCTAAAGTGCATTGTTAAGGAGATTATAATTTCTTACAACAGACACAAACAGCTTTTGGGAATGAACTAACATGAACATTATATGTTTCCATACTGTGTGAAACTTCCGCATGATCTCTGCTTGCAATAAGTGAACAATCGTTCGCATTTTAGAAATAGTTCGTCAATATTTTCGGATACATCCAACAACGCAAAACCTTATTAGTGTTTTAACACTGCAGCTTTTCTTCGACAACTCGCATACCACACGTAAGTTGAGCATACGAACCCGTACACGTGAAAACATAATTTACTTGTCCTTTGAGTTGAAGCCCATTGTTCAGAATATTATGGCAGTATCAGTTTTCATAAATACAGGATTTAAACCTTTTCTGGTTAGGGCTACTTGTATTGACAATTTTCGTTACTCTACACCAACAGTCTCTTTATCTTGGCTTCAGCAAGACGTCTATATCAAAATCCACGCAACCAATGAAATATTCAAAACCCAAAATTGAAATCTTGTCTTAATCGGATTAAAATTCATTCATACAAATTCTGAGAATAAAAATATTTGTAACCCGAACCAAAGTGTAACTTTTTCCAGGTACCATAACGCAAGAAAACTATCTGCAAAAGCAGATTTATAATATACAATCACTTATACAGCTCGCATGTTGAAAGTACCTGAAAACTAAATATTTGTGAGACCCAGAAATATTAGTAAGTAATTCCTGGGCCACCGCAGCTTTCTTTTTTCACACAAAGTTTATGTAGCAAGTTAAACATTGACAGTTAAAGACGAACATTTTAAAGGATTAAAATTTAAACGGGTACATTGTCTAATAAATACCAACTACTCGTACATTTTGTGAGTTTTGTGCTTCAATACGACAAAACCCTTTTTAGCGACAGACATCCTGCTAAATACAACCAGGCGAAACACATTAAAAATTAGTTCGCAATAAGCTACACTTTTCATTTTCTCTGTTCCAAATCTGATGAATCAAGCAAAAGTGAGAAGTTTAGAAATCTAATTACTTAAGAAATACTGCTATAGGTTTTCAAGATCACATCAAATTGAGCAATTAAACTGTAGATTTTTCTTTCCTTGCAATTTTGCATAACGATAAATCCTGTGAACACTTAAACTCTACCAGCATGTCTGGGAGTTCAAAAATGTTCAAGGCTGAACACACGTGCAGTATTTGTACATTCAAGGCCCCATCCTTGAGTAAACTCCAGTATCATATGAGAGTACACACAAAGGAAAACCCCCACAAGCGTAGCATCTGCATCAAAGGGTTTCAAGGCAAACGCAACCTGGAACACCACGTTAACACAGTTCATAAAAATCTACGACCTTTCAAATGCGAACATTGTGAAAAAAGTTTCGGATCCAAATACGTATTAGAAAGTCACACAAGATTACACACAGGAGAAAACACATACCAATGTTCAACTTGTGACAAACGGTTTGCACATAAGACAATTCTTATTACTCACATGATATGTCATACAGGTGAAAAACCGTACCAATGTTCGATTTGTAGTAAACGCTTTGCACGAGGGGGAACTCTTACGGATCACATGACACGTCATACAGGCAAAAAACCTTACAGCTGCTGTTTGTAATCAAAAGTTTTCCAAAACGTCAAACCTTTCATCACATCGGAAACTTCACGGTAAATTTAAACTAAAGTGTCAGTTTTCTTGAAATATCCAAGTACAGTTCTTATCAAATATTTATGTTGTTTTCAGACAAATCCGCAAAATCTTTCGATTGTGTTTTCTGTGGCATGCTATTCCGTCGTTTGATTGAACTTCAAAGTCGCATTTTTATTCACACAAAAGAAAAACCGTTTGGTTGTGCCTCCTGTGATAAGACGTTTTTAAGTACTGTTCTCTAACATCTCACATCAAACACAGGCACTCTGAAGCCCGTCATTACAAATGTAATTTGTGTGAAAAGGAATTTAAAACCCGACCATGTCTACGATTACATCTGCGAAGGCATTTGGGTGAAAAACCTCACAAATGTCCTACCTGCAGTGAGAGCTTTCTCAATCCATATCAGCTAAATATGCATGCACAAAAGCATAGAAAGAACCTTCTCAATTGTAATAATTGAGGAAGAAAATTGACACAAAAAAGTCTGAAAATGCACATGAAGTGACAGCACAAGATGGAATAATTTCAGTATTTTAAAAATTGTTCTAGTAAACTCTTTTAGCCTTGTAATCAGGCTTCGTTTATTGGTTGAATAGGTACTTATTTGTTTTTTGTTAATTTTTGCATAAAATAACATAGAAAAAACAGTTTGCTACAAATAATTTGATAGAGAGAGACATTTTTGGATAACGAGGTTGACATTTATTTATAACTCTAGCTTTCGAATACTAGCCGTAATCTTTGTCAAGAATACATACATGACTTGCCGAAACCTGAACAAAGGCAAACGAACAGTAATAAAAATGTAATTTTAAAATTACAAATATTACATTAAATCTAGCACTAATGGTATCCATGAGTGAATATCCAATCCGGTATTCCTGTTGAGGTTCATGATATTTTTGTAGCACTTTATACTGTTAACCATTGTAAATATTTTCAAATGCAAACTACTTTTAATTTAATGTTTTACACTACAGAAATTGTTGATTCTTGTTATTTTATTCGTCATGTATAATTAAGCTTTGGGTTTATTAAATGGTTAAATATTTTAAAATATCAACGTAATGTCTTCTTTACTCCAACATGTGATTAGATAGTGGTGTGCAGTTGAGGATTAAGTTGAAATTAATGTTTGATGGTAAAATTTCTTATTTAGAAATTTTGTGCAGAATATATTTTATGTTCAGAAGATATCGTGCTGCTACTGTTTGTACTCATAACGTCAACGTCATCGTGGTAACTAGATTTGTTTTCTTGTACGGATTACGGATTTGTTTAAAAATTAAAAACCTGAATACGTTCGGTGTGAAGTAGTGCAATTATAAGCACAGTCAACACAGATTACGCGTTTGTCCGGCACACACATACTAGCGGGGCTGGTCAATCCAGACGTTGGTCTACACGTTTGATCCAGTGGTTCCTTGACCACCTATTCAGGGTGTCAAAAAAATTGCCGTCCAAAGGTGTTCAAAACAGATTGCGCTTTAGGGGTGTGGTAAAAAAATTGCGCTCTAAAGTTGTTAAATAGAGCTGTGGTGGGCATGTGGCCTGAAAAGCCGGCAAACTCTCTGAAAAATACATGGGCTACAGAACTCTGTAAACTTTGCTAAATTTGTGTAAAGTTTTTTGTGTTCCTTTATTGCGTTGATTTTTATTACTAAAATGTTTACTGTAATGTTTAGCAAACTGCGCCACCCCGCCGGCATAATTTTGCTGCACTAACTTTGTGTAACAAAAAATGCTGCCCTGCTAAAGGGTATTAAAAAATTTGTGCAACGGGGATGTATCTGAGGTTTTGTTCAACAAAATACTCTTCAAAGCTTCGTTTCTCTAAAATACAGGTATATTGCAGGAACTTTTTACATATAGGCAATAAAATGTGGATTTGCATTTACCTAAACGCACACAAACACTTGCGGCTTCAAGAAAATACCAGGAAGGAGTTTCTTGCCATCTAAAACATACAAATATAAAATACAAATTAGCGTTTTCTCAGAATTTATGTGCACCTGCGTGAGTTGTAATCCGATTAATACAAAGTTGTCGTTTTATACAGTCAGTGCTTTGCTGGCTGCGGTAAAGCTGGTAAAAATGTCTTCTTAAGCATGAAATGTAGATGTAAGGAAAAATACCAATACAAGTTGCGGTAACTAGAGAACTTTAAACTCTGTAGTCCCGAAGCGATTTACTAACTATTATATATTGCCCAAAGTCAAAAGTATAGAACAGCGTAACATAATTGTAACTAAAACGTACAGGTTTTTTGACGTTTTAACTGCTTCCTTTTCAAAATGGAAGCAAAAAGGTATACAAATTAAAGATGTTATTTTGATAGATTACTTTGCAAGTTTTTCTGAACATATACCACATGAATAATAAATACAACTTGCTTTCCTTTTTCAATGCATTGTATGCGTATAGGGTCAACACTAAGTCAGTGTGTTCTGTCCACAAGTGAAAAAACTTAAATGACTGCTAATGAACATAGTGCAGGAGCATTTATCTGTTATACGCCAAATGCGTCTTGGACACACAATGCTTAACATGCACAGCTTTTAACTTACAGAGTAGTTTAATTGAAAGGGAGTAAGTGTAAGTATAAGTAAGACAATATGAGCTACCAATGAAGCCCTAGAAATATAAGTTAAATGTTTTAAGCAGGATTCCTGCCACGATTCAAGCAACATATTGTAATAAGTCCTGAATTTGACTTGTGAATTTTTAGAATTGTTGAATAATTGTATAAGAGAAACAAGAAACAGAAACTTCAAATCACTTTTTATTTCTGCATACATAAGTATTCTTGAACAGCATTTGGTTCAAAGTTGCAACAAACAGAACGGCTAATTTATTGCTTAATGTAAACAAACAGTAAGTTTTTATATTTATTCCATAAGCTAAATTTGTTATAATATACATTTATAAATGGCTACATAATGCCAACTAAATTAACTATTTGTTAAACGTACTTACAACTGTGCATGATGTACAAATTATTCTGTACTATACAATTCAATAATATACCAGATTTTAAAATTCAACTTAAGCATATAGCTGAATCTTCCTAGGCAATGTAGTAAATGTAATGTTTTCTAAATATTTGATGGATTGTTACGGAATGAAAATCTTACATTTTGTGTAAACGCTTCATGTGGTGTTTAAGACTTATTTTACAGGCCAGTACCCTTTCGCAAACATTGCACCTAAAAACTTCTCCAGTAGGTTTCGGTGTATGTCTATTTAGCTCCTGCAAGGTGAAAAAACTCTCACTACATGCAGTGCCCTTGTAAGATCTTCCACCCAAATGCTTTTGCAAATGTAAACGTCATAAAATCCTGGTTTTAATTGTCTTCTCACACAAATTGCATTTATGCTTCCGGTCATCAGAGTGTATATATTCAATGTGACTTGTTAATGAATCCTTCCAAGGAAAGCTTTTCTCGCAGAAGGGGCATTCAAAAGGCTTTTATTTTGCGTGTATAAATATATGTCGTTTAAGATTTGACAGTGTTTGGAATTCTAAATTACAGAAAACACAACGAAAATGTTTACTGGATTTGTCTGGAAACAAATATCATAAATATTTGATATTTTTTAAATCTTTTTACTAAAATGCATAAACCTGTCGATTGAACTACTACCATGTACAATTCTCCTATGTGTAGATAAGCTTGACGATTGAGAAAACTTCTGGTAACAAAAGTGGCAGGTATACGGTTTTTCTCCGGTATGACGTGTCATATGCGTAGTAAGAACCCATTTCCTTGCAAAGCTTTTGTCACAAATTGAACACTGAAATGGTTTTTCTCCTGTGTGTCTTCTTGTATGAATTTTTAGCTCTTCTTTTGATTCAAATTTCTTCTCGCAGTGTTTAAAATCGAAAGGTCTTTGGTTCTTGTAGACTGACCTAATGTGACGGTTTAATATGCCCTTGGCTGCAAACAGTTTGCTGCAGATACTACACTTGAAGGGTTTTTCTTTTTTGTGCATTTGTATATATGACATTGTAGTTGACTCAAATATTTTGCGGTAAATTCACAAATATTGCACTTGTGTTCTGTTTTTGACATTTTTGCTCTGTCAGTTCTGCATATTTTTTATACAGGTTAAGAGAGCTTGGTGCCAAGCAACAGTGCACAAACTAAAAAACACTTTAGCGCAATGTTCGAATGAAAGTAAGTTTAAATTAAAGAAAAACAAACTCAGGATTTAATATATTAGTGTTTAATTGCAATGCACGCAACAAAATTCTAAGGACCATTTCACTGTCTCTTGTTTTTTCAGAGTGCTTACAAAAGCGTTCACACGGTTTCGTTGCTGCCAATTAATTTTCTGTGCCTACGTACCATAGGCATGGTATATTATACATCATGGTATATGCACAGCATCAGTATATGTTTAGCTATACATTGTAAGTGTACTGGTTCTATATTTTTAAATACCTATGTTATGTTTATAGAAAAGCTCCCTACCATTAAACGCAAAATGCGCATAGCCTAAAGGTAGCTGTTGCACGTAATCCTATTTATTTGTTCAAGTTTTGGTCCCCTTAATCCAAAAAGGATTTCGTATTGAACGTTAAATTCATGTACTTGGAGAATACATGTTTTCTAATTTTTTCTATGAAAATGCTGCTTTTGGTAAGTCCTATCTAAAATTTAAATAACTTAAAATAAAAGATATAATCCGCTTACTGAGAATGGTGTCACAAAATGGTTGCTTGTTGCGAGCATACGCTCAGATACTTGTATAATAAAACATGTAGATGAACAAGCCTATAATGTAAAAATCAATTGCTATTAGCAAAATGAATACAGATTATTGCTTAGTTTGTACACAGACAAATATTTGGGAGATTTCTGGGATTGGGGAAGCACACTATGTTATGACACACAGTCGTCCATCATTAGAAATTGTATGAATGACATTTTGTAAACTTTAATTCTCATTGCTACATATATTGCTACATATATTGCTACAATATGCTGACTTAACTGATTTGCGTAAATTTTAAACAGCGATTTAATTTTTAGTTGGTTTCATATGCTACATCTTCGTTTCAAGTAACATGACGTATTGGGTTATGACCAAGTAAATAGATTCTATATGTAAAACTTAATTGTTTTAACGCATGAATTTACCAGAAATTCAGTTATATGAAAAAAGAAGTAGACTTGTGCACATAACTGTGTTCTAATTGATATATAATGTACATACTGTACTAGAAGCAATCAGTTTGAGGTAAGCTAATATGACTAGCTAAGCACAAGACCTATCAAAAGGGACCGGGAGGGAAGATTGCCTTAGACCAAGTTTAGTTGATAAGCATACCCAAAATACCGGAATCGTCAAACATTATCTTGTATCATAACATAACCTTATGTCCCGCAGTTACTGGATACAATCCTGACAAACTTTATGGGGGTTAAGTACAAACTTTTTGCAGCAAATGTACATATTTATGTATAAATAGGCAAATTACTTAATGATGGCGTTATATAAATATCTTTTTTATAATTTCCTCGAATAATCTAGAACTGATGACGGAGGAACTATAATGAATTTTAAGACTTTATCTGTGATTTTAGAAATTTAAAAAACAAATTATAATAGAACATCAAAATTCTTCGAAATAAAATCATATGAGCGTTTCCAAACGTATTTGTAACGTATTTGATCCGGCTAGTTAATTTCATTAACTGTCATGGCAATCTAAGGCTATGAAGACTAATATCCCTTAAAACAGGTAGTGGTTTGTAAAAAGATATAAAATTAAATCCGTGTTTAAAATGTTTGCCAAATAGTGAAATCAACCAACTCTATAAAAATATACCATGTTTGCTTTCTAAAATACTCAAAAAACTAAAGTTATGTTGCTGGAAAATTAAACATCGCTTGGTTTTTGGACACCTTAAAATAGCAAATTTTCCAAATAATTCTGCTGCCTTTGTATAAAATTGACAATAATCTTGAATGTGCTGGAGAAAAAAGAGTAAAGTGCGGGACATGATTTTATATAAACAGCTTGGATGGGGCAATTTATGTACAAGTTATGGCATAATGAAAGAATATCCCTTGGTTTATAAATGCACCTTATTAGTCTTAAATTACTGTGAAGTTTCCGATGTGATGACAGGGCTGGTGTATGGGAATACCTACGACCAGAAATTTGGCGGCTGTACGGTTTATGCCTGTATGAAATGTAAATGGGCAGTAAGACCCGCTTTCCGGGCAAAGTTTTCGTCTCAAATTGTTTATAATTTTGTTAAAATCAAGAAACTTTAATCACAAATATTTATTCGAATTTATTCCCCACATGCACCCCTCCATGAAATCACACGTTATAATAATCTAATGCTTGTAGTTGGCAATCCAAATTCTTAAACTGCAACAAACTCTACGCTGGTAGTAAGATTATTATATAACAATAATCAGAATTCTTTTTAGCGTGAATATTTTCAAAAAAAGGTTGGGAGATTACATTTATATTTTGCTAACCACTGCTACCAAAATGTCAATATCTTGCAACAAACAGCATAGCTTAATTCAAACAAATTTTTTAAAGTGAATATAAATACTGTACAAACAAAGCGATTTGAAATGTTCGTTACATGGTATCGGAATTGGTATTTACAATTTGTTATGCATAATTTTGAAAGATATAAAATTTTACATATGTAAAATATATTGTGTTTTCGTTTCATGTGTAGTTTTAGACTATCCATACGTGTCATTTCTTTTCCGCAAATCTTACATATGACGAGTATTCCTGTATGCTTCTGTGAGTGCATGTTTAACTCCCGATTGTTGAAAAAGCTTTCATTGCAAATAGAGCAGTTGTGAAGTTTTCACCCAAATGTCTTCGCAGATGCCATCGTAGGCAAAATTGGGTTTTGAATGCTTTTTCACACAAATCGCACTTATGATTTCGGTCATCAGAGTGCTTATGATTGATGTGATTCTGTAAATTACTTTTACGTGCAAAACTTTGGTCGCACGAGGGACAGCTGAGAGGTTTTTCTATTGTGTGAGTAAAAATGTGGCGTTGCAGTTTGTTCAAGTTTTAAAATCGGCAATCACAAAAAACGCAACCATGGGATTCTAAACTATAATCTGTACAACGATCAAAGGAAATTGTACAAATTGCATTACTCAAAACAAACTGCATTACTTTCTTTAAAAAATATATTTATAAAGTAAAATTAGTAAGTTTTACCATGATACCGTTTCTGGTGCGTCGATAGGGATGATGAATGGGAAAATTTCTGATTACAAATCTGACAGCTGTAAGGTTTTTCACCAGTATGGCTTCTCATGTGTCTATTAAAGTCACTTCCTGAAAAAAATGCTTGTCACAATTTGAACATTGGTAAGGTTTTTCTCCTGTGTGTGAACTTTTAAACCTTGTTTGGATCCGAATTTCTTTTCACAATGTTCACATTTGAATGGTCGTAGGTTTTGATGAACCTTGCGAATGTGATGGTTTAAATTAGTTTTGCTAGTGGACGGCTTGTTGCAGATATCACACTTGTAGGGCCTGTCGTTTGTATGTACTCTCGTGTGACACTGTATTTGATTCAAACATTTTGCTTTAAACCCACAAATATTGCGCTTGTAATTCGGTTTTGACATTTTTGAACTTTCAAACATATTGTTATTTTACAAAGTTTTACAGGGTTTATTGCCAAACAGCGGAGTATGGAATTCAAAACACGTTAAAATGACGCTAAAGCAAATGCGCTTATTAAATAAATATTATCAACTAATAATTTCACTAAAGCGAACAATTTAACAAAAACCTGAGGCTTCGCGAAAGTTTTAATTTTTAATTTGTTTTTTATATAAAAAATATTAATGCAAACAAGTCTTCCTTTCTGCTAACTGATTTCTTCAATGCGTCTCTTTGCTACTTTACAGAAGATTTTATGCTAATGGTACAGCGTTGCTACACAAGCTCTGTAAGTGTTTTACAACAATAGTACCACACAGCGGTGTCACAAACTATTTACAGGTGCATAGGAATAATGTATTCTATGGTGGTAATAAAATCGGTTATACAACGTTAATTTTCTTCTTCCAGAATGCATCAGAATGTTGGTTGGCATGAGCCTGAAGAGTTTCTAAACCATTTGGACTCGACAAATTTTTGAATGCGTTCTCGAAATGTATGTACGTGTGAAAATTTCAATCCGATTATCCTCGAATAGTTGATTATCTCTCTTAACTTTGGTTCTTCTCTTGTTTAAATAAAATGGCAAAATCGAGTATATATTCGGTTTCATCGCGTTGAGCAAAGCACGGATATGGTTTGTTAGAGAATATGCTGCACTAACTCTGTTCCCGTCCTATCATCATACACAGAAGCTAAGCTTGACACCTTGGTACAGCGCCTAGTCAAAACTTCACTCAGCATTTTGCACATCCTCCTAGGTTATTTTCACGATACAAAACCAACCTGTACGTGGCAAGAGTACCAGTGACCATGACGACGTCGATGCTTTCAGTTCAAATAGCAGCAATTTAGTGTCTTCTGGTTCTCAATAAAAATGTATTTGCTAGACGTATTTTAAACAATAAGTTTTAGTTACAAACAATAATCTTAACAAATCTCAATCTAAATAAATGTTATATTATATCAGGTTTTATTAGTTAATAATGCAAGTTTTTAACACTTTAATAACTCGGCACTGTTTATAATATGGCGAATGTGATAAAAATTATCAAGAATTCTTTTCTAGCGTCAATCATCAGAACAAAAATGATGCCATGTGATTACATTTACACTCTGCTAATGGTATGAACCACAACCACATAAATGTCAATACCTTTCAGCACGCAAGATACAGTAATTCAAACGAAAATATAAATATATTTATTTTACAGACAAAACAAATTGTAACGCACAATATATGGTATTGGAATTTGTACCTAAAATTTGCTACGCATAGTTTTGAAAGTTACAAAATTTTACATATTGTGTTTTCGTTGCATGTGTATTTTTAAACTACGCTTATATGTCATTTCTTTCCCGCAAATTTTGCACTTAAAAAGTTTTCCTGTATGCTTCTGTGAATGCACGTTTAGTTCCTCATTGTTAAAGAAACTCTCATTGCAAATTCTACATTTGTAAAGCTTTTCACCCAAATGTCTTTGCAAATGTAATAATAGGGAAGCTCCTGTTTTGAATGTCTTTTCACACAAATTGCACTTGTGATTTCGGTCATCAGAGTGCTTATGATTGATGTGATTCTTTAAATAGCTTTTGTGTGCAAAACTTTTGTCGCATGAGAGACAGCTGAAAGGTTTTTCGTTTGTGTGAATAAAAATGTGGCGCTGTAGTTTGTCCAAAGTTTGAAATCGGCAATCACAAAAAACACAACCGACGGATTTTGGTCGTCCATCTGTACAACGTGTAAGAGATATTTCAAGACAAATTGTATTACTTTCTTTCAATGTAGGTATGTTTACAAATTAAAAATAGTAAGTTTTTACCATGATAACGTTTACGGTGCTCTATTTGGGATGCCAACTGGGAAAATTTCTGATTACAAATCCAGCAGCTGTAATGCTTTTCGCCAGTATGACATGTCATGTGTCGATTCAGCGTCACTTTCTGGGAAAAGCGCTGGTTACAAATAAAACACTGGTACGGTTTTTCGCCAGTATGACTTGTTGCGTGCCTTTTTAGATTACATTTTTGGGAGAAGCGCTTGTCACAGGTTGAACATTGGTATGGTTTCTCTCCTGTGTGAAGTCTTGTGTGATCCTTTAAATGCTGCTTGGATCCGAATGTCTTTTCACATTGTTCACATTTAAAGGGTCGTTGGTTTTCATGAACTCTTCCAGTGTGACGTTCTAAATCAGATTTGGTTGTGAATTGTTTGTTGCATATATCACACTTGTATGGCTTTTCATTTGTGTGTACTCTGATGTGACACTGAAGGTGACTCAAGTTTTTTGCTTTAAACTCACAAATATTGCACTTGTAATTCGATTTGGACATTTTTGAACTTTAAGACAGGTTGGTATTTTACAAATGTTTGCAGGGTTCATTGCCAACCAGCGGAGCATGGAATTAAAAATTGTAAAAATGACGATCAATTGAATGTACTTGTATTACAAAATTTATCAAATATTAATTTAACTAAAGCAAATAAACCACACAAACATTATGTTCCCCATAAGCCTCTAGTTTTTATTTTGGGTTTTGTTAAAACTGGAAACATTGATGCATACAAGTCTTCCTTTTGGCAGACTGATTTTCAATTCTACTTTACAGAACATTGTATGCTAATCGGACAACGTTGCAACAATAGCTGCGTAAATTTTGCACAGCAATAGTACCACAGAGCGGTGGTGCAAAATATTTACAGGTACATAGAATACAGGTATCCTATGGTGGTTACAAAATTGGTTGTACAGCGTTGGTTTGCTACTAAAAGAATGCATAGGAATGTAGCTTAGCATGAACCTAAAAATCTTTAAAACTATTTGGACTCACAGAGTGTTTGAATACGTTCTCGGAATATTTTGTACGTGTAAAAATTTTAATCCGATTATTCTCGAAAAGTTTTAGTTTTAGGTATTCAATGTGTTACTGGCTCAGTTGTAAGTGTAAAGCCGTGTACCGAATAATACTTGATATATGAACCTTGTAGTCCAAATATGTTAAATGTAATCTATGAAGTGAACAAATATAAAGACAGACGCAATTCTAGATTTTCTTTTTAAAATTGTACATGTTTTATTTGCAGTTTAATACTGTAAAAACTTTTAATATACTAACACATGTTGCCACTAATACATGCTGTTCTTGCTAGGTCTCGCCAACCGGTTGTATGTACCTGTACCGATTGTTTGCTTAAAGCAAAAAATTGTTTCACGCCATTTGGAAAGTTAGAGATTGTAATGTACAATAATACATTCTCAGAAATTTATTGTACGTGTGTAGATATTAATCTGATTAACACTGGTAGGTTTTTGTTTAAAAGGTTCATTTACTACGTAAATCTGGACCAAATGTTTTTCTTAGTGCTCCATTGCTATTTATTTGGGTAACAAATTTGCCTTTCTTGTTCTTGAAGCTCATCATGCTTAAATCCAATCTTTCTGAAGCGGTTTTTGGTTAGCTCAAAATTTTTATGTAAATTTTGATAAATAATTTGTTCTAAAATTTTGCATATTTTAAATATGCTTAGTTTTGTCAAGTAACGTAATTTAATTTATGTAACTATTGCTCTCAAATAAATGAAACAAGACCTGATGTTTTGGGTAAATGCATTTTTGCTGTAAACTAAAGTGCGAACGAGGAACCTAACACAGATGTAATTTATGTATACGTTGAAATTGCAGTGTTTGTGGTAGTGTAGGTGAGCATTTCTTTGCAACAACGTTGTATGCAAACTGATATATTTAAGATCATTGTACTATTTAAAGGTAGATTGATTTAAAACTCACAAATTAGTATTATAAATAAATATACTGCCCTTTCTGCTATGACTAGTTATCCTTTTTTAAACGTTAGTTATACCGTATATGCAACCTAGTTCCACATGATCAGTTTGAAATGACTGTAGTGTTGCTTTTTTGCACGTTTAACTCACCTCAATTCTGACAAGATGCGATGCAAAATACTAAGTAGGTTTAGTAGAATGCCAGTAATTTTCTAACTTTGTATACCTTACGGGAAATGGTTATATCAATTCAATCTAATTATGCAAAATTGTGCAGACTAACTAAACTTGAACTGACTTTGTTATAATAAAAAATAGTCATTATCTGCAGGTTACTTTTTGTTTTGACAAACGTTCATTTAGCAGCATGGTAAATGAGAAAGTTTGAACTTGGTTGCCAATTAGTATTAAAGTGGCACAGAATTATAACAATATGCATTTTAAATAATGTACAATTTTATTGCTACAAAAACTTATGAATGACTTGCTTGAACAAAATAAAGTTTGTGTAGCAATTTCTAATTACAATACGTGATCTACAACACAGATACTATAGCTTTACCTGTTCATATAATCAGTTTTAAAAATCTTCAAAATTGTTTAAATGGTAACAAACCAACGCAATATTGTAAAAAAAGTCATCATATCATGGTACAGTGTCAAGTTTTATAGATGATTATAAATCCTAAAATGAAATAAACCTCCACACTTAATGCAAGCGTTAACGATTTCTCTGAGAGCATCCTTGCACGTCATTCCTCTTCCGCAAATAATACCCTGGAAACCTTTTTATTTATGCTTCCTTCTATGCTTGCTTAGGTCGGAAGCATTATTGAAGTTCTCCATACATAGGGAGCACTTGTAAGATATTTCACCCAAATGTCTCTGCAGATGTGAACGTAAGTCAGTTTTGGTTTTAAATGCTTCTTCACACAAATTGCATTTATGCTGCTGTTCAACAGTGTGCACATATTGGATGTGAGATGTTAGCGACTTCTTCAATGGGAACCCTTTGTCACAAGAGGGACAACAAAACGGTTTCTCGTTTGTGTGGTTAAAATATGATTTTGAAGAATTTAAAAATTTTGGAACAGCACACCACATAAAACACACCGAATAATTTGGGGGAACTATCTGAAAACCGTCATATATAATTTATTGATGAGCACACTTTATACAATTTCTAAGAACAAATTTTTTAGTTTTGACTTACAATGACGTAAGTTCTTACTTAATTACTGTGTACAGCCTTGCATTATCAAATTAAACTGCTGTAACAAAAGTATCATAAAAGTGTAAAACCAGAAAATAATTAGTTTCAAGCAGTAACACATATTATATATTTTTTAAATATTGCAACACTGTTGCATCTTTTCATACGAAAAATTCAATTAAAGAATGCAAGGTTCAAGCATTCATTGGTTTCGCTTAACTCATTAGATGTGGTCTCGATATCTAATGGAAAAGGAGTATTTAAACATAATATATTTCAAAGTTGTTGAATCTGAAAAATATTTTGGGAAGAAATGAATAATATTAAGACAATAAGTTTCACTTAAATTTAAATATGAAAACCAAATAAGGTCAGTCACCTCTTGCGTTGATATTGGAAAATAGCTTACGCAATCTATTGCATTTTGTGTCAATCTTTTTGACAAAGATTCCACGCGTATTTTTCTGAAGAGCAAATATGATACAATTAACGCAACTGGTCCAAACCGTCAATACGTTTTCACAAATCAGGTGCTGTTTGTATAAATATTATATGCGGAAAGGACTTAATAAATCGTCTCTACATATTACACACGAAAACAACTGTTTAATGTAGAAAGGAATTGAACCAAAGTTAAGCTTGACAATCATTCGTAAAGTTGGAGAAGCATTGCACATAATTATTAAAATAGTAGTGTAGCATAACAAACGCTGGCTCTTTCCAGATTTTGTGGTTCATTTCTCTACCTAGCTTAAAATATATACAAAAATGCTTATGATTAATGTTTCATAAGCCTTCAATAATGTTCTAGTTCTTGGTTTTTGTGGTTCTTCCTATGTTAATGGGGTCATGTTTGTGTTATTCACATTTACACAGTGGATTTTGATTAAGCAAAATGACCTCAGAAGAAGGAGACATAAGAAGAATACCTGTTCCAATAGAACTTTTCGTAGTTGGCGCTAGCAAAGGTCCATAAAACTGCTAAGCACCTTCGTCAGGTCGAAGTAAAAAACCTTGTTATCATCTATCATTGATTGGTTTTATTATTCAAGAACATTTACATTCTGCGGTTATTGCTACTTGAGTGGTAATTGATTTGTGTAACCATTTCCAAATTTTGACATTGAAAAAAATTCAAGAGTTTTGCACGTAATAAGGCTTTAATTTTTTAATTAAAACCTTTCCGTGTTGGGCAAAGTGAAATATACACAGGTTCTTGCATATACTTTCCAGAATGTAACAACATGAGTTCCAAATCTTTTCTTTCTAGATGCAGTTAAGCTGCCTCATTGTACCTTCTCATATTGAAATTCACACTTCCTGTGACTTTTGGTTCCGCTTTATACTACCGAATACATTCAGCATACTAGTGGCTGCCCGTAAGCTTTGAAGGGAGCAATTTCTACGTAATGACTATTACAATAAGCCGAGTAACAGAGCCTAAAACCTTTTTAGCCAATAATTTCCCAAACGGAGTATTTTTCTTGTAAGAAACTCGCAGTAATCGGCTTTGCACAAATGTACAAGAACTTTTACCACAAAAGGTGGCTTCGTTTTATATTACAGAACCCAAAAGCTAATCTATCACTTATGATGGATTTACTAGTTTGAATTTCCTCACCCACCTTTATCCATTGAAAATTAGTTTTTGAGCTGAGAACAATGGAGTTCTCGGAAAATAGAAATCGAGCGGATTAGCATATTCGAAACTACCTAAAATAATGTTTCAAGGGAACATGTACAGGCTTTTTTTCCTACTTTCGAAAGGAACCTGGTGGGGGTCGGCTGCTTTAACATGATTGGAGGAAAAGCGTTGTGTGAAGTTTCCTTTTCTCTCCAGTTAAAGTGCATTTAGGTAGTTTCGGATATGCTAATCCGCTCGACTTCCTTTTTTTAAGAACTCCATTGTTCTCAGCTCAAAAACTAGTTTTCAATAGATACAAGTGGGTGAGGAAATCCAGCCAGGATAAGTGATAGATTAGCTTTTGGGTTCTGTATTTAGGCAGCTCATATGACCTGTCATACAGGGGAAAAACAAGGCTTACTCAATCAGTTCGAAATTTGATACATTGTGGGAAAACATTTTTTGGTATTAAGCGGATTAGGTTCTTAAGAGGCAAATGGTGTTCCTAAGAAAAAGTACCTCGTGATCAATAAACCTGGATGTGGTTTCACAACATATATTGAATGCAGTTGTGTACTACATGTTTGGTGGTAGATACAGGTTGAAATTTACAAAAGCATATATTCCCGTAGCACTGCCATGCACCATTAGAAAGTTAATATAAGCAGGTCGTTTCTCATTCTCATTTCAAAAATGGAAGCGACAGGAAAAGGTTATTAGAAACCTGTATTTGGTTTTACGTCTTTATTTTACCATAAGTAGTTTTCAGTAATTGTTGTGTGCAATCAAACTCAATAGGCGTAAATAACGTATATGTTTGTTTTAAAACTAGTGCTTTTGAATAAACTCAGTTTGTCTAACCTTACTTGCATATCTGCCAATTCAAAAATGGCAAAAACTGGAAAGCATACATGCTCTGTTTGTAATTTCAAGGCAAACTTCTTGAGTAGGGTTCAGTACCATATGAAAGTACACACAAACGAAAAACCCTACAAGTGTAATACCTGCCACAAACGTTTTATAACAAACGCGCATCTATTACGTCACATTAAAATAGTTCATGAGAACCACCGACCATTCAAATGCAGACACTGTGAGAAGAAGTTTGGAACAAAAACAGAGTTAACTGGTCACACAAGGATGCATACGGGAGAAAAGCCATTCTCTTGTTCAATTTGTGACCAGAGTTTTGCACGAAGAGGAGGTCTTGCCAGGCACATGAGATGTCATACTGGTGAAAAGCCTTACAGCTGTCATATTTGTAATCAGAAGTTTGCTGGAGCGTCAGATCTTTGCTGGCACAAGAAACGTTTTCATGGTAAGATTTTACTATTTGAAATTTCCAAAGAAACTTTAAAAGAGAACTCAAAATTAACTTTAACTTTCTAAAGCGGAACCAGCTAAATCCTTTGGTTGCGTTTTTTGTGATGCCCGATTTGAAAATTTGACGCCACTACAAGGCCACATTTTTATTCACACAAAAGAAAAACCATTTGGCTGTCTTTCGTGTGACCAAAGTTTTGTTAGAAAGGGGGCCTTGAATCGTCACATCAATCACATGCATTCTGATAACCGTCATCACAAATGCAGTTTGTGTGAAAAGGCATTCAAAACGCGAGATTACTTACGTATACATCTGCAAAGGCATCTGGGTGAAAAGCCTCACAAGTGTTCTACCTGCAATGCATGCTTTCCCAGCACACATGAGCTAAATAGGCATACACAGAAGCATACAGGTAAATTTTTCAAATGTATAATTTGCCGAAAAGAAATGACACTCCAGCATAGTCTTAAACGGCATATGATACGAAGACACAATATGTAATATTTCAGGAATTGAAAAATTATGCTAATCAATTTGCGAATTTAAATTTTAATAACTTTGTTCTTTGTTTGTTGAATAGTTATATTGATTGTAAGATTCTTTGTTCCAATTTAAGTATTCTAATTTCTTAGAGTTATTGAAATTTCTGTTACAGTTTATAGCATGAGCAATATAATTGTAATCAAATGCTAACCATGTCATATTGAAATGTTTTTTACTTACAAAATCCAAGGTTTTTGCTACTTTGAAATTTTGTATTATGGGACTATGTGTTTGGAACATGGCATGTATATGGAAAATAATTTAATAAGTTTTGTTTGAGGTTATAGTTTTTTGTTTTCTACTAAAATTTATTTCGTGTACAATAAATTTTGATTCAGAATCCGAAGAAACTAAGCTGTTTTTATTTGTACTCATAACCTCAACGTCGTCATGGTTACCGTTACTATTTCCGAGTAAATGCCTGAATACCTGACCCAGCGCCTTCACAAGAAACTGGACAGCAACAGTAATGCTTATCGTATGAACAAGGATTATCAACACTTCGTTTTCAACTTGGTGAACCTGCGTTCCTTATTTCACGTATACTTTGTGCATACAATATTTGTGAATATTCATTGAAAACCAGATCTTGTTAAGGAACAATTTGGCATTTGGGTGAAAATTTGCACAACTGTTTTTTCTGCACTGAATATTTTATCAGAGCGCATAAATTAAACTGGCATACCCGGGTACAAATAGAGAAAGTTTCAAAGTGCTATTTGCGAGGGAGAGCTATCGCGCGAAGATATGAAGCACATGAAGCGTAAATACATAAATTGATAAAGTTTTGTGAGGGCTGTTTGAATTATTAATTTTATGATTTTAATGTTTAATAACTATACGTATATGTTTCGTATTTCAATAAAAAAGTTTCAATACCTGCATAAATACTCAAACAAAGTTATTTACGATATAAGAATTTGAATATATTGACAGGAAGCAAATAAGAGTTAAATCGCCCTACTAAGTTTTTAGAAATTGTGTAATAAAATGAATTTTATCTGATAAAGTTATGTACTTGTAATTTTATTCATATCATTAAAATATCTAGCACCGCTTATTTGTGTCCCTTAAATGGTGGTTGAGTTTGTATTCAAGTTGGTATTATCGTTCGGCTGTGTACCAAAGTTCAACGTGTTTTATCCGTGCTGTAGATGAACAATTCAACCCGAATTCCACTTGCTAAACCCTACAATTTCACGAGTTTTATTCGTGTTCGTGTTTGAGAGCTTTAAATATGGTGAAGAATTGGTGAAAAACTGAAGATTTGGTTGATCGGGCTTATTGTAAAAGCACTAAAAAACAAGCCGCTCGTTGTAGCACAGACGCGTAAGTACATGAATGCTGAAACATGTTGGCCGTGCAATCAATACTAAATGGAAAAATGCATCTAAGTGTTTATTCAGTAGAGAAACTAGAAATAAATAGATATCTCGGTATATGGAAATGATGGAGGTTAGGATAGGGTGTTTTTTTTTTCATAAACTGTATGTATGCACCTATGTAAGTATCAATTTAAAAAATGTATTTTAAATACCTTATCTTTGGTTAACGTACATTTACGCCTTCTCTCCTTCAAATATGTTTAAAATTCTATAATGGCAATGAGAATATTGCTTCGGAACACAACTTAGTATTTTAATAATCAAAAGGACAAAACCTGCTTTTCTGTTTAAGCGTTGACCTCAAGGTAGGGCACTTTTTATCGCACCGTCATTTCTTCCAAGTCCAAATCAGTTTCATTATTGTTGTACGCAAAAAGGCTATTTTGATTACTGTATGAACTAACATTTTTCTGAAGAATTACTTGATCTTTACTTTACTTGACTGATCATAAAACGCGATGAAAATTATGGTTTCTAATACAACGTATAACTGGATTACTGTGCATAAAATATAACACTATTCCATAAACATTGTACGATCCCCAAGCATTTAGCCACATGAGTAAATCTAATGCAAACAGACACAAATGAAAATGTGAGATACACGTATTTAATGGTCGTTTTTAAATCGTATGAAATATATATGAAACAAATATCCAATGAGCTGATAAATTATACAGTGGTATGTTTTATTTAGTACACTTAATAATATTATTTACACCCAGCTTCAGCCTGCTTTGTTGTGCTTTCAATTGGCTGTCAGTACAAAAGCGTTGCTTCAAGTTGACAGTACAAAGCCTTGCACACTCAGAGAGCAACGCTATTACAAATGCATACCTACGTTGTAACAAGCAGCCATAATCTATACATTTTAGATTACTTTTTCCAGTCCAGAATGTTTATATTTTAGTTATACTTCTACCTATAAATGTGTAGCACACTACTAAAAATTTATACAAGCTCGTAACAAATTGCTTGGTTCATGAAATTATGGACCATCACACTAACCAATATAATTACTACAAAACAAAATATGGGCATACATACAACACCACGGACTTTAAAAAATATGTCCACATTTTTATATAAACCAATTTCAAAAAAAGCAATAAGCACCATTTACTTGTAAAAGCAATGTATTTTTGAATTAAAAAAAACATTAGGGTAACATCTTACTACACGGCTAAATATTATACAGTTTTACCACTAATATGAAACTTTACATTTTGTGTACACGCTTCATGTGTAGTTTAAGACCACTGTTGCGAGTCAGTACTTTCTTGCAAATACTACACTTAAAAACTTCTCCGTTATGTTTCTTGGTATGCCTGCTTAGTGCCTCTGCGTTGTTGAAGCCAATGCTACAAATTTTGCACTTGTACGATTTTTCGTCCAGATGTTTTTGAAGATGTAAACGCAAAGATATTTGCGACTTGAACGTTTTCTCGCACAAATTACATTTGTGCAGACGTTCATTGGAATGCTTGTACCTGAGATGAGATGATAAGTTCTGCTTCAGTGGAAACCTTTTGTCGCACAAAGAACAACCAAATGGGTTCTCGTTTGTGTGGATAAAAAGATGATTTTGAAGATTTTGTAAACGCCGAAAAGGCTTATCACAGAAAACACATACGAACGTTTTGCTGGATTTATCTGAAAAACGTCACACATATTTTATTTGAACAGTTCATGAATTTCAAAAAAAAATATTTTTTATGATTTTACCGTGAAGTTTCCGATGTGATGACAGGTTTGATGATTGGGAGAACTTTTGACCACAGAGATTGCAGCTGTAAGGTTTTCGCCAATATGACATGCCATGTGTCTGGTAAGATTTCCCGTAAATGCAAATCGTTTGTCACAAATTGAACATTGGTATGGTTTTTCTCCTGTGTGCACTCTTATGTGATCTGTTAAATGGTCTTTTGATCCGAATTTTTTTTCACAATGTTCGCAACTAAAAGGTCTAAGTTTCACATGAACTCTGGTAATGTGACGGTTTAAACGTTGTTTGACTGAAAATCGATTGCTGCAGATACTACATGTGTAGGGTTTTTCGCCGGTGTGCACTCTCATATGACACTGCAGTTTGCTCGAGGATGGTGCTTTAAATTTGCAAGTGCCGCATCTGTGTTCTGTGTGTGTGAACATTTTTGAGCTCTCAGACATTCTGGCGTAGTCTAGGTGGTCTTCGGATTGGCCGTCATGTAATACTGAAAAAATAGAAATACGTTATGTTGATTCTCCAGTCAAAGTGATTTTGTGAAACATGTAATTATTTCCAAGCTAATTTGATTTCAAAAACTCTTTCCAGATTGGCTTCTTCCTTCAAATTGGGAGCAGAAGAACAGACAAGTCCTGCTTATTGTAAACTGATTTTAATGTGTCTCTTGTGATGGTTGTGCGCAATGGTTCTTTAAAAAGCAGGAATGACGGCATAAAAACACAAGGCCTATAAAATGTACGAATGGTTGTTAATTGTGGCAGAATCTATCTGAGGTTTTGCTCAACCAAATACTCTCTACTGCTAACTGTAACGAGATAAAGCCTTTTAAATTCCAAGTTATATTTTACATGTCTTACAAGCTTTTACTAATAGGTGACAGCCACTTGCAGCATATTTACCAAAACCAAAGCAAAATTTTTTTGCTTTACACAAACCAGAAAGAACTCTCAAAACATTTAGGCACATAAAATGTTAGAATGCACCAAAATGCTTTCTGAGAATTTGTATGTACCTACCTGAATTTTAATCCGATTAATAGGAGCTACTCATTCGAGGTATTCAGTGTTTCGTTAGCTGCGTGAATCCTGATATAAATGTTTCTACAGAATACAACATGGAAAAATAATTCACCACACAAGTAGCCATGACCACAAAAAAATGCTATACTATTTTTTTGGTATTCATTCTGTTTTTACGTATACGGGTTCATATGTTCAAAAATATATGTTCGTTGAGTACATGAGTAGTCCCTTTACATATAAATCAGCATTGTCAAGATTTTAGGCATTTTGTATTGTAATATTGGGGTTATATTACCGGCATGTTCTTAACCTAACCTACCCAGACACACAAGCTTCATCTGAATAAATGCTGCACAAGCATTAGGATACAAGAGTTAGGTACACATATTTTACAAGTTCACAATACGACTTGGGTAGGGATTTAGAAAAAACATTTATCACTTAATGCGGATAGTTTTAGACATAAAATGTTACATGAATATCATCTGAGAGCGTGTTTTGTTTCTTCATGTTTTCATCGTGAATAGGGTTTCTACAATTAGCACAGCTTCATATTGTGTGCGTACGTTAGAATTGAATTGAATTGAAATTGAATCCTAACATGTGTAGAATTTAGATAATTTTACAGGTAGTGGTAATTACCAGCTTATATAATAATCAGTCTAACCTCAGAAAGGTTCTCTCCAAAACCCTATTCGCTCGCTGTGCAATAAAAAGCCTGTATGTTTGTAAAAACATCAGAACAAATAAGAAAAGACTATTTGACGTGGACTCTTTCTTAGAAATATAACCTATTCGAATAACTGCAACAAAGGTTTCAGCTTTGCTCATTCTTAAGAACTAGCCTACGCGTAGCTACGTAACACAACTCACAGATAGTACAATGCAGACGTGCATGTATATACTACCACCGAAACATTTGCTGGCTTCTTACCGCAAGGTTTTCATTTTGAATAGAAACGTTTGCAGTTATCAATGCATGAATGTAAGCATATAGAACCTGAAGGTATAAAAACGATACGTAATCTCGGAAGTTGTGGGTTTGTATATGTGTACTTTTTAATCCGGTTGAAAGGGCAAAATCATTAACTGCCTATTTATAATCTATAAATGTCTATCTAATATATAGCTGAATATTTTGTGCAATTTTGTTGGTATATTCTGGTAAAAACTACTTCACGAATTCCAAAATGTTAGTTTGGGTAAAACTTTGGCAAGCAATTCTTTACCAATATAGCTGTAACCCCCAACTGAATCATTAAATGTATTGCTAAAAGCTCATTTTTTTAGCTATAAGGCATTCTTCAAAAAAGTCCTGAATTAAAAAAATAAATTCTGTAATGATTGCACTTTGCATATTGTTCAGGCAATTTTTTTGTTACAGAATGTTCAGTTGAGTCCATGAAGTAAATATTTCAAACTAAAGATTTAAATTCATAACATTTTAAAGGGTACACATATACGTTGCAAAACCTAATATAATATCTAAACTAAAATTATCTAGCCAGCTGACAAGCTCTGCCGAAACAAGTGCAATAAAAGATACCGCGTGTAAATTCTCGGACTATTCATCGAAATCTTTTCATTGACAAATTTTCATCGCCTAATGTTTTCATCGACAAATCTTTTCATCGATTTTTTTTCGAAAATGGAATGGTAAATGAGTGGTTCGTCAGTAGAGTGGCTTTTCTGCATTGAAACGCCAGAAGCACAAAATTTACAGATAGGTAGCATAAGCAATCGGTTATATTTATACCCGAAAATTTGTTTCGTCCCTAATGTTCAATGCTTAACATACCACCTTATCTATGCGTCTAAAAATTTGCAGTAGTATAAAGTACTTAATATACATGCAATATGCAGCTTGGGGAATATTAAATTGATCTCTTAATGTTGAACAGCGTTCGTAGAATTTGGCACCTATTGCAAGTTCAAACGATTCAGAGGCTCTACATTACGTAGAAACACACGATGTTAAAATCCACATCAGTGCAGTTTTAGTGTCTGTATGTACCTGCCCTTAGAAATTATAATTCGATGGACAATACGTTTTAATTTTAGATAATCAATGTTCCATTAAAATCAATAAATTACAATGTCTTCTCAATACTCCAATGCTGCTCCCCTCATAAAACCGCAGCAGCAAAATGTTTTTATCCTTGCAAAAATTAATGAATTGCAAAAATTATGAGTTGGGAAAATTAGTGATTCAGGGATGAAATAGTTTGGGGATTAAATGATTTGGGGATTAAATGATTTGGGGATTAAATGATTTGGGGATTAAATGATTTGGGGATTAATTAATTTGGGGATGAAATGATTTCGGGATTAAATGATTGGGGATTAAATGATTGGGGATTAAATGATTTGGGGATAACAGGATTGGGGATTAAGTGACGGGGATGAATTAATAAGGGGCTGAAATGATTCGGGGATTAAATGATGGGAATTAAATGATTGGGATTAAGTGATTGGGATAAAATGATTGGGAAATAAAGTGTCGGTCACCCAAACAAAGTAAACGTTGACTTTTGAAGATAAACATACTAGTATTACACATGTACACTTCTTCAAATTAAAAAAACACTTAAAGACAAGCATGCTACACAACTTTGTTAAATATAATGCTTTTGTACAGTGCAAAATGCTTTAGGCGTTTCTAAAAGACTCACAGTTTGTGTAAGCGGTACATGTGCCGTTCATGACTAACTTATGCGACAATCTATTTCTAAAATGCTAAACTTGAATGCATCATCCTTATATCTTTGGTATGGCTGTTTAGTTGCTCTGTATTACTGAAGCAATTACAAAGGACGGAGCATATGTAACATTCTTCATCTAAATGCTTTTGCACACCGGTTGCTAGCAAAATCTGGTTTTAGAAGTTTTGTTAACCAAATTACTTTTGAGCGAACGTTCATCAAAACGTGTATTTGTGATGTCGTGATGCGAGATGTTAGCAAATCCTTCCATGCAAAGTTTTTGTGACAGGAAAAACAGTCAAACGGTTTTTTGTATGATGCTGATAATTTCTCATGATTATTATGTCGAAACGCCATGTGAGAGAAAACACAACCAAGAGGTTTAACGGATTTGCCTAGAAACCATCAAACAATACTTCTATAAAAGCTTAAACGATTTTAAATGTACAATTTTAATTTAAAGAAGGATTAATAATTTGGACAAGGACTGGAATGTTGCAGTTCTACGGTTTTTCACCTATATCATATGTCATGTACTTATTAAAATTTAACTTATAGAAATCCATGTACAAATCCCGTGAACAAATCAAATTATTGAGGCATAAAAACAACACAACAGAAATTTTTAATTCTTTTTCATTTATTTGTACAGCTTCTAGAATCATTTTATTGAATTTGAATGGAAAAAAGCTACGCGAATATGTAAAAAGAATAGCATTTTTTTTGTACAGCGCTCAATATTGTAGGTGATTTTAATTTGAAACTATTACATTATGTCTAGTTTCTCTTTGTGTTTATGGAATCTCTCTTTGCGTGACAGTTTTGTTCTGCAAATATTACCAGTAAGATTACCGCAATAATACGAAAATGGAACATATTTTTAATTTTTATTTATGGTTTCTGGTATGTTTGGAAAGTTGCTGCGCGTTGTTAAAGCTCACATTACATAGGGAGCACTCGTAAGCTTTTTCACCAAGATGCATTTGAAGATGTAAACGCAGGGAAGGTTGGGACTTTAATGTCTTCTCACACAAGCTGCATTTTTGCAGATTTTCATCCGAGTGCTTATGTTTGATGTGCAATGTTAACGCTTGCTTCCAAGAAAACGTATTTTTGCACGATGGACAACCAAACGGTTTTTGTTTTGTGTGAACAAAAATATGGTTTTTAAGATCTGATAATTGTCGGAATTGTATGTCACAGAAAACACAACGGAAGAGTTTAGCGGATTTTTCTGAAAACAACAATTATATTTTAAGAGAAGAGCTTTTGTATATTTAAAGGTTGTGTTATTAGTTTGACTTTACCGTGAAGTTTCCGATGCTTTAACAGAATTGATGATTGGGAAAACCTTTGGCTACAAAAATTGCAGCTGTAAGGTTTTTCACCAGTGTGACATGTCATGTGTGTAGTAAGATAATCTTTTCGTGCAAACGTTTTGTCACAAATTGAACATTGGAACGGTTTTTCTTTTGTATGTACTCTGGTGTGACGTTTGAGTTTATCTCTGGTTCCAAATTTCTTTTCACAGTGTTCACAATTGAAACGTTGTTGGTTTTGATGAACTATGCTAATGTGACGGCCTAATAGAAATTGTTGTGCATACCGCTTGTTGCAGATGTCACATTTGTAAGGCTTTTCTTTTATATGCACTCTTATGTGGCGCTGGAGTGTACTCCGAAATTGTGCTTTAAACTCACAAATGTTGCACTTGTGTTCTGGTTTCGACATGGTTTCTTACAAGCTTTCACAAGATTTAGTGCCTAGCAGCAGAGCACAAAATTCGTGACACGTAAGAACTACGAATAAGTCGATAGGATTTTAGTATTAAAATTTAGAAATATTTAATGATCCAAAGTAAACAAGACAAAATACTTTATTGAAAAAACTTGATTAAAACTTAATGAAACTTAAAGAACAATAATGCAGACAAGCAACTGTTTCTTATTGTAAACTGATTTCCAGTTCGCCGTTTTGCTACTTTACAATAAAAAGTATGGTATACAATGTGTGCTAAGCGTACAACGTTTCTATACACAAAAACGCATAAATTTTATGTAACTGTATCAGCACCGGTGGTGCACAGTATTTATAGGTATATGCTTTATAGGTAACAGGTTAAACCGCTACTACTCAGATGCATTTGAATGTTTGCAGTTTGAAGTGCAAGCATGTACTTTAAGGAATTTTCAAGACTTTTGGGCACATAAATTGTTAAGAATATTCTCTTAATATTATATACCTCTCCTAGTTTTAATCCGATTATTTTCAGTAAGTGTTCATTGTTCAGTGTTCATGTCATCCATGTTTTTTTCGCTGTGTAAATCTTGAAGCAAAAGTCTTCTTAGTACTGAAATGCTGATTTGGGAAACAATGCATAACCCAAGTAGCCGTATTCACAGAATTCCTTAATCCGTTTATGCTTAAGTGACTTATTATGCTGACATTCCAAAGAAATTGCTTTGACGACGGGTTTTTAATGTTCAATACGAGAAATCGTGTACAATTGAAAATGTTAGGTCGTAAAGCAAGAAATACATGAAACGTGAGCTATTCAATACAAAACGTTTATCTGTGTGTCACTGAAGTAAACACAGTAAAAAACAAAAAGAATATACGCAAAATTCAAGTATTTGTACAACCCAGTTACTAGATTAGGTATGCTTCAAGTACCTGATTTTTGTTCCAATGTATTAACGAAATTTCTTGAACCGATATAAGAAGATACAATGTAAACAAAACGTAAGCACGCCTTTCTATGCCGTCATTAGTAAAAGGAGAGGACACAAGGTTTGGATTTACGTTTAGTTCAAATATACACTATTTTGAATTAATAAACTTTACTACATTCGACTTTTTGAAGCCCTGTAAAAGGTGGTTTCGAGAAAAGCAGTACAAATATCCGATATATTTTTCACTACTTACTTTAACCACAGCAATACATTTACTGGCTGATTGCTAATTCTTAAGCTTACTTGGTCGTCAATGATCATGTACTGCCTAATTGCAGTAAAACTACACTGTTGATAACGACGACTGCAACATTCAGTTTATTAAAAATGTATTTCATGCTTACGTTAGTAGAAGGCTTAATATATTATGTATAGGAAAACTTGCGTAGATATTGAATCTGGTATGCATGTTGAGAGTTTTTCTGTGTCACAAAATATAGTTAATCATACCTTTCCATTAAGGTACAGATGTATGTAATATTGAAAGTACGCTTTGTGGTTCAAAACGCCGAAACTTTAATTGTATGAGATTAAATGTATAAAGCTGTCACAGAACGTTCATGGTGTTTGAGATAAAATCTAAGCAAAATATATCATTTTTATACAAGATAAAGTCCAACAGATTTTGATAAGTAAAATGCTACAGTTTGAAAAGTGATGATCACCAGGTTGCATGACTGATCAAAGTTTAAATTCTTTACCGATAGGATACTTTTTACGGAATTAGATAACTCAAGTACATAAACAGCAACTTGGTCGAAAGCTCGGTTGTGCATAAATAATGAAAATTGTGTACCACAGCAATCTCAAAACCAAACTTATAAAGATTTACTAGTTCAGCTGATTTTGGTAAGTCTTCCGATAATCAATTCTACATATCAAAAAGCTACAGCACAAATTGATTTAGCACTAAGTAGTTGAACACTAGCCACCTGAAGAAATACTAGCGTACCTATTACAATCAAATTACATTCTAGCTATCCGCAAATTATGATTGAATTGTTTAGTTTTTCACATAAAACAAATAAATCCTTTAGGTGTGAGGTAACTTGTCCAATACATTTTAACTTCGTTTGCTAACTTTCCGCCAACAGTGCCAAGCAACAAAATGTGTCCTTAGGAATGGCGGCATCCAAAGTGCAAGAAAGAAGATATAAATGGATTGGCATTGGTGGCGAAAAGCTAACAATACCACGCAAATTTAAAATTTTTGAAAATATATAACTTTTCTTGTAACTTTGTTACATAAATTGTGCTACAAATGTAGACCGATGTAACACCAAACTATTTTTGATGTTGTTATAATGATTCTTTCTTTTCTAATATAATAAATTTTAATAAAATAAAATGAGATATTATAAAATTAAAAAGCGGAAAGGTAAATAGATACAAAGTATTTATTTGATGGATATTAAATTCGGAAAAAATTCTTCATTGTAAACACAGAGGTTCAACCAGACGTCTGGTACCGCGCAAAATCTAAACCTTCACCACCAAGTTCTGCATCTAAAATACTTACCGTCATGATGCACAACAATAGGGTACGCGGTAATAGTACCAACAACCATGGCGGCGTTGCGGTTCTTAGTACAATTAGTAGTAGCTGGAGCCTTTTGCTCCAAAATAGAATTTATACTGTGCTAATTAGTTTTTAGATAAAAAGCTTTATCGTAAAATTTTAAATTCAAGTTATTCTCGACCTGCATCCTACCATCTAAACAAAACACGTGCTTTAACAATTGTGTTCAAAGTTGATAATGCAAAAACTTTTACACTTTATTGCATCCTTCGCCGTTATAAATACGGCTAATAAATTAGCAATAATCTGGAATATTTCAAGCGTGAAAAAGTTCAAATAAAAACGTTAGATTTATATATATGTTTATGATTTTTAATGGCATAAATTGTTAAACTACCACAAAGAGCATAGTTTATTTAAAACAAAGATTTATAGAATAACACACATAACTATTTACCCACGAAATAAAGTCGGATAACGTGTTCCAGACCTTGTTTCTCTAATTCGTTAATTTTTTATACGTTTTTAAGAATATATGTATTACAGCATGCAACAACTTAAACCCATATTTTGATTTCAAATTCCGGAAATTTTACATATTGTGCTGCCGCTTCATGTGAAGTTTAAGACTATCCTTGCGTGCCAGTTTGCTTCCGCAAATACTACACTCAAAAACTTTTTCTCTGTGCTTCTGAGTATGCCTAGTTAGCTCCTGTGTATTAAGAAAGCTCTCATTGCAGCTAGAACATTTGAAAGGTTTTTCACCCAAATGTCTTCGCAGATGTAGTCTTAGACACTTTTGTGTTTTGAATGCCTTTTCACACAAACTGCATTTGTGAGTACGGTCATTCGAGTGCTTATGTGTGATGTGACGTTTTAAGGTACCCATTTCAGTAAAACTTTTCTCGCACGACGGACAGAAAAAAGGTTTTTCTTTTGTGTGGATAAAAATGTGGCGTTGTAGTTGCACCATATTCTGAAATCAACAATCACAGAAAACGCACGCGACAAAGTTAACTCGTTTCTCTGTACAACGTTAAAATAAAATTTTAGCAAATATTTTTCATTTGTTAAAAATATGTTTATAAACTGAAGATTGTGAACTGTTACCATGAAAACGTTTCCGGTGCGTGAAGAGACTTGCTTGTTGGGAAAATTTCTGATCGCAAATCTGACAGCTGTAAGGTTTTTCGCCAGTATGAGTTGTCATATGCTTAGTAAGAACGTCTTTCCGGGAAAACCGCTTGTCACAAATTGAGCATTCGCATGGTTTTTCTCCTGTATGTACTCTGGTGTGTTCTTTCAGGTTATCACTTGTCCCAAATTTCTTTTTACAGTGTTCACAATTGAAACGTCGGTGGTTTTGATGAACTATCCTAATGTGACGGCCCAAATGAGATTTGCATGTATACCGCTTGTTGCAGATGTCACACTTGTAAGACTTTTCTTTTTTATGTACTCTCATGTGGCATTGGAGTGGACTCAAGCATTTTGCTTTATACTCACAAATACCACAATTGTTATCCGGTTTCGACATAGTTGCGAACAAGTGCTCACTGGATTTAGTGCAAAGCAGCAGAGCACAAATATCGAATGCTTCAGAAAGACACTCAAGTCGATTCGATTTAGGTTTTAAAATGTGGAAATATTTAATAATCCTAAGCAAACAAAAAATTTGAGATATCTACAAGGTTTTTACTTTTCAGCTTGATTTTCTAAATTGGAAACACTAATGCAGACAAGCTTTTCTTTTTCGAACTGATTTCCAATCCGAGTGTAATACATACAATGTTTGCAAAGCGTATAACGTTGCTGAATACAAAACGGCATGAATTATTTAAACTAGGCTGTGGTGGTACGCAGGTTTTACAGGTACATGGTGTATAGGTATATGTGGGTTATACAGTTGATGGTACAAGGTTGAGCTGCTGCTGCCAAAATGCATTCTAACGTTTTCTTTGTGAATGCATATTCTCAAACGGGTTTTGAAACATTTGAATACATACAAGTTTAGAATGTCTTCTCAGAATTTTATGTACGTGTGAAATTTTTAATCGGATTATCCTCAAAAGGATTTCATTTTAAGTATTAAAGTTTTTCGTTAGTGCACAACGTTGAACTGCTACTTCATGCTTCCTAAGTGCAGGCAAGTACCCTAAAGAGTTTACAATTTGGACGCATAAAGTTTTCAAATGGATTCCCCGAAATTTATATACGTGCAAAAACATAATCCGATTACTCTCGAAAGGATTTGATTATAAGTACGCAATACTTCATTTTCTGCGTAAATTCTAGATTGACCGTCTTTTTAATACTGGAATGCTGATTTGGAGAATAATACACGATATAAGTAGCAAAACTCACATATATTTGTTACTTTTACAACTTGAGCGGATTATTAACAACCAACTAATTTACTATATTAAGCTTTATCCTAAACACGGTGTAGAACTGAGAATTCTAAAGTTTTAAACGTGGGAATGGTGGGAACGAAATAACCAAATCGTGAATTTTTCAGCCCCAGAAATGATTCAAAAGGCTTAAGGGGTGAACAAGTATATAACACGGAAGCAACGGTACAGGGTTTCCATAAAATAATGCAAGCCCTTCGTGCATTTAAAACCTATAATAATATTTAGTGAATTAATAAATTTTTTTCAAACTTCATTTACCTTTTCATTGTGATTTCTTCATCCAAAGTACTTGGAATATGCTACATTAGGAGAACCGTGCAATAATTAAAAGCCTTGACAACAGCAACTTTAACTTTCATATAGAGAATGTACTTACACGCATGCAATCCTTCTTTGTATCAATATGCACACATGCCAAGTTAATACATGATATTAACAAGTCATGCGACGTAACTATTTTTAAAGAATTTTTCTTTCTTCGTCTTCTTTCTATGGGCTTTGCTTTTTACATTGATGTAATAATGCTATAGAAGCGTTCTGGATGAAGGACGCATCATTGAAAATGAAAAGTTTAATGCAGGTGTTGAATTTTGATGAATGGAGCAGTGAGTTTACTTAACTTGACGCGGATGAAAAGCATAGTGGATTTATCAGTGACTACGAAATTACAAACTCGTGCAGTTTTCAGATGTATCAATACTGTTTGGTTTTTAACATTATTTTCATTTTCACTTTTCAATGGATTGCTTGATGACAAACTTGAGAACATTTTCTTTGCGATAAACTAGCAACCAATATATAACTTTGCTTGTATGCAAACTAAATCCATTAACCAGGAGAGTCTAAGAAAGTCCTATTGAACTAAATCAACTACAAAACCCTTAGGCTCCCAAAACGCATTGGTCATGCACCTTAATTCAATAATGCTTCAATGGTTCGGCAAAGTGTGCAATGGCATGTTTTGTCCGATAAAAACTTCCTGTGCTTGGAACCAGTCATTTTAGGTCGGCCTAACTTACGTACTACTCATACTTTTTGCATGCTGTGTTGGTAATTAATAAAAAATTTAAAATGAACAACGGATTAAATTTTGCTTTCAACTATTAACTTTACTTGTTGTATTTAAAAATTCCTTACAGGCACACTTTATATTATGTTACAGTACAGCTTACTATTTGAAACCAAATATTTTCTGATTTCCTTGCTTTTTGTGTAGTCTTGTTACATCAATTTTAATTTAGGTTTGGATAACACAATATAATAATAACACGAAAAAATACGCTTTTCTGCTAATAAAACAACAACACTTACAATTTGAACTATAAAAGAGCCCTACTTAAACACAGGCCAATATACAACAATCATGATTACTACACGAAAAAAACTTAATGAATATCTGAAGCTTTATACTTATACAGAATAAAGTCATTAACGTGACATAATTATTTGAACACCTTTTATATTAGTTCCTATAACTAAGCAACTCGAACTTGTACATATTTTGTTTTAATAGACTTACAATATTTACATTAGTCTAAAAATTTGAGTGGTGATGCTAATTACAGTGCAAACTAATTGAGTAAACTTCCCGGTTTATATGTAGGGTTTTGAACATCGGTAAATTGAATTAGAAAGAGAGACAAAGAACGTTCTAAAAATATGTTTATACAATTTTAAAAAGTTTGAACAATACATCAAAAATTGCTAAATGCCACAGGCAATTCCCATACAAGAGTTTATACTTCGTGTATGCGTTTTTGAAACTGTGACATGTGGACATGTGTATTACTCAAAATCTTTAGAATGACTTAAAAAGAAATGCGTAGCACAGTTTTGTATACAAGAGATAATATTTAGTACATTATACACGATGCAACCATTATACCTTTGCATTACGTGTAAACATTTTCCGTTTTCTATGAGATTATCTTTGATTACATAATTCTCTGCCGCAAATATAACATTTAAAACCTTTTCACCGATGTTTATTGCTATGAGAGCTGAGGTCTGAAGCATTGTAGAAGCTCTCATTACACAGAGAGCATTTGTAAAACTTTTCACCCAAATGCCTTTGCAAATGTAGTCTAAGGGAAACTACTGTTTTGAATGATTTTTCACATAAGCTGCACTTTTGGTGTCGGTCGTCTGTGTGCTTATGTTTGATGTGAGCATTTAAATTACTCTTGTCAGAAAAACATTCGTCGCACGAGAGACAGGAATAAGGTTTTTCGTTGATATGCACAAAAATGTGTCTTTGTAGACATGCCAAATATTGAAATCGGGAATCACAAAAAATGCAGCCGAAAGATTTCGCTTGTTTTTCTGTACAACGTTCAACGTAAATTTCAGTAAAACATGTATTACTTTCTTTGAAAAATTTTTTACAAAATAAGTACTGTAGAAAGTTCTTACCATGAAACCGTTTCCGGTGCGTTAATAGGGCTGATGAGTTGGAAAATCTTTGACTACAAATCACACATTTGTAAGGTTTTTCGCCGGTATGACTTCTCACGTGGTTAGTAAGATCCTTTTTCTGTGCAAAGCCTTTCTCGCAAATGGAACACAGGTATGGTTTCTCTCCTGTGTGTACAGTTGTGTGACGATTTAACGCTTGCTTGGATCCAAATTTCTTCTCACAGTGTTCACATGTGAAATGTCGGTTGTTCTCATGAACTGTGGTAATGTGACGCTTAAGGTTAGGCATGATTGAAAATCGTATTTTGCAGAAACTACACCCGTACGGTTTTTCTTTTGTGTGCACTCTAATGTGGCACTGTAGATTACTCAATGATTGTGCTTTGTATTCACAAACACTGCATTTGTGCTCGTCTTTGGACATTTTTGAAGTCTTCGTCAATACAGCTAACAGGGTTTTGATGAGTTATTTTAGCAGAGTGTCAATCAGTAGTGCACAAAACTTAAATGCTCAGGTTCATCAAGTTTTGTATTAGATTTAAAAAGTACAAAATGTTGCGAATTCGGAAATAACTTTGTCAACGTCTGATTACACAAAACTGATTAACTAACTGCCAAATTATGTTTCTAATAGCTTTTACACTTTTAATCTTCCTACTGGTATATTACAGAATCCATATTTACAGTCAGTGTATACTCCTCAAATCGTCGCATTCTTAGTATTCACAAAATTTTCTACTCAACCTGCGTTAACTCACTAAGCAGACTAGACCAAATTGCAACTTAAAAGAAACAGCATATAGGTACCATGCACTGGTAGTGGCATTTACCAACTCAACTAATGATCCGCTTAACTTCGCGAAGGTTACTTCCGAAATACCATTTGCTCAGCATGCTGCATAAAGGGTATGCGCCTGTAAAATATTAGAGCAATAGCAAGCAAACTAGTTTAAATAGGAGTTTTCTTAAAATAAAACCTATTGGGAAAACAGCAACAAGGGTTTCAGGTTTGTTCATTTTAGAGAATTAGTATACGTGACAGAACTTCTTGCATCAAGTTGGGTATGGAAGAGAAGGTACAATGCGACAATGTATGTGTATACTAATATTGAAACGTTATATGATATGGAATCGAAAGGTTTTTATTTTGAATACAAACGTCTGCATTAAGTATTGAAGGAAGGCGTGCATATAGAGACTAAAGGTGTTTAAATGCACCGATATGTATTCTCGGAAGTTGCGTGCTCATGTATGTGTACAATATAATCCGGTTAGTAGTAAACCTTTATAACTGCCTATGTACAAAACAAAGCTATCTTTTATTTATTCAATTCATAAATAAATATTCTACACCTTGTTTTTTGGGTAACTCCTGGTAAACACAATTTTTGAACTACAAAAATGCTAAATAAGGTAGGATTTAAGAAAGCCATTTTTCACCAATATATCTGGAACCAGAACCTGAATTTATTGAGCAGATTACTAAAAGTTAATTATTTTCGGCCATAATATATTCTTCAACCCTGTCTCGAACAAATTATTGAATAAATCTTGTACACATTGTTTCGTTTGAATAGTACTCATTAACAATTTGAAAAAATATACTGGTCAGTTTGAGGAACACTTTGAAGTAAACAAATCAAACTTAAGGCCCCAAATAATAAACCTTTAAAGGATGGATAGTACCTAAACTAAAAATATCTAATGGCGTGACATGCTCTGTTGAAACAAGTGCAACAAAAAACACCGTTTGCTTGAATTTATATGCCTTTCTAATGCTTTATGACAGTTGTTGTGAGACAGATTAATAGATATAACATGCTACCTATAGGTACTTAAAAAGACGTTGTTAAACATGGGCTGATTAAATCTGTATTTATTTGCGAAATTCTCGTGTTTAATTTTTTAAATCTAAACATTTTATTATCTAGTATTACAATGTGCAGTTCTTTAAAAATGTTCGATTAACGTTTGAGAGCACTAGGACAGTTCATATGGTAATCATTCGCTACTACATTAAACATCTAATTTCATTGCAGAAAAAACAATAAATCTATATACAAAAATACAAAAAACATTATACGATATATTCCTTGCCAGATTCTCAAACTGAAGGAACCCTGGACATGTATTGTATTGGTAATGGTTTTTACATCAAATTGCTTTTATGAAACAGTGAAACGCATTTATTCAAACAATATTACCTACAATTATGCATAAAACTGGTTCTAATTTAGGGCAAACTTTTGCAAATAGATAAATTCCGTAATTTTACATATTATGGAAACGCTTTATATGCCCTTTGAGATAATCCGGGCGGGTCAGCTTCTTGTTGCAAAAATTACATTTGAAAACCCCTCCCGTGTATTTTTGGGTGTGCCTTTTTAAGTCATGTGTATTGAAAAAGCTATCACCACATGTAGAGCATTTGTAGGGTTTTTCACCCAAATGCCTTTGCAAATGTCTGGTTTTGAATGTCTTCTCACACAACTCACACTGAAAATTTTGTTCCTCAGAATGTCTTTGCCTTATGTGCGCTGTTTGGGAGCTCTTTTTAGTAAAACATTTCTCGCAAAAGTCACACTCAAAAGGTTTTTCGGTTGTGTGGAAAAGAATGTGGCTATGAAGATTGGCAATATTTCCAGAACGATAGCCAAAAAAGACGCAAACGAAACATTTGGTGGATTGTCCTGTATTTTTTTTAAATTTATTATTTTACAACTCCCAAAACTGAAACGATAAAACAATTTAATCCATACTTACCATGATAAGTTCTCCGATGTTTGCTTAAGCCTGATATCCTAGAAAACTTTTGGTCACATACTTTTCACAGCTATAAGGTTTTTCACCAGTGTGACTGGTCATATGCGCTGTAAGACTCCCGCTTTGCGCAAAATTCTTGTCACAAATTGAACATTGGAATGGTCGCTCGCCTGTGTGAATAATTACATGCTTCTTTAAATGACTGCTTGATCCAAATTTCTTTTCATATTGGCTGCACTTGAAACGTCGTTGGTTCTCATGAACTGTGTTTACGTGGCTGCCTAAATGATCCTTGCGTGTAAACGGCTTATTGCAGATATTACACTTGTAGGGTTTCTCTTTTGTGTGCAATTTCATATGACGCTGGAGTGTACTTGGAAACTGTGCTTTATATTCACAAATATTGCACACATTTTCAGCCTTGACCATTTTGGAGATGAATGACATGCAGATATTCAGAAGGGGTTCGTGGATTGTATTGGCAAGCAGTTATGCACAAACTACAAACTTAGGCACAATACGCAAATTAGAAATAAATAAAAATTGTAAAAAATACAGATTTTAAATTTATTATGTCAGCCTGTAATAATAATACAAACAACAAGTTTCTAACACGTCTTGCACTGTTCCTTACTTTGTAAGAGTGAATACAACATAGGAGAAAACGCTTGCTCGCTTGAAAACAAATTAAACGTGTTTCCTAGTTGTTGCTGTTTTGGTAGTACCTCGTTTATGCAAGCTGTTGGCATTCGTTCTGCAGCATATCGGTGGTAAGTTTTAATGCCTTATATTTAGTAAACATTTTTCTCAATAAAGATGTTTCTATTATCGAAACCAAAAATGCACATAATGTATAGATGATTTTTGTATTTATTACCAATCACGTACTCAAATTTTAATCCTCTTTACTCGAAACGGGTTTCGTACTAAATGCTTACTTCTTAAGTTGCTGCCTAAATGATGCAGAAGGAAGCCACCTTTCGTTGTCAACGATCCTGTACATTTGTGCAAAACCGATTACTGCGAGTTTCTTCCACGAACAATGCTCCGTTTGGCTAATCCTGGCCAAAACGATTTTAGACCCCGCTACTCAGCTTATTATAAAAGTTATTAGCTATTATAAAGAAGTTGCTCCCTTGAAAGCTTACGTGCACGTTCTAGTATGCTGAATGGACTCGGTTGTAAAATACGGAGCCAAAGTTTACAGAAGTGTGAAATTCAATGTGAGAAGAGACAACAAAGCGGCTTAACTGCATCTAGGAAGAATAGATTTAGAGCTCATGTATTTACATTCTGAAAAGTATATGCTGGTATATTGTACTTTACTTAACACGGAAAGGTTCTAATTAAAAAATGACTGCTTTATTACGTGCAAAATTCCTAAATTCTTTTACAGTGTCAGAATTTGGATAAAATTACAGAAATCAATTAGCACTCAAGTAACATTAAACGCAGAATGTAGATTTTCTTGAATGATAAAACCAATTACTGCGAGATGATAACAATATTTCAACATTGACCTGACGACAGTGTTTAGCGATTACCTCGTATATACTGTAATTTGCACGGTATTCGTTTCTATTCGTAGAGGTATTAACACCGAAAGGTTTTACACATGTTTTCACTCATCGTGCTCCAATGATTCTTGAACAGAGTACACATTGTGTAAAAGCATGCAAAATGCTAGAACTGAAAATCACACTACCATAAGCCTGACCTAAGAGGTTTCTCGGAAATTACCCTACTTTAATATTTGCAACTAAACCTTAACATCCAAAGATAGTATTTTTCATACAAAGTGTCCATATATGCTTCGAATGGGTATGACATGCATTTGTTCAACAAAAAATCTCATAACACTGGCAGGCTTTTTCATTTTTTTTGGCTTATGACTGTTTGATTTGATGATTTATATACGATTTGGTAACCTTTCCTCTCAAGAAATTAACACAAATTATATGCAGTTCTAGTGGGGACAATTTGAAGAATGATATGGCTACGAAGAAAATCAAACTTCGACGTTTCTACAGTTGCCTTATACTTCAAAATGCGAAGAATGTAGAGACTACAACGGACCTGTGCTATTTACTGAACGCAGTGTTTTCGTGTTAACATTCAACATAAGCTGCAACATTACTTAGCATTCTGCATATAACACAACGCTAACAAGTACTTTTTTCATTTACTTTATTTACACTCTCAGGCTTTAATCTGCTTTAACACTCAAAGTTAAAACCTTTCGAGGATAATCGGATTAAAACTTTCTCACGTATATGATATTCCGAGAACGCATTCAAACAATTTTCGAGTGCAAAGCGTTTAGGAACTCTTTAGGTTCATTCCAAGCAACATTCTGATGCATTCTGGAAGAACAAAATTAACGTTGTACAACCGATTTTATTACCAGAATAGAATACCTTATTACTAGGAACGTGCAAATATTTTGTACCATCGGTCTGTGGTACTATTGATGTACAAAATTTATGCAGTTTGTGTCTATGCAACGTTGTACGATTACAATAGCTATACGCTTCCATAATATAGCAATCAGACGCATTGAGAGTCAGTTTGCACGAAAGATTTGCCTGGATTGGTGATTCCAACTTTTAAAAAATCAAAGTAAAAAGTAACATCTTTTGGGAAAGATTAAGTTTTTGTAATTTGCTTGCTTTGCTTAAATTAATATTTGATACTTTTGGTTACACAAGCTCATCTACTTGGGCGTCCTTCTTACGTGTTTTGAATTCCTTGCCAGTCTAGTTGGCAATAAACCCTGAAAAAATTTGTAAAATACCAACGTGATTGAAAGTTCAAAAATGTCCAAATCGGATTACAAGTGCAATATTTGTGAGTTTAAAGCAAAAAGCTTGAGTCACCTTCAGTGCCACATCAGAGTACATACAAACGAGAAGCCCTACAAATGTGATATCTGCAACAAGCCGTTCACACAAAAATCTCATTTGGACCATCACATAAGTAGAGTTCATCAAAACCAGCGACCCTTTAAATGTGAACAATGTGAAAGGAAATTCGGATCCAAACAAAATCTAAAACATCACACAAGAATACACACAGGAGAAAAACCATTCCAATGTTCAACTTGTGACAAGCACTTCTCCCAAAACAGGAGTCTTACTAGACACATAACAAGTCATATTGGCGAAAAACCGCACCAGTGTTCAATTTGTGACAAGGGCTTTTCGCAGAACGGAGATCTTATTAGACACATGAGAGGTCATACCGGCGAAAAACCTCACAGCTGTCAGTTTTGTAATCAGAAATTTTCCCGATCATCATCCCTAATGCAGCACCGTAAACGTTATCATGGTAAAAACTTACTATTTTTATTTTGTAAATATACTTTGGAAGAAAGTAATACATTTTGTCCTGAATCTTCATTTCACCGTTGTACAGAGGGACGACCAAAATCCGTCCGTTGCGTTTTTTGTGATTGCCGATTTCAAAATTTGAACAAACTACAACGCCACATTTTTATTCACACAGGTGAAAAACCTTTCAGTTGTCCCTCGTGCGACAAAAGTTTTGCACACAAAAATAATTTAAAGAATCACACCAACTATAAGCACTCTGATGACCGAAATCACAAGTGCAGTTTGTGTGAAAAGACATTCAAAACAGGAGAATCCTTACGATTACATCTGCAAAGACATTTAGGTGAAAAACTTCACAAGTGCTGTATTTGCAATGAGAGCTTTTTCAATAAAAAAAGAACTAAACGTGCATTCACAGAGGCATACAGGAAAACGTTACAAATGTAATCTTTGCGGAACAGAGGTGACAAGCAAGCAAAGTCTAAACAGGCACATGAAACGAAAACACAATATATAAAATTTTATAGCTTTCAAAAATATAAATAACAAGTTATGGATACAAATTCCAATAGCATGAAGCGTACTTTATAACTTGCTTTGTTTGTACAATAATTATATTTACTTTTAAAAATGTTGTTCGAATTAAACTATTCTGCTTGTTTCAAGGTGTTGAAATTTTTGTAGTAATGGTTAGCAAAATTGAAATGTAATATATTTCGAACTTTTAATTTTACGCTAGAAATTAATCCTTGATTATTGCTATATTCGCCATATTACTGGCTCCAAGTTTATTGAAGTGTTGAAAATTGACATTATCAAAATGGGGCTCTAATAGTGTAGCATGTGATTAGATAGAGGGGTACGCGTGGGGATAAACTGATGTCAATGTTTATACTTAATGTTTTTGGTTTTCTTTTAAAAAATATGATGTACAACTTGCGACAAAAACTTTGCGCAAAAGCAGGTTCTTGTTGCACAATTAACATCTCATATTGGTGAATAACCGTAAACCTGCAAAATTGTTGATCAAAAGTCCCGCTAATTCCAACCATCAGTCCTGTCATCACATCGGAGACTTCGCGGTGTATTGTGAGAATTTGTATTTTATAATATTACATACCAACAGATTTCAAATTGTTATTTACTTTGCATTTTGTATTTTGTTAATAAAAAACATGTGTTAATAACTTCTCAAAATATTTGTAGTAAAAAGTAAGTAAAGTTCATTTTAATTTTTCACATCAAATACGTATAATGTAGGGCAACTTCTTACGTAGCATTTTTTAGGATTTCATTTTCATGAACTCTGCTAATGTGATGGTTTAAATGAGCCTTTTGTGTAAACCGTTTGATACAAATATCGCATTCGTAAGGCTTTTCTTTTGTATGCACTCTTATGTGGCGCTGGAGTATACTCGGGGATTGTGCTTTATACTCACAAATACTGCATGTGTAGTCAGTATTGGACATTTTGGAACTTTCAAACTTTTGGGTTTTACAAGCGTTTGCAAAAATTTTTGTTGAACAACAGAGCACAAAATGCAAATCATGTAACAACATTTGTCAGGTTGAGTCTTATTAGGCATAAACGTTAACAAATATTTAACAAACTAAAGCACAACAACTACATACAAACACTGTAGATGTCCGCATAGTTTTATTTTAGCTAAATTCTTCAAGTTTTGTACATTTTTGCAGACAATTTTTTTGCAAACTGATTTTCAATGTCCATTTCTGCCACTACACAGAAATGAGCACGCAAACCGTACAAGGTTGCTGAATAAAATACACAAATTTTGTATAAAAGTAATTGCTGCATTGGTGTAAAGTAAATACAGGTATACAGGTACATATTTTGTAGCTTTATGTTCCCAAATGCATTCAAATGTCCGCGAGGTGGAGACATGTACCCTAAAAAGTTTTTAAGCCACTCTACTACATTTGTGTGTTTTAACGCATTCTCGGATTATTATGTACGTGTGAATATTTTAATCCGATTACCATGCATAGATTTCTTTATAAACTCAATGTTTCATTTGCCACGTAAACCCTGAAATAATTGTTTACTCAATACTGGGTGCTTGTATGAAAGGGGTGTATTTCAACACACAATTAACCAGTATACTTAGAACATTTCCTGCTGAAATAAGTACTTAGAGGTTGACACTATCTAATATACTTGTGTTGATGACGGTTTCGGCTCCTAACACTAGTAATTCGGTTAAATTTGAAATGAAAGATCAAAAAGCAAAAAATTACCTGAAAAATGAGGAAATATATTGTATAATCAACTCATGTCACGAACCTGTTTTTTGCATCAATTTATGTTTACACGGTATTTTGGGTTTGCTGTTATGGACGTTGACCTTTCAATTGTTGTCCTAATATAGCAAATGAAAATCACCATTAACAATACTAAGGGCATCTGTCGAATTGCGAGAAATTTTGCAGCAAATATATTTAATTTGACGCTAATAAATAAATGTTGTGATTAATACAGTGGAGAGAGAATTCTTAGCTAATTGAATTTTTTATTTTACTTTAATTGCATTATTGGTTTGATGGTTTGAAGTAACTGTACTACAGTTACTGTTGTTACTGTAGCATATTTTGCTTGATAAGCACTAAATAATGTGTTCCGACTGAAATGTGTACTAAATGGCTTCGACTTTTCTACCGTCGAGGTTACTACCGATTCGGCATTTATGTTTCGACTTCTTTACACTAGGCCGGTATTTGCTCCGCAATTTCTTGTGAATGTGCGATATTTGGTGAACACTTCAATACGGAGGCTTCAGATCGTGGAAGAACAAGGTACATGCAATATAAAACTACCTTTTGTAGTTAATACAATTTACTTTTTTAAATTTTAATCTCCTTAATCCCACAAGGATTTTGCTTCGCAAGTACAATGCTTATACAAGTTGATAGATAAATGTGTTGAACGAAATTAAGTCTTTAAAATTCAATAGAAAATTTGCCAAGCTGACTCACAAAAAAATACTCCGTTTGGCTACTTCCGACTAGAACTGCCGATTTCGTCAAGCTTGTCTATTAAGCCGTTTATGCTAAAAGGTACATAGTGCATGTCGTTTGTTTCAGAGCTTACGGGTCGCAGCTTGTATGCTGCGACGTTTGAGATATAGCATAATAGGTAGAACAGCTAATTTCAAACACACATACAGAAATTTCTTCATTGTGATCACCAGCTGGATTCTACGGCATCTTAGAACACAATATTTAACGACGGATATATAGAAATTTTTCAGTAATGTTATTGTATTTTATTTTTTAAACTTTAACTTGCTTAGCTTCAAAATTTATGCTTAAATATATTATGCTTCATTTGCTTGGTAAGTTTTGGTACAAACGTTTGCAATATCAGAGTTTCGTCTCCAGGAACTATTCAAAATCTAAATAGCACTATTTACAAATTGTGTTTGCCATCAAGCGAGTTACTTAAAGTTGACAATGTCATACTTATTCCGTCCTGACGAATGTAAATGACATATAAAAAATATACGGGTCTAAATATAATAAAATCTCAAATACAACACCCTATTATATAAAATCATGTGCATTTATTTTTGGAGAACAAAATCTTACCCAACTAACAATGATACTCCAGGAATATCCCAGGTGTAACTCCTGGAAATTAGCAAAATGCATCAGTTTCTACATATTATTGTGCGTAGATTACGAATATAATATTCATTTTTGTGAATGGGCTTTTATCAGAAAGCTACACTGTTCATACTATGAGCAGTGAAGGGCTTCCACAAGGCTACATCATTTAAATTAGATTAATATCTTAATCTTTTAGACGTATGACACAAATAATATAAAAAGATGATTCGTCTAAAGTAAACCAACTATGTGTTTTTATGCCAAATTGTCAGGCTTAATATCTAAACCATGTATCTCTAGAATCCTTCTATACCTTCCCGTTGTCACATGCCATGGTTTTCGAATTTGAATTAGCATCGCTGATTGTCTGCTACTGATTTTACATACTACATTTCAAAGCTAAAGCTTAATGCTTGTGCTAATTTCCACATATGTCAAAGCTTAAAAGTAGCAATGAAGTGTGATTGTGATGTGTGAAGTTGTGATTGACAATTTTCAGACTTCGTTGATATGTTAAGAAGGTAACTGGAAAGATACTATGGATACCTTTATGGCAATATATTTGGTACTTTGGCATACGAATACGTAGGAGCTTTACTTAAGAAGATGTGTCAGCATATTTATTGTATGTTTGTGTTTTGCATCTATGACTAATATAAAAACCTGTTATATATTAGATGCACTTTTACAAGCCTTTGAGCCCGTATAAAATTAACACTGTAAATGCAGTCTCTGAACCGTAGCTTTTCGATAAAGTCCCATTCACATGAACCTTTAGTGAGGAAGAGCAGCACGTGTGTTAAGGTACCTTTTATTAATTTATTATGAGTTTCTACAGCTTTTAAATGTATACAAAGTGTCAGGATTCGACTTATTTACCTAACTGTCCTTATCATGTTCGTTTTAAACAATTTTGGGCTCATCGAGCCAACAAGTTTGTTAAACTTTTTTCCTTTCTTTTTTGCTCGTACGAGCTTAGTTTTGTGAAGCCGAATGGCTAGATTTTTGGGTGTTTGGCTCACAGCAGTCAAGGTCGAGGAATTAGTCTGCTTTGAGGCCTTTGTCATAAGAAAAAAGTGAAGAAGACTCCTGGAGCCTACCTCATCACCACTTCATTTACTTATCATTTTTTGGACGAAAACGTCCTTTACCTATTGTAAACTGACTAAAAAGTCAGGACTCTCTCTAAAGCTTTCATGGGCTACAGATCTCTGTAAATTTGCTAAAAGTTGTATAAATTCCCTCTGTGTTTTCGTAAATCTTAACATATCCTAAGTCCTTTTCCTGCATTGATTTTACAAAACTGGCAGCATAAAAAAGGCATTTCGGTTAAGTGGAAGCAGTGGGAAAAGCGGAGCAAGCAGAGAAAGAGAGCATTCTTCATTAAAAGCAGCATAAAAAACTTTGGGGATTTTTAGTTTTTTGGGTTTTTGGGGGTATCCTGTGATCCGAAACTTCTGGAATTTTTCTGGGGCAAAGTTGGGGGCCCTACGCAGTCTAATCTAGTGTCTAAACCCCACACAAAGCATGTAATATTTTACAATATCTTTTGTCGTTTCTCAACCGTATCTCTGTATTGGTTCACTTCAGAGACTAAGTTTAACATATTAAAGCACAAATGTCGTGTTTCAAGTATTTCTTGCTCAACGAGTTTACAACTATAATTGAACCAATAACACATTGAATTTTCAAAATAAAAACATTTGGAGGACAATCGGATTAAAAGTTACACACGTTTATAATAATCCGAAAACGAATTATGGCGTGTAATCTCTTTAGGTTCATGTCAAGCAACCTTCCTATGCATTCCTGAAGTAGCAAATCAACGTTGTACAACCGATTTGGTTACCACCATAGTATACCTGTATTCTATGTACCTGTAAATCTTTTGTACCACCGCTCCGTGGTACTATTGTTGTGCAAAATTTACGCAGCTTATGTAGCAACGTTGTCCAATTAGCTTACAATCCTCTGCAAAGTAGCAAATAGACGCATTGAAAATCCGTCTGCAATAAAGAAGACTTGTACGCATTATTTTGTCAAAATTTTAAAACCCCAAAACAAAAAGTAGTTTTTGGGAAACATAAAGTTTGTGTAGTTTGTTGGCTTAAGTTAAATTATTATTTGATTTTTTAATATAAAAGCGCATCTACTTGAGCGTCGTTTTAACGTGTTTTGAACTCCGTGCACCACTGGTTGACAAAAAACCCAGTAACCATTGGTAAAATACCACCATTTTTGAAAGTTCAATAATGTCCAAGCCGGATTACAAGTGCAATATTTGTGAGTTTAAAGCAAAATGCTTGAGTCACCTTCAATGCCACATCAGAGTACATACAAACGAGAAACCCTACAAGTGTGATATCTGCAACAAGCCGTTCACTAGCAAATCAAATTTTGACCGTCATATTAGCAGAGTTCATCAAAACCAACGACCCTTCAAATGTGAACACTGTGAAAAGAAATTCGGATCCAGGGAAAAACTAAAAGTTCACACAAGAATGCACACAGGAGAAAAACCATACCAATGTTCAATTTGTGACAAAAGATTTGCACAGAATCTTATTAGACACATGAGAAGTCGTACTGGAGAAAAACCTTTCAGCTGTCAGATTTGTAATCAAAAATTTTCCCATTCATCATCCCTTAAGAAGCACCGGAAACGTTATCATGGTAAACCCTGTTTTAGTTTATTTTATATTCTTTAAAAGAAAGTAATATATTTGGCTTGAAATTTGCTTTAAACGCTGTGCAGAAGGCCAACCAAAATTCTTTGGTTGCGTTTTTTGTGATTGCCGATTTGAAGACTTGTACAAACTACAACGCCACATTTTTATTCACACAAACGAAAAACCTTTCAGCTGTCGCTCGTGTGAGAAACGTTTTGCACACAAAACTAGTTTGAAGAATCACACCAATCATCAGCACTCTGATGACCGAAATCACAAGTGCAGTTTATGTCAAAAGGCATTAAAAACAGGAACTTCCTTACGAAGACATTTGCAGAGACATTTGGGAGAAAAACTTCACAAATGCTCAATTTGCAATGAGAGCTTTTTCAACAATCAGGAGGTAAACATGCATTTACAGAAGCACACAGGAAAACTCTTCAAGTGTAAAATTTGCGGAAAGGAAATGACACGCATCGATAGACTAAAACAACACATGAAACGAAAACACAATATGTAAAATTTTATACCTTTCAAAACAATGAATAACACATTGTAAATACCAATTCCGATTCCACGTATCGTACTTTTTAATTTCTTTGTTTGTACGATAATTTTTTTACTGTAGAGATTTTGTTTGGATTAAACTATGCTGCTTGTTGTAAGATATTGACACTTATGTAGTAGTGGTTACCAAGGTAGACATATTGAATCAAACCCCAACGGTTCTTTTTGACGATATTCACGCTTAAAAGAATTCTCAATAATGGTTATATTCGACATATAGTTACAGCGCCGAGTTTATTAAAGTGTAAAGATTTGTATTGTCAACTATAAGCATTATATTATTATAACGAGTGATTACATGGAAGGATGCATGTGGGGAATAAATTGAGATCAATATTTGAGATTAAAGTTTTATTCTTGCAATAAACAGGCAATAAACCGTACAGCCGCAAAATCTCTGGTCGAAGGTATTCCCAATTATTACTTAGCCCAGTCACATTAAAGACTTCACGATAATTTAGCATTAATATGTTGTTTATCCATACATGCTTTTCATTTTTTACGTATCATGGTTTTCAAAGGCTACTTGTGGACGATTGAACTGTGTTTTTTGCAACAAGATTTTTCAATGCTCGACAAAGTCCAATGTTTCTTGTAAAAAGAAACTAAATCAAAATTAAGCTTGAAAATCTTTAACCATTTGCAAAGTTGTAGAAACAATGCACATAGATATTATAATAACAATGTAGCATACATAAGTCCGGCTGTTTCCATGTTGTTACACCTAGTTCATTTCTCTACCTAGCTAAAATTATATATTATTCAAAAATGATTTGTTAATGATTATTATTTCGTAAGGTATGCCGTCAAATGGACTAATTACCAAATTGACTAATTTTAAATTAGTCAATGTTTACCTTGAAAGCTTTCAAAAATCCATATTGCCTGACTGCATAGTACACAATGACTAAATTTACGTAGCCAGTATTTTTCTCAATATACAGGTAAGCATTTCTTGTTTTGTGAAAACGTTTTGGTTTTCAGCAATATGTCATTCTGAAAGTATGATATATGATAACAGATTTCCTAATCCCTTTTATTGTGAGGGCTCGTCTGGGAATCCATAATATTGTAACTTCGTATTTCGTGTTTTCACGTTTTGCAAAATGAAAAAGGTTAAGGAAAGAAGTCAATTTGTATAAGCTTTGATTAATGAAAATATGTGAAAAGTAAGACAAGGAAAAAAGACATGTACACTTGGTGGACAGACAAAATAACTTTAATTGTTCCAAAGCGTAAAAAATTAGGGCACTAGTCAAGAAAGGGAATTCAATAAAAATGTAAGGTCTTTAAATACAAATTGTATCGTTTAAGAGATTTTGATTCCCGATATCAAAATTTGTCCATACTACAACGACACATGTTTGCTCACACAAAAGATTCCATTTTTCTATGTTTCTTGCGAAGAAAGTTTTGTCACTAAATATAGTTTACAAAATCATATGAATCATTTGCACTCTGATGACAGACACCACAAATGTAGTTTGTTTAAATAGGCATTCTAAACAGGACAGTGTCTACGTGTCATCTTCAAAGGCATTTGGGTGGAAAACCTCACAAGTGTTTTACCTGCAACGAGAGGTTTTTAAGAGATATGGGGTGAGTGTGCATACACAGAAGCATGGAGGAAAGCTTTTGAAGTGTATTTGCGGGAGAAAAATGACACGAAAAGACAGTCTCAAAAGACACATAGAGAAGCAACACAGTATGTAAAATTCTAGGGTTGTGCATATCAAATTGTAGAAACAAATTCCTGTATCATATATTTTATTTTAAAATTTATTTTGTTTGTTGAATAATTATATTTGCTTTAAAATTGATTTTTATACTAAACTCTGCTGCTCAAGCCCGTCTGTTGTAATTTATTCAAATGATTTTAGCAGTTTCTATCATTAACGAATATAATTATTATCAAGTGTCATGCCAACCTTCTCTAGATGAATTGTTTCACATTTTAATTTTTTAAGATATTTACTGCTTTGAATCTCTGTATTACGGTAACATGTGTTTAGATACTGTGCTGCTTTCATGAAATAATTTGAGATTTTTTCTTTAAAGTTAAAATTGTTTGTGTTATATTAAAAATTATTTTTTATGTAAAAAGCTGTTGTTTAAAGTGCGAATAATTCGAGCAACTATTATTTGTACTCATAACCTTAAGTATGTTATGGTAACTGGATCTATATACTGCGTACTTGCCTAATTACCAAATTCAGTCATTAACGTACCGCTAAGCTCAATAATTGGCTCCATCTACATGTAACAGGGGCTACAACTGCGTTACTGTTTATAATTCTATAAACAACCTTTATCAGCTCTTCAATCTCAAATTGGTGATAAGGTGCGATGTGTATCTAGAATAGTTTTGCTAAGCTCTAATTTTCGTTCAACAATAAGCCTTTTAAATGGGGCAAGGTGATTCAAATTAAATATGTACAATTTCTTATATGTCAGTGTATTTAAAGCACCTTTGGATTTTTTCCCGGGAAAAAAGCATTTTACTACTGGGATGGGAGTTACTCAATCCTTTACAAAACGTTTCTTTTATTACAATTAATAAATTCTTCAGTAATTATTTGTATTTTCCTGCTGTCACAAATTTTCATATACAGAATGGTAAATGATTGCATATAGGCTTGTCTACCAATTATTTTTGGACTAGTACTGCTTAATTGATTACCTGCAAAATAAATTGCCATTAAACTTGTAAACCGTTGTTAAGACAGTAATGGGCCCAGTCACTCACGATTGATGAGTGTGAGTGGTGGGTGTGAGTGAGTGAGATGAATGGAGTGAAGCTTATCTTCAGAGCTATGAGTGGTGAATGGTGTGAGTGGTTTGTGAAACATTGAGTAAAAGGCTGACATTTTTCCAAATGAACCTTAAAATTCGGTTAGTAAAAAAATTTGCATACTTTGTTTTAGAATGCATTTTGTGCTTAACAGGAAGATATGGACGCTTATTTTTACTCTAAAAATCACGTTTTGGTGGTAACTTTGCAAGAGAAACACAATATTTTGAACTAATGAATGGTCAGATGAGTGTTCTTTAGTGGAGTGGCCAAAATGTGAGTGGAATGAATACGAGTTATGTGGTTTTGGAAAACCCATAACTGTGTTAAAATGTTTCCAAATAGTTTTTATTATTCTTTTTTACGACTATATAGGCAGCAATAACCTAAACCAAGAATTGTGAGCATCAGTTTATAAAACTTAATTATTTTAATGAAATATGAAAGTCTAACTTGCAAATATGAATCATTTGATTCAAAATTATTTTAACAACATTTGCTACAAAGCCATCCAATTGCACGTATATAAATTTAGTTTGAAATATTACATCCTGTGTAAACGCAGAATATGTGTTTCCGAATAATTTGTTGCATCTGCCCTTACCCGTAAATGCTGCATGGCAAGGATAGAAATCTTCTTATCTATGTTTCTTATTATGGAAATATAATCATTGTGCACTGTAAAAGCTCTGATTACATGTTGTACACTTCCCGATCTACCATTCCACGAAAATTTCTCGTGTTTTCCACGTAGTCGTAGCACCAGAATCTCGTGCAGAACACATGGAAAATTGGGATAACTTTGGAGGATTTATGAGGGTTATTGTCCATCGAAAAGTCGTGGATAACTCGTGATATAGACGTAGCTGCTCAACGTATTTTATGTGAATAACTCGTGTTCCTAACCAACAATTCAAACGAGTATTCCACGAGATCCAAGGCGAAAAAATTCAAAACAACCACAAAATTGTTTACCTTAATAGAAAGTTATTTAAAATCCATAAAATCATTTTCCAGTTTAGATACAGTTAGATACAAGGTGCTTAAACAAAGTAAATTTTCTGTACAAATCTTGAATGGAAATCGTAAATCTTCAGTCCTGAGAAATGGAGACGTCATCTTGACTGAAATTAGTAACCAAAGTATTGATTAGTTCCACATTTTAACTGACCTTATACTAATTTAATTGAACAACAGGTTGATAGTTTAACTGGTATACCCTTTAGTCCATGCAGTCATCCGTTTTTTCGCATTCTTAAGCCAATTTTTCACGGCATCTTCGATGTCTTCGTCTTGAGCTAAGGTGTACTTCTGAGTCTTCCGAATAGCTTCTGTAATAGTTTAATTTTACTTAAATTTTACTCGCAGCAGAAAGTTGCAATAAACAATGGCTACATTGGCTATAAACACACTTACCATAAACCACTGATTTCATCGGTGTTCCAGCAAAGCCATGCTTTTCTCCTCGCGATCCCAGCCAGCTGTAGTTTACCGCAACATTGTCCGACATCATATTAGCCAGGATTCTCCTTACACAGTCTTTTAAGTCGTTTCCGCCACGAAGTGAAAGCTTGGCAACCTAAAAATTGTTAAATCAAATAATGAAAACATTTTTAGTCTGCAATTGACAAATACACAATAGCATAAACAGATCCTACAATGCCACTATACCACTGCTTGATTAAAAGCTGCGTTAGTTAAATGTTCCAAAACGTCTCCACGTCCTCCTGAGCTTTCACAGGAAGCAGGGTATTCACCAACGAAGTTACGCTGTCATCCACACGGGTCCGTTTTGATGCTGGCTCGTTGTCACCGCGGGCACTAATCAGCACATCAACCGATTCTTGCAAATTGTTCAATTTTGCCTTCATTATTCCAACCTGTCTTATCATCCAGTTTTCAAATCCTGGAAAACAATATTTTACCCCCTTACTATGCAAGCAGCAAAAGTATGCAAACAAAAATAAAATGTTACACTAACCAGTGTTTCCAGTTCTACTTGCTGCAGCATCCTCCGAGGGTGATTGAATTTCGCCCGTCACACGTACCTCAGCTGGGGCGGTGACATGGGACTCTTCTGAATGCGTAGCAATAACAACAGGTCGGGATTGGAGATTGGATCTTCCAAGACTTGTCACAGATCCTGTTGGAGGAGGCGGTGGTGGAATAAGCACCTTTTGCAATTTTGGCCTTCCATATGTAGGCGCCACAACCTCGTCATCCTCAGAACTTTCTGCCATGTCCAAGGTATCACCTAAAGATTTCCGGGTTCCCGCTCTCTCTCGAAATCGGTGGGTTTTTGGGGTTTCAACATCCGTATTTAAATCTGAATCAACTTCCGCACTTGGCAACTTCTTACAAGCTGCATCATATGTTTCTAAAAGCATCAAAAACAATAGTACTACTACAAACCGCCTTTTTAACTAGAAGATTAATAACATGATTTTTACAAAATTTTAATCATACCAAACAGCTTCATAACCCGAATCTCGTACAATGTGAATCTTCTAGAGTCAACCTCCTCTCGCTTCATTACCGATTTTTGTATCATAGCCGAGGTCCTATAATTTGGCCACCAGCACTTTTTATTGTCCAACACCCAGTCGGAAGGCACCACCGCAATCTCGTTTGTCTTCGTAAATTCGACGATTGAAAACATTTTATTGTGAATGAATTAATGGAATTGCTACAAATTCAGTATCTGACCCGTCAATAGGAACCAAGTACACCTTATTTGCTATCTCGTAAACTGAAATAACTTTTTCCCGAGGTGTTAATCTTGAGACACGCTGAATATTGACAAATTTGGAATCACACGGATTGTCGAAAAACGATACACAGTTTCAGACTCAGACTCTAACTTTTCAATAGAAGTAACTAATCCAAGCTCGTTCGAATTCAACACAACACAGTTATTTCCAGGCGTTACTTTGATGGTATAATTTTTAAATCGAAACCTTTTGTACTTTACGCTTGCATAATCCTCACTATGCACTTTTCCTAGTAGCCCTAGCCTTTCCTGTTCACGAAAAATTTCTATACTTTCAAGTTCATAAATTCTATTACGAATCTGCTGTAGTGCGTTGAATGGAGACCGTACTAATTTCTTAACTTTTTGCAAATGATTTTCAAATTTAAATCCAGAGTAAGTGTCCAAAGGTCCGTGTGCAAGTACATCAGCCGCTACGTGGATCAAACCGTGCACGTTGTAGGATATATACTTGGTGCCATAGAAATAAGCAAAGTTCCTTACAAAAACAAGCAGCAGGCTGTGTGCATACTCGTTGTACTGAACACATGTTTCCTGTTTACTAAGGAGATGTATAGCTACACTCAATTGAAGGAAATGAGAATAGGCATCTTTGCTCAGCACATTTTTCAAAACAACTGGGCCTGTGTACAAAATGAATTGGCGAAGCTCCGTTGCTTTCCATTGACTAAATTCATTGATTCCTCGGGGCTTTCTACAAAATTCTAGTGGAGTATATTTTCGACTGTCAAGTAATCTGCCTGAAACTATTTGAATCTGAGATTGAGGTAGTCTATTAGGGAACTTTGTGGCGCAATACCATAAATATATTAATTTCCGAACAACTCCAAGGCAGATTAGATGCATAAATTCATACGGAATATCGCGCACTAGATCAATAGGTAAATCATATAACCGCGTAGTCATATGATGTTGTTCACTTTGCTGCTGTAACCGGAACGACTGGTCAGTCCTTAGTTCCGCATCAACTTCCGGAAATGTTGTTCGCTTATCCACTGATTCGCCTTTTGTTATGCACTTGGAACACGCGTAGTACCCAGTATGACCTTTCACACCTGTGATGTATGATCGGGCCGGAGCATCACAAATTAACGCACTCAGTTTCACTCTTATGTTTCGATTGCCAACTGTGACTACTTGATTTTCCAAATAAGTACTGACAAAATGGTCTAGGTATTCATTTACGTCAGCGGGTTTTGATGATCCGTATAAGATTCCAATTGAAAATACATCCTTTGTACCTTGAATGCTTGCAATTATGGGCCAGACTTGCTGGTTGGAGCTTCGGAAGAGTGGCAGTCCGTCGATATTCACATGTAGGTAGACGTCATCTTCCAGACTTGGTAATTGTTTAAGCAGATTGACAAGTTTATCTTTCCATTCAAAACTTATATAATTACCAGATGATATTTCTTGCACTGATGAATATCTCGGAGTTGATAGTAGTGACCTGGAATCTGCGGGTAAATTGCTGAAACACTCGTGGGTTTTCAAAATTTTCAACAAATCCCTGGTTGCTGTGTTGATAATATTATGACGCACAGCCCACGCCTGGATAGATTGTTTAAATGATGCGATTCCGTTGGCTTGTGTTGTTACACTACTGATTGATCCGTAGTAACTTGGCAGTGGCAAACAGTTATCACTCTCGCTATCTGAAGAATCGCTGTTGTAATCGCAAAACGGCTCATCATGAACTGGTGTTATTCTCTCAAAATAGTCAAATTGATTGTTTATTCCGGACCGAATACTGTTACTGGTATTAGCAAATTCATCATGATCCTGAATAATTAAATGCGAATCTTTGACAACCTGATGAACACTACGAGACAACTTACGTCTTTTGCTCATTTTAAATTAATTAACGCTGATAAGGAAAGTTTCAACACTAAAAAAAGCAGCAGTAGGTATGAATCAAACAACACACAAGACTATTCATGCACAATGACTAAATAACAGATGATCGACTTTGTGGAGATTTTCGTGGAAATCTCGTCTAGCATTTTCATAATTTTTTGGTGAAATCTTACACGTGAAAAATACGTTGATAACTCGTAGTATATCACCGTCTTCCAAAATTCCACGTATTCTCCCAATTTTCCACGTGGAAAACTCATACATGGTAGTTCGGGTTGTAGGATTTTTCACCCAAATGTCCTCGCAGATATAAACGTTTCCCATGCTCCACCTAAAACTTTTTTTTGCCAATACTACAACAATGTGTATCCCCAATCAATGTAATGACCTCGGTCGAGGATATTGGTTGTGTATGTATAAATAAATAAATAAAGTAAGGAAGGCCCCGTCTTGAACACCTTCTGGCACAAATCACATTTGTACGAGCGGTCATTAGAGTGCTTGTGCTTGATGTGTGATGGTAGCGAACCCTTCGTAGAAAACGTTTTATCACACAAGGGACAACTAAACGGTGTTTCTTTTGTGTGAAAAAAATATGATCTTGAACTGCTCCAAATTTCTAAATGACATACCACAGAAAATACATTCGAAAGCTTTAGCGGATTTGTCTAAAAACAACATATATAATGTTGCATTCAACGAAGTTTGTATGCATATTGTAAAGTACATTTTATATACGTTCTTATATATTTATATGTACGCGTTATAACTATGCTGATGTGAGATTTGCGTGATTGATATAGCTTATGATTGTACCGGTCTAGCTAAGCCTGTTTACTCTCTCTCCTTATGTATATTCTAACGGTCCTACCTGAGACCTCTATATAAACACCACACTTTAAGATAATAAAGCCAGAACAGTTCAATCTGCTCTCAAGCGCAGAAGTGCGTCTTTGCATCACTCATTGTAATTGGCCACGTAACATTTTGGAGGCACCCATTCGTTCTCGACCTCTTGTCATCATGCTCTGTGTGTGCACTGTGCCTCTCTTCCCGGAATCCTTGGGTTTGACATTTTTTCGAATTCGTAGGGAGTTTCTTATCCCACCTTCCGTAAGTATATAATACCTTTACCGTATTTTTTCAACTTAATGGCGAACCGAAAGGCAGTTTCATTCTACCCCGATTCAAGTATAATTTTGGAACTTTTGTTTTTCTCCTCTATTTTCTGTACCAATCAGTTTACACGATACAATGATTTTGGTAGTAGATTTCATAATGTACGACATTGTTTCGCATTACATATATTATTTACGGCTAATACTTTATCAGTGTACCTTGGGCTATTTATCGACTCTAGAACATTATGATTTGTTTCAAAAGGAATTTCGTAATGATCATTATTGTATTACTTAGCTTACAGTGAAGATTTTCTCATGTTTACTCAATACTAACACTTGGTGTTCTTTCTATACTACATTATAATTTCTATACAATAATAGATCCTTTCGGCAAATAATCTAATCTATTTTCTAATTTTCTAATCTATGCGGCACCAAATTTTCGTCTCCTCCACATTTTACAGTCGCATGCTCCTATCACTTTTCGGCAGCCAGTTGGTTCGGTTATGAAAGAAAAAAAACAATATTTCGTTATTCCGATTTATCGTAGTGTTTCCAGTGGTACATATAAATTACCGGTTTGTTTTGGCATTATAGTATTTTGTTTTGCATCACTAGTTTCGCGTAGTTATACGTATTCCAAGGGTTCTATATCGTGATTATATTTTGCCTATTCCGTTCCATAAGTAGATTTGTCCAGAGTCGCGTTATAGATCGTATTCTTCATAAAACAGTTACATTTTATTCATACCTGATATCCATATCACAATATCCATCAAAGTTCAATAATAGACGCATTTGGAGGATTATTTCTTGAAATATATTACTCGAAAATATACTAACGCCTTTATTCATGCCAAATTCATGTCAAAAACGCAAGTTTTAACCTGCGGACCATTCTGTCCATTATTAGTCATTCAGTTTCCGCATACCACTTTGGAAGGAAGGTTCATACTGTCAATTATTTTTAAACACTTTCCACTACTTTCCTATATCTTTTTCAGTAATCGTGTATCCTAATAACTTATTATGTATAGGAATAATTTTGCTGGGGATGAACTGCATACGCTAAGCAATACATTTCTGTAACAGAAATTCATTTATTTCGTGCAATTATAATCGAATAACCTCATGGCTCAATATTCTTCCCTTTTGTATTGGTTTATTTTAATCATGCCATCAGTAATTATGTCTACTTTGTTCTAGAATGTTGAATAGACATTATCCCACATAAAGTTTACCGATTTGAGTATATATGAATAAGTTAGCAATTTTGACCTTGTTTAAACCATTCTGGTACATGCTTTGATTCAGTTATTTAAGTTCAAGTTATTTCATAAAAAACAATTAATAAAACATTGAACCCAAATGATATTTTCGGAAAGTGGAAATAAGCGATTTTAATATTTAGATAGCGAATGAATGGTTGGCTCTTTGACTTCCGACAGTATTAGGACAGTTCGTTTGTTTTATTACAACAGATTTCCTAAAATCTCCATACAGTCTTAATGTTTTGTTTTTAGGCCCATCTAAGTTTTCGTCTATTGTGTACGTTATTTTTCGTTGTTAGACATTTATTTTTAAATCTTTACGAAATTTAATATGCGGGTAACATCCCGTTATTTAGGTCTATTGAGCGTACACCATTTGCTTATCTTAAATGTTTTACCTAAGATATTTGCATTGATTTTATGATCTATTTTATGTTGCGTGTTGACGACCTACTATCTTTTTTATACATATTGAGCATTTGATGTTTACAGTTTCACATTAATCAGTTAAACAAGCATTGACCTCACACTCAGTTCATCTTGTATGATTTTATGTGCTGCCTCTTTACTCTTCTTTATCGGCAAAAACTACTTGTGTTTCTCGTGATACTCATTACTGATTATCTAAGCCACGTACGTACATCCATTTAAGTATCACTCCTCTTCATAATTAAGGAAGCACGAGGATACTGTTTCATCATCTCTTTTGCTCACCCGGTATGGCCTTTACTCGTAAAACTCGTTCGCATTTTTATTAACATTTATTCATTCGTTTTCTCAGTTCAACTCAGTTCAATTCAAGTTCAATAACCGATATCCTTACACGTTGTAGTTCTCCATATCTTCTTGTATTAGTATTTTGTAATCTGTTACGCGTTACTGTCTTGTTTGCGCAAAAGAAAACAGGTTATCTCCGAAACTGAGACCACCACGATTACAGTTGATATATTGCTCATTTTATACCTCTTTCATTATTTTCAGTTTTGTCCACCTTTATCATTTATTTACTTGAAAAAGTTTGTGTTAGTCAAACATACCGTTATATATATATTTATGAAATTATATTAAATTATAGGGACATATTATATGGTGGTTCATTGATACGTTGCTTACGGCTACAAACGCAAGTTATCTTTTTATTTTTATGTCCCGTTTCAACCTCACATGTACATCTACGTTTTTCTTCGGAATAGGTCAGTTCTCTTTCTTTGGTATTTTAGGTATTTTATGCCTGCAAGTGCATCATGTTCACTTACTTTGTTTTGAAACCGTTACTATATACTATATAATCCGTATCCGTACTATATAATGAAAAACTATAAATAGGTAAATACAATGATTAATGTATAAGAAAAGTTTTTCATATGATATTTTGATGATGTTTATCATTTGTTATTAGCTGCAAAGAGTGTTCTACTTCCTCTACATTGTTGGATTATAGTTTACAACCTTGACTAAGTGTATTGTAATCGGCATTCGCGATCAGCTCCTTAACTGTTAATGTCTAGACAGACATTCTTGTTGACCTTCCGCTTAAGTTCATCTCTAATGTATTTTTGATATTTGTGATACGCTCATGGCTTTGCTTGAATTCAGTCATATATTCAGTTATTTTTATCTTCGTTCACGTTAGCTTGCTAGATCAATGATTTTGCTCATGGATTCCTCTGTAACCATGCTGGACCTGTAAACACATGACCTTATAATTGTGTACTCTCAGCAGATAAGCCAACCAAACCCTTATTCATGACTGGTTATATCGGCATTTCTTTTCAACCAGTTTTGGTTGATTCATTGTGTGAGGCATAGTGCATATAACGAGCTTTATCATTTTTCTATGTGCATCAGTTCAAAGTTAGTCTGTACGAATACCTCATACGTAATAAGCCTTCGACTTGTTTAATATCACATTTCGTAATGGGATTATCGCGTCTCTCGAACCAAAAAACCAGTTTTGCATGTCTCATTTGTTTTTGCAAGTTCACTGCCCCTGATTCCACAGTTTCCTTTCATTTTTCTTCTTAACAACCTACATAACGCAGTTAGGGTTCAGTCTCACTACAAGTTTCTTGCGTGTCTGTTGGTCGTGAAAACCAGATCGCTCTTGGCTTCTATTTTGCGGGTACGTTCTACACTTTACCCATTGTTACAACTTTGTATCCTATTCTTATATGCATTATTTATATCATTATCATTATCATACTCGTTTGTATCAGTTACTTCATTATCATTCATCTTCACATTCGGGTAGGTAGGGAATTACATTGCTTACATTATACTATACATTGTATTGATCTTTTCCCACGCCAGGTTTCCCTGTTTCTTAAAATCTACGATATGGCTTCACCTGTGTTAAGTGCTAATTTCCGTCAAATTCCCGTTATTCCCGTAGATTTCAGACAAGACTTACACCCTACATTACTCGACCAAGTTCATTCTTTTTTTCAACTACACCCTCATGCCCCAGCAGTGATTCTCCGTCCTTCTAACCCTTTTTCTGAAACATTTGCATTTTGGGATTATTATTCGGCTAGTCACGAGTATAATTCAATTGGAATTACTACATTTGCAAGATCAACACGAAATCCTGATTTGTTTACCCCTCAAAATTCATATGCTGACAGTGAACGCAAGAGTACCGAATATTTCAATATCCTTTTTAATTCTAGGCGTGAAACTATTCAGGACTTTCCTTATTTAGATTCTGATTTAATTGATTCATTCCTTTTAACCGCGGAGAATAAAACAGGTTATTTTGCTTACCATTTAGATCCACCTGAACGCACTTTGGTCAATCATGCATACTTTAGACAATATTTTAAATTCGACCCTTATAATCTAGAACATCTACTAACATATTATACGTACTTGCCCCATCGTCAACAGAATCGCTATCTCTTAAAAAACCATACGCACTTGGCACAAGAATACACATGTTCTAAATTAACTATTGATGCATTTGGAGCCGCTAATATTGATTATACCTTATTAGGTCACAAATTGTGGGCTATTGTTCCACCATTGTATAACAATGATGGTATAAATTATTTTTATTATAAATTTTATCGGAATCGTTTTGCTTGTCCTTTTAATTACAATTCTCGTCAGTGCATTTTTCCCCATCCCAAAATTATCGCTCCTTTTAAACCCGTGTACGTTGGTATCACTGGCCCTACTGATATTATTATCCGTAGATCATATTGCATTTATGAATGTCTACATCTTACCTATTCCATGTCCTATAACCTCGATTTTGGTTATTTACCCGATCGCGTTCTTTATGAATGTAAATGTTCAGATGAAGTACGATTCCAGTGTTATAATGGTCCCAGTATTTACTCGTTTGCGTCCTCTCTATATGATCTTTATAATAGATTTTCATCCCAACTACCCTACCCCGACTTTGCTTTCAATTATAGTTCAGAATCAGATACCGAGCCTTTATTTACGCCTGTGCGTTCCTCTCCAGGGCCCACCTTATCCTATTCTGAGGAACCTGAACCTCCTAAACCACCCATTTCTCCACGTTCCCTCTCGCCTCGTGTCCTACTCACTCGAATTGATAATGAACAGCCTTGTTCAAGCCGCCATGTGCACCAACCTGTAGTTTCTTTGCGTTCAGATGCTACCTCATCCCCATCCATTCCCAGTTCTCCTTTGGCACCATCCGTTTCTACTCCAATTTCTGACATACCATCACAATTGGTTACTGATTTGTTGGCACGATCTTCTCCGAACTGTATCAAATCACACTTTACTCGTGATGTACACACACCATGTATTTATCATGATTTTACGGCATCCCGACAATTTAGTATGCCTTTTGCCACTACTTCTCCGGGTCTGTGTGATTTTTGTTCTTTTCACTCCAACTCCCTACCCAATTTACGTAAACACATTTATCGTAATCATAATGTTCTTGTTTGTCCTAACTGCATGGAGTGGTTATTTGGTTACCATCGCTATGTTAGCCATGTCAAATATTGCCGTTCCACTTCCTCATCTTCTACACATCCACCTCCGTACCATTCCAGTGACGAAAAATCCGATTGATTTTACGCATTCTTTGAGTGAGCTAATCTTTTGTTTAGTTTTTATCTCCATTTTTAATTTTTAACTGTTTCGTAAGGTTTAGTTCATATATCCTTGAGTTTAGTGGTCCTTCCTGTACTAGCGTTGTCATTTAATTGTTGGTCTCTTAATGACTGAGAAGTGGTTTGGTATTTGAATGAATTTGTTTGCAACGTTGTGTTTTTACGGTTACTGTTTTCTAACTACGGTGATATTTCCGGATCCTGTTTTGCATTGTTGAATTTGCCCACCTTGTATTTTATGTTGAAAGCGGCTATATTTGATTAAGTTGACATTCCCCGGGAAGACACTGTACAGTGTAAGTTTTGTTGAATTTATGGGCTTCTTTACAGTATGAGTTTTATTGAATTTATGGGCTTATTTTTGTTGTTTTTAATATGTACGGGCACCAGGTGTTTTGATGTATCTCATAGGGCATTTCTGTTATCTTACATTTTTCATGCATATTTCATTACATGATTGTTGCACATCATCATATATTTATGTGTTTTTCTGTTTCGGGCACATTTTCCATGTTTGGGATTGTTTATAGTTTAAAATATATGAAATAATGTTTTGTAGTTATATCATGTTTTATTACTCACCGAAACAAAGAAACAAAAATGTTACAAGGGGTGAGTCCGGAAATTGACTTCGTATTGCGTATGTGACTATGTTTTCACCAGATTTTGTGGTACCTTTTGTTGTTGCCATCTTTTTGGAACTCCGTTACCATTTGTGTTTTGTCGCTGTTTGTAGGATGTGCCGATTGTCATTTGCCCGTTCATGATTTTATTTGATTTATCGTTGTTGTGTACACTACTTACTCTGATTGATTTATGCTCATGATTTTATCTCGCCGCTATATAAATGGAGTTTTGAATTGATAATTTGCTGTTGTTTTTGCCCTAAGTAGCCCGATTTGCAATGCCCTCTACGTGCGCGCTCTGGCTGGCCTTCTTCGCTGCGGTTTTCTCCGACCATGCATCCATGGATCCCTTTGTACGGGTCGCTCCCGTTTTTCAGACTTTTGCCTACGCATATGGGTCTCTGCTGTGATTTTAGAGGGAAAGGAGACACATTCTGTGTACTGCTTGCTTGCTCATATTGCTCCAAATGTACTGTATTATTCTCGCTTTACATGTTTTTATTCGGTGTTTTTGGGTAACAGTTTTGGGATGTATTTGCTTTGTGCGGTGTTTTGGTAATTTCGGTAATTGATCTCGCTTATAATATGCCTTACAATATACTTATCATATGCTTATTATATTACATTCTAATATATATATTTTCAAAAATTTCACGCTTTACATGATTTGATGTATATGGTTATATTACTCTTCACATTTTTCGATATTTGTTTATATGTCGTTTGTTTCAAAACATTTTAACATTTTGTTTATACAATTTACCCTATAACATTTCCTAAAGTTTTCTTTTATGCAAACAAATATACGGCCTTGGCTGAAAAGAAAGTGGAAATGACATAGTTTTATGCTTCATTAAGACAAAGAAAAAGAAAAAGGAATTCCTACAAGATTATCAATCTTGTCCATGTATATGCAGTACGGCGACCAAACGGTTTTTCCCAGACGTAAGCACATATTAATTATTAATTAACATTATGAACAAATATCATAACATTAAATTTAAAAGCCACGTTAGATTAGATGAATTAGTTAATAGTTCTTATATAATTAAGACGTACGATATGATTATGTTTATCTCTAGGAATTTGTAATATATTGTCAATAGGATAATAGGATGTTATTCTATATCGACCATGCAATATGATAATTAATACTGTTACTATTTAAAGCGTATATGGACATCTACTCAATACCCAAAATTTAGTGTTAATCTTTAAGCATTTGCTTTCTTTTTTATTTCATTATATCAACATTCAATACACCATGTGTTTTATTATTATTATTATGTTTATGTTGTATCCTTATATTTACCCCACTCACACCATCTTAAGGTATTCTAATTTATATTGTTGTAATATTACTGGTATCTATGATTATTCTTTTTACATGTAATTATTTTTCATATGTTATGTATTTCAAATTATTATTGAAGATGTACACTCTGATAATCTCCTTTAAGGATACCGTATGCGTGTTATGTAATTTGTTTTTTCAATACATTCTGTCATGTATAGTTCTACCATCAGCCTTTTGTTTTGTCTCGTGAAGGATTGCAGAACATCTATTATTAATCATGATATCGAGACCGCCAGTGAAGACTAGATAAACCATGTGACCCTATCAGATCTTTGATTAACAACGCTGGACCTTGGAAATTCTCCTCACCCTTCAAGAAAACATCATCCCCGAACCAATGAAACGTCATCTTACATATTGAGGATTTTGCATAACTACCTCCCACCATTGTCTACTTCATCAAGACTTAATACAACACATATACGCCGCATCACTTATGGATTTAATTGACCCCCTCAACCTATTTGTTTTGTTCAATGTGTGTTGAACTTAAAAAATTTATTGGTATTGCTGTTATATCTATCTGACCAGCCACAATGCTGTTTATCACCTTCATCTTGCGACCAGTACCCATTATCAATGCTGGTTGATAAAGACGCCATCAAATCCAACAACGTCTGCAGAATGATATCAGTCTGTCTCTCTACACCAACTCTCGTCTCTCACCCTCTCCAGATGTTCATCTATCGTATTTTAACGTCTGAAATTCACTTTTGATTGTACACAAATCCAGACATTCCTAACTTGTTTAAAATGGTTATTTTCATTCTACATTTTCTTTTTATTTCCATATTGGATTGTCTTGCTAAATATGAGTTGTAACTCTGATTGTAATTGCCATAACAACTCCGTGAGATTTATTAATGTAATCATTAGTATTAATTTTCTGTTGGTGATCTAGACAACAAAAATACCAGTTAATAATCTTTATGTGTCAGCCTATACACCTCCAATTCGGACCACTACAAAACAAAAAGAAGCAGAAGTTTTGTTCCTCGTATACACATTGGCTATGTAACTCATGCATACATACGCACTATCTTCATTTTTTGTTTGTTACTCATTATATTTATTTCATTATGTTCATTCTCATCATTATATTTATTTGGTATAACCAAATGGAGTGACACTACAAAAATCAAATTACTCCAAATTTGTGAAAGTCTCATAAATTCATTATCGTTCTCGTATAATATGTATATAAATATTAGAAATGAGTTGTCCGACATTCAGTTTATATTTCACATTTATTGTGTTTGTTTTTGTTTGAATGTATTTACGTGTGCATAAATTTAGTATTTGTTATTAATCCTAATAAGTTGTTCGGTTACCTACCGAAATGATTTAAGTAATTATGTAATAACTTTATTAGGTATGGCTATTCAATGGTTAAAGTAATGTTTCAAATGCCTGATGTTTTAATTTTACATGTTTGAACCCAGTTTTGTAGTTTATGCACAATAGTTAACTACAACTAATTGTTTTATGCTTGTTTAGTGTTCTTCTCCTTTATATATAATTAATTATTATACTTTTCATTCTGATATGTCAATCGGTTAATATGTCAATTTATCATTATGCTTTATTTGTTGCAAAACGGGAGTTTTGCTTTTTTTTAGAAGGAAAGTTGTTGCATTCAACGAAGTTTGTATGCATATTGTAAAGTACATTTTATATACGTTCTTATATATTTATATGTACGCGTTATAACTATGCTGATGTGAGATTTGCGTGATTGATATAGCTTATGATTGTACCGGTCTAGCTAAGCCTGTTTACTCTCTCTCCTTATGTATATTCTAACGGTCCTACCTGAGACCTCTATATAAACACCACACTTTAAGATAATAAAGCCAGAACAGTTCAATCTGCTCTCAAGCGCAGAAGTGCGTCTTTGCATCACTCATTGTAATTGGCCACGTAACAATAATTGATGAGAAGATTCCTTGGGGACTTAAAAAACGGACCTTTTACTATACATTTACCGTGAAGTTTCCGATGCGATAAAAGATTTGATGAATTGGAAAACTTTTGACTACAAACATCACAACTGTATGGTTTTGCGCCTGTATGACACGTCATGTGTACAGTAAGATTCCCACTCTGTGCAAACTGTTTACTACAAATTGAACACTTGTACGGTTGTTCGCCGGTGTGACATCTCATGTGTGTAGTAAGATGTGTAATCCGTACAAACCGTTTGTCACAAATTGAACATTGGTATGATTTTTCTCCAGTGTGTAATCTAGTGTGACTTTTTAACCCATGTTTGGATACGAAACTTTTTTCACAATGTTCACATTTGAAAGGTCGTAGGTTTTTATGAATTGTGTTAACGTGGTGTTGCATATTGCTATTGGTTTGAAACCCTTTCTTGCAGATGCTGCACTTGTTGGGTTTTTCCTTTGTGTGCACTCGCATATGAATCTGGAGTCTACTCAAGGATGGGGCTTTAAATGTACAAATACTGCTCGTGTGTTCGGGTTTGAATATTTTTTACATCGCAGGAATGTTGGTAACGTTTACGTGTTCACAGGATTTATCGTCATGCAATATTGCAAGAAGACAAAACTAAAATTTAATGCTGAATTAGATGTGATCTTGAAAACATATAACGGTGGACAAGTCTTGCCCAATGCAAACTAATTTTAAATGTGTTCCCATTGTCCCGCCCGGTTGTATTCGGAAGGGTGTCTGGCAATCAAATGGTTTCGCCGTATTGAAACACAAGATGCATAAAAAACTTGAGTAGCTTTTTTTTTGTAACAACAAGTACGTGTTTAAATTTTTATCCTTAAACTTTTCGTCTATAACTTACAATGCTTATCTTGCTACATGAACTTTATGTGATACAACAAAGCTGCGGTAGCACAAGCATTACGTACTAATCTTACTGGGTCTCATAAATATTTATTTCTCAGGTACTTTCAACACTTAACCTATATAAGTGATCATATATTGTAAATCTGATTTTGGAGGTTATTTTTATGCTTCATACAGATACCAGGAAAATGTTACACTTCGGGTAAAGTTACAAATAATATCTTTCCCAGAATTTGTATGAATGAGATGAATGAATTTTAATCCGATTAGGGCAAGGTTTCCATGTTGGACTCCCAATGTTTCAATGGTTGAGTAGATTTTGAAATAAATGTATTGCTAAAGCAAAAATGAAAAGAGTGTTGATGTAGAGAAAACAAATTGTCCATGCAAGTAACGTTAACTAGAAAATGTTTAATTCCATTAATTTTCACCGGATTTATGAAAAATGATACTGCCATAATATGTTCAACAATTTTCCTCAGCTCAAAAATCTCGTGAGTTGTTTTCTCGTGTACGGGATCATATGCTCAACTTACGTCAATTATGCGAGTTGTCGAAAAAGAGCTGCGGTGTTAAAACCATTAAGGATATTTGCAGCTTTTGCGTAGTTGAATGCATCCTACAATGTTGAGGAAGTATTGTCAAACTGCGTTTGATTGTTCACTAATTGAAACTACAGATCATACGTAGGTTTCAGACAGTATAAAAACATAAGATGGCCGATTGCATGTAAATGCATTCTCAGAAGCTGTGTGTATCAGTTACAAGAAATTTTAATTCGCTTAACAATGCACTTTCCGCATTCAGTTTTTCAGTATATGAAAAATCCTTACACTACTGTCTTCTCGGTTTTCAATTAAACAAACGAGTGCATTGTGTATGCCATATGCTAGGTTTTGCAACCAAAACCTTTAATAAAATATACATATTGTAGACAGATAGGTGGACAAAAGTTTTGTAACAATTTTTAAAGCTCATTGATGTCACATCAATGAGGTTAGTGATTCCAAGAATGTACTTGAGTATACTAATGCTTCAAAGGTTCGACAACGTGTGCACTAAGATAATTTGCTTGATTAAAACTTACTGTTTTTGGAACTAACCAATTAGATGTTTGACTCAAACAAAATTCAAAGCTAAAATAATTCTTTCTTCTAATAATATTAAAACATTACTAACAGTTTGAAATATACGACAGAGTTTTTTTAACACAGGCATATTAACAGCAATCACGACTACTACACAAAAAAATAAATGAATACGTGATGCTTCATAATTATGTCAAATTATATATTTCTTTAATCTAATACAAATGTTGCAAGTATTTTGAAACAAAATATGTACAAGTCGCTAATGTTTCTTTTCCCCGAGCTACATAGTAATTTACGCTTAACGTAATTTAGTAATTTACAAGCAAATTAATTGCTTAGAACTCACTTGTTTATATGCACGGTTTTAAATACCTTAATACCTTTAAATTGACTTCCAAAGAGAGAAATAACACAAGTTGTATAAGTATGCCTGATAAAATTTAAAAAATTTGAACAATAAATCGTACAGACAATTTCCCTTCAAAGGTTTACATTTTGTGAAATGCGTTTTTAAGAGTGTCAGTTTCCTTCCACATATCATACACTACTTGATTTATCCCGTATGTTTCTTAGTGTGCCTGAATAGTTCGGACGGTGTCATGAATCTCACATTGCAAGTGACACATTGATGAGGTTTTTCACCCAAATGCCTTCGCAAATGTTGGCGTAGGTCAGCTCCTGTTTTAAATGCTTTTTCGCACAAACTGCACTTGTGATGTCGGTCATCAGAGAGCTTATGATTGATGTGTGCATTTAAACTACTCTTTCTAGCAAAACTTTCGTCGCATGAGAGGCACCAAAAGGGCTTTTCTTTTGTGTGAATAGAAATGTGTCTTTGTAAGTTGGTCAAATTTTGAAATTGGGAACCACAAAAAACACAGCCTAAGGATTTAGCCTGCTTCTCTGTACAACAATGAACGTGAATTTCTGTAAAAAATTAATAATTTCCTTTGAAAATTTGTATACAAAATAAACACTGTAGTAAGTTCTTACCATGAAAACGTTTCCAGTGCATTGATAGGGCTGATGATTGGGAAAAGTTTTGACTACAAGTCAGACATCTGTAAGGTTTTTCGCCAGTATGACTTCTCATGTGTCTAGTAAGATATGTATTATGTGCAAAGCGTTTCTCGCAAATCGAACACTGGTATGGTTTTTCTCCTGTATGTATTCTGGTGTGAATATTTAACTTATGTTTTGATCCGAATTTCTTCTCACAGTGCTCACAACTAAAAGGTCGGTTGTTCTCATGAACTATGGTAATGTGACGCTTTAGGTTACGCATTATTGAAAATCTTGTTTTGCAGACACTACACTGGTATGGTTTTTCTTTCGTGTGCACTCTCATGTGGCGCTGTAAATTACTCAATAAATATGTTTTGTATTCACAGATACTGCATTTGTGCTCTGCACTGGACATTTTTGAACTTCTCTTCAATACAGTTAACAAAGTTTTGATGAGTGAGTTTAGCAGAGTGTCAATCAATACTGCACAAGACTCAAACTGCTAAGGTTCTTCAGGCTTTGTAAACGCTTTAAAAATTACAAATTTTTGCGAATTTGGAAATCTTAATCTGGAACGTCTTATAACACAAACCTGAGTAAATAATGGTTGCTTTGTTAATCAAAGCGGGTTAATTTTGACCAATCTTGATTATAACTACCAACTAGTTTTTATCGAGCCTTTCTACACGAATATTACAGAGTATATATTTGCAGCAAGCGTATACTTCTCCGAACGTTGCATTCTTAGTGTCCCCGTTAATATCTACTCAACTTGCGTTTACTCACTAAGGCTTTACCAATTGCGACTTAAAATATACAGGATAAATGTTATTCTTGCATGCACTGGTAGTGGCATTTACCAACTTAAGTAATAATCCGATTAACTTCACGAAGGTTTCTTCTGAAATGCCATTTGCTCAGCATGCTGGGTATGTGCTTGTAAAATATTGGAACTGTAGCGAGATTAATTTTAGGAGGATTTTTGTTAGAAATAAAACATATTCGGAAAACAACAACAAGGGTTGCAGGGATGCAAAATCTGGGCATCCTGGCATCCTGGCTGCCGGGCAATTTTGGGAAATATGCCAAAATCGGGGAAATTTTCACAAAGTAGTACTCGAAGTAGTAGTAGTAGTGGTAAAATCCTTGAAAATTTGGGGGAATTTTTCCTCCGGATGCCGGGAAATTTTAAGGTCCTGGAAGATTTTGCATCCCTGGGTTTCAGGTGTGTTCATTCTAGAGAAGTAGTCTGCGTGAAAGAACTTCTTACATCAAGTTGGGTATGGAGAAGAAGGTACAATGTATGTGTAGAGTATGTGTATACTAATATTGAAACATTATATGGTTTGGAACGGAAAAGTTTTTATTTGGAATAGAAACGTCTGTATTATATCCTGAAAGAATGCATGCATATATATATACTAAAGGTATTAAAATGTGCCGATACATATTCTCGGAAGTTGACTGTTCATGTACATTACAATATATATATTTTATTGGTCAGTTAAGAAGTACAAACATACAACCTCACTGAGGCGTTTAACCATATTGATTTTTACGCACAACCAATTGAATAAATATATTTAATAATAATAAAATGATGGTAGAGAAAAAAAGAAATAAAAATTGTAATTAATACAAAAAAAGGTTAATTAAATATATTTGAAGAGTTGTCGGAGGGGAGCTTCACTCCCTTGTTCTTAAGGCACTTGGCCTTGGTCTCTGTGTGGCGTCGTGTCTCCACTTGTTTGTCACTGGTCACCTTGTCACTGATAACCTGATCTGGGGGATTCCTGACTTCCCCAATCGGCGGAGGCACAACAAACAAAAAAAAACCTCACTCGTCTCACTCCGCACCCACGGGTCACTAGATGGGGGGGCTCGGAGCCGGTCCTGGGGGTGGTGGAGGTAGTGGTAACCATACTTCCCAACTGTTCACTGAATGACTTGGTAGTGGGAGTAGAAGCCGAGTTCCGGGGGTGGTGGTGGTGATAACCCGGCATCATCACTCTTATCCTCCTCCTCCCTCCACAGCAGCTCCCACTCAACCACTACCAACTCATTCTCATCCTCACCATCTGGGGGAGAGTGCCAAGTCAGGACTCTCAATCCCGGTGGTGAAATCCTAGTTAGGCATGTAAGGAACATACGGTAAATAATTCACCGTGTTCCAGACTGCCTAACTGTCAAAAGTGAGCCTGGTTGGAGACTCAGAAAAATTCCTTGCCAATTCAAGGTCGTCACCACCACTCACAGCTCTTTAATCACTTTTTATTCATTTAATTTAGCTAGTATTTAAAAAAAAATAAATAAAATTATATTCACAGACAGCTGCCAACATCTGGCAGCACGTCTGGTTCGCTCCGTCGTCGACAGAGGTCTATGTACATTACAATACGCTTGATGCATAAATTTTCTATCTATATAAATAATATAACATATCTGTTGGCCTTATATCTTTTGTGTGCACTCTCATATAACACTCAAGACTACCTAAACAATGTGCTTTAAACTAAAAATATTGCATTTGTTTTCTGCTTTGGACATTTTTGAACTTCAGCTATCTGACATGTAGGTATTTAATAAAGGTTGACACAATTTTTTGTCAAGCAATTAAGTACAAAATACAAAATAATTAGGGACAATGATCAGTTTGCGGTTGGCGTTATTGTTTCCAATAACATCGAAAGTATTAAAGCGACTCAATCAAACAATTTACAACAATGGTTTGTTTCTGAAAAGTGTTTTCAACATTGGATATGTTTGTCAAATTGGAAGCAATATAGCAGACACGTTTTGTTGGTTCAGAGTTGAGTTGTGTGTTCTTACTAGTTTACAGAAGGGTAAGCATGCTCCTGCTCTATGCGCAGTATATATCAGGTTTACCATTTAACAAGTTTGACCGCATGTATAAGCATTATGCACAAAATTTGTTCTCGTAAATCAGTCACAAAGCATGCTGTTATACGTGGCAAAATGTACCTATTAAAATATTAATCCAACAGAATAGCATACCAACGTTTGCTTCGTGCAATCACAAACCATAACAAGGAAGTTACTAAATATCATATAACGTTATTGCCATTGCATTCTCAGAAATTGTATGTACGTGTCTATATTTTAATAAGATTAACACAAATAAATGCTTTCTTTCTAGGTGGATTTAGGTGGGTTTGCAGCTTAAATCCTTACATAAACGTCTTGGTACTGTTAGGCGGAGTTCGATGCACAAATGTACCTCATAAAAAGGCGCAAATTGAAACGGTTTTAATACTTCAGGGGATTATTGAAAGCTGGTAATGCCAAACCCGTGAACAACTGCAACGTTCTAGCCTACATTATAATTTAAATTGTATTGTATCCAATTAGTTTTAAAATTTGAATGCAAGAGGATAAGGAAGTTACTGCGGTAACATATACAAAATATTAGGATGCGCACGAGTGCTTTTATGAAAGGGCATTTAAATAAAATTTAATCCGTTTAACAGTGAATAGATGTATTTAGAATATTTCCTGCTTCAGCAAATGCTTTGGTACCATTTCAATTTTCACAGTTTATGCGTTGCATTCACAAATCATTTACATTTAGATACATAAATTTTGGTGAATTCACGACCGTCATATGCCCATCCCCAACATGCAAATCCCTTTTGTAGAAAGAGTAGCCACTTGTTTAAAACTGAGTTTTTATACATTACAATCATTTAACGTGTAGTATCTAATGCATGAACTAATGTAATGTAAGGCAATGCCTTAAACAACGCCATAAGTAAAGTGTAGTCAAAAACTCTTGAGGCAGTAAGGCATGCTGGTACGTCCACTTCAAAAAATTGCTTTATTTTAAAAGAAAATCTACTGACCAGTAATTCAGGTCAGGTAAAACGCGGCCCTATACTACACGATTTTGATGTGATAAATTGCAATGAACTTTCGACTAAAGAAGTTTTGAAAAGTGATTAACAAAGGTTGTTTATTAACAAAGTACAAAGTGTGGAGCAAATAAAAATTTTCAACCTATTAGTATGTAATGTTTATAAAATACAACTTCTAACTATATACCGTCAAATCTCCAATGTGATGACAGGGCTGACGATTGGGATTCGGGGACTTTTGATCGAAAATTGGCAGATTTATGGTTATTCAGCAGTATGAGATGTCAAGTGTGCAGTAAGATCCTCTTTTTGGGCAACGTTTTTGTCGCAAATTGCACAGAATATTTTTTTTTAAACCAGAAATTTTAGGCATTCTCATTAATATCAGCTTCTTCCCCACAGTTTCCCATTAAATCCTATGTATGTTACAAAGTTAAAGTCCTTTGAGTTGGTAACGCCAAACTTAAACACTTCAATAAATTTGGCGCCAATAATATGACGAATATTACAATAATCAAGGATTATTTTTAGCGTGAAAAATTTTAAAATAAAAAGTTGGGGTAGTATTACAATCATGTTTCGTAATCTTTACCATAAAAATGCCAATACCTTGCAACAAGCAGCAAAGTTTAATTCAAGCAAACATTTTAAAGCAAATGGAATTATTGTACAAACAAACCAAGTCAGAAAGCACAAATTTATGGTATCAGAATTTGTTTCCATAACTTGTTATGCATAATTTTGAAAGTTATAAAATTTTACAAATTGTGTCTTCGTTTCATGTGTGCTTTTAGACTTTGCTTGCTTGTCACTTCTCTTCCGCAAAGATTGCACTTCAAACGTTTTCCTGTATGCTTCTGTGAATGCGTGTTTAGGTCACGATTGTTGAAAAAGCTCTCATTGCATGTAGAGCATTTGTAAAGTTTTTCACCCAAGTGTCTTTGCAAATGTCTTCGTAAGGAAGATCCAGTTTTCAAAGTCTTTTCACACAAATTGCACTTGTGATTTCGGTCATCAGAATGCTTATATTTGATGTGACGCTTTAAATTACTTTTATGTGCAAAACTGTGGTCACAAGAGAGACAGTTGAAAGGTTTTTCGTTTGTGTGAACTAAAATGTGGCGTCGTAGGTAGACCAGATTTTGAAATCGGGAAGCACAAAAAACGCATCCATGGGATTCTACTCTATTATCTGTAAACCGTTCAGAGGAAATTGTACGAATTGTATTACTCAAGACAAACTGTATTACTTTATTTAAAAAATATATTCACAAATTACAGATAGGATTTTTTACCATGATAACGTTTCCGGTGTTGCACTAGGGATGATGAATGGGAAAATTTCTGATTGCAAATCTGACAGCTGTAAGGCTTTTCGCCTGTATGGCTTCTCATGTGCCTATTAAGATCCTCTTTCTGCGGAAAGCGCTTGGCACAAAGTGAACATTTGTATGGTTTATCTCCTGTGTGTAGTCTTGTGTGATGTTTTAAATTTTGCTTGGATCCGAATTTCTTTTTGCAGTGTTTACATGTGAAGGGTCGTTGGTTCTGATGAACTCTGCTAATGTGGTGGTCTAAATCTGATTTTCTTGTGAACGGCTTGTTGCAGTTGTCACATTTGTAGGGCTTTTCGTTTGTGTGGACCCTCATGTGACGCTGAAGTTTACTCAAGCATGTGGGTTTATATCCACAAATGCTACACTTGTGTTCTGATTTGCACATTTTTCTCATGTGGCACTGAAGGTGACTCAAGCATTTTGCATTAAACTCACAAATATTGCACTTGTAATATGGTTTGGGCATTTCTGAATTTTTGGACAAGTTGATTGTTTATAAATTTTCAACGAATCTATTGCCATCCATTGGAACACGGAGTTCAAAGCACTTAAAACTACGCTCAAATAGATGCTCTTATATAATAAAATGATCAACTATTAATTTAACTAAAGCAAACAAGCTACAAAAACTTCGGGTTTCCCAAAAGTTTTATTTTTTAATTTGCTGTTTTAAAAATTAAAAATAATAATGCAAAAAGTCTTCCTTTTGGCAGCCTGATCTTAAATGCGTTTGTAACTTTACAAAAGATTTTATGCTAATCGTACAACGTTGCTACACAAGCTCGGTATATATTGCACAACAGTAGTACCACAGACCGATGGTACAAAATATTTGCAGGTGCATAGTATGCAGGTATCCTATGGTGGTTATAAATCGGTTGTACAACATTGAGTTGTTACTTCAAGATTGCATAAGTAAGTTGCTTGGCATGAACCTGAAAAGTTCACAAGCCATATTCCGTTCTCGGAATATTATGTACGTGTGAAACTTTTAATCCGATTATCTTCGAAAGGTTTTCATTTTGAGTATTCAATGTGTTTTTAGTTCGTTTCTAATTGTAAATTCGTTGGCAAACATATAAAAATATTCAGTTGAGCCTTGGAAGTAAAAAATCAAACCAAAGACCTTAAATCATAACATTTAAAAGGATATATATACCCTTATCCGAACATTCTCGAAAGGTTTTCGTTTTAAGTCATCAACGGTTCATTTGGTGCGCAAATCATGAAATAAATGTTCTGTCAATAACGCAAAGCTGTACAATTTCACCACTCAATTTGCCATATTCACAGAAAGCTTAAGTTCTGTTTTACTGAACTAACTGAACGATGTATTAAAATCCAGATGTTATGACATAAATCCGCATGTTACAAGTATTTTGTGTAGTTATCAATATAATGTGGCGGAACAAAAAATACCTGAGACAAAAGCTTTTTAATCCAAATATGTACAACTGTGAGTCTTGTAAGTTATAAAATAAAGATACAGAATCAAGAGGCAGGAATTTAAATAAACAGTGCATGGCCTACTGCCTGCCTACTATAACTACGCATGACCTCTCTTGGCTCCATTGTTTCTAATAGAAACTTTCTATTGTTCCCAATTGTTCTGTATGTTCCAGCGGAACTGTATACAAATCCAACGGGTACTTTGTATTTCTTTTCATAATTCTGACAAAAGAAGAGTTAGTTATCACCAGTTTAATCCATGAAAGATCACACATCTTTTATGCAGAGTAGCTGCAACAGCAAACAACATTGTGTGCGCATACGTAAATATAAATAGTTCAGTTAAGCCGGATTAGAACTTCATTTTTTTGTTTTATGCTTCTGAGAATTATATGAAAACGAGTAGAATTAAAATTCAAAAGAAAAACTTTAATGTATCACTTGTTGTAAATACTTAGTAAGTTAAAATAGCAGCGATTTTTTTCACCTGGGCTATGTATGTGTATTCTATCATTAACAGAGTTCAGATATATTATCTAACTAAAACTTTGAAACCACCATATCACCCAATTTAGCTCTAATGTGTTTTTGATAGTTTTTTCCATAAATGTTTTCTAAATGTTTGCATCTTATTGTGAGATTCTCATATTGCGAACAACATAGTAGACCTCCTATTTTCATTTTCAACATTGAAAAATAATTTATGAAAATAATTTTGAACCCAGAAAGAAATTCTGAGTAACGTTGAGGCATAAAATTGTAGCTACTAAAGTTGCGGCTTATCTGTAGCAGTATTATAGCATTAGAAACGTTCAGTAAGGTGATATTTCATCATTCATTATAAAACGAGTTTTCTCTTAGGCCTACGCGTACTTGCAAATTTCAGGCAGTAATAAATATTTTCATTTCATGTAGTTCTATCGATAATAAAGAAATATCTGTTGGCCCAGAATAGACTTACAACTTGTTAACAGCTATTATATGTTCGTATTGAAAATCAATAAGCATCATTACAAAATGGAAGTAAAGTGTAACTTCGTATTATAACGAATGTGTGAAGCATCACGTAGGATATTGTAATACCCTTTAATACATATCTTCATACATTTTGTTAAAGCTATAAAACGGAACAAGGTACTTTTACAACACTCTATGTATACACACCAACAAGAAAACTTTCAGCTCAGTTAAGCTGGATTACAAGCTTTACCTACACATAAATCTCTGAAGAACAGATAAAACTAACCTAGATGAAAATTTCAAACAGGGTGCACGATTTAACCGATCCATTGTCATTTAAACCCAATACATATCCAATGATATTGCATATCCACCCATATTAGAGGCTAAGACTAAAAGTATGACACAACCATTAGTCTTGCACAAACCGTTTACTAAAAGCGTACATCTCTTTGAAGGTGCTCTAATATCATAAAACTAAGTTTCATGTGTTAAGTTTGTGAAGGTTTTCTCTGTGTTCACTGCACAAAAACTCAAATAAGTATGTACATTCAGTGGACCTAAAGTGAGCGAGTGAGTCTTAAAAACGCTACATAATAGATTTCTGGGAACTAATTCTACTATGCATATTACTTCGAAGTACAGCTTTAGAAGTTCAATAAAAGCTGTATTCATAAAAAGTACCTAAAATGTTGAACTCTGTCCTATAATAAACGAAGCTTAGAATAAAGTGGCAAACATGTACTGCGCCTGCTGCTAGTACTGCTACAACAGGCAATTTGGTGCATACTCTTCAATGTGTTAGCCTCGTCTTGTGACATGTTACTAAAGCCGCATATTTTATTTTTTGTGAATTCAACGTGTCAATACGTGAAACGTATTAAGGAAGCCGGTTCATTTTTTACAATATCCACAAGGAAAGTTCCAGTTCTGAGAAATGCACCATAAAACTTTCAGCTGTAGAGATTGAAAATCAAATAATTTTGTTGCGTCTAATTATTTATCTGTTGCCAGCAAGACAGTATAAATCTATGTATTACAAACACATTTATGCAGCTTGGTAAAATATTTATTGCATAAGTGCAGATAACTTGTGTTTCTAAAGTTTCGTCATTGCAAACTAATCTCAACTTCAGCATGTCGCGCAAAAAATTTAAATCTAATCAGAAAACACAGTCCCACAAACTAGCACGTAAACAATTTAGGCATCCTTTTGAAACTTTTCCCGAAGAGGTAAGTTTTTGTAAGCGTTAAAGTTTATTATCCATTTTAGATTGAAGCTTTTAAGCTTACTAGATTACACTAGCTGAAATTTAATTGCAAAATGATTTTGTTTTAGATTTGGGAAATAATATTGGAACTTTTAGGGGACAAGGAGAGCATGTACAATGTGCTACTAGCAAACAAGGTTCTTAGTAATTCTTTTCATTCAAAGAAAACGTCGTTGCTTGCTGAAATGGTGCGGTGCTTTTATTAACAAAACAATAAATAAAGCAATTTATTTGTATTGAAACATAACACATCAATTATTAATGGTTAAATTAAAAAATCAACAGGTTTTTCCAAAATTGCTTCCAATGTTCTCAAACTCTGGTAAAGCAATTTTACCATGCCGCCTGGTTTCCAAAGACTGGTACAAAGCCGTGAACAGTTGTTTGAAATCTCAAATGGTTTTACGACCACGTAATTTGAGGGAAATACTTCAACGCGTGCAATATTTTTGTGGTAACGGTGATGGATTTAGTACAAGGATTTATGGCGCTCCATGTGTTTTACTCCGGGATCCAAAAGAAATAGTGAGATTTCACAATGAAACTTTCGCTAGCAGTGACAAAGCGCTCAGTTTATATTCCATAAATCTTATACGAAATGAGCCAAATGATGACACGGACGACGAAAAGCTTGCTGCCCAATTAAACGCCGAAGAGTTTTTGAACTCTACTTGGGATCTCCTAGAGTCTCATGGTCGATATGTACACGAACTGAATATTGACTTTGGTTTGTTTTTCCCTCAACAAATCGAAAGCGCTTACGAAACTGTTAGAAAAATATTCCAATGTTTAGAATTTGCGACAAATGCACGTGCAATTGGTGTTGGTTTTTATGTTGATGAAACATTTATCCCGCATTGTGACATAAATAAACTTATCCGAAACTACAAATGGTGCTCCAAACTGACTAGCTTACAGAGCCTGAACATTCTTGAAGGAACTGCTGTAGCCGCCAAAGAAATATTACATTTTATAAAACGATTTTGCAGACACAACACAATTAAAAGCCTGGGAGTTCCATTGAGATATTGGAGTCCTAACTACGTAATCTCTATGCCGCACCTTAATGAACTGTTTTTAGATGGTGCAATGTCCAGCAACTATAAAAAACTGCCAAAATTACTGAATAGTTTAAGTGATTTACAGTTACGAGTTCTGAGATTCCTACCTTCTCTTGACCAGCCTTTGTGTTTATTACAACTTCTTCAAGGTATACAAAATTCAAATATTTTAGAATTGGAGTTAATGAACTTTAACGAAAAAATGATTTGTACAATGCCTTTGGATATGAAACTTAAACCAAATCCAAGCATACAATTTTTAGCTCTGTTTGCTGAAAAAAGCATATGCTACGAATTTCTGAAACTACTACCACAACTTAAGAGTTTGGTTATTTATCAGAAGCAAAACAAGAACTGACAAGACGAAAAATAATTCGTCTCTGAAAACTGAATAACCAAACTGTTGAAAAGTTGCGTTTACAACAAATGCAATTCAAGTTTTGTTGGCTTGTGCAAAATGCTTCCACGTTTTGCAACGCTTCAGATCTTTCAACGGAATGAAATAAGTAAAACCTTCAGGAAATGTAATCTTAGTACTTAATGTGCTTCAAACATTTAAATTGTTCGAGATTTGGTTCTAAAAAGTGACAAACTATATTTAAATTATGCCAGATGATTTAAAGTGTAAAAGTTCAATCTAATTTTTCACTATTGTTATACACGTTTGTTGTAACCTTGTTCGATTTAAGTATTGCAAAGCCATGTACACAAAATTGTTTTTAAATTTGTAAATACCTTTCCATTATTTTAAAAAGACACCGGACTAATGAAATATACTAAAAGCGTGAAAAAACATAAACTATGGGTGCAAACTGCTATTTTTATTGTTCCATAAATCATATAAGAAAACCTAAACTTTCAAAAAATTACAATTTATACACTTAATATAACAAAAACCTATTCACAAACACTTATAATCTGGCTTAAATTGTTAATGTCTTCGGTCTGACGTAATGCATATTCTCATAGTATTAATTATTAAGATGCGTATTATTAATAAATCTATATGTCTGTATTCATATATTACAGGGCATTTTAGATTCGTTTTAAAAAAGGTGTACTAGAATTCCCAATACAACAAACAAATCCTCAATATACGTCCAAGTATATGCAGTATAATAGGCTGTTTCCAAAAACTTTGATATTGTTCTGTTAATATACAGTAGGCAATGCCATTTGTAAAATTAAATTTTACAAGTCGATATTGGTTTTTGTGTAACCGACGTTTTTACAAAACCAATTGGCATTTGGCTTCCGGGACAAAAACACAACAAACTTTTATTCCGGTTTACTCTTTAGATACAAGTTGCAATTACTAAGAAAAGGAACGTCTGTTAATACGTGGAACTATACAAGTTAGAAATTGGTTTCTTAATTGAGTTTAGTAAATTTTGTGTGCCATGGAAAAATGTCTCTCAAGATTAGAACTTCTAAAGGGTCATCTTCCTAACCTTATGGAGAATGGGCCCACGATACTCCGAGTTTACCCATATATCTTTTGATAGCTCTGAGGAGCTTATCAAAAGTGTTGCTGGACAGAACTACCAAAAACGTAATCCATTGGCACTTTTGGCTACGTGAAGTTTAGGGTTATTACATACAAATCCTATGGTACAATTTTTGAGTGAAAACAAAAAACTCAGAATACAGATAGACATGCCTATAAATCGATGGATTATGGCCTTCTAAACAATATTTACACAGGCACTTCAATTCTAGAAATTATAGGAGCACAACCGACATGTTGATCCTAACCGTTCAAACACCTATGTACGAGTGTCTTTCAATGGTTTACGAATCACATGTAAAACTCCAGCAAAACATTAAAGGGCCTGTGTAAATATTGTTCAGAAGGCCATAATCTATTACCATTCCAGGCCGAGAAAAACCATTCCAACGCTCGATTTGTGATCAACGGTTCTCGAGTAACGGAAATCTTAGTCATCACGTGAGATGTCATACTGGCGAAAAGCCGTTCAGTTGCAAGATTTATGACCAAAATTTTTTTCGATCCTCCAATTTGGCAACGCACCGCACTCGCTTTCATGTAAAAGTAAATAAAACTTAAATGGGATATTTAAGTATAAAAATATATTTAATACTTCCGAATTTATATTTAATATTCTTCATGCCCATCTGCTAAGCTTTTCAGTCGTGTCTTTTTTGGTATGGTATTTCTGAATATGCCACATCTTCTTCGTCACATTTTTGTTCACACAAAGGAAAAACCTTTGGATTGCCTGTTATGCCTGTAGATATATTTTTCAACGAAGGGAGATTTAATCACTCACATCAAGCATAAGCATTCCAAAGAACGAAACTTTCGATGTGATTTGTGTGAAAAGGCATATGAAAGCAAAAACTACTTACAAAGACATTTGGGTGAAAAAGTTTACAAGTGCTCTAAATGCAACGAGGGCTTTTGCAATGCCGTGGAATTATTTAAACATACCCACAAACACACAAATGAGTCCTTCAAGTGTAATATTTAATGAAGAAAGTTTACTCGGAAGAAACGTTATAAAGAACGCACGACGGATAAAAATTGAATATAAAACCTTGATATAGCACATCAACCAATATCATCCTGAATCCGATGGACCCCTAATATTTAACACTCTTTCAAAATATGTTTTTTTTCTCATAAAATTGTGTTGCTTGTCAAATGATATGCAATGGTTTTAAGAATATAAGCATTAACATGTCAAGCTCGTATGTTTAATTATTGTCATTTTTAAGTTTAAAGATTTAATTGTCTGCCTCTAAATATATAACTTGAATATACATATTTACCAACCTTTTCAAATTGAGATTTGTCATATATTGAAGCACCTAATAATACCTTAAGGTATCTGTAGTATTGTATATTGTATTGGTATTGTATATATTTTGTATCAGGACTTCCCTAACCAGTACAGAAAAAAATAACGTTTAAAGTCTAAGAATACCTCAGTTAAGCGGATTAAATTCGGCACAGCTAATAGTAAGTGCATTTATTTTCTGAGAATACATACAGTAGCGTCTTAATAAATTGAGCATACAAACGTATTAATTCATTCTTTGCAATCGCTTGTATTCAAATTAAGACCTTTCGCTTCCAAACCGATTAATATTAAGCCAGCGTCGCGGTGGCACAGAAAGCTAATCATGCATTCTGTCGCTACCGTGCTCGGGTTCGATTCCCCGCTGGAACAGTAAGTTTGTGCTGCTTCTCATTTAGAGGTTTATTCTGAGAGTTGTGAATGTGACTTCGTTCTCTCACTAGGTTGAGACCTGATAGGGAATCCCTTGTGAGATCGAACAATGTTGTTGATTTGTATACTTGCAATACATAATATCTCTCGTAAAGCAGCACCGTGTAAAAAACTGGGAGAGTCTGCAAAAATTCAAAATATGGATTACGCGGCTGGGTCCTCTCTAAATAGGGGGGATTCCTTCCCAAATTACATACATACATACATACAACCGATTAATATTTCACTGGTGTTGCTTTCATAAATTATCTGAAAACTTGCAACGATGCATCCTCACAACTTGTGTTGCTAAATGTTATGGAAGCTTCATAATAAATTTACACTAAACAAGCATTTTACCATTATCTTTTCTGCAATGTATTTTATGTTCAATAGCTACTTGTTTGAGAGAAATTTTCTCATGTGAACTAATCCTTAAAATAAGTGAATATGAAACCCTTGTTGTAGTTAGCCGATAAGACTGTTTTTCCAAGAAAACTGCCACTTAGTCTGTGTTTCTCTATTGTTCTAATATTTTCACAAGCATACAACATATATACAGCATGCTACACAAATGTCGTTTTAGGAAATTTTTTTAGGTTAAGCGGATTAACACTTGAAGTGGTAAATACTACGACAGCTACCAAAAACAAATATCTATTTTCTGTACATTCCAAGTTTCTGTGCTTTTAAAACTACGAAAAAAACAAGCACAAGTTGACTATGCAGTAATGACTACACATATAGTGCAATATAGTGCGGAACACACGTAGGCTGCAAGTATAGATTTTGCCATGTACCAGTAATGCGACACTAAAAAAATTTGCTGAATGTAAGTCAGACTTGTCTTTAATCTTCCTTTACTCTTTTAGTAATCAAGCAACAGTGCAAAAGCTACTACAAAATTGGATGCCAGTTTTATTAACTGATTTTGCAGTTGCGACAAGCTGATATATCCAATTCAAAATTTGCATTATTTTTTGTATATTTCAAAACTAAAACCAGGTTTTAGACACATTAACATTGCTCCCAAACTTTAGAGTTTTGTGCAAGACTGTTAGCAAACACTTGAGTGACCTTCATCAGATATTGGTGACCCTTATGACAGGAATTTAAAAAATGACGGACGCAGGGCACATGAGCAGTGTTAGTGTTTGTGAATATGAAGTGAAATGTTTAAATAAACTTGAGTCTGATATGATAGTACACACAAATGAAAAACCCTACAAGTGTAGTATCTGTAACAAACGGTTTTCAAGAAAACATAGCCTGAAGAGTCACATTAGTACAGTTCATGAGAACCAACGACCTTTCAATTGTGCGCACTGCAAAAAGAAATTTGGATCAAGGAAAGAGTTGACGATTCACACACGAGTGCATACAGGAGAAAAACCATACCAATGTTCAATCTGTGACATGAGCTTTTCGCATAAAGGAAATCTTGCTACATGACATGACACATGACAAGACACACTTGCGAAAAACCATACAGCTGTCTGATTTGTGGTCAGAAATTTGCCCAACCGTCATCCCTAATTAAGCACCGGAACCGTTATCACGGTAAAAACTTACTATCTTTAATTTGTTCGTATATTTTTAAAGAAAGTAATACATTGTGTTTTGAACCTTCCTTCAAACGTTGTACAGAGTATAGAGTGAAATCCCATAGTTGCGTTTTTTGTGATGGGCGATTTCAAGATATGTTGTCTTTACAACGCCACATTTTTATTCACACAAACGAAAAACCTTTAAGCTGCCTCTTGTGCGACAATAGCTTTGCCCACAAAAGTAATTTAAAGCTTCATATTAAATCTAAGCACTCTAATGACCGAAATCACAAGTGCAGTTTGTGTGAAAAATCGTTGAAAACAGGAGCTTCCTTACGATTACATTTGCAAAGACATTTGGGTGAAAAATTTCACAAATGCTCTATTTGCAATGAGACCTTTATTAACAAACGGGGGCTAAACATGCATTCACAGAAGCATACAGGAAAACATTTCAAGTGTAATCTTTGCGGAAAAGAAATGACAAGCAAGCAAAGTCTAAAAGTACACATGAAACAAAAACACAATATGTAATTTTTTATAACTTTCAAAACTATGCAGAACAAAATGTAGATACAAATTTCAATGCCACATAATGCGCTTAACAACTGGCTTTGTGTGCAGAGTAATTATATTTGCTCTAAAGTTTTTTGTTTGAATTAAACTATGCTGTTTGTTGCAAGTTATCGACATTTTTGTAGTAGTGGCTACTAAATATGAATGTCATCTAACGCTATTTTTTTCTTTTTGAAATCTTTTTTGCTACAAAATAACTGTTCATTATTTTTATTTTTGTGGTTTATTTTTTCAGTGTTGTATAAAGTGCTAAGAATTTACTTTATCATCTAATAATACTATATAACGTAACATGTGGTTAGATTAATGGTGCATGTGGGTAATAAATTGAGATTAAAATTTGTAAATAAAGTTTTTTGTTTGTTTTTTAAAAAGATATTTGGAAAAAAGATTTTTATTGAGACTCGGAAGACATTAAGTTGTTTATGTTTGAACTAAAAGCAACAACATGGTCACTGGTACTTGTACCACGTACAGTTTTGGTTTTGCATCGTTTCGATTTTAAGCTGCAGAAAGTGCGGGGAAAAGTACAGACCAGACGTGTTACCAGCGTGCCAAGCGGAATTTCTGCATGTGCGCTGTTTCAACCTTCTTCCCCAGGGTTCACCGCTATTGATGTTGGGTGGAGACGGTCTGGAACCAGTAGACACACATTTTTTGGTTAAATGGTTTTAACATGAGTATGATAATCCACAACTAAACACCGTCTTGTCTAATTTAAAAGCGTATCGTTAGTCTTAGCAAGTACCGCGCATCCTGATCTCAAAATCCGTCAAATAACGCATTGCAAGAGGAACATCAGTAGAGTTAGTCTAGTACTGCATATTCCGTTGCAAACCATATTAGTACTTCGCTCAAATTGATGAAACCAACTGCCTGATTTAAGTAGTTGCTGATTAGCTTGGGAAAATGTCGTTGATAAGACAGTGTCATTATCTTATAAGAGCTTTTGTTGCATTTGGATATTGTTGTCGTGGCATGCTAGTGAGATTTCGTTTGTTTGTTTCATTTAAATTTATAAAATAAACTGATGTATGTACAGCGAAGATATTTGTTATTTTATTTAGTTATTTAGATTAGGCAAGCCTATCTTTGTTCAACTAGAGACGTCAATTCTAGAATGATGGGATAGTCACTTTGACAGTCCATTAAGGCCGTAAATTGCTCTACCGAAAAAATCCAAATATTTGACAAGAGCACAAAGTGACTCATACCCAGATGAAGTATGATCGTCTTACACGCAATCTCTTATAAGATAGGACTACTTTATAACCACTAATTTCAAACCATTGGAATAATATAAATGAACTTCGCAATAAGTTATGTTGAAGGTATAAATTTCATTTAATTTTTGAGGACTAGATCAAATCAGACATCTCAAGCGTCGTTACAATGTATAAACCTATGCTTCACTTTACATTCTTAATTAAACTTTTTTGTAAACGGCACTTTAACCACTGCTATTTTTCCTGAAGTGCAAGTTTTATACTAGTTGTGGTAAAGAAATATTAACAATAAGCACTCAATAATATATCTACTGAAACTAAGATCTGTTGGTATAAATAAAATTCATGTAAACTCACCTAATAAATTACGTCTAATTTACACCAAAATGATTTCTAGGATGGAAAGACCTTTGATTTCGAAAAACGCACTAATACGTTTTGCGCATAGGCCTCGGAAGTGGGGGGACAGGTGGGTCATTGTCCCACCCTAGAAAAATCATGGTGGGACAAACGTATATTTGTCCCACCCTTGAATTTGCCAAAAAACAAACAAATATTCCAGCAAACCCTTGATTTTTTTGTTTTAAAAAACAATTAACACATAATTTTTTATAAATTCAATGAACAGTTTCATAAATTCCACAAAATCAGTAATTTTTTATAACATTTACATTAGATTTGTACTGTTCTTGTCAAATGTGCACACAAAAGGAAGAATTAGTCGTGCTTCTACGAAACGTCAGTACAAAAATCGGTAATACGATTGTAAAAGCACGAAAACTAATTCGTTTTAAATGCAAATTTCCTAAATCAGGAATCAATTTACAGGAACTTTCTGACTAACTCTTAAAAATTTCCAAGAAAAACAGCTATATTCGAAATTCAATTTCGGAAATTTTCCAAAACTTGTTAAAACTGGTCAAATCAAACTTAAAATTTGGAGAACCAACAATCTAAAAATCTTGAAAAATCTAATAAATTATAAGGCAAAAAACAATTCTTAGTTTCGCGAATAAAATTTTATTTTGAAAAGGGTGACCCCCCACATAGCTTTAAAATTTGTCCCCCCCTGAGAAAATCTCGCTCCGAGGCCTCTGGTTTTGCGGGAACATCCTCAAACGGGGAAAAACGTAATGTTACGTTTTTCAAATGGGAGAGTTGCTGTGGTAAAACGTATTATTACGTAGAATTGAATAGTTTTTGAAAATGGTAAAACGTATTATTGTGTTGCTTGAGCTCTTCCCGCGGTGTGGAAATACGCACTAATCAGCTGTTCTTTGCCATTATGTTCCCGTGGAAAAAGGTATTATTACGACCGTTTCCGTTGTATCACAAACAATTACTCCGTCACCGGCTAAAACATATTTTTGAAATTCCCATTCCACCTGGTAACTGTTCCACAGAAATTCCCAATTTGACTGTTTGGCTTCCCCACTTTAATTGCCATGTAGGCTTTCACAACAAGATACTTTAACGCCACATTAACTACAAAATATTAGTATTTATGTGCCATGCGAAAAGGTTACATGGTGGTGAATGGAATTCTTCAAACTCAAAGTGCATTTAAATGCGCAGTTATTGCAACTCTCAAATATTCACAAAACGTTTCTTTAATTTTTTCACTGTATGAAATTTTTTATCCTCCTTTCTTTCCATTTTTCTGGAACTCTATTGTTTGTTCTCTCAAATCTAAAGCCACTATATTACAACACTCAAGTACCTATATGCATATGCTCTGAAAAGGGGAAACTTTTTGTGATAGCTTTTACAAAAAGCCAATTACCAATTTAAAATTAAATTATTTGTAACAAGTAGCAAATTTCTGATAATACAGTTGTTGTAACCAGACTTGTACAAATGTACTATTTTTACCACCAATATTTGCTTCGTTTTCTAAAATTGAGGCAGCAACTTATAAATTGTACATATGGAAGGAAACCCTTTTTTGGATAAAGCGGATTAAAATTTGAGTACGTGATTTGTGCTAAATAAAGAAGCTTCAAAGGCTATATATACATTGTGTGCATTTCGGATTTTAATGGTTTAAAACACGTTAATTAAACAAAATTGAATTGAATTAATTGCTTCGTTAATCCAAATTTCCTCTCACCGTGCTCAAAATGGAAAGGTCGTTGATTTCCATGTACTGTTTTAATGTGATGTTCGAGACCCCCTTTGGTTGAAAATTGTTTGCTGCAGATACTACACTTGAAGGGTTGTTCTTTTGTGTGCACTTTCTTTCATTTTAAAATATTTGAAATTGCTAATGTAGTTTTTCAATTTCATAGCAAACGAACCCTACAACAAAATGAGTAGTATGTAAAGATATTTTTAAAAAACAGTAATTGAAGTATAGTTTAGATTGCCTGACTTTGCATTCTTTGTTAAACTCAAACGGCATTTCTTAACTACTGAGTTTCACATGTAACGTCATTGAAAGGATGGTATTAAAACATGGGCATGTTTAGACGTGGGAAGTTGGTAGAATCGTTAAATATTGTAGAGTTTTTCATGGAGCTTATTATAATTAGAGCTTCAAAGCACATGACAATACCGTAATAATCATCTAATAATTTCTTCTCTTTACCACATATTTGTCTCAAGAAATTATCTTCACTGGAATGTTTTGAAAACTTGAAATACTGATAAGCGTAGAAGTACTTTCTGAATAGTGGTCAAGTCACAACGTCGTTTACTATTAAAATATGCACAAGTGTTTTTCGTTAAACCAGTTACGTACTTTTTATTGCGCTCTTTTTCAATTGTGTCATTTGTGTAAACGGTAAGTTCTTTCAGAAAAGGCAACATTTTTATGAATTCCAACCAAATGTTACTACCATCATGTAAAGTAAAAAAGTTGATGTTATGCATTGGTTCCGTGTTTGGCAATAAGCAAAGTGAGGCCGTCACATTGTCATAAACATTCATAATCTCTAAAGTGGTGATATTTGAGTTTCTTATAGCGCGTAATACTTGTAAAATATCAGGCTTGCATTGACAAGAAGGCAAAATTCTAAGTGTTATGATAGGCAAACATTTTAAGGGTTTAAGATATTCTGTTACGCGTTTACTGTTCTTTACCAAGAAAACGTCTATAAATATTTCTGTGAGGTTTTGTAGGTAGGTCGTGTGTTCTGACTTCCAGAATTCCAATGGAAATCCAAATCTTTTAATTTTGTTATTTTGGCAAAACATGTTAAGAAAATGGCTGAAATCTTTACCATTAAGTGCCATTCCGGCTAGGACGTTAAAACTTTCCAAGTTAGGAAATTTGTAGCATTGCTTGTATTTCATTAATGACTTGCTTATGTCAAAACGCGGAACAAGCACATCACCAATATCAAAGCTAATTCCGATGGAAATGACATTCGGAATTTGTTCGGATCTAGGCCCGTTACCCGCGGTGCATGTTCCCAGCATGAGTTCTTTCCCTGAAGAGCCGGTTCCCAGCATGCCCAGTTCCCTGCAAATACAGTTCCAAGCATGCCAAGTTACCAGTTTAACATCTTCCCAGCCGACCCCATTCCCCGCCGACCCGTTACCAGCAGACCTAGTTGCCAGCAAGCCTGGTTCCCAAAATCCTCTACCACCCAGTTAAGATAAAGTTTTCACAGCTTTGCAAACACATTATTTTGAAACAAAGATTACTAAATAGTACTACCCCAGAATTGGAATATGAACTGAATGTTTCAATTGGTATGGTTTATATAGTTCAAACGTTTTAGCAATTCGTGTAACAAAATATATTATTAAGGTTCACGTTAGTGTACCATTACTCCAATCATCGTGATGTGTCTGGACGTTCCTCCGTCCGTGAGGACGATAACTCGTCAACCGTTTGAGATATTGCCATTTTCGTTTTAAGATATCGATAGCGACACCTCTTGTCAAGATCCTTAGGTCAATGCGATAACCGGAAAGTATCTAATAAGTACCTTTTCTAAGGTAGTCTTTTTTGCAGTCCTTTAAGTATATAAGTAAGTTTTAAGTCCTAAACAGAGATCCTTTATAATACCTCATGGCAAATTGTGGTCCTTTAAGGTACCAAATAACAAGCAGTGGTAGTAATATCTAGCAGCTTCCAGAATTGCAATCTGCGGTACGTAGCTTTTAGCTTGCGAGTGAACCTTTCTTCAGGCTTACCAGGGTTTATTTTGTTACAGAGGTCACTGGAAAGTACTATCTAAAAACGCCAGTTTTCAGTAAACCCTTTTCCCAAAATACTAGTTAAATACACATATGGACAAGGAAAACGTCTGTAGGGAATGCATGCATTTTGTATCAGTTTGCCCCGTAGAAACAGATCTTGTGTGATGGAATGTTGCGTTTGTTTGAGATTCTGTCTCGTTTGCTGTAAAGAAAGATACAGTTGAGAGTAAAACGGAGGTGTGCTCAATTCCATTAGAGAGCTCACCAAAGCCACAAGTAAAACCTAGTCACGGTGTTCGTGCTCATTTCGCATCTGAAATCTGGATGGCATAAGCATAGGCATAAAGGAAGTGAACTGAGACTTGGGTGCAAGCAGTAGGACCTGGAGTTGGGGTATTTTGGGAGAAATAGGACCTTGCAACTTTATACGTCATTGCCTTCAATCGGGGCTAAAGTTAGAACTACATAAACCATACCAACAGGCACTTAGCCAGGTTTGTAAAAAGGGGGTCTTGTAAAAGAACAGAAATTAGCTCAGTGCTTTTAAAAGGATCATTTCATATCAACTGATGAATATAAAAAATGATTTATGATCGTGATGTTGTGCTCTTGATACGAGAGCTTATCGCAAAACTGTCCAAACGTTTTTATATACACTGATCTTACAATTTGTCACAAAAAATGAAACTCGTTAGCATTCAATATGGTGAACGATGAATAAAACTATTAGTAATTGACATATGTACTCGTCCAAATAGTGCAAAATTTGTTTTGTTAGAGTTTTTAAATCTTTTGTCATGATTTAATACTCTAATTTGGCATTCTGGTCACCATGTCTGGGGTAGGCACGTGCCACCCCCTGACTACGCATGTGCATACCAATTGAAACATTCAGTTCGTATTCCAATTTTGGGGTAGTACTGTTTAGTAATCTTTGTTTCAAATTAATGTGTTTGCAAAACTGTGAAAACTTTATCTTAGCTGGGTGGTAGAGGATTTTGGGAACCAGGCTTGCTGGCAACTAGGTCTGCTGGTAACGGGTCGGCGGGGAATGGGGTCGGCTGGGAAGATGTTATACTGGTAACTTGGCATGCTTGGAACTGTATTTGCAGGGAACTGGGCATGCTGGGAACCGGCTCTTCAGTGAAAGAACTCATGCTGGGAACATGCACCGTGGGGTAACGGGCCGGATACCTTACTAACAGCACATTGTAAATACTCTTTTTTTTGGTGACACGTTCAAATATTAGTTTCCAAATCTGAGAACAAAATATGGGATTACAAAATGTTTAGTTATAAGTAAACATAAGTTGCATAGGAAAAGTTAAATATAAAATTATGATTGAAATCTTACTTCTTCTGGAAACACTTCGTATGCATGCTTAGCCTCATGGTACTTCTCCGTATGGTACATGGCTTTTTGAACAGTACGTAATCTCCTTCTCATGATACCTTTGGGTGGCCACAACGGTCTGAAGGAAATTCAACCATGTTAATAATTCTTTCAACAAAATTTTAGTTTTACACGGCTTTTGCAGAATAACAAGTATTTTACTAGTATATTATATAACAAGTAACCTGTATTGTCACTTTAAACATAACTGCAAAAATCACTTATAAAAACACTAGTTATTTTTGTGGGCCATAAAAACAGTTATAATACTCCTTTTAATTGTTAATTAAAAGTAATGGGTGGATTATGTATTTTATGAAATTGATTTTTATGATCAGTACTGAAAAGAGCATTTGCTCAGCATAGTGAAATTTTAGGCATGAACCTGAGTTTGAATAAATCTCAACTGAATGTTATGTCGGTGAGCCAGCATGCGTTCGTGACCAAGCTCAGCTTGCAATCATTTTGGGAAATCAATGGAACGGCTTTTTGTATGTTTACATATACCTGCACTATTGTAGAAGTACCTTGTTCTGCCCTGAAGCTCAAAAACAATGTATCAAGACATTTATGAAATGGTTTTGCTCTAATCCTGGCTGCACGTATATATTTTGCAGTTGGACAGAATGAAAATAGTTTACAGTAAAAAAGCCTTGCCTGCATTATTCTTCTATCTACTAGACATTATACGACCGTGTAGAAACTTACATAACCAATTACTGAGCGAAATTAATTAGTTTTGAGTTCTAATACATTGGTATTTTTCAGCAGTTGCAAAATTTGTGTTTTTAACATTAAAATAAAGTTTTGAGAACTTGAGAATTCTTGCTAAGCATTTTTATTTCCTGAACGTTTGCTGAACAAACAATAATCTGCTAACACTCAGCCAATACCTATTTGGAGAGTTCAAAAATGACCAGTACAGAGCTTAAATGCAGTATTTGCGAATACAAAGTAAGATGCGTGAGTCATCTCGAGTCTCATATGAGAGTATACACAACAGAAAAACCCTACAATTGTAGTTTCTGCTACAAAGGCTTTTCAGCCAAGGGTGATTTAAAACATCACATTAACACAGTTCATGAGGACCAACGGCATTTCAATTGTGAACATTGTGAGAAAAGATTTGGATCACAAGCACACTTAAAACGTCACACAAGGATACATACAGGTGAAAAACCGTACCAGTGTTCGATTTGCGGGAAACGCTTTACACGGAAAGAAGTACTTACTCAGCACATGACAAGTCATAGTGGCGAAAAACCTTACAGCTGTCTAAATTGTTGTCAGAAGTTTTCCCAATCATCCGCCCTGTTATTGCACCGGAAACGTTTCCATGGTAAGAATCTTGAACATTGCTTATTTTGTAAACAAATTTTCAAAGAAAGAAATATATGCTTTTACTGAAATTTATGCTTAACGTTGTACAGAGGAACACGCCAAATCCTTTGGCTGCATTTTTTGTGATTCCCAATTTCAATATTTGACCTGTCTACAAAGACATATTTTTGTTCATATCAACGAAAAACATTTTTGCTGTCTTTCGTGCGACAAATGCTTTTCTGACAAGAGTAATTTAAATAGTCACATCAAACAGGCACTCAGACGACCCACACCAAAAGTGCAGCTTATCATTTTGATTTCGAAAAACGCACTAATACGTTATGCAAAAGCATCCTCAAACGCGGGAAAACATAATATTACGTTTCTGTCTTCATAGAGTTGCTGTGGTAAAACGTACGATTACGTAGATTGGAATACTTTTTGAAAATGGTAAAACGTAATATTGTGTTGCCTGAGATCTTCCCGCGAAGTGGTAAAACGTACTAATCAGCTGTTCTTTGCACTTTCATGACCGTGGAAAAACGTATTATTACGTCCGTTTCCGTTGTAATACAAACAATTACCACGTCAAGGGCTGAAACATATTTTTGAAATTCCCATTCCAGTTAATACATGTTCTAAAGGAATTGCCAGTTCGACTGCTTGGCTTTTCCATTTTAATTGCCATGTGGGCTTTCAAAACAAGATAATTTTAACGCCACTTTAACTACAAAATAATAATATTTTATTGCCATGCAAAAGGGTTATGTGAAAAAGCATTCAATACAGTAGCTTCCCTACGATTTCATTTGCAAATTCATTTGGGTGAAAAGTCTTACAAGTGCTCTTTATGTAATGAAAGCTTCTACAATGCTTCACACCTAGGCAACCATAGTAGAAAACATCGGTGAGAAGGTTTAAAATGTAATATTTGCGGCAGAGAACTGTGTAAGCAAAGATAGACTCAAAGAAAACGTGAACCGTTTACTCGTAATGTAAAGGATCAATAGTAAAATCGTCGATTAAGCTTAAAACAGTACTAAATACGATGTCTTGTTTACAAAACTGTGCTACTCATTTCTATTTAAGTCATTCTAAACATTTTGAATAGTAGACATGTCAACATGCGACAGTTTCAAAAATGCATACACGGAATATAAACCTTTGAATGGAAATTGCTTGTGGTATTTAGCAATTTATGATGTGTTGTTCAAACTTTTTAAATATAAAAATATTATAAAAATAATTAAAAATAAAATATTTTTAAGTTCGAATTGTTTAGTGAAAGAAACCAAATGCATGTTAAGTTCTTGATTATATTTTGTATAAGTATAAGTAATCTCCAGATCAAGCAAATTCAGCTGCATGTCGCAGAAATCGACTTCAACCAGCAGGTCATCATCATGACAAGTCCGCACAATCCACAGCTGAGCTAGCCACAAAAAGTAGCAAGCGTCCAAAAATGCTTGCACTAAAATGCATGGGACTTGTCTTTGTTTGCGTTTTTTAAAATTTCCCATGCATTTTTTTTTACTTTTTGGTGAATGGTACCGCATGGGTGCAAGCATGCTTATGTACCGGCGGAGGCTACATGCTATGCTTTGTGCGCAATGCTGCACAGATGGGAGGATTGGACTAAACGGGCCAAGTCGATGGCGTGCTGGTTGAAGTCGATTTCTGCGACATGCAGCTGAATTGCTTGCTACAGATGTTTATTTAGTTTTTTTCGTGTAGTAATCATGATTGTTGCACATACGTCTGTGTTTAGTAGGCTTGTTGTAAATTTCATATTGCATACGTTATTGTATTGTTAGCAGAAAAGCGTATTTTCAGTGTACGTTTTGTATTATATTATCTAAATTTAAAAAAATGTAACAAGAGTACACAAAATGCAAGGAAATCAGTAAATATTTGGTTTTAAATACTAACCGGTAATGTATAAAATATATACTGTGCCTGTAAGAAATTTTTGAATACAACAAGTTAAGTTAATAGTGGAAAGCAAAAGTTAATTCGTTGTTCATATTAAATTTAATATTCATTACCAATACAGTTTGCAAAGAGTATGAGTAGTACATATATTGGGCCGATCTTAAAAAAATGACTGGTTTCAACACAGTGAGTTTGCTCAAGCATAAAATGAAATTGCACACTTTGTCGAACTATTGAAGCATAAATAAACTAAAGTGCATGAACAATTCGTTTTGGAAACCTAAGTTTTTTGAAGTTAATTAAGAAACCAGAATTTTCTTTGACTCTCCTGATTAATGGATTTAGTTTCCATTCTAATTCGTATTATACTTTAGCTATTTAAATTAACAAATTGTTTCGTATCTATTTATGTTTGTAATAAATATAAAGCAAAGTAATATTTTGGTAGCTTGTTAATGGCAAAAAAGAAATGTTATCAAGTTTATGTCATCAAGCAATCAATTCAAAAGTGAAAATAAAAATAATGTAAAAACACAAAAAGTTTTGATAAGTCCTAACTCCATGAGTTTGTAATTTTGTATGTACTGCTTATTTCACTATACTTTTGAATAGCGTCAAGTTAAGTAAACTCATTGCTCAGTTCATCGCAATTCAACGGCTGCATTCAATTTTTTCAATGATGCTTCCTTCATCCAGAATGCTTCTGCTGCATTATTACATCAACGTAAAGGGCAAAGTCCATAGAAAGAAAACCAAAAAAATCTTTAAAAATAGGTACGTCGCGTGACATGTTTATACCCAGTATTAACTTGAGCTGCGTGCATATTTGAACAAAAAAGGCTTGCATGCGTATAAGTATATTCGCTATGATGGTTTCTGGCTGTCGCAATAAATTTCTGCTGTTTTCAATACTTAAAATTAAAATTAGTTCATTAAATATTATTGTAGGTTTCAAATGCATGAAAGGCTTGCAATATATAATGAAAACCCTGTACCGTTGCTTAGGTGTCTTATGCTTGGTCACCTGAAAGACTGAGTGGATCATTTCTGTAGCTGAAAAAAATCACGATGTAGTTATCTCCTTCGCATGCTCAAACTTTTAGAATATACTCGTATTCTCTGTTGTAGACCGTTTTTAAGGATAAAGCATATAGTAAATTAGCATAGCATTTTCGATTCTCAATAATCCGCTTAAATAGTAAATTGTTAAAATATTTGTGAGTATTACTACTTGGCTAGTTTATTATTCTCCAAATCAGCATTGCAATATTAAAAAGACGGTCAACCTAGAATTTACGCAGCAAATGAAGTATTGGGTATTTAAAATGAAACCTGTCGAGAGTAGTCCGATTTTCTTTTTGCACGTACATAATTTTCTGAGAATGCATCTAACAACTTTATGTGTATAAATTATAAAACCTTAAGGGTACTTTCCTGCACTAAGCAAACATGAATGCATTTCTGTAGCAGAAGTTCAACTCAGTAATTCGTACCAAATCAAGATTTGGTATTTTGGAGCCTAAAGTAAATACTAGCCCTTGTTTTACCTTCCTACAATACTCAGCAAAGGAAAGAGCGCGTCTGTGGAATTATTGGTTTAGTTTTGATCACTATAATTCGATTGAAAAAATGCCTAAATACGTTGATAGAAGTATGGGGCATTTAAAGCAAGCCTAATCTAGTGATTTGGTTGGTTAAATAATTGAACATTGTATTGTCGCTTTGATAATATTTTTGTTGGTCACTTCAGAGATACAGATAAACGATTTTGGATTAAAACGCGCATGTGTCAGGTAATTTTCGTTCGACAAATTTACATTTTAAATTGTACACAATTTACTTGTATTGTAGATTGATGACCATTCCCACGACCACGGTATTAAATTAACGTAAGCTTTTTTGCCTAAACAGCAAAGGGTTTAAGCATTCTAGTATTAGGACAACTTGATAGACGAATTCACCCCCAATTCAGCATTGTAGTACTGAGAAAACAGCCATTTCAGGATTCACGCGGCAAATAAATCCTTTGATTTTTCTAATGAAATCCTATGGAGGATAATCGGATTAAGATTTTTACACGTACATAATTTTCTAAGACATTCTAAATTTGTATGCGTCTAAATGTTTTTAGGGTACATGCACTCACGAAGCAAGCATTAAAATGCATTTTGGTAGAAGCAGTTCAACGTTGTACCTTTAATTGTATAACCCACAAATACTTAAGTAACAAGTACCTGGAAATCCTGCGTACCACTGCAGCAAAAAATGTTTTATAAAAATTCTCGCAGTTCTGTATTCAGCAACGTTGTACGCTTAGCAAACTGTGCAATCCTAACACTTTTCTGTAAAGTAGCAAAAGGGTGGATTGGATATCGCTTTGCTATAATAAAGACTTGTCTGCGTTAGTCTCCCAATTTAAAATCCAAGCTAACAAGTAAACGCTATTTAGAAATCTCCAGTCTTTTGTAATTTTTTGTTTGCTTTGGATTCTTAAATCTTTCTAAATTTTAATATTAAAATCCGAACATATTACGCGTTGTTCTTACGTGTTTTGTAGTTTGTGCTCTGCTGCATGGCAATAAGTCTTGTGAACACTTGTACACAATCATGTCGAAACCGGATTACAATTGTGGTATTTGTGAGTATAAAGCAAAATTTCTGAGTCACCTCCAGCGCCACATGAGAGTACATGCAAAAGAAATGCCATACAAGTGTGACATCTGCAACAAGCGGTATAAATGCAAAGTTACTTTAGGCCACCACAATAACACAATTCATCAAAATTGGCGACCCTTTCAATGTGGACATTGTGAAAGGAAATTCGGATCTAAAAATGATTTGAAACGACACACAAGATTGCACACAGGAGAAAAACCATTCCAATGTTCGATTTGTGACAAAACATTTGCACGAAAAGAACAACTTACTTCCCATACGACATGTCATACAGGCGAGAAACCATATGGTTGCTATGTTTGTAATCAAAAGTTTTCCCATTCATCAGCCCTGTTAAGACATCGGAAACTTCATGGTAAAGTAAAACTAATACCCCAATTTTAAAATACTCACGAACTTTTTTCATTACATATAAATAAATACGGTTTTCAGACAAATCCGCCAAACCTTTCAGTTGTATTTTCTGTGGCATGCAATGCCGACAGTTAGGAGATCTTCAACGTCATATTTTTGTTCACACAATGGAAAAGCCGTTTGATTGTCTTTCGTGTGATAAAAGTTTTTCTTGGAAGGGTTTGTTATCATCTCACGTCAAGCAAGTACATTCTGATGAGCGTCTGCACAAATGCAGTTTGTGTGAAAAGACATTTAAGACCCGACCTTGCCTTCGTGTTCATCTTCAAAAGCATCTGGGTGATAAAGCGTACAAGTGCTCCCTATGCAATGTTGGCTTTAGCAATTCGCAGGAACTATGCAAACATAACAGGAAACATAAATAAAAATATTTTATTTTGCGCAATGTTGCCGTAATATTTCTGGTAATATTTGCGGAACAAAACGGTCACGCAAAGATGGTCTTCAAGAACACATTGATGATTTAGTATTAATGTAATAATTTTAAATTAGAATCACCTATAATAGTTAGCACTGTATAATAATGCTGGTATTTGTACATAATTGCTTGACATGTTACCTTTCAAATTAAGTAAAAGATTTTAAAAACTATAAAAAAGCACGGAGAACCGTAGAAAGTTTCGTTTGTGTTGTCATTGGTATAATGCATGTATTTTGTTCACTGTATTCATACAGGGATTTCTATAAGTAAAATATTTAGTATCCACATGACATGTCATATGTTTTGAAAAATCGTATTGCTGCAATGCTTGTTGCGAAACGTTTACCTAATTATCAACCAAACTTGAACTAAAACTATATTATTTAAAAACCATTAAGGTTTCGCATAATTCTCTTTGGTGATTTCTAAACAAATCCGCTAAACCTATTGGTTGCGTTTACTCTCTTATAGCACTTGGACATCATCGTCATGAGAAATCGTCAGCATCATACTTGTATCAGAAAACCCGTGTAGCTGTTCCTCCTCTGAAAAATTCATAAATTGATTAGCTGACATGTCATATTACGACATCACACATAGACGTTCTGATGAACGTTTACTTATATGCAATTTGTGCGACATAGCTTTTAAAACCATGCAATGCAATTTTGCTTGCGACCACATCTCCAAAAATACATGGGTGGAAAATCTTACATGTACTACGACTGTAATAAATGTTTCAGGAATAAGCATCAACTAAAGCTTCAAGCTGCAATAAAATTATACCTTACTCAATTTTTAAGGTAGCCCACATTTATTCACTGTTTTTCACAAAAGAATTTCTAGAGGAAAATAAAGCATTAGCATTAGAAATTATTGTAACCATTGTAAGGGTGTTTCTTTTGCAATAACATTTTAGGTATTAGCATTGTTGAGGGCTATATAGATGAAACGTTTGGCGAATGTGCTTCTTTAGTTGGTCGTTTTAATGGTTTTGGCATACAACATAGAAATGTTTGTCCGTTTTACACTAAAAACTGAGAGTCAACTATAATATTGTTTTTATTATAATTAATAAAATAATTTTTATTTCCAAAAAGGTCTACATAATATACAGGTTTTGGTAATATTGTGCTTCCATGCTTTGTAAAGTTGCATAAAAAATTTACTAAAAAAGCTTTTGAACGGTATCACTTCAAATGGAGCTTATGACTTGCTTTGCCAAATACCACATTTGGGCTTTTAGTACCCGACTTATGAAACTACAACTACGTATAAAATTTAAGCTTTGATACAGTGAATTATATAAAACGTTTAAATATAGTCGGTTGACAATAAACACGGCGAAAGTAATATCCTAATAATGCCCTACAAAACGCTTGAAACCTATTTGTTACCATGCTGGTTTTTAGACAGACTACACGTGTACCCAACGTAAGTTATACAAGTATAAGATAGTATAGTATTAAAAGTTTTCAAAATTTTGCTTATAGAAACAAGAAGTTAAATTTTCAGTAATCACACCTATTTATGTGATAAGTTTTTTCGCCAAAATCAGCATTTCATTCCTTATAGAATTCTTATTCTTATGAATGAAATATTTTATCGTCCTTTCTCTATGCAAACAATCCTATCCGTAGATAGGTATGATCAGTAATCGAGACCCAGCAAGAACATCATGTATTAGTTTATTAAACGCTTTTACAGTTTTTACGTACATATGTATGTATTTATTTTTTCACTTCAGAGACTAAGCTTAATATATTTGGATTAGAAAGTTCATGTTTCGAGTATTTTTCGGTCCAACACATTACAATTAGAAATGATCTAATAACAATTGAATACTCAGAATGAAAACCTTTCGAGAATAATCGGATTAAAATTGTCACACGTATACAATATTCCGGGAAGGAAACATGGCTTGTAAACGTTTTAGGTTTATTCCTAGCAACACGCTTATGCATTCAGGAAGTAGCAAGTCAACGTTGTACAACCGCTTTAATAACTAGAATAGGATATCTGTGTACTATACACATGTAAATATTTTGTACCACCGCTCTGTGGTACTATTGTCGTACAAATATAATGAAGCTTGTGTAGCAACGTTGTGCAATTAGCATAAAACCTTCTGTGAAGTAGCAAACAGGCGCATTGAAAATCAGTCTGCAATAAAGAAGACGTGTCTGCATTACTGTTTCCATTTTAAAAAACCAAAATAAAAAATTAATCTTTTGGGAAACCAAAAGTTTTGTACTTTGTTTGCTTTAGCAAAATTAACAGTTGATAATTTGTATTCTATAAGGGCATCTACTTGAGCGTCGTTCTTACGTGATTCAAATTCCGTACTCAACTGGTTGGCAATAAACCCTGTAAACATTTTTAAAATACCAACATGATGGAAAGTTCAAAAATGTACAAATCGGGTTACAAGTGCAATATTTGTGAGTATAAAGCAAAATGCTTGAGTCACCTTCAGTGCCACATGAGAATACATACAAACGAAAAGCCCTACAAGTGTGATATCTGCAATAAGTCGTTCACAAGTAAATCAAATTTAGACCACCACATTAGCAGAGTTCACCAAAACCAACGACCATTCAAATGCGAGCACTGCGAAAAGAAATTCGGATCCAAGCAACACTTAAAATATCACACAAGAGTACACACAGGAGAAAAACCTTACCAATGTTCAACTTGCGAGAAGCGCTTCTCCCAAAAACAGACTCTTATTAGACACATGACCAGTCACACTGGCGAAAAACCGTACCACTGTTCAATTTGTTACAAGCATTTTACCCAGAAAGTGACTCTTAATGGACACATGACAAGTCATACTGGCGAAAAGCATTACCGCTGCTGGATTTGTAATCAGAAATTTTCCCACTCGGCATCCCTAATGTGGCACCAAAAAAATTATCATGGTAAAAACCTTCTATTTTTAGTTTGTAAATATACTTTGAAAGAAAGTAATACATTTTTTCTTGAAATTTACGTTGTACAGGGGGACGACCAAAATCCTTCGGTTGCGTTTTTTGTGATTGTCGATTCCAAAAATTGGTGTATTTACAGCGCCACATTTTTGTTCACACTAACGAAAAACCTTTCAGCTGTCCCTCGTGCGACCGAAGCTTTGCACACAGTAGTAACCTAAAGAATCACTTCAGTCATAAGCACTCTGAACACCGAAGTCAAAAGTGCAGTTTGTGTGAAAAAGAATTCAAAACCCAGTCTTGCCTACGAAGACATTTGCGAAGACATTTGGGTGAAAAACTTCACAAATGTTCTATTTGCAATGAGAATTTTTTTAACAATGAGGAGCTAAACATGCATTCACAGAAGCATACAGGAGAACTCGTCAAGTGTAAAATTTGCGGACAGGAAATGACACGCATGGATAATCTAAGACTTCACATGAAACGAAAACATAATATGTAAAATTTATACCTTTCAAAACTACGCATGACAAATTGTAAACAACAATTACGATACCACGTATCGTGCTATTCAATTTTCTTTGTTTGTAGGGGAATTATATTCCCTTTAAAATTTTGTTTGGATTAATAAATTCTGCTGTTTGTAGTATTGGTTAACTATATAAATGTAATCAAGTCCAAACTTTTTTATTTTTTAAATGTTTCACGCTAGAAAACAATTCCGGATTATTTTTATATTCGCCATTTTATATACAGCGCCGAGTTTATGGAAGTTTAAAAATTTGGATTGCCAACTGCAATCATTATATTACTATAACATGTAATTACATGGAGGGGTGTATGTGGGAAATAAATTCAGATCAATATTTGCTATAAAAGTTTCCTGATTTTTATTAAACAATATTATGAACGACAAAAACTTTACACCGAAAGAGGATCCTCAGGCCCATATCCCATGTCATACAGGGTAAAAGCCTTACAGCCGAAAACTTTCTGGTCAAAGGTATTCCCAATCATCAGCGCTTTCAACACATCTGCAACTTCACGGTAATCTAACACTAATATGTTGTTTATCCAAACATGCTTTTCATGTATTACGTAACATGGTTTTCAGATGCGACTTGTGGACGTTTAAACTGTGTTATCTGCAACACAGTTTTCCAATGCTCGCTAAAACTCCTAAGTCATGTTTTATCCACTCAAAAGAAAACAGTTTGGCTGTCTCCCGAATGAAGCTAAAGCATCCCATTAAGACTATATACGAGAGCCACCGACCTATCAAATGTGAGGACTGTGAAAAGAACTTTGCATATAAACATAAACTAAAAATTTCCGCAAGACAACACACAGGAGAAAGGCCATACAAATGTCCAATTTCTGACAGGTACCGTACACATCTTACTAATTACATGACATGTCATACTGGCAAGTGCCTTAAAGCTGCAAAGTTATAACTCAAGCCTTCTCCTATTTGTCCGTCCTGTTATTACATGGGAAGCTTCACGGTAAGTTAAAACATAGAATATGTTACTTGTTTACTTCTTGTTTTGGCACCAAATTCTTGGCTGGGTTCAGAGCTTGTTGGATGTTACTGCAATACCCACTTTTACTCAAAACCCCAGATAAACTCGGGAGGGTTGGGTTTTTGTAACAACCCGCGGGTATCGTCCACTCTTCTCCTTATTGTACGCTACTTAAAATACCTTGCGTGGTATACTTGAAATGGTAGATAAACATTCTTGCAACGTTCTAAATGGATCTGTAACCAAGAGGAGCTTCCACTTGTTTGGAGTAGGTATATACTAATAAAATATTGAAGCAAAATTTATTGAAGTAACTTAAACATATTACCAAGAATTATCAAGTAAAATATTTTGTACAACTTTGATTTTTTGTTGATATTTTTTCGTTTTTGATCTTTTCTGCAACAAACCTTTTAACTAGTATACCAGAATTTAGAAGCAAATTGTTTTTCAAATAACAGAAACCAGAAGGATACACGTGATTACATACCTTTTATTTGGTTGCATAATTTATTAATTTCCAAACAGCGACTTCAATTAAACCTTCTATCCTTTGATGCTTCAACAGCTGTGAAATCCTCTTTGTGCATGATAATAAACTGTTAATATAAACAAAGCTTTACATGTCACATGGCATATCGGCTTTTTTTACTTGAAATTCTAAACATCTAAAGCGACACAAAACAACATGCAAAGTTAACAAGCTGAACATTTGTCTTAGCTTATTCCTTATTTGGTAACAATTGTGAATTTTTAGTAAAACAAATAGCACCCTGTTCAAGCTTACTACAGCCTTGTAATTCCGGAAAAATGCTGTGTTCATTTATTAGGGTAACTTTTTTATTGCAAACATTACAAGTAGTAAACTCTCATGTTCAAATAAATACATAAGTTACGCCTGACTTGTTGTTTTTCATGCTAAAAATTGAGTACGACTCTTTATAAATGAAATTCTGAGACTCAGCCATCATGCCACATTTTGTATAGCGTTATAATCTCTCAATAACCAGTTGATGGCAAGCCAATCAAAATGCTCGCTGCGAAAGACGATGACTTTCCGGAATACATTTCCATTAAACTCCGAAATTTTAAACTACTACATAAACTTTAAATCATTACAAGTACTAATAAGCGGTCTTTTAGCTTGGCTTAAAGCCCATTCACACTGGTTTAGAGCCAATTTACCCTGGTTTAAAGCCCATTTACCCTGGTTTAAAACCCATTTACCCTGGTTTAAAGCCCATTTACACTGGTATAAAGCCCATTTACCCTGGTTTAGACCCATTTGGCCTGGTTTAAAGCCCATTTACCCTGGTTTACAGCCCATTTACCTTGGTTTAGAGCCCATTTACTTTGGTTTAAAGCCCATTTACCCTGGTAAAAAGCCCATTTACCCTGGTTTACAGCCCATTTACCTTGGTTTATATCCCATTTACCCTGGTTTAGAGCCCATTTACCCTGGTTTAGAGCCAATTTACTCTGGTGTAGACCGATTTAGCCTGGTTTAAAACCCATTTACACCGGTGTATGGGAAATAAATTGGACACACGGACACACTCACGGACACGACATCTTAAATAGCTCTCCTGCAGACGCAGCGAGCTAACAAGCTAAAGGAATAAAGCTCATAAGATAAATGACACTTGGGTAGTGTATTATATCTTAAAAACATATCTTAGTCCGAATTTTCATACGTGTGTGGTATGAGGGATGTGGTGGTTGTTATATTGCAACAATTTACCCGCGCATGGAAATAAAACACACTGCTCAGATAAATAGAAATTTGTTTAATTCATGTATTTGCTGGTACATAGATTCAAGATTGTACACATTAAGTAAGCTAGAACTGGTAGTGTCGTAATAAATAACATAATATTTATTTTTACATATACTTTTCTTTTCTGCTTTGACAAATATCAATCTGACCAAGATGTTAAATGTTTGGGTCTATGCTTGCTTGCCAATTAGTAATTAAATGAAACAAGCTATCTCTAATGCATAGTGTACAAAGTAAGTAAATCATAACTTTATTGAAATTTTAAACTTGTAGAAATATCTCAATGAATTGCCTAAACAAAATAAATAATTGATACGTAGTACCAATAACAGTACTAGTGAAACGTTCTTACCGCTCTGTTGATATGTACATTTATTATTGAGTTCTATTAAATTAAATAGAAACATAAATATATGGATATCTCCAAGACAAGGAAGGATATCTATTTACGCCATATAAAACAAATATAATTAGTATGATTTTACGTTACAATTTTCTCGTGTTTTTGAAAATCTTTTATTCGAAATTCCCCTGATGAGGACTTACGATTAGGTCGAAACGTTGGGTTGGATCTTAATAAATCTTAAAAAATACACTCGTTGAAATATTCCTACAACTCATTATCACATGCAAGAAACATAAATACCATAGGTTATTTTAATCTTTACATTGTGTGTAATCGTTTCCTTGTTCTTTTAGATTACCTTGCGTGAAATTTCTCTTCCGCAAATATTGCAAAAAAAAATATCTCATTTATGTATCCTGCTATGACTGCCGAGTTGTTGCGAGTTGTTGAAGCTCTCATTACATAATGAGCACTTGTATGCTTTTTCACCCAAATGCCATTGCAGATGTGCTCTTAGACATCTTTGTGTTTTCAATGCTCTTTCACACAAATTGCATTTGTGCAGACGTTCATCAGAATGTAAAAATAGTTTGATGTAATGTAGTTGCTATTTATAAGGTGATTTTTAAATAAATATTATTTATATCAGCAGATCGTAGTTTCAGCAGATAATCACATCCTTCTTACAAAACACTGATTGTTGTATTCTTTGAAAAATTGCTTCACGCAAACATCTTCGCAAATAATTGTCAAAGTACTCAAATTTGGTAAGATATCCCAAATAGATGTCTTATGGCTTATTTTATCTGTGTAAATGTATTCTTGTACTACTTCGGTTAGAGCTTTGCAATTTTTATTAGATTCACTGTAAATTAGATCCGAAAATGAAAATATATAAGCGTGGATTTGAAGATGTTGGAAGTTTGGCAAAAAATTAAGAAATTTGTAGCAGAGGCCAGGCTTGTCATATATACTAACCGACTCAATTCTATTAACAAGAAAAAACCTTTCTCTCGTAAAATCTGGTACGCTTATATTCATACATGGTTTATAATTTGCAATGTCCAAGTATTTCACGTTACTGGATTGTATATGCTTGAGTAAACTTAGAATGTTTAATGAAAACCTTTGTCCTCTACAAGGTACCAATTTCAGTCTCCTCAAGTTCTCACAGTTCATATTGTCAAGTACTTTTAGCAACTTATTGTAACCCCAATACAATTCTGCATCAATCACTAAAACTGTTGAATTCTTTAAGAAAATGTTATACTCAGGTGTCCACAATAACAAAGGCAGGCCAAAAGAGTTTATGCTTGCTTGATTGAAAACACAGTTTAACAAGCGTTGGAAAGTCGATTCAGGGATTGTGGAACCTGATAGCAACTGAAATTCTTGAAGATGTGGAAGCATGCCGGGCAGAAGTTTCTTGGTTAAAATTCTATCATATTTTTTCGCAAACTCAGTATCGTCTATCAATTCCAGATTTAACCTTATTGAGTGTGCATTGGAAAGATATACTACGCACTGAACAACTTTCGCAAAATTTTGGTACGGAAGTGAATAGTGGTTATAGTTCAAAGATCCAAAATCCAAAGTTGCGCAACGTATCAGACGTCCAAACTTTCTAAGGAAGGAATGAGCAGCAGAGATAAAGTCAGTAGACAAAATCTGGTACTCGAATGGATCCAAAATTTCAAAGTTTTCAGCATCACTTATCAAAAAATTAACTGCTCGACCTACCAAAGCATTTCTTGAATTTTGGTTTACAGCCTTTCTTAGCGACTTAATTTCGTCTGCTGTTCGTAGAAAAATAGTTGGTCGATTTACAATACCGTTTTCTAAATCAATTTGGGTCACTTTAAGCACTGATGAGGAATCATTTACGTATGGCTGCGACGCTGCATGGTTTGTTTCTAAATAGTTGTCAATCTCACTACACCATAATTTACACACTAAGCGGCATTTCAAAACCTCAGTTCCGTGGAACAGTGTACTTTTCACAACCGTCGAAAAGACCTACGATAAGAGAAACGATGATACATTAAAATGCTGTTAATATTATTGCGCAAAACCATTCATAAGTTTTGAGTTTGCCTTACTTTTCCAAAATATTTGCGAAGTTTTAATTGGTCGAAACTGTTGCACAAATTAGGAATAGAGTTCAAAAGGTTTTGAAAGTCGTCTGAACTACACAGCTTGTCCAAGATAAGTTCCCATAACTTAAAAAAATTCATTAGCATACATTCAGTTAGATTTATAGTTTAACTTAAATTATATTAAATTAGAGCTTAGTAAAAATGTCACGGAAATATATTGTAAGGTTACCTCCTCTGGAAACACTGGTGTCAGTGCTAATTCATGAAAGCAGTTCTGGAAATCCATGCCTTGGTTTGGGTATCCTTCTAAGAGTTATTAGAGAATTGAGTACCCAATAATATTAGTATTTTGATGGTTTGTAAAACTAATTGGTTTAAGATTTTTTTAAATCTATAACAACTATTTTGTTTGTTATGAACTCGTACAAAAATTATGAAAACGTGTTAATATGAAGTAAACTTTCTGCCAAATGACTAGTATTTAAGTTCCAACATACTTTAAATAACTGTTTTTGGTGGAGCTTCACACACAGAGACACAGTGCAATTCACAATGTGCATTTGGTGAACAGTTGCTACCACCCAATGAGATGATTGCGACCTTTGTGCAGCTAATAATCCTCTTAAAGCTTTGACATTCAAGGCGTTATTCATGCAGAACCGTATCCGTGAGGTTTTTTATAATAGGGTTTATTCTAGCTTCAGCTTCGCCAATATGGGTATATTCAGAATCAATTTGGCTTACATTTTATGACATTCTAGGACCTGTAAACTAGTATGTAGCAGTAAAGAGGTACTTCAAATATTTTATATGTAAAATTTTAGGTGCCTTAGTTGTCTAGTGTCCACCTTATATATGTGCTTTTCTATACATAATCACATCAAAATTTGTTGGGTTAACCTTTTCTAATCTTCCTTGGAATTTTGGTGAGTTTTATTTTCAAACATTAATTCTGAGAAATGTATTGTTCAGGTGATGTACGTGCAGTTTTTTTACCCAAAATTGCATACAGATTGAAAAGCAAATGCACAATATTAACACTGAATGTTGCATGTGAAACAATAGTTCTAGTTCTTAAAACTACCGTCTATAAATACGACAAAATTCTCAATATTCACCTGTCAGGTTTAACGTAGATAAAATGGCAAAGCTTCATTTGCAAGCTACTTGAGCATTGCAAAATATTAATAAGGTACCCGTAAAATATTCCGATTACTGACTGTGTATAGTCGTGTCAAAGCTGGCCCATTTGAGTCGTTCATTGCTAAAATACAGACATAAAAGCTAATTAATGTTTCTGGGTTTTATTATTCCTTACAAAATTAGAGCCTAAACCTTGTTAAGTGTTACTAGTGTTTTTCTATTGCGCAATGTTCGCTAAATAATCCAGAGTATATTGTAGCACTTCCACATTTGTTCCAGAGTTCCTGTTAAGCAGTTAGTTATTGTTCAGTAACCAGCTAAGTCAGAAACATTGCACAATTGTTGCCGTCGTGATTGTAAAATTAAATTTCTATGTACCAAAACGTATTTAATTTGAACCTGCAAGGATTAAACTGGGAAATTTATGATTGCATGCAAGCATTTCAGCAATAAATATTCAAAGTAAAACCATTCGACGTTAAGCGGATTAAAACTTATACAAGTACTAAAATACCTAAATTCCAAGAATGGGGAAGTTTGCATCCAATGACTTGTTTCTAAATGCAGCAAAATTTTCTTACGCTTTTTACGAACACTACCCTATAGGACGCATTTAGAAAAAGGAGTTCAGCTGTATTATATCGAGTCTATTAGCATATATTGGTACTTGTGTACCTGTGCATATGCTCTAAAACTACTAAACTTCTTGATACACTTCATAATAACCAAATTAATCCTTATGTGGAACGAATACTGACAGCTCGCATACACGATGCTGCATGCCAACTGGGAGCAAATATATTCTGTCTTATTGGCTTAAGCAAGCTATGCTTACACTTTTGTACTTCTTTAAACAAGAACCAAAACTGACAAGGTTGGTTTAGAACTCTGTTGGTTATACCAGTACCAAATTTTGATATTCCAAATCTGGAGTTTAATTTCATTTCAGTCGTACCTTAGATCGACCGTTGCCTCCAAGTGTTTCAAGTTTCGACTTATAGTATAACATCTGCATGCCTGAAAGTTTCAGAATGTTCACAAAAGAGTACAAATGCAGTGTTTGCGAATACAAAACGTCAAAAATGAGCAACTTACAACGTCACATGTTTGTGCACACAAGCGAAAAACCCTACAAGTGCAATATCTGTAACAAACGGTTTCAAACCAAGCAAAATTTAGAATGTCACATTAGGACAGTTCATGAGAACAAACGAGCATTTAATTGTGAACACTGTGAGAAGAAATTTGGATCAAGAGAAAAGTTAAATATTCACACCAGAATACACACAGGAGAAAAACCATACCAATGTTCAATTTGTGACAAGCGGTTTGCACAGAAAACACATCTTACAGTACACATGACGTGTCATACAGGCGAAAAACCATACAGCTGCAATGCTTGCAATCAAAAGTTTTCCCAATCATCAAGCCTTTTATCACATTGGAAACTTCACGGTAATTTTAACTAAAAGATCGGTTTTTAAATATTCAAGCTTTCTTCTCAATTAACATATATGTTGTTTTTAGACAAATCCGCCAAAGCTTTCGATTGTGTTTTCTGTGGCATGCCATTTCGACAGTTAAAGGATCTTCACAGACATATTCTTGTTCACACAGAAGAAAAACCGTATGGTTGTCCCTTGTGTGATTAAACGTATGCTTGCAAGGGTTCTTTAACGTCTCACATCAAACACAGGCACTCTGATGACCGCTCTTACAAATGTGAGTTGTGCCAGACGACGTTCAAGACGGCGCCTACATTACGTTGGCATCTGCAAGGGCATTTGGGTGAAAAATCCTACAAGTGCTCAACTTGTAATGAGAGCTTTAACAATGCGCATGGATTACATTTGCATAAAAAGAAACATATATAGGAAGTTTTCAATCCTTGCCTTGCAGCATTTGCGATTAATTGCAGATGTACAAAGACAGTGCAGGAAGAACACATGCTGCCTTTACACACGAGGTAATCTTTCAAACTAGATTTAAATACGTGCAATTTGTTGGCTTTGTAGCAAATGTTGCACAAATATTTTTGAACCAAACATTCATATTTTTACAAATTATAATTTAATTTTCCATTAAAAAGATTTAATGTATTATAAACTGATGCACAAGTTTGTTGGTTTATTTTGTTGTTGTAAAAAGATAAACATTGAAAACAACACATTTTAGCATTTTAAAACACTGACGGGTGTTCTAAAACCTCTCATTCTCATACTCAATCCAGTCATATCTCATCTCTCAAAACGTATGACCAATCCACCCATCTCAGCATTCATTAGCTCAAAATTTAAAATATCAAGACGGTGTTTGCAAAATTACTATCAGGACTTGAGTTTTAGAGTATTAATAAGCGTTAAAATCTTGTTTGAAGAAAAAACTGCATTTTAAAACGAAAATTTGCAACGTTTTTGAAAAGTAACTGAATTTAAAGGTTTTTTGGAAAAGGTTCCGAATCTCACTCAACTGTACTCATAATTTTAGAATCTAGTCGACCACTTACTCCACTCACCACGTCACCATGTCTCTGAAAAAGCATCACTTCACTCACTCATACGTCTCACACTCACCACTTGTGGGAGATTGGGCCCAAAACGTTTTAACAACGATTTTCAAGTTAAAAGGCAATTTATTTTGCAGTTCAACAAATATTCTATACCATTCCAACTATAGTTGGTAGGCAAGCATATATGTAATTATTTACAATTCTGTATATGAAAATTTCTCACAACAGGAAAGTACCAATAATTACTGAAGAATTTATTGGTTATAATGAGATGAGTAAGAGTTTTGTCAATCTGTACAAATTTGCATTGCCATAATGAATTCCTGTAACTAAAGTACTTAAAAAATGCAATTTTCGAAAATAGTATGTTCCATGCGGTCCTTGTTTTGTGCTCTTGGAATCTTCAGCAGAAAATATTTTATTAATTTTAAATCCACAAGTAAGGATGTGAACGTTATCTTTTACATTGCATTTATTCTCGAAAACAAAATGTTACGTAAGGAAGTTAAAATACTTTACTTGACAAAACGACGCGCATTTAAAATATGCCAAATATCTGGTTGAAGCATTGCTCAAAATACAATCAATCGTTTTAGCTAACAACAAACCTCGTCAGGAGTAATTGGTTTAAGCATTTTGTGCCAAGGGCAAGATACAAGCTTAGTTTGTTACCTAAAAATCAGCAATATAGCTATAAGAAAAGCGTTTTGTCCTTTTATACGTAGCAAATGAAAAACTTTTTAACAACCTACCAGTGTAGTTCGGATTAAAATCTGCAAACGTACATTCAGTTTTTGTGAATATATTCATGCGCATTCTAATAGGTATCTTAATTTTCCAAATGGCCTGAAACACTCTTAAAGTCCATCGGGCTTTCTCTATGCAAACAATCCTATCTGTAAGTATGTATCTTACCCAGCTAGAACAGCACGTATTAATTTATTAGACGATTTTACAGTTTTTAAATGCATTTGTATCTCTGCATTTGTTCACTTCGGAGACTAACTTTAACATGTTTTGGATTAGAATGGTCTTGTTTCAAGTATTGTTGGCTAAACGACTTTACAATTATAAATGAAATAATAACACATTGAATACATAAAATGAAAACCTTTCGAGGATAATCTGATTAAAAGCTTCACACGTATATAATATTTCGAGAACGTAATATGGCTTGCACACTCTTGAGGTTCATTTCAAGCTACATACTTATGCATTCTGGAAGTAGCAAATCAACGTTGTACAACCGATTTTATAACCAGCATAGGATAACTGCATACTATGCACCTGTAAATATTTTGTAGCACCGCTCTGTGGTACCATTGTTGTAAAACATTTACGGAGCTTATGTAGCAACGTTGTAGCATACAATCTTGAAGATTGAATCTTCTGTAAAGTAGCAGACAGACGCATTGAAAATCAGTCTGCAAAGGAAGACTTGTCTGTATTAATATTTTTTATTTTCAAAAAACAAATTAAAAAGTGAAACTTAAACCCAAAGGGAAACCTAAAGTTTTTGTAGTTTGTTTGCTTCAGTTTAAATAATAGTTAATATTTTTAATTATATAAGCGCATCTGCTTGAGCGTTGTTTTTAATGTGTTTTTAAATCCGTGTTCTACTGGTTGGCAATAAACCCAGTAAACATTTGTGAAATACCAACATTATTGAAAGTTTAAAAGTGCCCAAACCGGATTACAAGTGCAATATTTGTGAGTTTAAAGCAAAATGCTTGAGTCTTCTTCTGTACCACATGCGAGTACATACAAACGAAAAGCCCTACAAGTGCGATATCTGCAACAAACCGTTCACAAGAAAATCAAATTTAGATCGTCACATTAGCAGAGTTCATAAACACCAACGACCTTTCAAATGTGAACAATGCGAAAAGAAATTTGGATCCATACAACATTTAAAAGATCACACAAGAATACACACAGGAGATAAACCATACCAATGTTCAATTTGTGACAAAGACTTTGGAAGGGTAGGAAATCTTATTTACCACATGAGATGTCATACAGGCGAAAAACCTTACAACTGCGATGTTTGTAGCCAAAAGTTTTCCCAACCATCAGGTCTTTCGTTACATCGGAAACTTTACGGTAAGCTTTAAGACTAAAAATAAGTTTTCAGAAAACATGAATTCACCTGCTAACTTACGTATGATTGATTGCAGACGAATCGACCCAACTTTTGGGATGTGTTTTCTGTGATAAGTCATTCCGGCAATTGGGAAATCTTCATACTCATATTTTTGTCCACACTAACGAAAAACCGTTTAGTTGCCGTTCGTGTGACACAGATTTTGCATGTAAGACTTCGTTATTACGTCACACCCAATTCAAACACTCTAATGAACGGCAGCACAAATGCAATTTATGTGAAAAAGCATTCAAAACCCAAACCGACTTACGGTCACATCTGCAAAAGCATTTGGGGGAAAACCCTACAAGTGTTCCAAATGTAATGAGAGCTTCACCATTTCGACCGAGCTATACAGTCATAACGACAAACATAAAGTTTTCAATTGTAGTATTTGTGGAAAGGTACTGTTGCAAAAGCGATATCTTGTACGACACATGAAGCGTTTTCACGAACAGTAGAGTTGTTACAATTAGAATCATCTATAATATTTATCACATAATATGTTTTGTCTTTCAAGTCTGAATTCATTTCATTTAAATGAAATGGAAGGTTTTGAAGTTTTTAATATAAACTTTATGCATATCAACATGTGAACGTATTGTCTTCAGTTGATATGTTGTCCCAAAACCTTTGTATTGTTTGTGTAATAAATGATTTATTTGCACCAGTTTAATAACAACCGACTAAAGATTATGTAACTAATTGCAAATGTGATACATGCAACAAAATGTTTTCCCGAAAGGGTGTTCTAAATCGTCACAAGAAACCAATTCATGGGAACCAACGACCTTTCAATTGTGAGCACTGTGATAACACATTTGCATCAAAGCATAATCTTGAAATTTTATACAAGATTACACACAGGAGAAAAAACCATCGGTGTTCAATTTGTGACAAACGGTTCTCATAAAAGGAGAATCTTACTGTTCACCTGGCATGTCACACAGGCGAAAAACCATACATCTGTAATCTATGTAGTCACAAATTTCGCCAGTCATAGAACCTGTCATCACAATGGAAGATTCACTGTAAAATCAATCAAAATATATTTTTATTCAAAAAATGAAAAGTTCTTATAAATTATGTTCAATGGTTTTCAGACAAATCATCAAACGTTTGCCGTTGTGTATTTTGTGACACGCCACTCCGAGACTCCGAAAATCTTTAACAACATATATTTACTCACACAAAAGAAAAACCGTTTGGTTTTCACTAGTGCGAAAAGATGTTTTCAAGGGAGAGTTCTTTAGATTCCCAAACCAAGCATAGGCCCGCTGATGACCGACGGCACCAATCACTCCAGTTTTTCCTCAGTTTTATCTCCTAGTCAAGCGCTTTCAGAATTGCTATTAAAATTAAAAATCAAAGGTAGGCCCGGGGGTCAAATGTAGGCTTGAATTAGGGCTGTTTTTGAGGGTTCTCGAACAGCCCCTCCAAAGTTAGAGCTTAATAACTTTTGTAAGTAATGACGTTTTGTCCTGATTTTTTCTGCGATAGAATCCTTAGAAAGTACTCTTTTAAAATAGCTAATAGTTTTGAAAATTGGAGGTGTGTAGTGGAAGCTACAACGATTTAGAAGATAATCGTTCCGAAAAAACACCTCCATGTTTGACCTACCACAACTTCGACGTTTGCAAGAAGACCACTCCAGTAACTTCTAAAAAACATTCTCATTTAACGCTCTTTCTAAACTGCTATCAACATCCAAAATCAAACGTGGGCGCGATGGGTAGCCACGACTTTTAAAAAAGGATGTTTACTATGAAGCCTTATGGGAGCGAAAATTACAAACTCGTTCATATCTCGACAACGTTAAGAAATAATGACATACTTTAAATCGCAAAATTGTAGAGCTTTAAAAGCTCTATCGGAATCAGCAATTAACTGGGAGGTCAAAATTTTTGCCCTTAGGTTGCATAGTCCTTTCATGATTATTATTAAGAACTTTTTAGAATATGGATACCTCCTGGATACCTTTTGTGGTTTTGCTCCTAAAATAAAGAATTATTTTCTAGAATCATTTTCGTACTACATAAATAGTTTTACAAGGGCTTAAGCAGATGAAACATAGAATATTCAAACCGATTAATTATCAGTATTACGCGTATTAACATTTAGACCGGCTGACAAGCTCGGCCGAAGTATGCGCAACAAAAATTACAGTTTGAGTTCATATGATATTTGCATGCTTCCATGTCAGCTGCCGTTGGGTAGCTTAATATTTATTAAATATTCTGCTCAATCGGACGCCTCCCAACATCTGATGAACAAAAAGGTACTTGGAGTGAATAGAACCCAGGTCCTGGCTAAAGGTTGCACTTGTCCCTGTGCTGTGTCCCCCCAAACCCGTCCCTATCCCTGAGTCCCAGTTTATCCCACCCAAAGGTCTATGTATGGTGAATGCAAGTGTGCAAAGTGACGAAATAATTGCCACCAACAAAACCAACACCACGTTGTAATAACAAATACTTTATTTCACTACTGGCACAAGTCACAATAATAATAACACTTATACTTCCTCTGGCTCTTCCCGTTGTTTAAGTACTTGTTGCGTTGTGGTGTTGTCTTGGTGTTTCACTCCTCAAGCATTGGACCCCAATCAAATCAATCAATCAAAAATCAAATGGCTTCTCTGATTTGCTACAAATTTCCCAAGTTTTACAACAAAATGGGTGTTCTTAACTACATTGGCATATGCAGAAAATAATGATCTTTCATCCTATGCATCTACCAATACTCTAATTACATAAATGACCAAGCTAATTGCAAAAAACTAACTAATGCAAAAATCGCAATTTTGCAGAGTGATCCTCGCTATGTGTGCAAAAAAAGTCTGTTGAGCATAGCGCCACTTGTTTGGCAAACGTGCAAAAGGCGTCGCTATGCTTTTCAATGCTTTCTGTTCTCTTGCCGTATCCTCACTATGTTAGACACAATAATGACTTAATGACTTTTAACACTGCAGCGTCAATTACATTTTTAACGCTGCAGCGTCAATTACATACACAAAGTTAATGCTATTTTCTCATCATTCAGCCAGTTTCTCAAAACATTTCTTTCCAGTACTTACGAAATTCTTTTGTAAAAATTATCAAATTATCGACACCATGTATCTTCTAGTATTACTCATTTTAAATATTTAATTGAATACTTGATTATCGTGTTAGAGCATTTTTAAATTTTATGTGGTAATAACCTGCAACGTAATTAACAATGAGACTTTGTTACAAAACCAAATACAAAGTAACAAACAAAACATAGGCTGTGCCAGTTTATCAAATTCAAGGTTCGCAAGCCATAGTTCGTATTTGTAATGTAACTAAAATGAATTGATTTCATGAGACACTCAACGCATGTACGTTCACAACATATTCTTCATTTAGGCAGAAAAAATACAATGGTATTCCGCACACTTTTGTTAGCAGAAGAGTTCCACAATTTTACATATTGTGCAAACGTTTCATATGATTTTTCAGATTTTCCTTGCGTGTCATCTGTCTGTCGCAAAGATCACATTGAAAAAGCTCTCCTGTGTGTTTTTGTGTGTGCCGTTTTAAACCTTGTGAGTTGTAAAAACTATCAGCACATGTAGCGTATTTGTAGGGCTTTTCACCCAAATGCCTTTTCAGATGTCTCGTTAAACCAGATCTAGTGTTCCATGTCTTCTCACACAAATCACACTGAAAACTTCGATCCTTAGAATGCTTATCCTTGATGTGGTTTGTTAGGGTGCTTTTAGTTGCGTAACATTTCTCGCACCAGGAGCAATCAAAAGGTTTTTCGGTTGTGTGAATAAAAATGTGGTTATGAAGATCCGGCATATTTCGAGAACGATAGCCACAAAAAACGCACACAATACATTTGTTGGATTGTCCTGCAATAAAAAATAATAATTTTAAAACTACCAAACTGAAGTAATAACACAGGTTGATCCATGCTTAACATGATACTCAACTCGCTCCTCTGCACCACGTTAAAATACATTTAAAAAGGCAATGTATTACTTTCAGAAAATTTCTTTCGAAATTAATTATTGTAAATCTTACCATGATAACGTTGCTTGTGCGCAGATAGTTGTGATGATTGGGAGAATTTCTGATCGCAAACCTGACAGCTATAAGGTTTTTCGCCAGTATGACTTCTCACGTGCAGATTAAGGTATCCGTTTCGAGCAAAGCTTTTGTCACAAATTGAACAATGGTATGGTTTTTCTCTGGTGTGCAATCTTATGTGAGCTTTTAATTCCTGCTTCGATCCAAACTTTCGTCCACAGTGCTCACAACTAAAGGGTCGTTGGTTCTCATGCACTTTGCTAATGTGACGGTTTAAATGGCCATTGATTGAAAACCGCTTGTTGCAGATATTACAGTTATAGGGTTTTTCTTTTGTGTGCACTCTCATATGACACTGGAGTTTACTCCAGGATTGTGCTATGTATTCACAAACACGGCACTTGTGTTCAGCTTTGGACATTTTTGAGTTCTCGCGTTCTGCCAAGTTGGTATTTAATAAGTGATCGTCACATAGTAGATCATCAACCAGTAGTACACAAAATATAAAATAACTCAGGTCAATACTCAAGTCGACTTTATATTTTAAAAAGTACTTAACATATATTGAAATTACTCAATCAATATATTCAAACAATAATTAGGTTTCTACGAAGCCTTTGCACTTTTGTTTGTTTGCTCTAAGTACTAATTAGAGAGAATTTTGCAAACATTTCTGGTTGATCGTGAAATGTGTGTGTAGTGTGTGAATTTCAGTGTGTACTCTTGCTAGTATATAGCACAGTATACATGCTGTCAGTGTATGATTTGCAGTTCATGTAAGCAAGCAGGGTCAACTTGCAGTACATTTTGGCATTCCCAATAAACTGACTTAAGTGCGTCGAAACAAATGATACACAAATTGTACATGTAGTTGTAATACGTAGTAGAGTATGATACCAATTTAGGTTTTAATCTAACAAAATGCACACGAACGATCGCTTTTTCAAGCACAAACGATAACAATGACGACAGTAGAACTTAAACGATGCACGTTACTTTCTGAGGAACTTTTTATACGGCCGTGCTTTATTGAAATGCTGGAGAATATATATTTGAAACCAGTAAACGCTTCTCATGACGTTGCATTCTACATTAAATTTTAACCAACCTGTTTTCAGCTACGAAGCAAGCTTTACAAAATTGAAACTTAAAATATACAGCATACAGCTTCTTACAGGCTGTTGTAGTAGGATTTACCCACTCCTGTAGTAATCCGCTTAACCACAAGAAGGTTTTGTTCGAAATGCTATTTGTTCGGCGTACTGCACAAAGGTAACATGCTGGTAAAAATATGAAAACAATAGTGAAAAGCTGGTTTTCTCAAAATCATGTTCCATTTGGATAACAGCAACAAGGGTTGCAGGTTTGCACATTTAAGAGGACAAGTCTACGTGCCACAACTACCCAAGATAATTTGGGTATGAAATAAAAACACAATGCAGAAGACTACCTGTATACAACCAGCAAGATATTGACTGATTTGGAACTAAAAGTTTTTATTTTGAATACAATTTTTTTGCAGTTTAAAATGAATGAATGCTCACATTTTGAAACTAAGTGTGTTGAAAAGCACCAACATAAATTACTCGGAGGTTATATGTTCGTTCATTTTAATACGCATAAGGAGGGATAATATAACTGCTCATCTATAATCTTTAACTAACCGTCGCATCATAACTGAATTATTCAGTTTGAATAAATTACGCCTTCATTGCTAGGAAACTCCTGGTAAGCACACACTTTGAACCAGCGAAAGCTGATTAAGGTACAATGTTTGAAACAATTCTTCACCAAACCTGCTAAAACCACAAAATGAACTACATATTAAGTGGATTACTGAAAGTTGATTTTTTTCAGCCATAAGACATTCCGCAACTATGTAATAAATAAACTATTGATTAAATCTTGTATAGCCTGTGTCAATTGCTGTGTCAAAGAAGGCTGGCAAGCTCCACCGCAAGGCCGATGTAATTGCAACAAAAAATACTTTGATTTAGAGTTTTTATGCCTTTTAATGGTTCCAGCTGAGTGGTGTTGTGGTGCGACTTAATATTTATTTAATATGCTACTAAATCGTACGCTGCTCACCATCTGATGACTCAATAGCTAGTCACAAAATTCTCTTGTAAAAATTATCAAGCAAATCGACACCTTTTATCTTTTAGTATTACTAATTTCAATCCGTTAATTGAATGCTTGATTATCATGCAAGAGCATTTTGACATTTTATGTTGTAATAACCCGCAACTTAATTAAAAAAGGAAACTTTACTACAAAAACAAAATACATAGAAACAAACAATATTATATATAATCTCTGTCACATTATCAAAACTAAGGTATACAAGCCAAAGATTTTATTTGCAATTTTTTAAAAACGAACTGCTTCCATGAAAGAGTCATCGCATATAATAGTAGTACGATATACCTTTCAAACAATCAGAAATATATTATAGTACGGGCAAACATTTGTTAATAAAACAAAAATAACAACAGATTTAAATATTGTGCACACGCTTCATATGCACTTGCAGACTATCCTTGCGCGTCAGCTGTCTGTCGCAAAAGTAACACTTGAAAAGCTCTCCCGTGTGTTTTTGGGTATGCTTTTTCAATTCTTGTGCATTTAAAAAGCACTCACTACATGTAGAGCACTTGTAAGATTTTTCACCCAAATGTCTTTGTAGATGTTTCGTCAGATAAGCTTTGGTTTTGAATGTCTTCTTACACAAATCACACTTAATACTTCGTTCCCCAGAATGTCTTTGCCTGATGTGATCTGTTAAGTTGCTCTTACTAGCAAAGCATTTCTCGCATAACGAACAATCACACGGTTTTTCGGTTGTGTGGATAAAAATGTGGCTATGAAGTTCTGTCAATTTTCGAGAACGATGGCCACAAAAAATGCAAAAGAAACATTTGGTGGATTCTCCTGTAATAAAAAGTTATGATTTTACATTTCCCAAACTGAAGCAATAACACAGTTTGATATACACTTTAAACTCACCGTGATAAATTCTTCGATGGTGACACAAACAGGATATACTTGTTTGGTCACACACTTTGCAGCTATAGGGTTTTTCACCAGTGTGACAGGTCATATGCGACGTAAAGTTCCCCTTCTGGGAGAAACGCCTGTCACAAATCGAACATTGGAATGGCCGCTGGCCTGTGTGAATGATTACATGCCTTTTTAAGTCACTCGTTGATCCAAATTTCTTTTTACAATTGACACATTTGAAAGGCAGTTGGTTGTCATGAACTGTGCAGTGCGGCTTAAATTAGTTTTTGTCGCAAACGGCTTGTTGCAGATATTACACTTGTAAGGATTCGCTTTTGTGTGCACTTTCATATGACGTTGGAATGCACTTGGAAATTGTGCTTTAAATTTACAAATATTACACTTATGTTCACCTTTGAACATTTTGGAGATCTATGTTTAACATGTGTTTAGTAAGGGGTGATTGATTTTATTGTGAAGCATTAGTTAACAAACTCGCACAATTAAGCACAATACTCAAGTTGTAAATTATAGTTATTATCATGTTATATCAGCGTTGATTAACAATGTAAACAACCAGTTTAACAAAGGTTTTGCCCTGTTGCTTTCTTTGTCACGGTGAATACAAAAAAGCAAACTAAGCTTGCCCGTCTCCATACAAATACGTGTTTTCCCAGTTGTTGCTCTTTTAGTAGTATATTGTTTATGCAATCTGTTAGCATTCGTTCTGCAGCATATTTCTGGTAAGTGTACACGTCTTATATTTAGTATATATTTATTTCCAATAAACGTGTTTCAAACCATCGAAACCAAAATGCGCACAATGTATAGATGGCAATTGTCCTTATTACCAATCACGCACTCAAATTGTAATCCTTTTTACCCAAAAAGGGTTTCGTATCAAATGCCCAATTTTTACGTTGCTGGCTAAATTATGTAGAACGAAGCAACCGTTGGTGGCAACAGTACTTGTATATTTGCGCAAAAGCCGATTACTGCGAGTTTCTTCCAAGAAGAAGGCTCCGTTTGGCATTCCTGGCCAAAAAGGTTTTAGGCTCTGTTGCACGGCGTATTGTAAAATTTATCACAAAAAAGTTGCTTCTTTCAAAGCCTACGCGCAGGTACTAGTATGCTGAATAAACAAGGTAGTATATTAAGGAATCAAAATTCACCAAAAGTGAAAGTGAAGTGAAATTCAATGTGAGTAGAAACAATACGTGGCTTAACTGCATTTAGAAAGAAAGGATTTGAAACTCAAGTGTTTACATTCTGAGAAGTATGTGCACGAAACTATGTATATTTTTTAAAACATTTACGTGCAAAAATCCTCATTATTTTTAATACACGTAGCGAAATAATGTTTGTAAAAATACCTATGTAAATTACTAACACCAAAATGCAAACATGCTTAATTGAAGAAGAAACATGATGCGTTGAAGTTTGCCTAACCAGTCTGATACAACACGTCCACAGATTAGAAACAGCTACGATAAAAGTCATTTATATCGATATCTAAAGCATTCATATACTATTATACTAACATTGTTGCCTTGTAAATTATGATGCGAAAGTCTTTGTCTTCTTGATACTGTAATGTTGACTTATCAGAAAGATTTGTTCACTTGTAAACCGTAAGCACATCAGATTTAAATACTTCAGACGATTACAAAATCTGATAACGCTGTAACAGCGGGAGTATTCTTCCTTTAACCCTGCTGTGTTCAGAACTAGGATGCAGAAATATTAACGCCATAGGAATAGACGAGGAAATCCCGTTGAAAATAAATCGACACACGAAGATAACTCAAGACGGGCTATTGTTTCTATGCGTTTTGTCCAGACATTTGAAATATGAAATATCAAAACGAGCCCGTGATTGTAATGTATTCAAATGGGAAAGGATTGTCACTCGTCCCTAACGTTTGTTTCCTGGTCTATACCCATGGTTAGTCTTAGCACATGAACAAAAAAACTCGTCACAACTATAAAAATCTTTACATATAATACCTTGTACTCAGCAAATAAAGAGACTTCTTAGGACGCCGTTAAAACAAGATGCTGTATGAAGTCGTACTTAATTTAAAATATGTTTTAAATGAAACGTAATAAAACTCTTAATCTATAGTTTCCAAAACATGAGTGTCTAACAAAATTTATAAAAATCTGTGAAGTTAACAAGTCAAAAGCTACAAGAGCTGTAATTTATATCAATTTCTAAGGGATACATACATAGGTTGTAAGACCGCCAGAACTTAACCTTTAAATAAAACGTAATTAATAGAAGGTATAATTTTAACAACAAGGATTAACGGGATTAATGTAAATGATGTATGACACAATGCAACAAGCCTTATGGTCGTGGAATTCTGAAGCAATGCTCCACTCGAGTATTTTTAATCCGTATATGTGAAACTGAATTTCCGAAGTACAAAATAGTTTTTGGCAGTTTTAAACCGTACATGAAGTGCAGACGTCTTATGGCTTGAACATATTTCCATAAATCAAATTTGAAGTGGTTAATTTTATTCCGTTCACTACAGACAGTTCATTACAGGTTTTTTGGCTAGGGCTACACCCTAAGCGCAATTGAGTTGCATCAATTTGGTAATACAAAATTTTAAACATTTATATACAAAACGCGGCCTGGGATGGCAAAGCTAAGCAGAGCATTTTTAGTTTAAATTCCTAACAAAAACTTATGCTGTATGGCAGAAACAATACACTTTGTTAGCACTTATTTGAAATTTTACTGGTTGTGTAAACGCCTCATGTGTTTTTTAAGACCTGCGTTGCGCGACAGTTCTCTCCCGCATATATTACACTTGAAAGCTTTGTCATTGTGTTTCATGGTATGCCAGTGAAGTTCCATTGTGGTGTTGAAACCCTCGCTACATATTTTGCACTTGTAAGCTTTTTCATTTAGATGTTTTTGCAGATGCAAACGCAAGCAAGATCGTGTTTTGAATGTTTCTTCGCATAAATTACATTTGTGCAGTCGTTTATCAGAATGCTTATAATTGATGTGAGATAATAAGCCCTTGTTTAGTGAAAACGTTTGGTCACAAGAAGAACAGCTAAAGGGTTTTTCTTTTGTGTGTATAAAAGTATGTATCTCAAGATCTGCCAGCCTCCTGAATGATTTATCACAGAAAACACATCCAAAAGGCTTGGTGGAGTCGTCTGAAAACCGTCATATACAGAATATTTGTGAGAACAAGTTGATTGATTTTGTGTGTGTGTAAATTTTGAAAGGAAAATATGTTTAATTAAGTTTACCGTGACGTCTCTGATGCGCGTACAAAGACCATTTCTGGGAAAACTTTTGACTACAAACACTGCAGTTGTATGGTTTTTCGCCTGTATGAGTCGTCAAGTGAACAGCAAGATCCCCTTTTCGTGGAAAGCGCTTGTCACAAATTGAACATTGGAATGGCTTTTCTCCTGTGTGTAATCTTGTGTGATCCTTTAAATGCTGCTTGGATCCAAATTTCTTCTCACAGTGCTCACAATTGAAAGGTCGATGGTTCTCATGAACTGTGATATTGTGACGCTTTAGATCAGAGTTAGTTGAAAACCGTTTATTGCAGATAATACACTTGTACGGTCTTTCCTTAGTGTGCACTCTCAGATGACGCTGTAATTTACCAAAGGTTTGTGCTTGATATTCACAAATAATGCATTTGTGTTCTGCCTTGGACATTTTTAAACTCTCACTACCAGACAAGCAGGTATAGATTAAGTGTTCACAGAATTAATTTCCAATAAAAATGTATAAGCACAATATAGCTAATGGCAATGCTTCGGTTGAATTTAGTACCAAAAACTTAATAAATATTAAAACCATTAAAATACACTAAGTATAATTATCTTGAAAGCTTTCTGCCCATCTGCTTCCCTTCTCAAGTGGGAATTAATACTGCAGACACGTCTTGGTGGTTCTGAAATACTATTCAATTTGTATATCTGCTAGTATAAAGCCAGGTATGCAAGCTACTAGTGAACGTTTTGAGGTACATGTAGGCAAACAGTGAATTATCATCCAATTTAGTTTTAGAATATCACAGACTTAAACACATGATGCACGTAATATACACATTGTTGCTGTACGTGGAAACATGCACATTTCGGAAATGCAAATAAACGTTTACTTAGTCCAAACACAAATTGTAAATAGGACGACATTTAGAATTATACAATGTACGCTACATTCGGCATTCTCGGAATATGTATATACGTGTGTATTTTTAATCCGATTAACACAAAAGGATTGAACCTATGGTATTCAAGGTTTTGGTAGCTACGTAAATCCTAATATTTTGTATTTTCTGGATATTTTCTAACGACTTCACGACCATTTCAAAAGCCGCAATCTCAACCAGGTTTAAATACCTCAGGGAATAAATGAAGGTTGATAATCCCTTACTAGCTCCAATCTGACGACGGCATCAACTCACAGATTAAAACAATCGTGTATCTACCTATGCAGATTAAAATATTAACGACTCGCGTAAGGTACACAAGTATTCCTTTTAAGAAGCGACGTGTTAGTTTGAATTGAGGTTGCTTATGTTCAAAAATTTAGTGGTGTGAAAAGCCACTTGCTCTAGGTCCACATTTTAAATCTAACGGAAAGGAGCAAAAAGTAGCCATAGCATAAATATTTTTAAAATACTTTTTTGTTTAAAAATGTTAAATACATGTTACAATTAGCACATTACAAGCTGTGAAGGTTGGTAGATTATAATTTTGAATGATACGTACCTCATCTGAGTTTTCAGACTTGTAAAACTATTTAATAGACTGATGAATTCTGTGGCGGTAGTTACCCTGAAACGAAATGCTTCATGTTTCTGACAAAACCTTTAAAAAATATTTGCATGCAGGATTCATCAAATTTGAAAATTTTTTCTGTTTTGACTTTAATAGCATTTAATGTTTTTACGAATTACGTACTGACTGACGCCATTGAACATTTCAGGTGAATATAAAAGTAATTAAAAAAATAATGATCTTGTGTGAAAATATCAAAACGATTCATAATTTTTCTTTTAGAATAACAACTTTTATATTTAGTACTTGAAGATTGAGAGAATCAGATTGGTTTCCTTGTTAATGTTCAGAGTAGACACAGACAACACGATGAAAATGAATGAATGAATGAATTAATTTCTACTTGCACAAAACCTAAGCTTATATTGTAATTTATTGATGCAGTTAGAACGAGACAGATAAAAGATAGTAGTCCATAAGTGCAACAACCTATGTAACGTTAAACCGCCCAAAGCTTTTATGTATAAAATTTTAAATTTATTTGTGCAATTGCGCAAACTAGAATAGCAGGATATTACAAACAGGTAAATCGTAGGCTGACCGTTTTTAATACTTAGATGTTTAAAATTGTTCATTTGTCCAATTATTAGACAATTTTACCGATAAATTATGCAGTAGGATTTGATTAAACTCTAAGGTTATATGTAACCAGCAATTTTTAGACTTGGTTACACTTATGACGTATTGTTTTAGTGCAGATACCTAACCAAAAAGATGCAAATTAACAATTCGTTTAAGCCGGTAGTTGTTATCTTGGTATTCAATAAAGATAATTGCCCGCTAATCCATTTATACAATAATTGCTTATGTTTTTTATACCTTTGCATAAGAATTTATATGCAAAGAGAACGAAATTTGATTACTTAGTAGTGTTTAAACTTGCTATCTTGTACTAAGCTCCTTACAAACAACTGATTTTGTTTGAATAAATACAATTTATAATATATTAACAAAGTTTTCTTGAAATCCAAAACTTGGAATATTAGATGCAACAACTATCTTGCAATATATTAACTTGCAATATATTATCCGTTTTGCCCCAAACATGAAGCGCTTACGCAAAATCTTAAAATTAGGGTTACGTGTATCACTTCATACTGTGCCATGTATTTTTCGTACGTTAAGATTTTTAAATATTAAGTTGGTTCTTTCCATGAAATTAATTTTCGTCTCTTTACAAACTATGCATATAACCATATCGGATTAAGTATCCATTATGTGGTTACAGCTATATTTATGAAGACTTCCTTCCCAAAACAGCATCTAAATTAGCATTCTGTATTCAAAAAATGTAGTAACCGGGATTTATCCTACGAAGAAACCATAAAATTTTAAGTTTCGATATAAATAGATCGATAGATACTTAAAGCTTCAAGATGGGCAGCTAAAAAATTTTCCCACTTGTGCAAATTAAAACGTACACATGGAAATACGCAACTTCCAACAAACCAAATTGTTGCATTTTAACAACTTCAGCTTCTAAATGTATGCATTCATTGATTGCAAAAATTTGTGTTTGTATTGATGATGTATGCCTTTCGGTTCCAACCAATTTTTGCTTCCCATGTAGTTTTTACAAATTATCCCTCTGCATTGTACTTTCCAGTCAATAATCAACTTGTTGTCAGATGTACGTAGGGTCACGTAGACCGATCCTTTATTTGTATAAATCCGCAATCCTTGTTGCTGCTATCCGAATAGATTATGCTTCTAAGAAAAATCCTACGTCAACCAGTTTTATCACCATTGTTCCACTATTTTTACTAGCATATAACTTTTATGCAGCGCGCTGAGCAAATGGTGTTTCGGGCAAGACCTTCGTGATTTTAAGCGGATTAATACTTCAGTTGTTTGATATTACAACCACGGCCTGCCAAAAGTACCTATATGCTGTTCATTTTAAGTTTCAATTTGATCAAACCTGCTTAGTGACTGAATACACGTAGGTTAAGCATTAACGTGAAAACTTGGAATGGTACGTTCAGTGGAACGTACAGCGGCTGTATGTATGTACTCAATATTCCAGTAGGAGGACACGACGAAAACTTGTTGGCAGTAGTTAGCCAGATTTCTCTAAATCATTGACCCCCATTGCTAACCAAGCAACCATTGGACAGCTGTTTGAAACATAACTTGACATTTTAATTATATAAGTTTTGAGTTATAAGACATTGACATAACAATTTCCGAATTCGCAACATCTTGTAATCTTTCAAGCTAATGCCAGGTTTTATTAGTAAAGACAAGAGCATTTTAAATTTGTTGCACGATTGATTAACTAACAACTCTGTTAACAGTCATTAAGACTTTGAAAACCGTATATTTCAATTAACGAATATTTCAAAAATGCCCAAAGCAGAGCACAAATGCAGTATTTGTGCATATAAAGCAAAACGTTTGAGTTTAGTGCAGTGTCATATGAGAGTGCACACAAAAGAAAAACCTTATCACTGTAGTGTCTGCAAAACACGGTTTTCAGATATATCCAACCTAAAGCGTCACATTAGAACAGTTCATGAGAATAACCGACCGTTCAGTTGTGAACACTGTGACAAAAAATTTGGATCAAAGCAAGAGTTAAATTGTCACACAAGTGTGCACACAGGAGAAAAACCATACCAGTGTTCGATTTGCGACAAAGGCTTTGCGCAGAATGGAGAACTTACTAATCACATGAGAAAGCATACTGGCGAAAAACCTTACAGATGTCCGATTTGTAGTCAAAAATTTTCCCAACCATCATCTCTATCAACGCACCGGAAACGCTTCCATGGTACGGACTTTCTAGAGTGTTTATTTTGTATGCAAATTTTACAAGAAACTAATGCATTTTTTAATTAAAATTTACTTTAAACGTGTGCAGATAAACAAGCTAAATTCTTCGGCTGCATTTTTTGTGATTCCCGATTTCAAAATTTGTCCAGTTTACAACACCACATTTTTATTCACACAAACGAAAAACCTTTTTGCTGCCTGTCGTGCGACGAAAGTTTTGCTAGAAAGGGTAATTTAAATGCTCACATAAATCATAAGCACTCTGATGACCGATGTCACAAATGCAGTTTGTGCGAAAATGCATTCAAAACAGGAGCTTCCCTACGACTACATTTGCAAAGACATTTAGGTGAAAAGTCCTACAAGTGCTTTTTATGTAATGAGAGCTTCAACAATGCTTTGGGCCTAAGCAATCATAGCAAGAAACATAGGTGAGAAAGCGTTAAATGTAATATTTGCGGATGAGAACTGTGTAAGCAAAGATAGTCTCAAAGAAAACTTAAACCATTTACACATACTGTAAAGGAGTAATAGTGAAATCGCCTATAATATTTAAAACTGTAATAAATATGATGTCTTGTTTACAAAACTGTGTCACTATTTCTATTTAAGCAGTTTTAAAGATTTTGAATAATAGATATAGCAAACGTGACAGTCTAAAAAACGGATACACAAAATGTAACCTTTGACTTGGAGTTGCCTTTGGTATTTAGCAATTTATGATGACTTGAACAAACTATTGTATAAACATATTTTTCTACGTTTTGTTGTCTCTATGTCTAATTAAATTTGGTTCAATTCAATTCAAGGTATTCAAATAAGTTCATGTCAAGTTCTTGATTATATTTAGTATAAGTATGAAGCTCCAGGTATTCATTTAGTTTTTTTCTTGCAGTAATCATAATTGTTGTAAATAGGCATGTGTTTAGTAGGCCTGTTGTATATTTCAAATTGGAAGCGCTGTTGTAATATTAGCAGAAAAGTGTATTATTTAAGTGTTAATTTTGTATTATAGTGAATCTAATTTAAAATTGATGTAACAAGAGTACACAAAAAGCAAGGAAATCAGAATATATTTAGTTTCAAATAGTAACATGTATTGTATCAAAATAAAATTTGTGGTTGTATGGAATTTTTGAATACAGCAAGTTACGTCAATAGGAGATTGGAAAAGTTAATCCGTTGTTCATATTAAATTTAAGATTCATTACCTATACAGTTTGCAAATAGTATGAATAGTTTATAAATTAGTTGGATCTAAAAAATGACTGGTTTTAACACGGAGAGTTTGATCATGCAAAATATGCTATTGCACACTTTGTCGAACCATTGAAGCATTAATAAAATAAAAGTGCATATGCAATGCGTTTTGGAAACATAAGGTCATTGTAGTTGATTTAATAAATTAGAACCTTCTTTAACTCTCCTGATTATAGGATTTAGTTCGCATTCTAATTAGAATTATACTTTAAATATTTAAAGTAAAAAATTGTTTTATATCCATTTATGTTTGCAATAAATATGAAGCAAAGTAATATTTTGGTAGCTTGGTAATCGCAAAAAAGAAATGCTATAAAGTTTATGTCATCAAGCAATCAATTGAAAAGTGAAAATGAAAATAATGTTGAAAATCAAATATTATTAATAATTCTGAAAACTCCATGAGTTTGTAGTTTCGTAATTATTGCCAAATTCACTATATCTATCATCAGCGTTAAGTTAAGTAAACTCACTGCTCATTTCATCCCAATATAACAGCTCCATTCAGTTTTACCTCATTTTAGGTACTCACCTTACGGTGAGTGGGCTAACGACGCTCCGCGTATACACATACACCATACGATAGCTCTTGAGGATCTTATCAAAAGTGTAGCTGGGCACAACTCCGAAAAACGTGATCCATTGGCAGTTTTGGCTTAGCGAAATTTAGATTGTAACATACAAATCCCATGATACAATTTTGCAGCAAAACAAAAACTCAGAATACAGATAGGATTGCCTATAAATCAGGCATGGTGGTGGGTTTTATTAACGGGGTGGGTATACCCATTTTACCCGTTTTTTCCCATACCCACTTAGCAAAAATTTATGTGGGTTTTTTGGGCAAAATGGGTAATATAAAATACCGGGGTAAATCGACACACAAAAATTAAATGCTGGGGTAAAATGTTACATAAAAACATACATTAATAGGACCCAACAGGAGGCAATATCATTTATTAATAAAGAAATCAAACGAGAGAAACAAACAACATAATATTATGTTTGTTGTAACCATTCTCATGTTTTTTTTTTGTATTATTTCATTTCGACATCACCATCATGAGAAATCATCAGCATCATAATTGTATCACAAAAACCGTTTGCCTGTTCCTTTTGTTACAAAAAGATTTTCATGAAAGTATTCGCGAATATATCACATGACGACATCACACATAGACATTCTGATGAACAGATGCTTAAATGTAGTTTATACGACAAAATTTTTAAGGCTAGTATTTGCTAGCAACCGATGCACAAATACATTTAGGTGTGAAATTCCTTACATATGCTCCGTCTGTAGTAATTGCTTCAGGAATGCGCGGTAACTAAACAGCCGTATCAAAGTTATAAATCTACCATAAAGCTTCCAAGTTTACCATTTTAGAAATAGATTTTAATGTAAGATTGCCGTGTAATCATTGCACCTGCTTGAATATTTTTATGCACGAATGTTAGTTGGAAAAGATTAACTTATGGTATTTGGTAAAAAAAAGTATTTGACATTATATGGAATTGAGTAGGAAGGCATAAATACTATTAATAAGGAAAGGTACCTGTGTATAGCATATTATTTAAAGGATTTTAAGAACTATGCATATCAACATGTGTACTTCTTGCTTTTGGTTTGCTTTGTAGTTTTATTATGCTTTAGTTTTCGACAAATGGTGTTAGCCTATTAAAATTAATATTTTGGTAGAAATTTCGTTCAAGCTTAAACAGATAATGGAATCCCAATAGTCAAGTAATCTATTCAATGGAACAATATTTTTAAAAACGAAAGACTCGTTTTTAAATAAAGAAAGGTTTAAATATTTTGCCATTACGGCAATGTAGGTGGTAAGCTCTATACCTAAATCAATATTGTACTAGTGAGACAATGTTAATTTAAGTATTTACGTGGAAAACAAGACATTGAAGACTTAAAATGAAAACTGATTGGGTGGTAATCGGATTAACAAATTTCTACAATTTCTCAAAATTCATTGATTCATCCAGCACCGTATTTATTCAAATAACAACCTCTTCAGTGTGCATGCCTGCACTACACGAGCGTTCCTGTGAATTTTGGTAATAGCTGTTCAACTATGTACAAAAGATTCTTATTAAGAATTTCTTAACGACCATATTACAAGTACCTATAGTACTTGCTGCTTCTACAGCTTTAAAAGATGTCAATGCATTCTAAGTTCAATGCAACTAATCCAGATTAGTGAACATTGCCGTTGTGCGTTTAGCATACACTTTTGTGTGTAGTAGTAGCACACAGACGTATTCAAACTCAATTCGAATTTGTAAGACTAGCCGCCGTTACTTGTCATGCTATAAGGAATGAAGCAAAAACCTAAAAGCTCTTCTGAAATCTGACATCGTTGTACATAGTTTGATTCAACGAGAGGCGAACACGTAGCTTACAAAACTTCAGAATTTCGACCATGTATTTTCAAAGTTAAATTTAGTTTTCACAAAATAATACAAATAATAAACATACAAAATTATTAATGTATTAGGCAGTTTGTTTTAAAATAAAACAGTCTACCGAAAATCAGATTAACAAACATATTTGCGTCAGTGGCTACACATTGCATACTTAGGTCTAATTTGAATTTTGTTATCGAGTAAATTCATCACGCATTCCTAGAGACGGTCTTCGTGCGTCTCCGTTTTGCAAATGTCACATTTATAATTCAAATCTTCACTCCAAGCCTTCTCCAATTTGACCCTTGCTATGTCTTTTTAGTTCATGTGTAATGTTGAATCTTTCATTACATAAATAAAATTGTACGATTTTTCACCCAAATGATGTTGCAGGTGCCCAAGTAACCAAAACTGTCTTGAACGTCTTTTTTCACAAAGTACATTTGTGCTTCAGCTTGATGTGACGTGTAACCTTTTCCCGGTATCTAGATAAAGCAAGAACATAATCTTCAATAGCAGATTTACAATATACGATCACTTATATATCTAGATTACATGTTGAAAGTACCTGAGAACTGAATACTTGTGAGGCCGCAGCTTCCTTGTTTAACACAAAGTTTATGTGACAAGTTAAGCATTGAAAGTTAAAGACGAACAGTTTGAAGGATTAAAAGTTTGAACAGGTACATAATCTTTAAAAAAACCAACTACTTGCACATTTTGTGTGTTTTGTGCTTCAATGCGGTGAAACCCTTCTAGTGACAGATACCCTGCCGAATACAACCAGGCAAAACACAATTAAAATCAGTTCGCAATAAGCAAGACTTGTCAATTTCTCTGTTCAGAATTTGAAGAATCCAGCAAAGGTGAAAAAGAACTTTGGAAACATAATTACTTCAGAAAAACTGTTATGATTTATAAATTACATCAGCTTGAGGATTAATTTTAGTTTTTTGTCTTTTGCAATACTGCATGAAGATAAATCTTGTTAACACCTAAACTCTACCAGCATGTCTGAGAGTTCAAAAATATTCAAGCCTGAACACACGTGCAGTATTTGTACATTTAAAGCACAATGCTTTAGTAAACTCCTGTGTCATATAAGAGTACACACAACGAAAAAACCTTACAAGTGTAGCATCTGCAACAAAGCATTTCAAAGCAAAAGTAATCTGGAACACCACAATAAAATAGTTCATGAAAACCAACGACCCGCTCAATGTGAACATTGTGAAAAACATTTCGGATCCAAATGCGATTTAATACGTCACACTAGATTACACACTGGAGAAAAACCATTCCAATGTTCAATTTGTGACAAACGGTTTGCACGGAAGGCACATCTTACTACGCACATGAGATGTCATACAGGGGAAAAACCGTACCAATGTTCGATTTGTAGCAAACGCTTTACACGAGAGGGAACTCTCACTGATCACATGACACGTCATACAGGCGAAAAACCTTACACCTGCAATGTTTGTAATCAAAAATTTTCCCATTCATCAAACCTGTTGTCACATCGGAAAACTCACGGTAAATTTAAACTAAAGGATCAGTTTTTTAAATATTCAAGAATTCTTCTTAATAAATATGTATGTTGTTGTTTTTAGACAAATTCGCTAAGGCTTTGGGTTGTGTTTTCTGTGGCATGACATTCCGACAGTTAAAAGATCTTCACAGACATATTCTTGTACACACAAAGGAAAAACCGTTTGGTTGTACCTCGTGTAATGAAACGTTTTCTAGGAAGTGTACGTTAACATCTCACATCAAGCACAGGCACCTTGATGACCGCCTGTACAAATGTGAGTTATGCCAGAAGACATTCAAGACAGGCTGTTACTTACGTATACATCTGCAAGGGCATTTGGGTGAAAAATCCTACAAGTGCACATTGTGTAATCAGAGCTTTTACAATGCGCAACAATTATACTTCCATAAAAAGCAGCATGGGTAAGAAATTTTCAATCCTTGCAGCATTTGCGATTAATTTCAGATGCACAAAGACAGTGCAGGAAGAACACATGCAACCTTTACACAAGATGTAATATTTCGTATATTTAAATTTTTTATAAAATGATTTACAGTCGAATAAAAATATGCATGCACTTGTTTCTTTAAGTTACTGTGGGGCGTATTTGTAAAAAATGATTAATAAAGAATATTTTGTAGCATTTCAATGCGGTGACGGGTGTTCGAAAATCACCCAACTCATACTCACTCTATTCACTACTCATTTCTTAATCAGTTCGGCCACTCCCGTAATGAGCACACGATATCCACACCATTTGTTAGCTCAAAATTTTGTGATTTTTATGCAAATTACTGACAAAGCTTGATTTTTAAGGTAATAATATGTGTCAAAATCTGGTTTTAAGCCAAAATGGCCTTTTAAAGCAAAGATATGCACAATTTTCTGGTTAATTTGGAACAACGTTAGCCTCTTACTCACCTTTACACATAATACCAGAACTATTTCAACGACTTACTTCCCTCACCTCATATTGAACCCAAAACCTTTGACAACTCACTCCACTCACCACTCATGGCTCTGAAAATAATCTTCGCTCTACTCTCTCATACCACTCACACTCACAACTTCTGATTGAGTGGGTCCGTCACTGTTTTAACAACAATTTACAAGTTGAATGGCAATTTACTTTTCATGTCAGCAATTATTCTGTTCCATTCCAACACTAGTTGAAAAGCAAGTTGTTATTTAGGTGGTCGATGTCGCTTTTATGTCTCTTATTATTTATGGGCGTTTTTCCCGTTGGATGTGGGAATTTAAGAGACATCAGGGGAATTGGTGTAGTTTGAGGGGTCATGTTGGTGTTTCCCATCGATGTTAAATGGTTCCTATCTGATTCCAACCCGCACCTCGAAAGGCCGGCTTCGGAATCCGGTAGGGCCACTTCACATGCACTCTCCTCCCTTGCTTCCAGTCTGCACCCGGTTGGGCCGACTTCGGAAGCACCGCCGAGGAGGGTGCTTTGATGGGTAGACCCTACAGGTAGACGCCCATGCCGTAACACGGACACCTCCTGCTCTACACCAACTCCAACATTGCTGACAATGGTGTTAATGTCAGCTGAAGAGGAAAGTCTATGGTGCAGCATATAATCTAAATCTAAATAATCAGTAGTATATACAAAACAGGCCTGTTTCTCTGTCCTCACTTTGCCACCGTCATTCCTGCGTTGCCCCATCTTTTTATGCCATAAAAACCACGTATAGCTATATGCTTAACTTAACTTTACGTAACATTTGACGCGATTTTACAGTACACACTGTAGCATTCTGCATGATTCAGTAAGTAAGGTTGTGCTGAGTTTTCTAGACTTTTACCACTGGAGGCGTTCGGTCTGTGTCTGTGTCGAGTCTGTGTTACTGTTGCAAGAAGAGCTGTGCTATCGGGAGTCTGTGCCTTATTATCTGGATCAGTGTGTTATTTCCTGGATCTGTGCGTGATTACCTGGAACTGCGGGTTATTATTATGCGTTTGTACGAGATAAGCGTTAATGCCTTTTCCCAATTTCATTTAAAATGTAAGCTTACAATTTTGTAAAATTCGGTGAATTTTCAAAAAAGAATTTAATTAGCTTATATTGCTATTGCTAACAATTTTTCGCTTTTATGCAATCCGTTTGTGGAAATTTGCTTTACTCCCTGGATTCGTGGAGGACTGAGTTATGGCCTGGAGAAGTGCGTCATATTTTGGAGAAGTGCGTTATAGTCTGAAAGCGTGCGTTATAGCCTGTAAGCGCGCGTTATAACCTGCAACCGTGCGTTATAGCCTGAAAGCGTGCACTATAGTTTGGAGAAGTACGTTAGTAGCCTGGAGAAGTGCGTTAGTAGCCTGGAGAAGTGCATTATAGCTTGGAGAAAAGCTTTATAGCTTTTAGAAGTTTGTTATACATAGTCTCGAGAAGTGTATTATCGTCTGGAGAAGTGCGTTATAGTCTGGAGAAGTGCATTATAGTCTGGAGAAGTGCTTTATAGTCTGGAAAAGTGCGTTATAGCCTGAAAGGTTTCGTTTTTAATGTGAAATTTAACCTAGAATTGAGTCTTATAGCCGACAAGTAGTTTTCTTTGCCGGAAAATTTACAAATTGCCTCCTAAAAAAGCAAGAATGAATGGTGAGGATTTAATCGAGAAAGCAGAAGTTGACAAAAACCGAAAGGATGCAAAGGCAGAGTAAGACAAAAAGCGACGTGCATCTTTACTTACTGACGGACAGACAAACTTCATGAATTATTATATTATTATTCGCCATTACGAGTAATCTGTAGTGAACGAAGTTCACGGGCCAACTAGTAAGAGACATAAAAGCGACATCGACCACCAAAATAACAACTATTTTAGCAGTCGCTTGCGCACTCATTCTAACAATTCTAGTTGAAAAGCAAACTAATATGTAATCATTAACTAGTCTGTGTAAGAAAATTTGGTACATCAGGAAAGTACAAATGATTACCTAACAATTTATTAATTATTATAAACTGAGTAAGAGTTTTGTCACTCTAAAACATGCATTGTCATAGTGAATTTCTGTAACTGTAGTACACAAAACATGCTAATTTTGGAAAAAATTTGGTCAATGCGGTCTTTGTTCAATGGTCTTGGTACCTTCAGTAGGGAGCATCTGAATAATTTTAAATCCACAAATATACATATGAACATGTATTTTACAATGTACGTTTTATTATACGTGATATATTTAATTTAATATGTAAGTGTTCAAAGCCTATTAAATTCGTAATTTATAATTAGCAAATTAATTCTTTTGAACCCCTGTTAAGAAAAACCTAATCTATTATAAATATTCACCTGATCAACTCAGAATGAAACTATTATTAGAAACGAAACAAGTTATTTTGACTATGTTTGGGCGTTTTTTAAAGCAATGATGTAATTATTGGTTTATTTACCACATATGTTCAAGAGCGTAAAGTTTAGTTAATTGTAAGCATTTTGTACAGTTATATTCAAACGCAGTATATGTAACAAAAGCCTATTAAAAGTATCGGAATTCAGAAAAAATCATTTTTATGTACCTACCACATAATACTAGGTTTAAATGATTAGAAATTTTCACACGTTTATAATGCATTTAGGTAATACTTGTCTCACAGAAATTCTTGATTTAGGTTTTTGCGTTTTATTTTTATAAAATTCTGAGACTGAGTTAACCATTTAAAGAAACTCATATGCTTTGGGTTTTCATGTAGCTCGATCTATTATTTGAAATTGAACCCAGCGTACTCGTATTACGTGTTGAAACAGTCGTCAATAAGAAATTGTTATAGCATTTTCAGCTTTTATTAATCGGCTTGAACCGTAGACATTTGTGACTATGGCTACTTGAGTATTAATTTGTATTCCAAACTCATAAGCACAGCATTATTGACAAAACTTTTAGATTAGGATCAACGCAGCAAATAAAATATTGAATACTTTAAATGAAAACCTGTCGGTGATAATTGGATTACCATTTACAGATACATACATATTCAAAGAAAGCATGTTTTTTTAAACTGAAGACCGTCCTCAGTCTAAAATTAGCATTGCATTATGGAATTCCAATGAACCGCTTCAGAAACAATGAATGTATGCATTCATACTTATAGCTACATGGAATGTGAACTGCAACACAATACATCAGCATTGTAGCACTGTATTGGAAATAAACTATAGACTGCATCTGTATATGTGTGAACATTATTATTATCTGTCCCCGCACATAGGCACACATCAGCAGCTAAGGAAGCATGAAATATTTAAAATGAAACTGTGCGGTGTTAAGCAGATTAGGAGTTACGCAGGCATCAATAGACATTTCTGAAAACACAGTTTGGATCGTAGTAATTTGTGCTTCTAAATTTTGTTTGGTTTTTACTCTCACATCTGTGCTGCAACATACAAGTACATTTGCGTATGGTTTGAAACAGGTACCCTGATTGTGATACCTTCTACAAAAAGCAAATTTACATTTAGAAAAAAGTTAATCCAAAATTTTGGTTACGAGTAGCCAAAGGAGCCAAATTCTTAGAAGGCACCTGCTGTAGTCAATTTTTCATAAATGTTTAAATATTGATATACTGTGTCGTTTCAAAACACTATTCTTGCATTTTGTGCATGTATTGAACGTTCCATAAATAACTACGGCTTTTAAAAGGTGATTTTGTAACATTAAGTCAGCTTTGTAGTCATTAGAGGCGCTGATATCAGGATTTACGCATGTTACAAAGCATTGAGTGCATACGAAAATACATTTTTGTGTTAATCGGATTAAGAAGTACACACGTACGCACTGTTTCTGAGAATGTAACGTACACCGTTAGATGCCAAATGGCGCAGTTTTTATAGTTTGTGTTTGATCTAAGCAAACGCTGTTGTGCATTTGCTGGGTATAAAATTTGGGTGGGTACATGTTTGTATATATACAATATATACAAATCGCGACTTCGGATTATGTGTTGCAACGCACGACCAAGTACCCAAAACGTAGACAGAGGCGGCATCATACATTCGCTGTGAAAATTGAGTTATATATTTAAAACACTACGATATAAGCTCCGCTAGTTGTGTCTAGGTATTTGACGAAGTTTTCAAGCAAACCTATCAAGCTGGAGTAAACTCAATATGTTTGCCTGATCAGTATTTGTTCATTAGATTTTGGGCAGTTATGATTTTTAAAGCAGTTACTATTCCTATTACTAACAGATCCTATTTATATTTTCACTCAACTTTAGAAGGGACAACAAAAAGTTATTTGTTTTTAAGTAGTTTTTGCTGATTATACATTTGGAAGACAAGGAATAGCAAACGGTAGTGTGTAATTATTGCTGTTTGGTGTTGATTGGAAACTCACCACCGAATTTTGTTTTCCAGACCGACGTAGGTTTAACTTATTTAACTAACTGGTTGTTGTGCAAGAAATGATTGCTTGTTAGTAAAGCGATTCCATACAATAAATAACCTTATCTTGTTAACTTGTTTTAGTAAAACATGGCAAAACAAGGAAAATTTGCGTGCACAATTTGTGAATTTAAAGGAAGTTATTTATATAACCTTAAGTTCCACATGACAGTGCACACAAAGGAAAGGCCTTACAAGTGCAATACCTGCAACAAACAGTTTTCCAGCAAGTTTCATCTAAAGCGTCACATTAACGCAGTTCATGAAAACCAACGACCTTTCAAATGTGAACATTGTGAAAAGAAATTCGGATCAGAGCACGAGCTAACTATTCATACAAGGTTACACACAAAAGAGAGGCCATACCAATGTTCAATTTGTGACAAAAGCTTTGCACAAAGGGGTAATCTTACTTCCCACATGAGATGTCATACAGGCGAAAAACCCTACAGCTGCCAAATTTGTGGTCAGAAATTTTCCAGCACTTCGTCTCTACCCATGCACCGGAAACGTTTTCATGGTAAGTATTGTCCCTCCCCAATATCCGAGGGCAAATTTGGTTTCTGATTTCGGTGCTCGGACCAAAAAACAAACTCAAGGAGGTGTTATTTGAGCCAACTCCTAGGATGCGGCGTGGTAGCGGTAGCAAGCGCGGTAACGCGCTCGACTGATAACTGGCAGGTCATGAGATCATATGAGTCTAGTGGCAGTTAATTTTTTGCACGTTTTTCTTTCACCAAAACCTTCAATTTATTGTTTAAATCACTGCACTACATGCAGGAATTGCACCAATATTTTTTTAAATACCAAAAATCCAAAAAATATGATTTTTTGATAAATAAAAACGTGCAAAAAATTAACTGCCACTAGTATCATATGAACTCATGACCTGCCAGCTACCAGTCGAGCGCGTTATCGCTTTCGCTACCACGCCGCATCCCGACACTTAGCTCAAATAACACCTCCTTGAGTTTATTTTTTGGTCCGAGCACCGAAATCAGAAACCAAATTTGCCCTTGGATATTGGGGAGGAACAATACATACCCCTTAACTTGTAAACATGTTTTCCAACAATGTAATGTCATGGAGTTTGTCTTTACATTGTACAGAGAAACGAGCTCATTTGTTTTCTTGCGTTTTCTGTGATTCGCGATTTCAAAGTTTGACGAAACTACAAAACCACATTTTTGTGCATACAAAAGAAAAACCCTTTTGCTGTATTTTTTGTGGTCAAAGCTTTGCTGACACGAGTAATTTGAAAAATCACATCAGTTATAAGCACTCTGATGACCGACATCACCAATGCGGTTTATGTGAAAAGTCATTTAAAACCCAACCTGGTCTACGTGTGCATCTGCAAAGGCATTTGGGTGAAGAATCCTACAAGTGTTCTATCTGTAATGAAAGGTTTTTCAGCAAACATGAGCTAAACAGGCATACGCAGAAGCATTGAGAAAATGTTCTCAAGTGTATTGCTTTGTGTAACAAACTGACGTGCAAAGATAGTTTTAAATTACGTATGAGATTACAACAGAGTATGTAAAAATTTCAGGATTTTTTAAATCAACTTCTAGATAAAATTTCAACTAGACTGCATTAAATAAGCATAATGCTTTGTATACAATGCTTGTTATTTAAAAGTTTCAGAGTTTTTGCAATCGTGATTATCAAATTTTAGATACCGTCTTTGGTAGACTGTATCCGATTATGTTTTGCCTGTAAAAGATCATGTTTGTTAGTTTAAATTCATTTGCTTTAAACAGACTATGTTTTTTGTTGCGAGGGTAATATATATTTGTAGCAGTTTATGCCACTGGCAAATGTAAATTTAAACAACTTCCATCCTTTTCAAATTAAATTGCTTTGCACCAATAAATTCTAGAATATTGCTATTTTACTTCGTGTATCTATTTGTCCAGGTTTGACTAACTGTTATAAGCATCACATTATCTACTTACAAATTTTTGCTTGCAACATATTTTATATGGTTTCTGATGGAGGGGAATAATTTGATAGAAATGTTTGGTGTTTCTTGCTTTTTATTTAGAAATTGTTTGAACATAATTAATTTCTTGGAGAACTAGAATGGTGTTTATTTGTACTCAAAGTTTCAAAGTTGTCATGATAATGTCACCATTATCGCGCATCAGGTTCGTACAAATTTGTTGTAAATGTAAATCGTTTGGGTAAATACAGAGAATGTATATGTCAGTTCAGAGTTCAGACCAGCCACTGTACCAAGGCGTTGAGTTGAAATGTACGTGGACTTTGAAGTTTCGCGTAAGGTTGTTGCTGCTGAAAGTGAGTGAAGGCTGCTCAGGACTTGTGAACACATGTTTTCGCGTTAGGAGATTTGAGCTATGGGTGTAAACATATAAAGCCACATTACCTGACTCACAGATGTACTGTTAGTCTTAGCAGGCAATGCCATCCTGATCTCAATAACGGTCGGTTAAAGCAAAGTATGAGCAAATATTTCATGTTTATTTCAGCCTATTTTAAAAATTTGCATTTTTTTCAGTACTACATGATCTTATAATAACCCTCATCGTAATAACATTAGCATTATCATTCTATTTATTGATAAAGCCACCGTTTTTAATACTTATTAACTTCAGAGACTTGGTGACGCATTTATGTATTCAAAATTCATGCTTTTGTACGTTCCATTCCCCATAGTCACATTAAAATATACACACATTACTCGTATTTTAAGGTAAAGGCCGTTGTCGGGATAAAATGAATTATAACAGCTTTCCATAATCCGCTTAATTTCAAAGGTTTAAACATGTGTGAGTACGGTTACCTAAGAGGTTTATCGTACCCTCAAATCAGTTTTGCAGTGTTGGAAGAACATTTATTATGGATTTACACAGCAACTGAAATCTTGAATACTTAAAGCGATTACCTATCAAGTGTAATCGGATTAAAATTTTCACACGTACACAATTTTCTTAGAAGGTATTCAAAAAAATTGGGTACTCTTAAAAAATTCTTAAGGTACATGCATGCACAGAGCAAACATCCAAATGTACTTTGGTGGCAGCATCGTTGTGTAAATAGGTCTTACAACCAATGTATCATGTGCCTACAAACACAAAAGTTTGTACCACCACATTTATTATCATTATTTATTTATTTAAAATTATAGATTTTTTGTTCAGCAACATTGTGCATTCTGTTATATCATAACTCATTACAAAATGCCGGATTAAAAATCAGCTTACAATATGCAGTTCTCAGCATTGTTGTTCCCAATTCAAAAAACCTAACTAAAATGTAAAACCATTCTTAGGTTTAAAGTATTTGTGGTTTTCTTACTTCTGTTTCGAGTTCAATATTTGGTAATTTTTATATTAAATCCCGTAGACTTGAGTACACTACCGTGTTTTGTATTAATGCTCCGCTGCTTCGCAACAAACCCTGTGAACACTTGTAAAACCATCAATAAGTGTGAGGGCTAAAAATGTCCAAACAAAATTACAATTGCAGTGTTTGTGAATTTAAAGTACAGTTCCAGAGTGAATTTCAGCGCCACATGAGAACGCATACAAAAGAAAAACACTACAAGTGTAGTATCTGCAACAAACGATTTACAGTCAAAGCCAAATTAAACCATCACATTAGGACAATCCATGAGAACCAAAGACCTTTCAGTTGTGAGCACTGTGAGAAGAAATTTGGATCAAAGTGGGAGTTAAATCTTCACACAAGTGTGCACACAGGTCAAAAGTCACACCAGTGTTCAATTTGTGACAAACGGTTTGCACGGAAAGGACATCTTACTTCCCATACGACACGTCATACAGGCGAAAAACCTCACAGTTGTTTGGTTTGTAATCAAAAGTTTTCCCATTCATCTGCCCTGACAAGACATCGGAAACTTCATGGTAAAGTTAAACTAATAGCCCAATTTTTAAATATTAACGAACTTTTTTATAAGATATAAATACTGTTTTCAGACGTATCTGCAAATACCTTCGGTTGTGTTTTCTGTGACATGCAATCCCGACAGTTAGGAGATCTTCAACGTCATATTTTTGTTCACACAATGGAAAAGCCGTTTGATTGTCCTTTGTGCGATAAAAGTTTCTTGGAAGTGTTCGTTAAGATCTCATTTCAAGCTAAAGCATTCTGATGAACGTCTGCACAAATGCAATTTGTGTGAAAAAGCATTCAAAACACAAATATGTCTAAGAGCACATCTGCAAAGGCATTTGGGTGAAAAAGCTTACAAGTGCTCATTATGTAATGAAGGCTTCAACAACTCGGTACAACTAAGCTATCACAGCAGAATACATAAATGAGGTCTTTTTTTGCAATATTTGCGGAAGAGAAATTTCACGCAAGGTGGTCTCCATAAACACAGGAAACCGTTTACCACAATGTAAAGTTTATAATCCGGACTCACCTATGATATTTATAACTGTACCATCAATTTAATAGAAGACATCAGAGATTGTACATATCAGCATAGAGGTTAAAAGGTTTTACTGGTACTGTTATTAGTACTACGTCTCAATTATTTATTTTGGTTGGCCAATTTATTGAGATATTTCTACAGGTTCAAGATTTAAAATAAAGTTATGATCTATTTACTTTGTACACTATTCATTAGTGATAACTTGTACCATTTAATTACCCATTGGCATGCCGGCATCGACCTAAACATTTAACATCTTGGTCAAATTTATATTTGTCAAAGCAGAGAAGAAACGTACATATAACAATAAATAAGTTATTTATTACGACACTACCAGTTCTAGCTGACTTAATGTGTACTATCTTGAATCTTTACACCAGCAAATATATAAATTCAACCTATTTCTATTTATCAAAACAGTGTGTTTTATTTACATGCGTTGGTAAATTGTTGCAACACAAATGTTACAACCACCACATACCCGACAACTTTGTCGTATATATGTAAATACTGCACTAATTTTATGCATAACTAAACTGGTTGGATAAGCCTCCTCTTAAATAAAAATTCCAGCGGAAATTCTTTTGAGTGGATACAAACACGACTAAGGAGATTTTTCGAGCATTTGAAAACACAGCTAAGACGTCCCCTGGAAATTATGTTACGTTATATATGAAAATAATGTGTGGATACACAACATATTGGTGTTAAATGAAGTCTCCAATGTGTAGACGGCTGATGATTTAGAAAACCTTTGACCAGATATTTTGCGGCTGTACGATTTTGCGCTTTTATGCCATATTATGTGGGCAGCAAGATCCTCTTTCCGCGCAAAGTTTTTGTCGCAAATTGTTCATACTATTATTTAATAAAAAAACATTAATCACAAATATTGATCTCAATTTATTCCCCACATGCACCCATCCATGTATTCACACGTTATAAAAATATAATGCTTGTAGTTGTCAATCCAAATATTAAAACTTCAATAAACTCGTCACTGTTTATATTATAGCGAATATAACAATAATCGAGAATTATTTTCTAGCGTGAATAATTTAATAAAAAAAGTTAAGGTTTGATTATATTTATAATGTTGCTGACCAAATGTCAGTAAACAGCATAGTTTATTTCAAATAAATTTTTTAAAAGTAATTATAATTATTGTACAAACAAAGAAAATTGTAAAGCACGAAACGTGGTATCGGAATATGTATTTATAATTTGTTATGCATAGTTTTGAAGGTTATCAAAGTTTACTTATCGATGGCAACTTTTCAGGTTGTGCTATAAGAAAACACATACTTTAAGATTTGTGCTATATGAATTTTTCACAAACTTCGATTTGTGCTATATGACTTTTTTCAAACGCTTCAGGAAGTGCTATATGATTTTTTGGGGCAATGTGAACTGATGGTACCAAAATGCGTTTCAAAATTTCCTGAACATTTTGGTACCAAAAGTTCATTTTGCCCGAAAAAATCATATAGCACTTCCTGAAGCGTTTGAAAAAAGTCATATAGCACAAATCGAAGTTTGTCAAAAATTCATATAGCACAAATCTTAAAGTATGTGTTTTCTTATAGCACAACCTGAAAAGTTGCCATCGTTATTGTGTTTTCGTTTCATGTGAAGTCTTAGACTATCCATGCGTGTCAATTCCCTTCCGCATATTTTACACTTGAAAAGTTTTCTTGTATGCTTCTGTGAGTGCATGCTTAACTCTTGATTGCTGAAAAACCTCTCATTACAAATAGAGCATTTGTGAAGTTTTTCGCCTAAATGTCTTTGCAAATGTGATCGTAGGTAAGACTGGGTTTTGAATTCTTTTTCACACAAACTGCACTTGTGATTTCGGTCATCAGAGTGCTTATGTGTGAAGTGATTCTTTAAATTACTTTTGTGTGCAAAACTGTTGTCGCAAGAAACACAGCTGTAAGGTTTCTCCTTAGTGTGAACAAATATGTGGCGTCGTAAATACACCAAATTTTGAAATCGAGAGTCACAAAAGACGCAGCCGAAGGATTTTGATCGTCCCTCTGTAGAACGTTTAAAGGAAGTATAAAGACAAAAAGGAATTATTTTTATTCAAAGTATATTTATAAAATAGTAAGTTTTACCATGATAACTTTCCAGGTGCCTCAATAAGGATGCCGATTGGGAAAATCTCTGATTACAAATCTGACAGCTGTAAGGTTTTTCCAGTTTTTCGCCAGTATGACATGTCATGTGCCTAACTAGATTCCCTCTCTGCGAAAAGCGCTTGTCACAAATTGTACACTGGTGCGGTTTTTCGCCAGTATGCCTTGATATGTGTGTAGTAAAATTGCCTTTTATGGAAAAGCGCATGTCACAAGCTGAACATTGGAATGGTTTTTCTCCTGTGTGTATTCTTTTGTGGTTTTTTAAATGTTGTTTGGATCCGAACTTCTTTCCGCATTGTTCACATTTGAAGGGACGTTGGATTTGATGAACTCTGCTAATGTGACAGTTTAAATTTGATTTGGTTGTGAATTGCTTGTTGCAGACATCACACTTGTAGGGCTTTTCGTTTGTATGTACTCTCATGTGGCGCTGAAGGTAACTCAAACATTTTGCTTTAAGTTCACAAATATTGCACTTGTAATTTGGTTTGGACATTTTTAAACTTTCAGACATGTTGGTATTTTGCAAAAGTTTATTGGGTTTATTGGCAACCAGTAGAGCACGGAGTTCAAAACACAAAGAACGACGCTCAAGTAAATGCGCTACTGTAATAAAAAATATCAGATAATAATTTACTTAAAGCAACTAAATTACAAAAACTGTGTTTTCCAAAAGCTTTTCTATTTTAATTTGGTTTTTAAAATTGGAAGCTTTAGTGCAGACAAATCTTCCCTTTTGCACACTAATTTTCAATGTATCTGTTTGCTAGTTTACAGCTGATTGTATGCTATTTGTTCAACGTTGCTAGATACAAACCAAACAATCTTTGTATTAGAATAGTACCACAGAGCGGTGGTACAAAATATTTACAGGAGCAAAGTATACAGGTATTTAATGCAGGTTATAAAAACGGTTGTAACACGTTGATTTGCTACTTCTAAAATGCACGTAAAGGTTGCTTGGCATTTAGCAGTTCACAAGCCATTTAGGCTCATAAAGTGCTTGAATACGTTCTCGGAATAAAATGTACGCGAGAAACTTTTAATCCGCTTATTCTTGAAAGGTTTTAATTTTGAGTATTCAATGTGGTATTGGTTCAATTACAGTTTGTAAAGTCGTGGAGCAAGAAATGCTTAAAACAGGACCTTTGTAATACAATATGTTAAACTTAGTCTCTGAAGTGAACAAAAAACACAGATTTCAAACAATAGTACAGATTCCTTTTCAAATATTACATGCATTTGAAAGGTGTAGAAACTCGTAATATACTAATACACGGTACCGCTCACACACATGCTTGTTTTACTAGGTCACAATAAGAGTTCATACGTACGGATAGGATACTTTGCATGGAGAGAGCACATTTGGAATTTTAAGAGATTTGAATGCACATGAATACATTCACATAATCTGAATGGACATGCGTAAAAATAAATCGAATTAAGACATGTAGGTTTAAAGAAATATTTCCTTTTCTACGTAAATGCGGACCAAACGCTTTTCTTAAAGCTACATTGCCGATTTTTGGGAAACAAATTTACCTTTCATGTAGAACTAGGCACAAAAGTCTTATATATATTATTCTTGACGCCAAGCCCACCACCATGCATGGTGTAAACTTGTACATAATATGCGCTTTGCAGTACAATATATTTCCTGTGTACACGGTAGTGTTTAGGTAACTTATGTGAAGTCACTACCAATATCGCTGTACCGATATTTTAAATTTAAAGGATAAGTTTTTATTGTCGTGGTAGTCGCATTTACCACTTCACGTATATATCCGCTGAACCTGAAAAAGGATTCGCCCAAAGCTTCGTTTGCGTAGCATGCTGTATAAGCGTTGAATACTTAGTAGCAAATTTGTCCGAACAATAGTTGAAATTTGGCTTACGTGGAATTTTGCTTGAAAAAAAAATCTGTTGAGTTATCCGCAACAAAAAAAACTAAGTTTACTGAAACAAGTAAATTAGTCTACGTGACAAAATTGCTTACAAACAGGTGGCTGTTGAGTACAAAATACAATGCAGGCTGTAGTTTCAAGAACGTAAGAGTTTCTGATATTTTATTTTTATAAAAAATTGTGTAAAAGGTCTGAATGGTGGAGAATACATATTCCCATACACATAGGTACACATTCAAAGTAATACACAAAAACATATTTCAATCTTCTTCATACTAGGTTTTCTTTCTAAATATATAATGCTTTAATAGCACAAATCCGCTAAAGCCAAGTGAATTCAAGAGTTAGGCACAAATATTTTTATAATATTGCAATGCTGACAAACTATAGTCCTAGGCTTATTATTTTGTGCGAGTATTGTCCGACAGTCATTTGTGAACTTTAAAATGTCATTCAAAATGTATCATATGTCCATTTTTACAGCTTCATATCATGCGTGAATAGCACAAACCTTAAAAGTATGAACAATAGTCAGATGGTATTATGAGTACGACAATGATATATAATCTTTGCGAAGCGGATTTAATTGAATGCTCTTACTCTTAAAAATGACTTATGTTTACATTTTAAAAAATTACAGTAATCAGTGCTTCAGAAGCAGCATATTGTTTTAAAGAATTGAATGCAAAACATTTTTGAATTTTGAGAGTTTTAGAAAAATGTCGTATGTATTGGTCTAATGTGCAATAGCATTGCCCATTTTAATCCAACGAAAGTGTTCGACAATTACATGAACCTGAACAAGAGCCTGTTTTTCTGATTCGACCTGAATGTCTCAGTGTTTTAGCTTTTTAAGCAAAACTTATTTATCTGAATGAATAAATGAAGCATCAGTATATTTTAGGTACGTAACACTTGTTACTGTTGGGAGCAAATTGTCCCTTTCCATGTTTTCAAGCAATAAAACAATAATGATTCAAAAATTTGATACAAAATTTATCACAAACCTATGACAGACTTGGCGCTTGTCTGGCAATTAGAAAGTACTTTTTTGTTCCATTTTTTCGTAAATATTTTGCAAAAAATAAACATGTATTTTGATTTCATTTAAACTTGCTTTCAACATGTGTTAAATTAGGAAGAAATAACAATATACAGTGGTAAAAAGCTTGACACAAATAAAAATTATCTTCCTCAAATACCGTTTTATCATCATTTCAATATACATTTTTACAAAATAGCCCCAAAATTTTACTTGCTATATTGTGAAAATCTTAAACACGATTTGAATGGAAACAGACAACACGTTTTTGTATAGAGGGCATATTACATTACAGTGTTAAATTATATTGGTGATTCTTTTCAAAGACCTTTACGGCTTGTGTAGACGCTTCGTGTGCCGTTTAAGACTACTCTTGGCCGTCAGTTCTTTTTTGCAAATGTTGCATCTGAACAATTTTCTGTTGTGTTTCCTCTTATGATTGCTTAGTTCAATAGCATTGACAAAGTCCTCATTACACATAGAGCACTTGTACGATTTTTCACCCAAATGTTTTTGCAAATGTACCCGTAAGCATTTCCTGGTCTGGAAAGTCTTTTCGCATAAATTGCAATTGTGTGGACGTTCACCAGTATGCTTATGGTTGATGTGTGATACTAAAGAATTCTTATTTGAAAAGCTTTTGTTGCACGAGGAACAATCATAAGGCTTTTCTAGTGTGTGGATAGAAAAGTGATTTTGAAGACTTACCAGCTCCTTAAATACCTTGTTGCAGAATACGCAGCTGAAACGTCTGCCGGCTTTCCCTAAAAATTATAAATAATTTATTAAAACCATTCATAGATCTTCAATTACAATTTTTATTTATTTGAGTTACCGTGAACTTTAATATGAGATGACAGGTTTGATGAATGGGAAAATGTTTGTCCACAAACATTGCAACTATAAGGTTTTTCGCCTGTATGACATCTCATGTGGGAAGTAAGACTTCCATTCCGTGCAAAGCGCTTCTCACAAATTGAACATTGGTAGGGTTTCTCTCCTGTGTGTATTCTTGTGTGATCCTTTAAATGATACTTGGATCCGAATTTCGCTTCACAGTGATCACATTTGAAAGGTCGTTGATTTTCATGTACTCTGCTAATGTGATTGTCTAAATGAGCCTTTTGTGCAAACCGCTTGTTGCAAATATCACATTCATAAGGCTTTTCTTTTGTGTGTACTCGCATGTGGCACTGAAGTTGACTCAAGCATTTTGCTTTAAACTCACACATATTGCACTTGTAGTCCGGTTTGGACATTTTTGAACTTTCAATCATGTTGGTATTTTACAAACGTTGACTGGGTTTATTGCCAATCAGTGGAGCACGGATTTCAAAACACGGAAAAACGACGCTCAAATAGATGCGCTCATATAATAAAAATGATCAATTATTAATTTAACTAAAGGAACAAAACTACAAAACCTTTTAGTTCACCAAAAGGTTTGCTTTTTAATTTGCTTTTTAATTTGCTTTTTTAAAAAGAAAATGTTAATTCAGACAAGTCTTCCTTTTTGCAGACTGATTTTCAATGTTTCTGTTTGCTACTGTACAGAACATTGAATGCTAATCGTACAACGTTGTTATACAAGCTCCGTAAATTTTGTACAACAATAGTACCACATAGTGGTGGTACAAAATATTTACAGGTACATGGTATACAGGTATCCTTTACTGGTTATAAATTCGGTTGCACAACGTTGATTTGCTACTTGCAGAATGCATAGGAATGTTGCTTGGCATGAACCTAAAGAGTTTACAAGCCATAATCCGTTCTTGGAATATTATATACTTGTGAAACTTTTAATCCGATTATCCTCGAAAAGTTTTCATTGTAAGTAATCAATGTGTTGTTCGTATAAATATAATTGTAAAGGCAAGAAAATAAAAATACATACTTGAAACATGACCTTTCTAATCCAAATATGTTAAACTTTTTACTCTCTGAAGTGAAAAAATACCGAGATTGAAAAGGTGCATTTAAAAACCGTAAAAATCTCTAATAAACTAATATATGCTGTTCTTGCTGGGTCTCGCTTACTGGTCATACGTAATTACGAATAGGATTGTCTGCATATCGAAAGCACGACGGGCTACCAGAATGTGTCGCGCCGTTTGATAATAAAGATAATTAAATGCACATGAATACATTCTCAGGATATAAATGAACGTGGGCAGATTTTAATCCGATTAACACTGGTAGGTTTTTAGAAAATGTTTCGTTTGCTACGTAAACGCGGACAAAACGCTATTTTGATGCTACATTCCTGAGTTTTACGGGTGAAAAATTACCCTTGTGTAGCCCTTGGCAGAAAAGCTTACACAAGTCAACTATTCCTGACGCGGTTTGTTGTTAGTTCAAAATGTCTGAGTGTGTTTTAAGTAATACAAAACATTGTTATAGTTTTGTCTCAGTTTTTAGAGTAAAACGACAACAATTTCTACGTTGTATGCCAAAACGATTAAACCAGCCAACTAAAGAAGCACTATGTACACATTTGCCAAACATATCACTGATATAGCACTCAACAATGCTAATACCAGAAACGCTAATGCAAAAGAAATACCCTTGCAATAATTTCTTATGCTAATACCGATAATGGTAAAATTATTTTATTACATTATGTTTTATAGTTTTCAGATAAATCCTTTGAACCTTTTGTATGCGTGTTCTGTGAAATGCCATTCCGAGAATTAAAAAATCTTCAACAACACATATTTATCCACACAAATGAAAAACCATTTTGTTGTTCATCATGTGACAAAATGTTTCCTTTAAAACAGTCGTTAGTAACCCACATTAAGCATAATTATTCTGATGACGGCAGCACGCATGTAATTTTTGTGAAAAGACATTTAAGACCTACGCTTGCATACGTTTTCACATTCGCGAAGGCACTTAAATGAAAAATCCTACATGTGCTCTCTATGTAATGAGGGTTTCAACAATCCTTCCGATCTAAGCAGGCATGGCAGGAAACATAAATGAGAAGACTTGTGTAAGAGAGATTTGTAGAGGAGAAATGATACGCAGAATTGTTCACAAAGAAGACATTAAACGTTTACATTATTTAACACGATACCATAATATGTAAGTTTATTTGCAAAATTGCGTAAGTTTTTAATTTAAATGAATGTAAAGATTTTTAAATATTGCAATTCATGCTATGTTTGTGTACCACTACACTACACTATGCATACACTACACTATTTCACTACACTATGCATATTCAAGTGTCATCTATCAAAATATGATAAATTTATAAACTGAATGTTACTGACTGATAAAAAGAATGTTATATCAGTTGGTGGCGCACGGATATATATACTGCTGTGTTCTAAACAGAAACAAAACCAACAATTATCTAACAATAAATTTTACTCCATTATATACATTATGCATTATATATATTAAGCTTGCTGTGCTATGCACACGTCTTTTTGAGTTAGCTCTCCGATCCATTTTTGTAATAATATTTTTTCTCGTAAAATATTAATTAAAAATATTTTTCAAACATACTAAGTCAGTCACTAATCAATACTGTTTTAGCTAAAGCTAACAAAATGTCATCTATTACAATTGACAACTAGTTAATCAGTGATTAAAATAGTGATAATTAACCTGCCCAAAAAAGGCCGCACTTTGATGGAAGTCATCCCAACCGCCTGGATCACAACACCCCAATCCAGAGAAGGATGTACAATCAGCGTATGCTCTATGAGCACCATAAAAACTGCAGATGGGCCCAAGCTGGGTATAAATATGGGCTGAATGACGTAAGAGAAATAACAATATTACTAAAAATGGACATCGGAGGAAGAGAAAAATCTAATACAACCATTAAAACTAACTCATCGTGACAACTATATGCTCATTAAGTTTTAAAACACCATGCTAATGTAAACTTTTCACTGTTATCTATGACTGAATTCTTAAATGGCCGAGCTAACCCAAATCACCAACTCACACTTCAAATGGATCCCATGCGCCAAATGCAAAATAAGAGGTCAATTCATCCCACCAACTGGAAACTACAACAACAAACCAGTTTACGTAATCTATAATAAATTGTGTACATATTGTATGTCGGATAATAGAGTAGATAACTCATCAGTTAACAAAGGATTTTTAGTAAACTTGCCATTCCAATCTGAGGATACCAACTTACTGGATCTGGACCGGGATAACACCGATTTAAGCAACGTACTACTCACTCCGGACGAAGAATACAGCTATCAACAGCGTCTACCACCAGGTCGTAAAATTATTCATGTTAATTTAAATGGCATAAGTAACAAATATGAAGAAATTAGACACTTTTTTGTAAATGAAAACCGTGTAATAGTACTCGCTATAACTGAATCAAAACTTAAACCTAGAAACCATGACAACATGTACGATATACCTTTGTATTATACTGTAAGAAAAGATAGAATTGAAAAGGAAGGAGGTGGAACATTAATTTATATAAGTCAGAAATATGACTACGAAATTTGTGACATACCAGCAATTGCACCAAATCTAGTAGAGTGTACAGTTCTAAAAATAATTAGTCAATTCCAGAAACCAATATTAGTAGCAATATTTTACATTCCTCCAGATAAAGTAAACGAAGAAGCAATGTTATATATCGAACAAGTTTTCTGCTTTCTAAGAACACAAAAATATGAAATAATAATTACTGGAGATTTTAACATCGATATACTAAAACGTACATCAGAATCAATACGACTACTAGAAATAGCACGCGAACACAATATTGTGCAAACTATTAAATCCGCAACTCGAATTGCAACTAGAAAGATAGATAAGAAAATTGTTACAACAAAAACATTAATAGACCACATGTACGTTTCCTCTATAACTAAATTTTCAAAAAGTGGTACAATACCATTCACAAATTCCGATCATAATATGGTATATACTATCATTACAACTCCAGATAGGATAAAAGAACCATCAAAACTTATTCAATATCGAAATTATAAACGTATTAATGATAGCGAATTTACGAAAGATATTATGTCAGTCTACTGGTCATTTCTAAAAACTTCTAAATAACCTGAAAAAAACGCATTATTTTTTGAAAGCATAATTATAGGAATATTAGATAAACATGCACCAATCAAGAAAAAATATGCAAAAGGAACAAATGCTCCTTGGTTTAGCCCAGCAATCTCTAAACTTTGTGCAGAAAGAGATTCATTAGTATTAAAATCAGCATTTGACCAAACAATTATAGATCAAGCAGTATCAGCAAAAAATAAAGTGAATAGTGCAATTAGATCAGCCAAAAAAAGTACTTCAATTCCAAGCTATCTCAAATACAAAATTCTGCTGATGCTTGGAAAATAATAGACGAAGTTATCCAGTATAAGCGAAAGTCGAGTCCAAAAATTACAAGTTTGGTAAATGACAACGGTTTAACTATAAAGAGCGACAAAGTTATTTGTAAAAAATTAGCTAACGAATTCAGAGTAACAGAATCTGTTAGTAATATAAAAAATTGTTATCCAACTTACCAAAAATATCATGACAATTTTATAAATAACACAGAGCAAGAAATAGCTAATACACCTGAAATCAGTCCAGTAGAAATTGAAAATGCTATAGGTTATGTACATAAGTCAAAAGATGGGATCGGTAATGTTCCTATGAAAATTTATAAAAAATATTCAAAAACATTAGCTATACCATTAACAGTTTTGTTTTTAGGAATATTTTTATCAGGAATAGTACCAGATAATACTACCAAAAGTACCAAAAGAAGCGTCAGCAATAGCACTTTATAAAAAGAAAGGATCTATTCTTTTATCAAGCTCATATAGAACCATTTTTTACTTTCCATTTATTGTTAAGGTTCTTGAGAGAATTTTATATATTAAAATTTTAACTAGAGTTTCAGATCTGTTAGATGAAAACCAGCACGGTTTTAGAACTGGCAGATCCTGTGAAACCGCAATAGCTGTTTTCATCCAAAAAATGTATGAGAACTTAAATAAAAAGTCAGGTAAAGGAATAGCCCTGTTTATCGACCTATCGAAGGCCTTCGATAGCGTATCAAATGAATTACTCATACATATGCTAATGAATGATTTCAACAATACTATACCACCGTATTTAATTAATGTAATAATCAGCTATTTTAGTAATCAAAAATTTTACAATTACAAATGGAAACTACAAATCTGAACTGTTTGACATAAAATATGGAGTTTCACCTGAAAGTATTCTATGAAATCTCCTTTTTACGCTTTTCCTAAATGACATAGATAGGGCAATAAAATTACCTTATACTTTGTATTGCGACGACTTGGTAATTTATACAGACTGTGTCACGTTTAAAGAAGGTACACAAAAAATAAACGAGTGTCTTAACGAGTTTAACGAATGGTGTAAATTGAAAGGGCTAACAATTAACATTTCCAAAACCAAGTATATGGTGTTCTACAAATCCCGTGATACTAAATCTAGTAAAGAAGATAAAGGAGAGATTAAACTAAATGGACATAATATAGAATTGGTATCTAGCTTTAAGTATCTAGGGGTCTACCTAGATTCTACATTATCATTTAAAGATCATTGTGAAAACGTAGATAAAAAACTTAATTGTGCTGTAGCAAAACTGTATAGCATTAAGAAAATGATCAGTAAAAATTTCCTCATTAGTGTATTGTCAGCATATTATATGAGTATAATAGATTATGGACTAATATTCTGGTCACCAAACAATTCCTCATATGTTGAAAAATTTCAAAGTAAAATTAGACGTTATTTAATTTCTTATTTCTATCCAACACTAAATAGAAAATGGTTCTCAAAATCAAAAGATTTTAATAAAGTAAACATATTCGATTTGTATGAGAAAGTAGGACTCTTTACAATATATGAGCAAAAAATAATCTTAACTCTAAAATTCGTATTCAAAGCAAGACACAGTCCACTATTCAAAGATTGGTACTCAATTAGTGGAGTCAGAAATGAGGGCCTAAACAGGTATAAAATACCCCTGGTATTCCAACAACATTATATAAAAATTCTCTTAAATGGAATAGTATTCATATTTGGAATGATTATTATAAAAAATTAAATAAAAATTTAAACAAACCAAAAATTGATGAACTAAAAACAGCATATGAAATATTTTCAGATGCTTGTAAAGATATTATAATAGATGAAAGAAAAATTTTATTTATGTAGTCAAATGTTTGTAGAAAAATTCGTTTTATAAATTTAATACGACTGGATTGTTAACCCGATTCCAATGTAAAATTGAATGACCTATAAGGTGTTATGTATTTAAAATCAGACTATAAAGTCTGAATGCAGATAACACTTGAATAAAATATACAATACAATACAATACCATAAAATTCCCATTTGTCTTTTTTTCAATAAAATTTAACATATATATATTTAGCTTGTAAATGATAATTTTGTACCAGCTTAATACTGACTGGCAAGCAAATTTAAGTGTCATCATCTGCCATTCATTTTAAATGAACATTATTGCAAAAAGTACAACAAATTGGTGTTTTTGTTGTAACAGTAATTTCTAATTTCGCAAGTTTGTACAATTATGCAATACTAAATATATTGCATTGCTGCATCTAAAGTACGTCCTAGACGCAAATTTAGAAAATAATTTGCTCCATACGGTAGATTGCATTTTTTTATAATCATAGTATAATCAAAATTAAAACTTGTTGCAATTAAGCGGATCAAAATGCACACGCACACAAACTTGCAATATCACAAAACCCATACCGTTGCATTTTAACACATTGAGTTTATAATCGAAATACACTTATTCATTAGATGCAGATATGGTACTAAAATTGAGGACCTTTCGGTTTAATACCGACTTGTATTTTACCGGTAGTATATATAAAGATTCTCTGAAAATAAGTATTTTTGCATCCTAGCACCTTCTGTTTCCATGTGGTATGGCACCTTCAAATTGTTAATAATCACACTACAGAAACATCTTTGCAGCAAAATATCTGCACTGTATACTTTGTTCATTTTAGCCACCTGCTTATGAGTTTTTTGTCACGTAGACTATTCCTCGTAAATGAGCTAATATTGGTTTGGTTAAAATTGGTCATATAATCTCATTTTCCAAGAAAATTCCCGCGCAAACTAGTTTTTCACTGTTGTTCACTGTAGTATTCCTACCTGAAGTCAAAATGTATAAAGCAAGCTAAGCAAAGGTCATTTTAGTTGAAACCGTTTTTAAGTTAAGCGGATTAATACTTGAGTTGTCAAGTGTTACTTCCACTACCTGCACAACTACCCATTTTCTGCGGATTCCTGCAAAAAAAAATTTCTATAGTATTTGTACCAGTGAAAAGACCTATCATTCTATAACCTGCTGATAGTAAGCAAGGCGTATCTGCATCATCTTCCTTCTTTAAAATATTAAGCCACAGTGCGAAAATTAGTTTTTCAAATTACGCGGCTTGGTTATTAGCTTTACAGTTGGAAAACGTAATTAAGTCATTTCAGAATCTACCACACAATTTTAGTTTTAAAAACATAAACCTGGTTTGTCGACTTGTGAATTGCTCCTAAGCATTTTGAAATTTGTGGAGGTTGGCTTGGCGAAAAAATTCAGCTGATTGAGACACATTAAACACAATAATGGAGAGTTTACCAATGGCCAAGGTAGTGCACAAGTGCAGTATTTGTGCATATTTAGCAAAATATGAGAGTCAGCCCACGAAACATATGAGAGTGCATACAAAAGAAAAACCTTACAAGTGTAGCATCTGCAACAAGGAATTTTCACTCAAGGGTGATTTAAAGCGTCACATTAGCACAGTTCATGAGAATCACCGACCTTTCACTTGTGAGCGCTGTGAAAAAAAATTTGGATCAAAAAAGCAATTAAATGTTCACTCAAGGGTGCACACAGGTGAAAAACCATACCAATGTTCAATTTGTGACAAGCGCTTTTCGCCGAAAGGGAATCTTACTAAACACATGAGAGGTCATACTGGCGAAAAACCTTACAGCTGCAATGTTTGTAGTCAAAAGTTTTCCGATTCATCCAACCTATCAAAACATCGACAACTTCACGGTAAACTCAAATAAAACATATGCTTCTTTAATTCTCCCGTTTATCTCATAAATTTTGTATGATGTTTCAGATGATTCCGCTAAACCTTTTGGTTGTGTTTTCTGTGACAAGGTATTTCGACATGTTGGAAGTCTTAAATTACATATTTTTGACCACACTCGCGAAAAACCGTTTGACTGTTCTTCGTGTGATAAAAGCTTTTCAAGGAAAGATTTTCTGGCGATTGACGTTAACTATAAGCATTCCGATGAACGCCTACACACATGTAATTTGTGTGAAAAGACTTTTAAGACCTGGGTTGACTTACGTGATCATCTGCAAAAGCATTTGGGTGAAAATTCCTTCAAGTGCTCCATGTGTAATGAGGGCTTTAACAATACTCAGGAACTTTGCAGCCACACTCGGAAACATAAAGGCAAAGTGTTCAAGTGCAACATTTGCGAGAAAGAGGTGACGTACCGAGCTAATCTTAAACGACACATGAAGCGCTTGCACAAACATCTACAAATTTGAATTAAGTGTTTTATTTAAGTTATTAAGTGTTTATGTTCCGTAAAATGTTTTTTTTTAATTACATGGCTTGCTCGCATTCATATTCCTGGAAAAATTTTATAATGTACGATCGTCGATATTTATGAAATTCGTAAGCTTAATTTGTATTGTAATTACCGTCATGCTTCTTAACCTCCATTTCCTTGGTACAGTTTTTTTCTGATTTTATATAATTATAAAAAGAAAGTTATATTATAGATTTATATAAATACAGATAGATATATATATATATATTAAATTTTCTCAATAAACTTTACTTTACATTGTATATTGAATTTTCACCTTGATATACTTGAAGGTTCTTTTACAAAAAGGTATTTCCATTTTTACAGAAAAGTCCAGTTAACTCTCTTGTTGCGTTTTCTGTAATACATGATTCCACAAAGTTTCAAATCTTAAACGTCATAGTTTTGTCCACACAAGCGAAAAACCTTTTCAGTGTCCCTTCTGCGAAAAATCTTTGGTTAGAACCAAGCGTTGGAAACTCATTTTAAACATAAGCACTCTGATGACCGAAAACATAAATGTAATTTGTGTGGAACGCTATTTAAAACCAAAAATTATTTACGTTTACATTAGCAAAGGCATTTAGGCGAACGGTCTTATAAGTGCACTGCATGTATTGAGAGCTTTATCACCAACGGGGAGATAAATATACAAAAACAGAAGCATTCTATAGAAATCTTCAAGTCTAATAACTGCGGAAAACTACTGGCGCACAACACTAGTCTTAAGCAACACATGAAGTTTGTACACAAACTGTAAAATGTTTTACTCAAAAAATGCATAATATTGTGCCTTTTTAAAAATTGTGTTGCCCCAAAAATGGTTTGGAAGGTTTCAAAGACTATACAATCAACATGCAAAGCTTAAATGCTGATAAACATGTCCCGGAAATTTGTTTTGTTTGTGTTTACAAGCGACTGTTTTGTATCAGCTTAATATTGGTCAGCTAACTTATATGCATTTAATTAACCTTCCGGTATTTAACTTTTACACAATTTCTATTAAATTTGTTATTTTGGAAAAAAAGAATTCCACATTGCTAGATTAGTCATTTTAGCTGTATAACAACATCATGATTGGTTCGGCTTATATTTACATCTCGTACAAATTATATAATATGTCGAGGTTACAAGTACAAAACAGAAATTGTTCCAATAAGAACGTCACATATTTGGTTGATTATAAAATTGCTATATTAACTTCTCGCTACCAGTGCTAAGCCAAGTTTTAGCAATTTTTGTACTTTGAATGCCACCAATCTTAATGGGGTTTCTTTGTTTTTGGCCCTTGTGGCGGAGTCGCCGTTAAAGTTAACTGAACAGTTTAAAATAATTACCAGTTGGGTTTTTAATGTGATAAATTCGAATCCAACATGTATATCCTTTTTCCTAAGATATACAGACAAATTTAATTAATAAGAAAATGATGACATGAGTTTGTGTCAGCTTAGCCTCAACAAAAAGTGATGGTGAATGGTTTTAAGGCATTTTAGTTAGCTTCGGAATCTATTAGGTATGAGTTCGTAATACTTTTTTTGGTGTGGCATTTTAAATTTGTAGATGTGGTGAATCGGTTTGGCTCATTTATAACAGCGCAGGGTACAATAAAGCGTTAAAAGATTTACATTGTTTACTTAAAACACTATTTCTGATGATACTGTGCTTAGATGATGTGAAATAATTTGAGATAAATTTTAAATAATATAACTACTTATTTGTATTTAGAAATATTTTTTACAAAGTAAATTACAATTAAGAACCAGAGGTGCTCGAGGTGCTGCTAATTGTTTTTATAATTACAGCGTCGTCATGGTAGAGCGTTTTTTACATTGTAATAGGTGTGTTGTGCATCGTTTGGATGAATAATTAAAACGTGGAATTTGGTAGAAACGTTTCAGACCTGGCATTGTACCAAGGTGTTAAAGGAAAGTGTTGCGCGTATGCTTTTTATATTGCGTTGATGCTGTCCAGAACTTATGGAACACATGTTTGGGTTAATCATTTTTGTCCTAATGATAATAAATAACTAAAACATATTTTCCTGATAGTAGACTGATAGACGTATCGTTAATTTTAGAGTCATTAAAGTTAATACTGCTGATCCGGTTACCAAACTTTATTAAGTTCCCTTTCCTTCCTAAGTTTTTTTAACCTGACTTTTTTGTGCACATTTTAGGTTTTGCTTAGCTAGGCAATGCCGTTGATAACACCCTGCCATCATTCTAGTGTGTGTTAATGTTGGGGACCATTTAAAATATCGTTCAAATCGGCAGTCGTAAGCTATATGTAACACAACCTTTCTTGTTCAAACAGAAACCATTCGGTACTAAAAGAACTATAGTTTACAAAAGGTCAATTATTCAAATTCGAAGAATAGGCGTCAATTTGCTCCAAAATGTTTTTTCTGTTTACCAACACAATTCTTCAATATCTTTCTCTATAAACACATCGAACAATACTTTCTGTGCATTTTACTAATAGCAATTAAATTTCATTTTACTGGCTCGTAATCCTACATGTTGTGATATATAAGTACATACGTGCATGACATAACCACAGAAATTCTCAGTAAGCGGATTATATCTCTCATTTTATTTCATTTAGGGTATTCAAATTTTCGTGAGGACTTAGCATTTGAGGATATTTTCTAAAAAAAATACTAGGAAAACACTTTTACCGAATGCGTATATGTAGTCAAGTATTTCTTTGAAGGATTCATTAATAAGTCACACCAAACGTAAACACTCTGCTAAGCGGATCAATGATTGCAATTTGTGTGATAAGACATTTAAAACCAGGAATTGTTTACGTTTGCCTGCCTCCCTGCCCTGCGTCCGCATACCTTCCCATGGGTCATTGACAGAAAGGAAACAACAGAGATTATCCACTTTGCACTAGTTTGAAATTTGCAAATCCCCATATTTCCGGAGCAATAAGAAAGGAGATCAATAGTAAGCGGATTAAAGTATTTCCATAATAATTTGAGTCTGACAGATGAACTTAAAAATTGCACCAAGATATACTGAAGGTCACTACGCAAAGTTCTGCCTGAATTGGCTATCTTTCTTATTTCCACGTTAAAATCAACCTATAGTATGAAAAGGTACAATACATACACCACATATTTTTGTTAAAGTTGCAGTTACTGTTTGAAACAAATTATTTTCTGGTCTGCCATCAATGTACGTGTATCAATTCCAGTAATTTCGATTGAGTTTGATGATGAAATTTATTGCATACTAACCCAAAACTGCCTCAGCTCTTGTCAATAAACTAGATGTAATCGATACTTCTGTAAAGGAAGCTTAAAGATTATCAAGGTGACAATTAAAAAGTACAATGTAAAGTAAAGTTTATTGAAAAATTTTATGTATATCTGTAGTTATATAAATTTATAGTATAACGTTCTTTGTTATAATAATATAAAATCAGAAAAACTGTACCATGAAACGGAGATCTTGAAGCATGATGATAACCACAATACAATCTACGAATACAAGCTTCACACATATCGACAATTAAACATTTTAAAATCTTTCCAGGAATTTAAATGCAAGCAAGCTACGCAATAAAAAAATTTTACATAACAGAGTTAAATAAAACACTTAATTCAAATTTGAAAGTGCTAAAGTTTGTGTAAGCGCTTCATGTGTCGTTTAAGGCTAGCTCTGCACGAAAGTTCTTTTTCGCAAATGTTAAAATTGAAAACTTCTCCTCTATGTTTCTTGGTGTGGTTGGAAAGTTCGTGGGAATTGTTGAAGCCCTCATTACATATGGAGCACTTGTAGGAATGTTCACCCAAATGATTTTGCAGATGATGCCGTAAGCGGCCTTGGGTCTTGAATGTCTTTTCGCACAAATTACATAAGTGTCGGCGTTCATCACAATGCCTATGGTTGATGTGAGATGTCAAGAAATATTTCCTTGAAAAGCTTTTGTCACACGAGAGGCAGTCAAACGGCTTTTCGCATTTGTGGGTAAAAATATGATCTTTAAGACTTCTACTATGTCGGAATAGCTTGTTGCAGAAAACACCAAAAGGTTTATTGTAATCATCTGACACATCATACGGAATTCATTAGATAAACTCAACTATCAAATAAACAATTTTTTTATTTGAATTTCCCGTGAAGTTGTCGATGTTTTGACAGGGCGGATGAATCGGAAAACGTTTGACTACAAACATTGCAGCTGTAAGGTTTTTCGCCTGTATGACATCTCATGTGCACATTAAGATTTCCCTTCTGCAGAAAGCTTTTCTCGCAAATTGAACATTGGTATGGTTTAACGTCTAAGTGTAATCTTGTGTGGACTTTTAAATAGTGCTTGGATCCAAATTTCTTTTCACAATGTTTACATGTCCAATGCTGTTTGTTTCATGAACTGTGCTAATGTGACGCACCAAATTTCCTTTCCTTGGAAACCCTTTGTTACAGATATTACACTTGTAGGGTCTTTCTTTTGTGTGCACTCCTAAATTATGCTTACGCGTTGCTTTGAAACTACAAAGAGAACATGCAAATTCCTTAGTTTTTGCCATTTTTTCACAATTAGAAGCGTCAACGCTCATTAGGTTTCGCAACTTAGACACAAATAACCACCAGAATGTGTGTACAGTGTTCTGGATAAAATTGATATGGCTACAAACAAGTACAAATACTTTGTCGTTTTCGCGGTTGCTTTATTATTCAAAGTGAGAAAATTATTATAAAAACAGTTTACCTGTGTTGGTTTTGTTTGCTGCTCAATCGATATTTTCTGGTATGTCGACTTTGAAACTGCACGTTCTAAATGTATTTATGCAAAAAATGCTGTAGTATATCACTCAATGTATGCAAACATTGTCAGCAAAATAGGTTGTATCGAGTACAAAACAAAAGGTTTACAGGTACTTTTTGTCAGCAATACTTTTTACTTCATTAGTTCGTAATCCGCATAAGCCAAAGGTTTTCTGGAAAAAGTAGCAAGGGCCTTATTTTTAACTTTTTACTAAATTTTTTACTTGAAAAATATTTAAGCAGGTTCAAAGGGTTTAGAGCAATCTTACAATGCTGAATTAGATACCAGGAATTTGGTTCTCGTATGTTGTTGGTAAGCTTTTAGCAAAAACGTGACTCCATCATTATTCTTAGTATGAGAGAATCCAAAAAATGGCAGTGCATAGCCTATGAAGTTTTTGAACCATGAAACAGTCTTTCCGTTAATATTTTTAGTTGGGTATATAAATGACAGGTTTTAACAAAAACTGTAAACAGTTAGCGGTTAGAATAATGTACTGCTTCTTTACTAAACTTTTGCAATGCAACACTACTTTTGGGAACAGAAATGTTTATCAAGCTTAATTTTGATACTCTGCGTTGTCATAGTAAGAAATTGTGTTAGTGAAGCACACAATTCTATTAGCTGTTTTTACTCAAATAATAATATTTACACAAATAGATTATCAATAAAGAGGATGTTTTGAAGATTTAATTGTTTCATTTCAATAATTGCGGTTTAGAAAAATTTCAAGTGGTACAAGTACCGTTTACAAAAATTATGAATGTAAAACGATAGGGCCTTATAGTATATGAAAGCACGGGATGACAGATTTGATTTTAAAATTAAAGTTTAACTCAAGTTTAATGAATAAATATTTTTCATTTTTACGTATGTTTTTCAGACTGGTTTAAAATACGGGATTCCAAAAAGCTCGTATCAAAACAGACATTGCACGCAAGGCCACCATTGGCCATCTAGGTATTAGTTACTATGTGTTCCCTGCAAAATTGAACACACCTTGAAAAGAGAATACGTATCAAAAAAACTAGATGGTCGGATCATTTGAATTATAACCGCAAAGGATGTATTAAAATCAGTGTGGACGTGCACCCAATACCCACGGGTTGGGTGACCCAGTTAAACCCGGGTTTTTGGGTACCCAGCCCACCTTGTTTTGAGGGTGGGTTTTGGGTAAAAGTGGGTTTTAAAATTAATCTGTTGATAAAAATACAATTTTTGTAAATAATTGCCATTTTTGCTGCATATAATGACAAAATATGTAAAGCATTCATAGTTTTTCCTTTCATGAATCATTTATTACGTGATTTTCTTGCTGAGCTATTGCCTTTTGAGGCGTCGAATTCTGTGTGTGTGCATAGTTTAGTACATGATATTGCAATGCCCACCCATACCCAGAAATACCCACTTTTACCCAAAAACCCAAATAAACCCGGGTGGGTTGGGTTTTTGTGAAAAACCCGCGGGTTTCGTCCACTCTGATTAAAATGTATTCACATATTTAGTTAAAAATACGGTTTTGTAATCAAAATAATGCTAAATTTTAGCTGCACCCACCTTAAAAAATTGAGGCTCTGTGATGATCCGATCGGATTCCAAAGAAACTTCGACAAGCTGAACTTTTTGTAGACAGTGCCAGTATGGGTTCATGAAAACGTCCGTACTGTCGTCAAATTCAAGCTAAAATATTGTTGTCATCTTCTTACTATAAATATTGTTTCCAAAATATCATTTTGATTAAAGAAATGGTTAGGAAGAGCTAAGTCATAATTTGTTTCCTCTAAATATATTAAAAATCTGATATTTTAAGACTTTGTCTGAGGATTTTTGCAGGTATTGAAACCTTATTTATTACAATAAAAATATTCAATGTTAAGCAAAATAAAATATTACATGCACATACTCAAACTTCTCAGAACAAGAACCCGTGAGTTTTAAATTCTTCGCTTTTATACCTTGAAGTTTCCAAATTATCTTTGCCAACATTGAATAATTATTACTGTGGTTTTTGCTAACAGCAGTGTAGCATTAAAACATCGAATTCAGACATCATAGAAGTACACTTGCGTATGTTCTGGAACGAGCAACGTCTATGTGATACTATTTATAATTAGCGGGATAAACTAATCTAGTATACGTTTATTAGCTCGCTGCTTCCGCAGAAGAGATATTGCAGATGTCGGTGTCCGTGTGTCTGTCTGTCTGTCTGTAGACTTTATTTTTAAACCAGCATAAATCGGCTCTAGGCCAGGCTATTCGGTTCTAGACCAGGCTAAATCGGCTCATTATTAGCTCGCTGCTTCAGCAGAGGAGCTATTGCAGATGTCGCTGTCCGTGTGTCTGTCTGTCTGTAGACTTTATTTTTAAACCAGGCTACCAGGCTAATCGGCTCCAGACTAGGTTTAATCGGCTCTAGACCAGGGAAAATCGGCGCTAGACCAGGTTAAATCGGCTCTAGACCAGGCTAAATCGGCTCTAGACCAGGTTTAATCGGCTCTAGACCAGGTTAAATCGGCTCTAGACCAGGTTTAATCGGCTCTAGACCAGGATAAATCGGATCTAGACCAGGCCAAATCGGCTGTAGACCATGCTAAATCGGCTCTAGACCAGGCCAAATCGGCTCTAGACCATGCTAAATCTGCACTAGACCAGGTTAGAACAGATTGTCTAATACAGTTTTTTACTCTGCTTTGAGTGGTGTAAATAGTTTTTATTGGTTTTAGCAGCGAGCATTTTGAATGGTTTACCATGGATGTTTATCTTATATAGACATGTTTCACCTGTTATAGAGATCTTCCTTCTTAAAAATTAAGTTGTTGTATTATATGTGTAAGATTTTTACGTTTTTGGCAGCGAGCGTTTTAAATGGTTTACCATTGACTGGTTAAGAATAACCGAATAAAGCTTTTACAGTTCAAGACTCGTGCGGCAATCAGCTCTTTGCAAATATCAAAATATGTTACCAATATCAGGAAGTAGCTTCGTTCCACAAAATTGTGGCAGCAACTGAAGTATTGGTCGTGAAAAAAACAAACGGTCTTAGGGGGAAGAGAGATGTCCATTTATGAATTACCTTAAAACTTATTCATTTAACGCTTTTCGATACACATTTAATTTGAAATTTACATGACTTACGCGTATATGGAATCAAATTTAGTTCTTAGAATGCGTTTTGTCAGGATGCATTGATGGATTGTCAGTTTTAATTAATTCGATATGCAACTTGGTGCACCTGTAACTAGTGCATTTTTGGAAAATGTTTCTGCATAAAACACAAAGTGTGCAGCAAGTTGTAGTCAAAACTAATATGCTGTTATAATAAGCAAGAAATGCTCTTTCAAATGAGCTATGAACTGTAACCATCCAGTGTGTTACTACGAAAATAAGGCATGGGCCCAGACCATTCGTTCTTTGAATATGGTCCTTTATATCATCTATGTTTGTTTCTCTCTGAAGAGAACTGAATCCATTGTACTTTTCAAACCTCTGGGGAGAGTAAAGAACTGGTAACAATAGCAGATTTTTGCTTGCGTCACTGTAACCATGCACAAGTATCTTTTTAATCATCCCATTTGTAGCTGAAGAACATTTGTTTAACCAACGCAGATAGAAAAAATATTTACAAATATTTATTCTATATTTGATTTTCCTGTGTGGCAAAGTGTTGCTGTTATAAAATGGTGGACTTATTCTTACAAAGACTTTGTGTGTAGGTGCACATTTATCTGTATCAAAATAATGTATGATTGTTTGCTTCTTCAGTTCCAACAAAATGCTTGATGGCTAAAATAGTATAAGTTGCAAATCCATTGGGCGCAAGTACGCAAGTCTTGGTGTATTGAGTTTAGTAGAAAGCCAATGGTCGTAGTAGCAAAACCTAAAATGCTTTGCAAGTTTGGCATTAAAGCGTATGGTCGATGCATCGGATTTGGGATTGCCTCTTTCTTCCACAAGAAGTTTTACGTGTAGCACTCTATGCCATCCAGGCGGAACTACAACTGTTTTAAAACTGCTTGATATAGTATTTCGTGGCATTGCTGGCTTCAGATGTTGAAATGACTGATTTTGTTTCACCCAAGGACTTTTAGCATCAGGTCCAGACATAATCACAGTACTGTTCACGAGACTACCGAAGTAATGTGAAATGTTTGTATGTGAAATGTCGCAGTTTTCGGCATTATTAAAATAAACTAAGCTTAGTCCTGTTTCAAGAGAAAGAAACTGATTTAATATTTCTGTAGCTACTTGAACGGGAATCGTACACTTTTTACGCGCATTTATAGTAGTTCTAAATAACAATAATCATTTGAATAATCTATCTCCTTTTTTTTATAAGTTTAATCTTGTGTAAACTAGAAAAACGGATTGATGTGGAACTGGCTGTGGCTCGACTGCTGAAACACTGGGATCAATATTTTCCAGGCGACAGGGCAAGAATTGCTTTTGTGGACAGAAAAGACTGCAATGGTGAAACTGCCCTACAACTAGCTACCAAAAAGAGAAATCGAGCTGCGGTAGAATTATTGATTCGAAATAGAGCTGACATAAAGCAATTGTAAGCATCTTACAGAAGTAAAATATTTAATTTAATATAGTAAAACTTTAATCAGTTTATTAATGATGCATGCATGATTTCGCTTTTACAGCAAACCAGATAACGACTGTAATGCGGTGCAGAGGATTTACGATCCCGTGTTTGTCAGTTTGATTGATCAGTCAATCACAATTGACAAGTGTGTGCATGATATGAAAAATGAGCTGCTGTGGACAGTGGATTGCAATTTTAAGTGTGATATAGTATGCGTATTGAATTTGGAAATGCAAAATTCATTTTACTTTTGTAACATTTTTTGCTTAGGTCCATACTTGGACTGCATAATACACTATAATATCAGGATGCACATGCACCAACATTTAATCAGTCCTGGCATTTGGCTATTATGCTTCGTTGGAAAATAGCAACACGCTCGGCTATTTTGCAGCACCCACTTGTTCGACTATTTGTGCATTTGAAAACAGAGAAATTTGCAAAGCTAATATATTTTTCGATGATTTACCAGGTAAAAACTATAAAATTATAAGCTGAGTTATAAAATGTATAACGTGCTACTTTGTGTTTTTCTTATCTAAAGCAAAAGCACAAAATCTGGGAAAACGAAATAACAGGCGGTTGAATGAGTATCCACCTAAATCAAGGTGTGTGTTCTCCCATGTATTTAAGGAATTTTTACATTTTTACATGTAAAAATGTAAAATGGAAATATTATGGAAAAAGTCAGTTCGTTTCAGGCAAAAGGACTGCCTTAATGTCCAGTTCACATGTTTAAAAGCTGAAACATTGCAGAACTACTACGAATGTGGTTTTAAATGTGCTTTTAGTTCCGTTGTAACAAAAATCAAACATATTGGAACACTAAATCCCAAATTTAACCAACTTTATAGAGTAAAATTAATTTTTCCATGTTTTTTCCATGCTGTTTTTTCCAAATACCTTTCTTTTTTACATGTAGTTACATGTTGTTTTCATATTTTTTACATGATGCATGTATTTACATGTGCACACCTTGACCTAAATTAAGGCAGGTGATAACCGAGTGGCATCTAGAGAAACCTAAAACTAGCAGTGATTCTACTGCATAGATTAAAAACCACAATCAAAGCTCTTAGGTATATAAATAACAAATTATGTTTCGTTGGATACTGTTGGATATGTTAATAGCATATATGTATGTTGGTGCCAAAATTAGTTGTTGACACTTGCAAAATCTGTAAATTTAATATTGTTTAGAGTGGACATAGTTTCCTAACAAGGCATGTGAATAATAATCAAGGTGACAATTTGAGAACTATCGAGAATTACGTACTACCTGACTAGACTAATAGCATTTGCAATTCAAACTTGTACTGCAAAAGCAATCAAACTTCTTCGGAAATTCCTTTGGTTGTATTGTGTTGTATATACCCATCTTGTATTTCTTTGTAACGTTCTCGTGGGTTCACATACGACACAATGACTAATCATTGATATGATATACTAACTGCAAGTAGTTAACAAAAAATATATACTGCTTTATCAATCACAAAGTTGAAACTTTAGTTTGTTATAAGTAGCAGCTGTGCAGTAAGCGAATTCGCAAAATCGATGCACTTTAGCGGTGTTGACTTTTCAATAAAATTAAGTGAGCCAAATTTAATTTTTATACAACAACAGCTTTTTAGAAAGCGTTTGGTCCAGCCACGCTTTTTTGATTTATCAGAGTATCTCCATGCAACGTGTTGTCGAATAGTGCACAATGTTTGTTGCGACATTGAATAAACTTCAGCCATTCCTCTAAACGGAAGCAATAGCATCAAGCCGCAATCTGTCAAAATAAGAATTAAAAGTAGGTTAGGTACCAAATTCTCTACTGTAAGAGGCATTCTGATCAGTTGGGTTGTGCACAGAAATTGCATTATAACTCCCCCAAATATCAAACAACTGTTTGGTATTCTTGACAGGACTTCATTCATGTGAACACTCAGCAGCTATAGCGTTCAGTACAAAACGGCCATTTCAGTAACATCACTAACATCTGTAGATTCCAATGTCCACGAGTTCTTCAATCTGAAACAAATTTCACAATTAAAATCAATCTGTAGCGTCTGCCAGAAATATAACCATTTCACTTACAAATGCAAATGATCGCAAATCGTGATTGCGCATAAGATCATTAATCCACCAACAACTAGAGCAGGGACATTGCAGCCGAAAGCCCAAAACCAGTGGTTTCCTACTAAAACCCATATCTTTCCAAAATAATTGAAACTCAAAATTACAAAACCGTTAGGACAGTAGTGTGGATGGCATTCTGGAATTAGTTGATGTCCAAGAATTTCAGCTTTGCAGGGATTTTGCCAGTGAAGTCCGTACACGAATCCAATTGGAATCAAAATTGCTGATACGTAAATGGCATAACACAGAAGTATATTCAAACGGTCGAACGCATGAAGCTTTCTGGGAGGAATATTTTGAAAATGGATTGGCTTTTCAAAGTTGACTAAGCCGTTTACCAGCATACAGATTGTACTTGCGTTCTGGTAACACGATACAACGCACAAGTGCACTGCAACCATTACCACGACTGTCGCGGCATAAATGAACTGGTCCGCCCAAGTAACGTTAGCGGGACGATATAACGCCAGTTTAAAAACGCCGTTGAAAACAAGCACAAGAAAAAGAATGGTAGCAATTGCTATTTTTTACGTTAGGATGCGATGCTGTTTCCTATTTGAACCTGCATTTACAAATCTGCCAGTTTGTTCATCCCATGTTACCAGTACACTCCCCAACAAGCCAGAAAGTTGGCATAGAAGCTTGAACAGTTTTAAATGGCGCTGCATTTTTTAATATTTGAAGATTTATTTTTTGCTGAATATTATTTGATGTGTGTGTTTACTCCGTGCCAGTGAACAAACTGGAGAATATATCCATGACAAGCGAATACGTTTAATGTTTACACGTTTTACTGACATGTTTATTAATTAATATTTGACTTTGGATAAACTCAAAGAAGGTAGGTTTAGTCAACTTTTAGACATTTAAAAGGCCAGCGACATTCTTGGTAAGCAAAGTAACGTAAACTATCAAAAAACATGGTTAAAAAACAGCGTGCATTTATCGGTATGTCCGAGGAAAAGTAAAAAATACTTTTTCCTCTCCACCGATAAATCGCGACTCGCATCCAAAAAATGCATTTTTTGTTTGAGATAGTTGGCAATAAAAGTTAATTCATATTCGAACAGAGATATGGGCATAATTAGGTAGCATATCCCCTAATGCAGTTTTTTACGCTGTTTTAAATGGTGAAATTAGTTTTTTATTTCAAAATGTAGTTTTTGAGATTTTTGAATTTTAACTTTAATTTAGTTAAATGTCAATTAAAGTTGATTTATATTTAAACACAGATATGGCCATAATTAGGTAGCATATATCACCTAATGCAGTTTTTTACGCTGCTTTCAATGGTGAAATTAGTTTTTAATTTCAAAATGTAGTTTTTGAGATTTTTGAATTTTAACTTTAATTTAGTTAAATGTCAATTAAAGTTGATTTATATTTAAACACAGATATGGGCATAATTGGGTAGCATATCACCTAATGCAGTTTTTTAAGCTGCTTTTAATGGTGTAAATAAATTTTTATTTAAAAATATAGTTTTTGAGATTTTTGAATTTTAACTTTAATTTAGTTATGCCATTTAAAAATAATTCATATTCGAACGCAGATATGGGCATAATTGAGTAGCATACCATATAATGCAATTTTTACAGTTAAACTGAACATTACATTTTTTGGATGCGAGTCGCGATTTATTGGTGGAGAGGAAAATTATTTTTTACTTTTCCTCGGACATACCGATAATAGCACGCTGTTTTTTTAACCACGTTTTTATTTTATAGTTTTTATATAATAAGTTTTACTACAATCAATTAGCTAAATCGACTTTATTCACATATTACTTCAATCAATTAGCTAAATCGACTTTATTCACATATTACTTCAATCAATTAGCTAAATCGACTTTATTCACATATTACAATAAATTAGCTAAATCGACTTTATTCACATATTACTTCAATCAATTAGCTAACTCTACTTAATTCACATAATACAACTATCAATTAGCCAACTCTACTTTATTCACATAATACAACTATCAATTTGCTAACTCTACTTTATTCAAAGCAACAAATACATTTCCATTCTCCACACGATTTACACATAACATACTCCAAAACAAATTGTTACAATGTGTCAAGTAACCCCTTTTGAATATAAGCTTCTTCAGTATCTAAGAATGCAAGCAGTTTTAGCCTATACAGTTCACGAAGAGACACTTCATTACAACGCCCAGTGCGTTTCTTACTCACAATCAGTTTCTTCGGGTCTACATCTGTAACAAACAATCCTTCGTATGTGCGTACTCGAGAAACAGCTACATAAGCAAAGCCAAAGCCTTGAGATTTATGAATACTGCATGCAAACGATGCTACTAATGGGATTTGATTTCTTAAAACCAAAACTCCGCGTTTGGCAGTAAACTAAAAACATCGCACCCTAACCTCGACGCAGTTTGTGTAGTCAGGATGCTTTGACAAATGTTGCACATCAATGTTTTCTTCGAATTTCACGTAGACACATTCAGGCTGATCGCCTTCACTTAGTCGGTCTCTTCGCAATGCTGTCCACTTGAAACCCCTAACTTAGGCTATGGAACCGTTAGCTAGTCGTCCTAATGGACGAATGTTCCATTTTAGCATAACCTTAGATCCAAGTGTCAATTCCAGCGTTGTTGGAATTCCGGCGCATTTCCTAATGTCTTTATACAACAATTCGGGGGCAACGTTTTGACCATATCTTGTACCACATGCAAACCTGTCGTCCGTGTTTATTTTATATAATTTATACCCAGCATCGACTAAATCTTGCAACCGGGCCGAATTATATTCTGTAACTTGATTAGTTGTAGGATACAAGTGTAATGATTCCTCTGATCTCTTCAACCAATCTGTGTACTTAGGATTTTCGATGCTTAATTTTCTGCGTGCCAATATATCCACGTCATCTTTCATGGTACCAATTCGTAACTTTTGTAGCACCTGGAAGAAATCATCTTTTTCACGTTGACGCATTACGGTACTTATCTCGTTAAAACGAAAACGTTTCCACAGGTTCAACTCATGAGACATGTAATCTGGTTGCTGGAAACACCAAGAACACCTGACTGGCTGCAGTTGCAATAAATCGCCTACAATTAAAAATGTTTTAATTGCATTCTGTATATATTCTGCATGTGTATATTTTAATTGTGTAGTTTATGCTGCAAATGTCTGCTAACAACCTTTTAACTCACCAAAAAGCAAAATGCTAACGTTTCCAAACGGTTCGTCGTTTCCAAAAATTTCTTGCAGCCTTAAGTGAATCATCCTTAACACGGCGTAACTGACCATACTTATTTCATCAATAATAATTAGAACAACATCTTCTTCAAATAACTTCCGTCTTTCATCCAAAACTTTTCCACTAAGTTTTACAAACTTTGCTGGTCCGTTCTGCTCTACCAGTAGACTAAAAGCTCGGTGTAACGTCACCCCCATGATTAGCATGAGTGTGCAGCAGCTACTCCAGTTGGAGCAGCTCGTACAATAGCTCTCTCTTTTGCCGGGTGTATGGGACCATCCATATATTACGTTATCAAGAAAACCCGAATTTGGGACCTACCTACCTACCTAGTTATCACTGGTTATATTTTTGATAAGGACCCACCTACCCCCAAAAGATAACGTCATGTTTTAAGTAAAATCACAAAGTATTTCAGGAGGTTTAAAAGCGTAGTAATGGTTTTTTAAACGGTTTTTATTGATTTACAGTTGATTTTTGTGAAGACGAATTAAATTTTACAATAGTTGTGTAGTATTTATACATAAATATTTTAATTGAGAAAGGGCAGTTTGGGCACAGGCATACTTCATCTATTAGCACGGGCTCACAAACAACCGGATTATTAACGATGATGACTTCATCATTAACATAGATTTATTTTGAGCATAAGTATTGATATTTAAACGCTTGAAAATGATACAATACAAGAAAAACATTACAAACAGTAAAAAATTGCTTGGGTTCAGGCTTAAAATTGGAATAGCACGGACTCACAAACATTTTATTTAATGCTGCAATGACGAATTATCAATCATCCAAGAAAAGAGAAGTTATCCAACTTGATCCACAATATGATGCACTGTCTCGGTGGTGGTACTCGTACTAGCAATGGGCTCCATCTCCATCTCATTGCTGACGCCTTCATTGTCTTCAGCTGAACTGCTACAAGTATTCTTATTCTTGTGAAATTTTTTGTGGCTTATCATTGCTTTTTTGTGACAAAATACAGACCATAACTTGGACACGTTTTTTCCGGAATACTGGTACGCACACTAGGACAGTACGTATCAAATGGAAGACTACCATGAAAAAGGAAATTTAAACAGATTCGGCTTGATAAATCCAAAAAAGATCCAAGTGGGCTCTCAGGGTCAGCTAAAGAAATACCGGAAGCAGTTTTAGAAAACTTGGCCGGTGCAGGGAGAAATTGACCACCAAAAATTGAACATAAATTTGATCGTCTTTGACCACAACAATTCACGTTGTTACACTTTACTATTTGCAATAAATATTGTGACTGTCGGACATGAACTGCTTTCCATTCTTCAGTCATAAATCCCGGATTATCTTCAAAATGTGAGGCTGAGCCAGCACCAATTTCTGAGTCCGTGCCGCCTACGTGACCTGAAGAAGGGTTGATGTATGTGGCGACAACAGGGTGACCATCAATAACACGCTGTCCCCATACATCTGCTAGTATCTTCCCAGCCTTTTGAAAATTCTCGAGTTCTACAGCAGCGTTAATAGTCCTTCCGGTAGAATCCAAATGGTTTCCAAATGTGTCATGGGGAAGAATCAGGCCACAAGGATCTCGAGAGAGGGGAGCCATTCTTCGCTCGACTGGATTGCTAGCAGATTGATGGGGAGCGTGCGTGCTATGAATAAGGCGTCCAAATCATGTCTTTTAAAATGCTGTCCAGCAAATAATAAGGTTTTTGGAAATCGAGGGTTTTCGTCTGGGCCTCCGTCTACAAATATGATCCAAGTCGGCTTGATTGAGCCAGCATGTTCTGAAAGCGGAAAGCTTTCTTGGTATGGACATGCAGGCTATAAATTTCTATGTACAAGTTTTGAAATCTCGTAAGGTGCAATATCTTTCTGGTATCTTATGATACATGCAGTGCCATCCTGTGATACTCTTCCTCTCGGACCTCTGGAATGTGAATCCAATAAGTAAATATGATGGTCGCCTGTGATAATTCCCATGTTATACTCTCCAACGGTCAAAATTCCATTTTTTGCAAATTTAACAACTCTTCTATTGCAGCCGCCAGACGCTTTAAATGAGCTCCGGGAACTTTATTTAGGCATCCATTGATAATATGCCCCTCGTCAGTGAAACTGTTGCAATCCACTTTTATTGATCCAAAGCATTCCACACATTGCACACATCCGTTTGTTTCCCCCGGCAGTAAATATTTGTTTCTCGTTGGATCAATGGAAGCATAGTACCGGTCTTCACAGAAAAGAGTGTTATCCTAATCTTGCGATGACCATGTATTCATCGGGCTAATTGCTGCATATGCGAGTGCTACCAAACAAATCGCAGTACATTGATTCCCGCCATCTTCAAATGCGTTTATCGAGGGTTGATGGATGGTTCCACGTAGAATAGACCGACTGCCGTCAATAAATATATACCCAGTAGAAGGCTGAGATAGTACGTGAGCTGCCACTTCATCGTTCCTCAGCAAACCATCATTTTTTGTTCTTTGTCCTTCTTGAATGCTTCGTATTTGTAAATTTTCTTCTTCGATCGATTGTATTTGTACATTTCGATACAGATGGTTATTGGCCTTTAAATATTGAAGCGCTTCGTACAAATGTTTTCTTCTAACTTGATAGTCATTTATGGTGTTGTTTGCATTTTGTTCGTGGACAAGTAAAAGGTCGGCGCTTTCTGGATTCAAAGGAAGTGTTTCAATTATTTCATCCACACTCTGAGGAAAATGCACACAGGATCCCTTCAAAGCCATTTGGCCTCTGCCCTTGCATAGATGATACAGTTTCATGAATAGTTTGACTTTTGAGATTAACCTCAACTCCACGTCATTCAGCTTTGTTAGTATATCAGAAGGTGGTGTTGTGTCCATTTTGTTTAAGTGGTACATTGATGGTATTTTATTTTTCTTCAGAAGACCATGACATCTTCTACAAACTTTCATTTTGTCCCCTTCTTTGAATTCCCGAAACTCGAGCCGTTCGTATTTTGCAACCGTGGCTTTTGTGAATGTGTAGTTTCGTAAAGTGTGCTTTGTATTGTAAACCATTCTTTTACAAATGGGACATTCACACGTTGGAAACTGCATAATGTCTTTGTTGTATTTGTTTAACATTTCCTCCAAGTAGTAATCCAGAGTTGTTTCGTGATGGTCATTCGGAAGGTCTTGATTATGATTGGTAGATGTTAGCTTCATCGTTTTCATTGTTAGAAATCTCGTGCTCATAAGGTATCGAAGGACTGAGTACTTCGTCTTGTTGATTGGTAATACAAGTCTGCAATATTAAATAAAATAGAATATATAAAATATTAGAAGTAGTGTGATAGAATGTAAAGCGGATTACGACTCATAAATTTAAAACTTAGAGCATTACCTTAATTTTTTGGTAGTCTTTCAACATCTGGAGTGAAACTTCTGTTTCGAACATTGCATCATCATCACATTTGTGAGTTTTTGATGGCGACTCATTGCTTGCCTGCAATTTAAAGGAATTATTAAGATTACTTGGACGGATGTAAATATGTGATTTAAATTTATTTAGTTTGCACAACTAAAGCGAAGTTACCTGTCCCTTTGATCTAGGCCTTTTTTCTCCAGGGTTTATGGGGAAATCATTTTTTAAAGACAACTATAGACAATTTTAATTTAAGAATGGATTTGCATTTGGAAGTTAAAGTCAACATTATTAATTATATGTTTAGTTATATTTATATTTCAGTGCCCTTTTTCCTTGTTGTAGAGTTTTTTTCGTCGATCTTTGCCGAATTTTTCGATTTGGTTATCAGGTAACTGTTCCTGGTGACAAATTTGCATATTAAATTTCTGAATTTTCATGAATTTAATAATATTTTATATTGAGTTGGAAAGCAAACCTTATTGTTTATCTGCCATATCCTTTGTAGGAAAAAGCGTTCTTCTTTTGTTGAATCCTCCAGAATATGGTCTTTGATGACGGTTCCGTAAATTGATTTGGGATCAATTGGCTTAACATTCTTCTTTTTATTCGTTGATTTAATTGCAACATCATTTAATAATTTTTCTAAACTAATATTTCGCAACCGTTCAGGAATTTCAATGTTTTCCATGATTTGTTCATACAAATAAATTCACTCAAATCAAACGCACCGCCGAGACTAAAATGAAGCTTGTAAAGCCGCGCTTGAAGCCGAGCTTGTAAAGCTCACAATGTGGACTAAAATCTAGAGAGTTACCTGTAATTTGATTTGTCATTGCTTTATTATTTTTTATTATTTATGCACTGATTTCGGCTTTTGTGTGTCCCCGGAGATACAAATTAGTTAAATGTCAATGTGTAAAAAATATGTAGTCTTGAAGTGCCAGACCGTATGCCTGGAGTACAGCTATATGTTTTTTGTAAACAGAGCATATTCGGGTCTAGGCCCTTTCCCCGCGGTGCACCTTCCCCCCTGGGGTTCCGTTCCCCTCAGACCCGTTTCCCCCTTGCGTTAGTTCCCCTCTTTACATTTTCCCCTCTGAGCTTCTTCCCCCCTCACAAGTTTCCCCTTTGCGTTCCTTCCCCTCTTAACATTTTCCCCTCTGAGCTGCTTCCCCTCAAGCTTGTTCCCCTTTACACCCGTTTTCCCTCTGTACAACTTCCCCTCAAAACATTCCCTTGAACTCAACGATTGTTTCAAATGTGACCTTATTATACACATATACCTACTATAGGTATTGTGTATTATACAAATATAAGAGTTGAATGTGGCGTAGTTCTTGAGTGGTAATACGCAGTCGTGCAAATGAATTTTACATATATTAACCAAAGTGTTTATATTTGTATCTAGCTTTGTACGTTTCTGTAGTTTACAAAATAGTGTTTGCGAATTTCAATTAAGGTAATGTAATGCATTGCTAAAACATTTTCTTACATGCCATATATATATCTGGATTCAAGTTTTAGTGTCTGGTAAAACTGGTGTTTGTTTGTAATTTTGACAAGACCTTTTAGTTTTTAACTATATTTCAATGAACGGTGAATAACCGAACTAAGAATCCTTTATGAAGTTAACCGAAATGTTAATATGTATTTCTTAAGCTTTTAAGCTTCTTAAGCTTAATGTTTACCCAGCCAAAAATGTACCACTTGCAACTGAACTTGCATTTTCTGTTCTGGTTAACATTCAGTACATTGACTGAAGGCTATGTTGACTGCTTACTGAGTTTTATATGCCAGTTCTCAAAAAACTAGAATTATTATATAATTTTTTAAAAATAATCTGTACTGGAAAATGCCACTGGTTGTTAATATGTAATAGTCGGCTTCGATAAATAGTTGCAGATTACGATACCAGACAAACAGTTGAGTATTTGACTGGGATAGCACGGAAGATTAACTTAATTGTGTAACTACTGCCTTTGTATCTTAAAGTGTTTTTGACCAAAGAATTATATTTTTACATTAGACTTTTGACAGATGTACCTAAGAGTTTGCAGAATTTTTTAAAAAGAAAAGTTTCAAAAATATCTATAGTTTAAAAGTGTCTATAAATGTGCAACAATTGTACAGTATTGTATCTTTGTATTGATTTCTGCGTCACTGAAAATATAGAAAATGTACGTAAGCAGTTTGTAAAATAAGAAGTTAAAGAGTAAAAAGGTAAATACCTAATATATATTTAAAGTTGTTCGCATGTAACCAATTCTTCGATAAATGTTATCTAAATTTGATTATCAAACTCATTTTACCATACACCAAATTTGAAACCACTTATCAATCAATTTGGATTATATTGCCACTCAAGAACTACGCCACATTCAACTCTTATATTTGTATAATACACAATACCTATAGTAGGTATATGTGTATAATAAGGTCACATTTGAAACAATCGTTGAGTTCAAGGGAATGTTTTGAGGGGAAGTTGTACAGAGGGGAAACGGGTGTAAAGGGGAACAAGCTTGAGGGGAAGCAGCTCAGAGGGGAAAATGTTAAGAGGGGAAGGAACGCAAAGGGGAAACTTGTGAGGGGGGAAGAAGCTCAGAGGGGAAAATGTAAAGAGGGGAACTAACGCAAGGGGGAAACGGGTCTGAGGGGAACGGAACCCCAGGGGGGAAAGTGCACCGAGGGGAATGGGCCGGATACCAGCATATTCTATGTAGCCTATTAGGCTTTATTTGTGCCAAGAATGTTATAAAATTGTGTTTCATGCAGAATGGGGGAGTGGTTCGCGGGATAATATGCAAAATATGCTTATTTTAGACATCAGTAACATTACAGCCTATCGAAATATGACACATTTTCAAAATTTTTGAACAACCTACAAATCCTCAGGTGCTGCAAATGTCAAATTTTTTTGTTTCATCAAAATCGGACAAGTTGTTCGCGAGATAATTCTAGATCGGAGGTTGAATAACGGAGGTTACCGAATACAACATGCATTCTTGATAAGCATTTTTGCCTATCAAGGTACGAGGGATAATCACCTGCGCGTAGCGCAGGTGATCCGAATCCACCGATAAATGCACAAATAGTGTTTTGTATAGATTGATATTTTATTGTGGAATATCTTTTTATACATTCTGGGGGCAATTATAAAGTTTGTCGCGTTGGCAACAATTAATTACACACACGCACACACAAATATTGTTTTACACAAAGCAGCAAACTTATTTTAAATTGTGTTCATACGTTTAGGTAATATACATCAGCAAGCACATGTGTGGGTAAAATCCCAGGTTGTAGGCTTAAATTATTTTGTACATACACGAATAAATCTAATTATTTGCTTTATTCCTTTTAACAAAAGTAAACAAAGGTGTTATGCCATTAATTAATACCAATAAATTAATTAAAGTGTACACTGAGTTTATTCCTAAGGTTCATCCCAATCCATGTTTTCAAAAATTTAATAATGTAACATTCTTGAGTAAACGGGAAAGGTATTTAAACAAACTTTTCCATAACACGTTTGGTGGCTATATTATTCCTACAGTAAGTTTTTGGTATGAGCATGCTTCTGACAAAGTTTGCTTTGCTTGATAATTCTGGTAGTTTCTTTTGAACACGAACGAGTTAACGTTAAATAATATGATTGGAATGATGTGCCAATTGGTGTTACAGATACAATTAAGTTTTAATCAGTTTTTGGGAGATATTTAATTTGTGTGAGTGTTTGCAAAAACCACAAAAGAGAATTTGACCTTAGTTTTAATTAAATTTTGTTCACTGGTAAGACATTTAATCTACGTGTGTAAGCTTTGCAGTTATAATATGCGCTGTAAAGAAATCTAGTTTTCACTTATTTCTTTTAAATTCATTTCGGCCTTGTACCTACTGGATATGACTTACAGTGTGGGATTTGGATAAACATTGAAAAAGGATTAAAACCTAAAACCTGCATGGATAATCAGATGCAAAGAATAACAACATATGCTAGCATATAAAATTTAGTTGTAGCATGTATACAATAGGCAATTTGGAATCCATCAGCTAGTAAAAATGCTACTTAACTTAGTTTTTGGTGCTTCAGCAGTTTACTATTTTCAAACAAATCATAAAGAAGAATAGACCTTGAAAGTGGCAATTTTGGCTACGTAAAAATCGCTTGTTCTCAGGGGTCGGGCAAGCTGAAAAAAATCTTAAAAAATAGAGGAAAGTCTCCGCTTTCAGATGGTACTATTTTCAGCTTGCCCGACCCCTGAGAACTTGTAATTATCAATTAAATAAAATTGCATAGTTTAAGCAGGGTAACCATGCGCCGTCGTTGCATGCTAGCGTTTCGAAAATGGGTATAATTATGTAGCGCCGCGCCGAAGTTAAAATGGTATACAAGGCAGCAGCACCGCATGACATAGGAAGAGTCCTTGCTTTATCTTTTGTTTAATTTTTAACTGCGTTGTACTGTCACTGTGAATTAAATACGTAATTAGAAAGCGGAAGATTATCATTGATAATATTGGGAGGTAGTGGTTTTACTGTTTGTGTCAAAATTGCGGAATGCAATTTTTAATTGTTGAATCTAATTCTTAATAGTTAGAAAATTCTACTATTTAATTGTTGAATCTACTTTTTAATGGTCGAATCTACTTTTAGTTAATTAAATCTACTTTTCAATAGTTGAATCTACTATTTATTAGTTGAATCTACTATTTATTAGTTGAATCTACTATTTATTAGTTGAATCTACTATTTATTAGTTGAATCTACTATTTATTAGTTGAATCTTCCTTTTAATAGTTGAATCTGTTTTCAATAATTAAATCTACTTTTTATTAGTTAAACCTACTTTTTAATAGTCGAATCTAATTTTTAATAGTTGACTCAATTTAAAATTAACTATTAAAAAATAGTTAAATTGACTTTTTAATAGTTAAATTGACTTTTTAATAGTTAAATAGACTTTTTAATAGTTAAATTGGCTTTTTAATAGTTAAATTGACTTTTCAAAAGTTAAATAGACTTTTAAATAGTTAAATTGATTTTTAATAGTTAAATTGGCTTTTTAATAGTTAAATTGACTTTTCAAAAGTTAAATAGACTTTTAAATAGTTAAATTGATTTTTAATAGTTAAATTGACTTTTTGAAAGTTAAATCGACTTTTTAATAGTTAAATAGACTTTTAAATAGTTAAATAGACTTTTAAATAGTTAAATCGATTTTTAAATGTTAAATTGACTTTTTGAAAGTTAAATTGACTTTTCAAAAGTTAAATAGACTTTTAAATAGTTAAATCGATTTTTAATAGTTAAATTGACTTTTTGAAAGTTAAATCGACTTTTTAATAGTTGAATTTATTTTTCAATAATTAAATCCAGTTTTCAATAATTAAATCGACTTTTTAATAATTTAATCGACTTTTCAATAATTAAATCGACTTTTCAATAATTAAATCGACTCTTTAATAGTTAAATTGACTTTTTGAAAGTTAAATCGACTTTTTAATAGTTGAATTTATTTTTCAATAATTAAATCGAGTTTTCAATAATTAAATCGACTTTTCAATAATTAAATCGACTTTTTAATAGCTAAATCGACTTTTTAATAGTTAAATCGACTTTTTAATACTTAAATCGACTCTTTAATAGTTAAATCGATTTTTAATAGTTAATTTGACTTTTTAAAAGTTAAGTTGACTGTTTGAAAGTTAAATCGACTTTTTGAAAGTTAAATCGACTTTTTAATATTCAAATCTAGTTTATATTATTTATATCTACTTTTTTAATATTAACATCTACTTTTTAAAAGTTGAATCTAATTTTTATTAGTTTTATTAGTCTACTTTTAAATTGTCGAATTTACTTTTAAAAGTCGAGCTAGTTTGTAATAGACAAACGCTTCAAATACACTTGTACATTCATTTGATAGTAACAGTAGTTTGACAGAAAATGCATTTATAAAAGCCTTCTTCACAGATTCCAACAAGTTACAGGTTGAGCCTACTCCAAAGGTTGATTTCCTTAGAAGTTATCGCTACTGTTTCATCAACAACCTGTACAAGCTTCCTTGGCTACAATTCCACCTGTCGAACTTTTCAATTTGTCAGGAAATATGCTGTACTATCCCCTTTATTTTACTCATCCCTCAAATGTTGGCATCTAGGGCATACACCAACTTCCCCATCACGATCTCTGGTGTATTTTAGATTTACTTTACCCTTAGCGCCAACGAGGGTAAACTTTCCCTCAGGAACTGACTTCAAAAGTGTTTGCCAGTACTTGGCCATGTCTCTAAAGTTTACGTAAGCGTCGTCACAGCGTTCAGATGGTTGTTGAGTATTCGTAGTCCCCAAAATAAAATATGAGGCATAATTGAGACAAGGTCGTCATTACCACTTGATATACTTGTCAACAGCCGGTGGAATAGGTAAATATTTAGATGAAACAACGTGTCCATAATCCTGGATTGTCATCCCATTCAAAGGTTTTCTTATCTCTGCGTAGACTCGAAGTTTGTTCCGTTACCGCTCATTGTCGCCTTTCGATCGCCCATATCGACTGATGAACCTCACAACCCCATGTCATCATGGGGTTGTGAGTATCTCCCTTGCACTTCCTCTTCTCAGGCAAGTGGGAATTTCTCTCCTGAGGCATCCTCTAATTGACACCCGGCAAGGTTTCAAAATAATCGACAATGAATAATCAGTGGTTACGCTGTTCCGGAGAAACAAGCGTCACCACTGATTTTAAGTCAAGGCACAGACTCAGCGTGTTTGTACGGAACACGAGAATAGGGAGTTTGACAGAGAGGAGTTGCATCGTGAGAGAGATCATTTTCATCATCGTCAGAGCAAGACGATTCAAGAAATCAGTAGCAGGTTTTCAGCGTTACGTATCAGTAAACTACGTCCAACTCAATTGCTAATCAGTCTCAAAATTGTTGTGTTAGTTTGTTAAATAATGTGCGGTAAGCTTAAATCGTGAAAATGCATTGGGTTTCATTTGGGCTAAATCACATGGGCTCGGCTTTGCTTAGGTTATCATGTAGGATTTGCAACTTTAATATCTGGCAACGGCGTCATCCCAGGTGGTTTCTGCTTAGCGGTTTTGCACTCCAGACAGTTTCTGGAAACCTCCTTCTGGCATTGTTACTAAATTCCACAGTATGGCACCCACGCCTTTGTGATGGTTAATCTTGCTGTAATTCAACGGCTGTATGTAGATGAGTTGCAATTTTGGTGGTAGTGGTCGCTTTTATGTCTCTTATTATTTTTGGGCGTTTTTCAATTTAATTTAAGAATTTAAGAGACACAAGGGGAATTGGTGTAGTTTGAGGGGTCTTGTGGATGATTCCCATCGATATAGAATGGTTACTATCTGATTACAACCCGTACCTTGAAAGGTCGGACTCCACACGCACTCTCCTCCCGTACTTCCAGTCTGCTCCCGGATGGGCCGACTTGGGAAGCACCGCCAAGGAGGGTGCTTTGATGGGTAGACCCAACTGGTAATCGCCCATGCCGTAACATGGGCACCTCCTGCTCTACACCAACTGTACTGACAGATTTGAAATTCTAAAAATGCTAAATGATTAGATTTTGCCTTCATTATTCGTTTGTTCCCTGAAGAGGATTTGTGAAAACAAATCGTTCGAATAAAGGACGTTGGAATAAAGTTTAAATGTTACTTAAATTCACTCGTGGAAGCCCAAATTGTATTTTAACATTGTACTGACAGTGTCGTTAATGTCAGTTGAAGAGGATAGTCTATGCTGCACCATTGACTTCCCCTTCTTATGCTGGTGCCTATGCTTTAATCCATAAGCTTCGGTGAGGGCATGATGAGAAAATAACTCGACGTTTCGGTGCAAGTTACTTTCTTCAGGAAAAGCGTTTCTGGAGATTCAACAGTCAGTTCAACTTCCACAAACGCAGGCAAAAGCAGGAGATGCAGGGGTATTTATAGGTTTTTGAACCCTGCTTACGCCTAATTAGTATATGCCTAATTTGAATATTCAATAGATTTGCAAATGAGGCCTATGCTAAGGTTCACTTATATAAGTTCCTCAAAAAATTTTTGTTCGCCCCACCTGCAGGGCAGAATATCTCGACAACCTGAGGGTTTCAGGGACTGAGATTTTTTCTGGTGGGTGTGGCAGAAGGGGTAGTAAAGTTTGGACGAGGAATTCGATGGTGATGAGATCTCGCCCAAATTCCCACCTCCCATTTTTGAACTTTTGAGGATAGAATGGCCCCGAGCGCGAGAGATGGTCCCTGAAGCGCTCACGAAACTTACGCTTCGCCTCCCCAATATATATTTTTGAACATTTCGTACATACGATGGCATATATCATGGATTCACTCTTACAGTGAAATTGTTTCCATACCTTAAGCCTTCCCTTTGGTCCCACGGTCTCTTTTTGTAAGATGGTGTGTTTAAATGTTAAACACTTACCAACGTTGCATGGGATTGTACCCGGATTTGGGTGACATATTCTAGGTTGTGCCGATGTTAGTCGTGCTCGAACTTGAATATCCCGAATGCTTTTCGGCTTGCGAAAGGCTGCATCAGGAGAAGATGGGAAGATGTTGACCAACTCCGTTGAGATCGTTTTGCCAAAGAGGCTTTTTATAGCACTGATTGTTTGTTGGCCTGCCTTACTAAACGTTCTCTGGTTATGAAGTATTTTGGCTGTCGTTGGAGTGCAAATTTTGTAACATTCTTAGTTTACTGACGGACAGACAAAAGTCATGAATTATAACGTAATTAACTACCATGCCGAGTCGCTGGAGAACTAAGTTCACCAGCCAACTATTATCTGAACAACCTTAATGGCTCAAGGACCAACAACAATTTCACTAAGCTCAAAATCTAAGAGCTATTAATTTTCAAAAGTAATAATTTTAAATAAAGCTGAGCAATGTTTGCAAGGCGGTTAAATTCTGAATGTTACCAAATGTGCTGTAAATTCGAAATATTGGTCAATTACTAACATAAAACTATTAAAGCTCCTGTAGCTTGCAATTTAGGGTGTCAACCAGAGGTTTCAAATTATATTTTAAAAAGCTGATTACTGGTTCCCAATCCTGGTCAATGACTGGATGTGCTGTGTTGCGCAGAATGTTGCAACTACTCCTGCTATAAGGCCCTGCATCAGGGAGACCCTTCATATCAACGTTCGTCAAAAACTGACCTAATGTGCTGCAGAGTGCAGAATATAAAAAACGAGGAATCGATGAAATCTTTAATCTGGAATGGACCTATTATTTACCTAAAATTATTAAAGGTGCTGCTCACTGCTCAGAGTCCTGCAGCATATGTATGCTAAGTTTGGATGTAGTCGCTGTAGCCATATTGCTGAGAAAAGCACATACTCACAGACGGACGGCCGGAGTAGAAAACTATCAAGTTAAAACCTATCCCGGTTAAAAACTGACCTAAAATCATGTGTCGCGCAGCATATAACCTATAAAAAATGCTTGTATCTGGCAGTTAAGCTCCAGAATCAGGTCCTTAAAACCGAATTTTAACAAATCGATTGTAAATTTATAATCCTGGTCATAAACTGACCTAATGTCAGTGTCGTATGCTATACGTTCCATTATAAAACGTTTTGAAATCGCTGTGACGTCAGACCTAAAGTGGGCCTATTGACTTGAAACTTAATAGGGCTGTGTCGTAGGTCCTGTAGTGTCTGTATACCAAGTTTGGATGTAATCGATACAGCCATTACTGAGAAAAACGCATACTCACGGACGAACGGCCGGAATAGAAAACTATGAATTATTTGAGCGATACTTAACTAAACTTAAAAATTGAGAACAGATTAAAGCAGCAAAAATGATTAATTTTGAGACAGACTGACAGACAAACAGTTTAAAAAATAAATTGCTGCTGTTATACCCGGTTTCCAGCCTGTTCTGACCTTTCCCGTTGCCAAAACAGCATGTCAGTGGCCAGAAACTAACGTACTAACGACCCATGGTTTCCAATAAGCTTTCATGGAAATCGTGGCCGAAATAATATAGGCTAAGGTCTATTCTCCTTTGTAAAAAATTGCAGTTGGTTTAATATACAAGCAGCAACGGAGGAAACTAGAAATCAGATTTAACAACACTTGTTTGTCTATTTATACCTTGCGACAAAATTTCCATAAGTGGTTCAATATTTGTTGAGCTTATATTTTGTTTGGCTGCTGTGGATAATTTTAAACTTACAACAAGATGTTGAAACAAAACTTGTCCTTGTTTTCTAACATGTGTCGCGTAGCTATTTTTTTGGTATCGTAGAAGTCTACTATGATAAAGATTCCAAAGTATGAAAACCAAACATTTTAAAAGTCAACAACGAAACGTAAACCTTCATGTTATAGCTCTATCAATACTTGTAACTGGTGGACTATGGAAGTTTTTTTAGCAACTCCAAAGCGCTTGTCCTAATGGATCTGCTCCTGTTTGGAGTGGCTGCTCTCTTACTAACGTTTTCTCATATGTGCGCTCGATCAATAAAAAACACAATAGACAGCGTTTGCATCTACGTGAATGGGCTTCTATCATTTAATATAAACTCATTTGCCAATCCCATCACTTCAGCAAAATCTTACAGCTTACTTACAATTATAGCCCATTTGGTACATTACACAGCAATCTTTGTACCAATGGTGCGTTTACGGATTATATGTATATCAGCCTTGCAAACCTTCACTGGCGGGATACTGGTTGCTTCCTGTTTGTGAAGATATTTGGAAAATGAATACCTTAAACGAATACGGCTTGTTCATCAACTCCATGGTACAATTTCTAGTTTTTCTTGCAAATCATTGGTTGGTCTCGCTTGGGTTTCACGTTGGAGCTTTAGCAGGAATAGGGATTCTACTTATGGGTAATGTGTCCTTCTATGAGCACTTGAAAAGGTTAGATTTTCTGTTCAAAATTATAACTGAATTTAATTAAACGCTGATACTTACTTTAATATGTTGCCTCAAGTTTTCTATTTTCATCGGTTATTCCAAAAGTTTGACTACTGTGGCAAATAAGTATACAGCTCTTCAAGTATTGGACATTTTTATGAACGACGTCCAACAAATGGTACTTGTCACCGGAATGATTCTAGCGGGAATTCCAATTCAAGCATTTTCCTTAGTAATGCTTATTAAACTGCCCCATTCGCAAGAAAACTTACTACCGTTTGCATTATCTTGGGTGGTAGTACCAAACACCATTTCGGTTTTAATATTGTTTACCACTTACATGTCCCAGTTGTATGTAAAATCTCTAAAGATATTACATCGGTTGAAGTGTTTTGGTAGCAGGCACAACAAGCACTGGTTTGAAAAAGTCCGGACCAGTCAAAGTTAAGTTTGGTACATGATTGATCAACTTGATTGAAATGCGGACACCACTAAAGTGCATTGATTTTGCGAATGAATTGGCTGTTCAGGTTTTGCTTATTGGACACTGAAAAGCTTATTGATTGAATTAATGTATAGATTTGCCGTGGAGTAAAATCTGTAAGAAAATAACAAAGGTTTGACAGGTTAAACCGTGAAAAGTATTAACGAAGCCGCAGATTTTGTAGGCGTGTCTTAAGAAATATCTGTATTCTTAAGTTCTTTCCATCCACTAGTGGATGGAAGGCAAGAAATATCTGCTAATTAATAGTCACGGCTAGAATTACAATTACTTTTTGAAGAAATAACCAAAGATGATTTGAGATTATGCTGGTTATGGTACGATTAACTTCTTATCGACACGACAAAATGAGTAGTTCAGTAAGTTATATTTATTCAAGCAACGCGTTTCGAATTTGCAAGTAGCAATTTCTTCCTCAGGCTATAGAAAGAAAAACATGGAGTTATCATTACAAAATAAAATACGAATTGCATATTATCTTAAATACAATCAAACTATAATGTAGCAAATATTTAAATATTTAAAATATTTCACCGAATCTCACCTTGAATAAAATAAATTAAAATCACATAAAATTTTATTTTAAAACGGACTACAAATACTTTTCCTTAAAAATTAACGTCCTTATTTTACAAGCTCTTTGATGCATTTGGTACGCTTGAATACAATTTTGAGTTCCAACTCACTCGCTCTCTGTTTTACCAAGTCAAAGTCAACATTACATATATCCTCTCGATGTTCAGAGAAGAATATATCACTAGTATCTAGTTCTGTTATTTCTTTTTTAACGTGTGTAACTATACTATTCTGTAGAATATCCTTGTACTTGTCAACAGAATCATAAAACGGAAAAATGCCGTAAATAGTGGCTTTGTTGGCGGTCCTACTTTCTTCTTTGTCTTCACTACTGCAGTATTTTAATATAATATCAGGATTATGAATAGCTAAATGTTCACGTAGTATACCACGGGGAGTTAATACTTTTGACCTGTCTAAACTGAAAAGCTTATCTAAAATCAGAAGTAGCTTATCTTTGCAATAGCCTCTTTCCAAGAATCTGTCATAAAGCTTCATAATAGCATTTATTCTGCTGTTTTCATTACTGCATATTCTTATAATTCTAAGTCCTTGCGAGAAAAATAAGGAATTTTTAAGGTGTTTGGGGTGATTTGATTTAGCGTGTAGATATAAGTGCCTAGCCATTGGTTTTGAGTATACTGAAGTACATATTTCATTTTCATTATTAATAGATACATTGACATCTAGAAAATTAATGGTAGTTTCACTGTATTGGTGTGTGAATTTTAGGTATCTATGCTTAAGCATAGCATTTAACCATATACTCATATCTGGAATATTAGAGCTTTCAATAATCAAGAAAATGTCATCAAGAAACCTTTTATTTAAATCTTTTGAATTTCTCGAAACACGGTAATATTAGCAACAACAACACTCGCAGCATTACCCATCTCTATACCTCTATGTTGGTAAAATAATTGGTTTTCGTATATGACAAAATTATAATCCAGACTTAAACTCATTAGTTCTAATAATTGTCTTCTATTCAAATTCAGACTTTTAATGTCTTGTGACGTAAACGCATTTTCACAATGCTTTTTACAATCCGATATGTTCAAACTGGGATATAGAGCTTCAACATCAATTGTTACAAGTGTGTATTTTTTATTCTTATCTAATTTTGTTGCATCAAGTAACAAAAGGAAATGTTGGGTATCTACAATTAAGTCAGTTACTGAATTCAAAGATGGTTTTAGAATAAAATCCAGTAGCTTGCTAGCATATTTATTGGTTTTATGAAATGTGCTGCTAATAGGTCGTCCTTTAGGAAACTTATCAAAAGGTTTATGTATTTTTGGCAAAATGTAAAAATTAGCTGGCTTATTTGTGTCTGGTAAAAACGACTAAGCTTATAATTAGTAGGCATGTTTTTGTCAAATATTTTTAACTTATCTCTGAATTCTACCATTTTCAATTCAAAATGAGTGTTTGTGGTTGGAAAGTATGTATGTAAATCTGACAACTGCCTAAAAATCTCATTGTCATAATCACACTTATCTACAAGACAAATACCAGCATTCTTTTCTGCTTCTATTACCAATAGCTTATTTACTTCACAAAATTCCTTACAACGCTTAATTGTTGGTTCAAAAATCAAATTTATCTTATTTGAGGCTTTAAGATCTTCAGTTTTAATAGTATTGAAAAGTCTATCAAAGTTACATATTAATGGTTGAATAGGACACTCTGGACCAGTCAAGTTATTTATATTCCTAAAATCTTTTGTACATTTTATATACCACTCCCTGAGAAATATATTTTCATTTGTAGTTTCAGGTATCGCTTGGAAGTATAGATTCCAAGCAATTTTTCTTATCGTTTCCTCAACAGATTTTTTAAGTTCATATAAATTAGGTTGACGAGATGTACAAAATTTTAATCCTAGATTAAGTAGACATTGTATATCCAAAGGTATATTCTTAATAGAGCTAAGATTGTGAATATGTGAGTTACATTTAGTGAATTTGTATAAATCAAACAAAAACTGGTATTGCGATTTTGAAAATTTAGTCAAATGAAATAAAGTTTTCATGTTTAAAAACCTTCTGTTGTTTTTACGTATTTTGTGAGAATCGGTGCCATCCCGTCATTGAATGGCGTTGAGCCTGCTTCTGGCATTAATATTTGATGGCTGTTGATGATCAATGATGATTTGTTTTTGTGTGCACAGAAAAACAGATCTATCTAAATATTGAGCAAAATTACAAGTATTACTAACAAAGGCAAAAAATTCAAGCATTTGATAATAGAACTTTTGAAAATCTCTTTTTTTATCATTTAATTACCTTTCATATGCAGATATTACCCGTAAAAAGTCACAATCATTTATACATTTACCAAGCAATTACTTGTGTAAATTTTGACTTTCTTGGCATCTCCTTCTTACAAGAGTATCAATTTTCTCTAATAAGCAAATATTTTAAACGTATACTTATTATTCTAAACTGTTTTAATCTATCTAAGTAAATACAGACTGTGCCCACTCTACACCAACTTCCATTGCGCCTTCGTAAATCCCACTCGCGTAAGCAAATTGTCTAAATCTTCGGCAAGTTAGTAAACATTTTCTCAGAAGCGTACTTGTAATCAAACTGACAACTTATATCATCATGCTGCGCAATAATCTAAATTTCTTTCTTCAAACCAAAAAGCTTTCACAAGTTTTTGGAAGCACTCTAGTAAACTGGGACGCGGAGAAACAGCAATTGTTTCTCAGTGAACCAGAAAGCACCAAACACAAAACTTTGCAAAAGAGGATAAAACCTCTTGCCCTCTTTACGGCAATTCTTGGAATAGGCGGTGCAACAAAACTTATTTCCTCTGACGAAAACCAAGTGCAACCAGTGGATAAGCTACTATTTGCTGTATTTATGATAGCCTTACCAATCACGTATATATGCATCCAAACTTGCAAGAACAATGCAGCAGAGATTTGTCTTTACGTCAACGGACTTTTTCAATTTCATAAAACGTATTCCCAAACTAAGCCCATGAACAGAAACATATATACGCCGGTGATTACTAGAATGAACGAAATATTTGCGCGTGCATTGTACATTTCCATAATAGCTCAACCTTTCCTGGTACTCTACGGAGTTTACTGGAACAACCCATGTGCACCAGCCATTAGCTTTTATTGGATAGTACCCGAATGCGTATATTCCAACTATTCCGAATACTACATTATCAGTAAGCTAGTCAAAATTGTAGTATTCCTTCTAAATCATGCTGTATGGAGCTTTGCCCTCAGTATTGGGCCATTGGTTGCGTCAGGCATTCTGATCTTGTGCACTATAACATTACAGAGCAATTTGAAGATGTAAGTTCCCGTTTTAATTATAAATTTATGAAAATTTGTGTTAATACATTTCCACTTTTAGCTTTCAGGAAGTCTGCGCAAACGACGGAGCAAAGTGCTGTCTGCGATACAGAACACTCCAAATTCTTGGAACCCTAATGAACGATATTCAGCAATGGACGCTAATAACGGCTGCAATCTCTGCATCTATTCCACTTCAATCCTTATTCCTGACTGCACTCATTAGGAATTTTGTATCTCAGAATAGAAACTACTTACATTTAGCCCTGTTTGCGGGTTTTCTTCTGAACTGTATATTGGTTCTCTTGGTGTTAGTTGTTGGCTTAGCGAAGGTGTTTACTACATCTCAGGACACATTAAATAAGATGAAAACTGGTTTGGTGCTTGGCAAATTTCATAATCGCAGAGATCTGCGATGTTACAGAAAATTCATCAAAAGTTGCACTCACATTAAGGTCAAGTTTGGCTCACTCAATTTTATAGAAATGTGCACTCCCCTTAAATGTATAGACTTTTCAAATGGCCTCTCTGTTCAGGTGTTGTTGGTTACCAAATAAAGCGATAGTCATCTTTTAAATGTATATTATAGCTTAGGACGGTTACAATAATTTTTGTCACAACATAAGTCATCGTTATCAAATAAAATATAGTCTGTTTTTTATAACTGGAACTACAAAAATATGGTATTCAGGTTAAAAAATTGCAGTTAGTGCAGAAACAGAGTATGGCATTAGTTGATCAGGTGATGCAGAGTTCAAAATTAAAATAGTTGATAACTTAAAGTGTTAATTTACCTACTATTGTATACTAAAGCTGTATTTGAATTGTCAAACAATATATATGTCAAACTTAAATATCAACGATCTAAGGTATTCATCGATTAATAACATACTCTATTGTTTACAAAATATAAAGCGCCATAATGGGCTGTTTCTTTTGCCAGCTCAGCGTACAAGTAATTTTTGAGCAGCTAGGTTTATAATATTATATTATTATGTACAACGTTGACATATATAAGGTAATTTTGCAATGACAAACAGATACTTTGTGATGTAACTTCAACACATGTGACTACTTATATTTGACATATTCACATATTCAATCAATATGCATATGCATATTTGTTTTCATTTTACCATTAGTAAACTTGACATTGCAATCTTGTTAAGAAAGCATTAAATACTTTAGAATGTTATCCTCTAAAAAAAGTATCAGCATTGTTTAATATTGGAATCACAGACTTTATTTGTCAAATTTCATTACCATCCAACTAACCAGACAACATTAAAGCTAAAAAGAAAAATTCAGCTTCCTTTTATATACATAGGGGGAGCTATAATACAAGCCAATTTTGTCTCTGGCAAAAATCCAAGAAAGTACGCTTTGTTATAAAATGAATTTGCAAATGCTTTTGCAAATTTGAAATGAAATTACAATGAATTCCAAGCTGCTTTCATATTAACATGCATCCAATTAATTCAATTCGCCTAAAAATTAGCCCTAATACTACCCAAAGAAAGTTGCAGACGCAAATTAAACAAAAATTTCAATTTAGAGCTAAAGAATCATTTATTTTTGGCCAGGCGCCAAATACTAAAAATCAAACTTAATGAGGTAAGTCTATACCTCTACTTACGTTCAGGCTTGGGAGTTAAATGGGGAACCTGAGACGGGAATAAAAATGGGAACAATGGTAATAGTGGGGAATGTTTCCGTAGCAATATTGCAATAGGAACTTACAAGGGAACCGTCCCAGTGGGTACACTCAGAAATGGGTGAAATTTACCAATTTCTATGTTTTCGGATGCGTAGATTACGAATATAATATTCGTTTGTGTGAATGGGCCTTTGCGAAAAAACCCAGTTGAAGGGCTGTATTATTATACTTGTACTTTTCGTAATTTACTAGTTAAGGCAGGGAGTGTTAACCCGCCAATTTTCGGATATATTGTGTTTTCTAGATTACTTTTTAGCGCAGATTACGAATACAATGTCGAAAATCTCGAATACGCAAACCCGAAAGTGATTCTTGGCTTTATTTTTGCAATAGTGGCTTAAGGAGTTGGTACGTAAGCCAAAACAAAAACGTCTGAAACAGAAATATGTTTCGTGTAAAGCTTTAGAATCCAAATTGAAGAAAAGAACTGGACAAGCTTTCACAAGATAGATAGAAAAGCTTGATAGAATATGCAAAATTATTGTTAGGATTTCCAGAAAGTATTAGATATTTTGTTATACGTAGCTGAACGGTTTGGTGCACACGCATGCTTGCTCGGAATCGTCTGTAAACGTTCAGTTAGATAGGGTAACTAGGTTTGCGCTTTCGAAAACTTGATCATTACTTTATAATAATTTACATTATTTTTGTAATCAGCGCTAAAAAGTAATCTAGAAAACACAATCTTTCTGAAAATTGGCGGGTTACCACTCCCTGCTATTAATTGTAATTACGAAAAGTACAAGTATAATAATACAGCCCTTCAACTGTTTTTTTTGCAAAGGCCCATTCACACGAACGAATATTATATTCGTAATCTACGCACCGGAAAACATAGAAAATGGTACATTTCACCCATTTTTGAGTGTACCCACTGGGACGGTTCCCTTGTTAGTAAAATATGAGGGATCAATAAGTTATGCTCGCAATAAAGAGAGATGTTAGTCGCACGAAGTGTGGGGATCAAGTATGGTGTTTATTGTATGTTCTCATTTCTCATTCATCTCCTTCGCTGTCGATTAGTCATTTACATTACCTCATCATCTTATAATGCACATTCCATAAACCGGAATGCACTAACCAAATGCCCTAATTACAAAGCTCAATTGCTGACGGGTGACTTCCCGTCACTCTCTGTAGAAGGTTCTGCATTAATTTTGGTCAGGTATTACAGCCTGTGTTCATATATTATTGAAATTTAACGTCTACCAATACGTCGATCCTTAAAGCCGTGATAAAATGCAAGTCTTTAATGCGTTTAGACAATTGGCGGGGTCACCTATTCGTTTTCAAATCAGAATCTTGGAGAAAATATAACTATAAACGGCAAAGGATCCAAAATAATACCACTTTTTTGCGGTATTAGAGACTGCTTCTGCTCAAATGAGTATTCTGGAGTTACAGTAAACCTTTTAAAGATAGTAACAATGTACAAAACATTATATTCATTGCCAACGTTTCCCCAACACAGTTTTTCAATCCCACCGAAAAAGGGAAAACTTTTTATATTCCTTTCCAATGAATCTCTCTGGTCGAAACACCACAGGATCTCCCCAAATATCCGGGTCGTGATGAACCCTAAAGAAGTTAGGAGCAAGCATGGTGTCCTTTTTAAATAGCATCCATAAAATTCCATATCCTCAAGCAACCGATGTGGATTTCCTATAGATGATGCGCTTGACAATCTAAGCGTTTCTAACAAAATGGCTTCTGTATACTTCATATTTTTTTGATGTTCAATTGTCGGTTTAGGTCTTCCTCCTGGAAGGTTGGCATCAATTTCCTTCTGCAGTTTTGTTTGCACTTCCGGGTGTTGGCTTAGGTATAGAAGAGCCCATGATAAGACAGTCGCTCTGTAAATTAGGCAATTAATAGTGAGAAAATTTATTCCCAAATATTGAGGAAAATAGTTTTTTTAATGAGGAACACATACGTAATTTGACCTGGATAAAAGATATCCACCATTATCGAAACCAGGTTGTTACGACCAAGATCTCCATAAAAAGCTGATTTAGGATCTTTTGTCGATTCCAATATCGACAGGTAGTGATCCGTAAAATATCTAATAAAACTAATCGCTTATTCAGAAAAAATCTTGCAAAGTTAAAACAGGTCGTAAAAAACCTTATGCCTTAAACGCTTAAATTGGCCACCAGATAGGTGTTCATCTATACAATTTTCACACGTTGTTCTCAGTTGCCTGTTTTGTTTCACCCAATTATTCCAGCCCATTTTCTCAGGAAGTATGTATCGTAACCGAGGAAACACTAATAGTCCATTTGAGGAGACTTGGAACAGCGAACTAGAAAACAAACAAGCATATAGAGTAAGTCCAAGTGATGGTGAGCACTAAAAATTAGAAGTTCTTGGAATTCCAAAGTTTTTGCATATATTTAACACACATAATATGCCCGGTATACTTCACAGTAAGTTTCAAAGACTCAAGTTGCCCCGGAGCGGAATTACAAAGGTGTGAATTTTGAGCATCAAAAATTGGCATATTGACCTGTTACTCAATGACGATAGGGAGTTGACGGCTAAAACTTTTTTGATAAATTAGTCATGCTATTAGATTCTATCTGTGACAATATAACGTTCTGACCATTCTTCCATAACTTTTTAGAAAATGATATATCAAAAAATCCCAAAAATTCTACAAATTTTTTGAATTTAAATCGCTGTAACTTGCCAAGAATAGACTTTTGGAAGTTCCAAAAAGGTTGACCGTCGGCAGTAAGTCAAAGTCAAGAAATTTTCTTGTATCGACTTTCATGTATTCAGAGTCAATCACCAAGTGTTTTAGACATGCAAATGATTTGGTTAACATCATTTTTAAAAGCCCTTGAAATGCTCTATCAGAAACAGTGATTGTTATCCTGACACAACATCACCATAAAAAGTGTCAATCAAATTTTTCAGTATGATGGGTTCGTCCAAAAGTGTCAAAATCTTATAAAATCGAACGTAACTTTTTTTGTAGACAAGATATTCAAAAAATGAGAAAACACCTTTTTGCAATTTTTATTGGGAATATTTTGACATGTCAATCTTGAAATTTAGACAGTTTGGTGACGACTGGTAACAAATACTACGAACCAAACCAATATTGACCAATTTTTGTTTTTGACAAAAAATGAATTTTCTAAAACTTCTCTGTTTTTACGCATAAGTCCCAAAATACCAAAAATATTTGCATAATTATTTTTTAAATGAATGCTGACGGCAGTTTGACCCAAATTCAGCACAAAAAACAAAATTCGAAAAAATTCAATTTTTTAAAAATTGGTCAAGATAGCTTCAGATTATCAAGTATTTCCGTTCCAAGTGGCTCAAATGTGTATAATATTCATCAAAAGAATCAAAAGAAAAACGTTTTTAAAAATATCAAAATATGAAAAAATATAGTTTTCAAAAATTTTGAATTTTAGCTAATCTCACTAAATGTTTACGTTTATCATTCGTGCTGCAGACGTTCAATTTCAAATGTTAGGGTGTCAGATTATTCTTATATAAATTTGCTAAAAGGCCGTCTCTCAGATTTTTGATATCATGTCTGTAAAAAAAGTTATGCAAGAATCTTCGACTTTTGGGCACTTCCGGTTTAGAGCAAACTTTTGTATACTCTTTGTCACCACTCCAGCCAAGCAGTTCATATTGGAAAATTGATACATTATTCATGTAGCGGAGACAATTGGCTATCTTTTAGGCGTTTTTAGACAAAACTTAAATGCTTAGGACAATAGTTGCAGAGCTTTGATTGTCCACAAAGTGTCGAAAAAATATCGGAGTTTTCAAACTTTTAGTCATATCATCTGGAAATGGGAATATTTTGCCCAATGGTTTTTTGCGCTTAACAAAGCAGACAAAACTCTAGATGCTCAACCTAAAAGCACCACCAACAAACAGAGAAATAGTTAAAAATTATACTATATCTTTTCCCAAAATGCCCAAAAAATCGAAAATTTTCAAATTTTTAATTTTTTCAAAAAATTCATAAACTGGTCAAATTGCCAAATATCTCCAGACTGATAGGTCCTAAGGTGCTCAACTTCCATGAAAAGTTTCATTGGTCAGTTTTACTTCCGGTCTGAAAAAATCAAAAATTACCGTTTTTGGTACAAGTTAACTTTAAACCTCTGTCCAGTCTCTCAAAAACAACATATAGAGATGAAAGCTGGTAAAGAGTAATCGTGAATAAGCATACTTCAAAATGGTGTAAAAGTTTTAAAAATCTGAGACAAAAAAATTTGGGGTGTATCCACACTCATGGTCTTACTCTAGGCTTGATTTCATACGTTAATGCCTTTGGAAGCTCCACAGGCTAACCCTTTAACATGCTTTACTGTGACATCTGTCATACTATTTTTCTGAACTATTTTTGTGTTGATTTGGTCAATCCCGCAGGTGTATCGAGCATCACCTCATTTTCTAACTTCTTCTATGGATCATATCCAGTTGCATAAGCATAACTTGAAGAGTCTGCATCCCAAACTTATTTTCTGATTTTTATCAAAAACAATAATTAAAATGTTAACAACAAGTTGCAAAATCCTTTAAATTTTTAAAGGACAGGTTCAAGCCTATACTTGTAATAAAGTTTATTCATCTAACCTATGCGGAGATTTGTTTTGTTTTTAATTTTCAAGAGTAGAGCAATAATAACCCAAGTCTTTATGATTAAATTAAAATATAAGATTTCAATTGTACGGACAGTCTACAAATAAAGGGTGTACGATAATTATTGCAACAAATTTCATGACACGCTATAAAATTACCAGTACGTTTTCGGGATCTAGTGTTACCAGTATTAGATAGGCGTATGTTTGGGGAAATAGAGAAAAAATAATGATGGTCACACCTCCTTATATTCTTACGTAGCAACACTTACAGTAACGTCACACCATCCATGGTTTTTCACGGAACTAAATTTTTTGAACACCTGTACTATAAGTTTGTCATTCCTGCAATAAATAGGCATTATAATACAAAACCGTTTACTACGTTAGAAAGACAATTTTTTTCTCTACGAAATGCGCTAAACGACTAAACAATACATTCTTATAAGTTTCCTTCATAAGATGAAAAACGAAGAGTACATGCTTTTCATCACTAAACCGATGGACGTTTCTCTTATGTCGACGGTTTAGTATGTAGTGCTAGTAAAAAGCATGCACTTTACTTATTTCGGAAGCCCAAAAAATAGGCTTCAAATCTAGCATGTAAAGGTATAAATCGGGACTAAACGCAAAAAATTACAGCCACCCAAATTCTATGCACTTGTTTCGCGACAAAAAATACTTCGAAACGGTAATGTCAAAAGACCGGCTAAAATTGTATTGAATGGAATTTTTAAGGCCGTTGTCAGAATTTATTGGTTAATAGCTTATTTAAAAGCCTACACTTTGGCGGATATTTAAAAGCCTGATCGGTTCAACAAATATAGTATAGGTTGATTTTATACGCATGTTTGTAAAGTGATGGTTTAAAAAACCTGGAATTTGTATGACAGCAATTGTCTTAACATAATATATGCAGCAAGCTGCAGTTATACCAAATACTATTGAGTTATTTTTTTCTTGAATCTAAAGTGTCTAACCTATTTGGGGATACTCTTGTCTGATCTATAAGTTGTATTGTTTGGATTCTGAAAGTAATTAAAATTTGTTGCAATAATTATCGTACACCCTTTATGCCAGAATAAAAAAAATGCCAAACGTTGTCTACCAAAAGTCCTGTTTTTACAATTTGTGTTCAGGCAAGATCAAATGTCACAGAGTAACTTCTTACTTTCCTTTCCAAAAAAGGTATGTGTGCGCAGTGACAAATACTTTTAATTTTATTTATATCTTAAGTTTAATTGAAACAATTATGAAAATTAATTATCCAGATTTGTATAAATGTTTATTTTATATCTAAAATTTGCGTTCAGATAAGGTGTGACGCTTACTCGCAAACACTTCATCCGGACTTTTAAATTTTTTTAATAGGTCGGCGACGCAATCTCGGGGAACCCGAGTTTCTAAAAAAACCCAAGTTTTCGAAAAAAAATCCCGAGTTTCTAAAAAACCCTAATTTCAAAAAATCCCAAGTTTGTCCTTAAAAATCCCGAGTTTATCCTAAAAAATCCCCAGTTTGTCCTTAAAAATCCCGAGTTTACCCTAAAAACCCCGAGTTTACCCTTTAAAAACCCCGAGTTTACCCTTTAAAAACCCGAGTTTACCCTTTAAAAACCCGAGTTTACTATTAAAAAATCCCGAGTTTACCCTAAAAATCCCGAGTTTACCCTTTAAAAACCCGAGTTTACTCTCAAAAATCCCGAGTTTACCCTCGAGAAAAAGACTCGGGATTTGGCGAAAAAATAAAAAATCCCGGCGACGCCGTCGCCGAGTCGCAAAATAATTTCCACGTCCGATTCATCAGCAGAATGGAGTTTAAAACTTTATAAATAATTGTGCAATAGAGTCGCCAATTTATTTAATTGCGGCTGCCCCAAAAGTGTTCTTGCCAGAAGTTTTCCCAAATAAGCCTTTATCTTTCAGCCCCTTTTGTTGTAACTATTTACCGTAATTTTATTTAAAATGGGAAATGGTAAGAAATTTCGAACATGCTAAGTATGCATTATCATTTTATTGCAACGCCCAATAATTGGCAGGCAGTAAATACTGGCTACATGAAATTCCTGCGTATCTTTTGATGACAATGCACACAACACTTCAGGGTATCAGCTTGGCGAGTTGAAAATATTTAGGAAAAAGTGACAATAAGTGGGTTTTTGATGTTTACGTTGCAGTGAATAAAATAAAAGCCAACTCAATATTCATTCAGGAATCAAATGCAAAGTATCCAATGTTTTGCTTAGTAAGTTTGTTGCTTGTACGGACAAAAAGTATTTCATACTACGAACAATTATAGAGATTTGGTAAATAAATTAAGCAATTAACTGTATTATGTACACCTAATGTAAAACTAGAATAAACTAAGGGCAACAAGGTATTTACCATCAACAAAAAGATAATGCTTAAAATATTTCACAAGCAAGAACAATTTACAAGTAAATGTTTAAAATTTGGAAATATCCCAAATACTTAATGTTTTCACGATTTAAGTTTGCTTTTCATGATACTAAAGATATGTTAAAAATTACTTACTAATGAGATATAACAATGCTTCTCAAAATATAGTGTATACTGGTTTATAAATATGCAGCGTTCAACAATATCTTCCAATATAATTTCATATTATTCCTTTTTGTCTTTATGCAAAATATTATTTAATATTTTGGGCAACTACGAGCGTATAAAAATAAAGGCTACTATATTCCAACGTTTCGATTTGTTTTACAAATCCCCTTCAGGGAATAATGAACAATGTAGAGCGAAAACGGAGAATTGAAAGATTTTTATAATTTGAAACGATATAAAATAGAGAGTAAAAATGTCCAGAAGTGTGTTTCAATTATAAAAAGAAACTGAATGAAATGCATGCAAATTCTTTCTGTTTGTAGTGAAATGTGCACGCAAGGGATTAGTCATATATCATTTCTCATTAGTGCTTTGATAATAATTGATGTGATACAGAAACAGTAAAAATAAGATTTTACGATACGGCTTTATGTTCCAATTCTCACGAAAATTTTATACATATAAATACTTTATTGTTGTAACTCAGGCAGTAACCGTAATTGTATAAACTTTACAGCTTTTTCGTGGTTGACTGAATGAATCTTACTATTTGAAATCATTGGAGATACCGTATTCGAAACATTTTTTATGAGGTTACTACAAAACTTGATTTCAGTTTTGATGAGAGAGACTGACAATTATGTCTTCAAATTTTGCAACAACTTTAATTCCGATAGGAAAAATTCTTCGCCAGCCTGAAGAATGTCTTTTTGAATAACGCGTCAGTGCACACATTGGGGTTGTGGCTTTGGTCCAGAGTGGTTGTGTCTGTGGAGCTCTGTCTGACTGTGTGTGTATAATATTAAGCCTTGGTAGGTGTGTCTAGTACATAGGCGCTAGTAAACGCATTTAAGCTGTTTTAGTTTATGATATCTTTTTCGATTATTGTTAAATAATTCTAGTTAGGTATTGCCTTAAATCCTACCACTTAAAAGCGACTGAACAGTGAAGCTAGCTAGTACTTTGTGGGTACGAAACCCTGACCATGCCAGTAATCCGACTCCCCCAGAGTGTGTTATTTGCCGTGTTAGCTTGCTGATCATCATTGTGAGCGAGACTTGAAGTGCGGTGGAAGTTTGACCTGGACGTTGACGGCGATTCCTTTTGGTGGGCACCCTTGGTCCCCCACTCCGGAAACCATATTTCAGCCAATCGACATGTAACTAGTCCATAACCAAAGGGGCTTTGGTGAACAAGTTTAAGTGCCCGTGACCGATTTCATCACGTCGGGGAGTTTCTGTGGGTCCTGACAAAAAAGGGAAGTTACAGCCTCGTTGCCAGTTTTTGGAATTAATAATGCCTTGTGCAAAAATGGGATGGTTCAACGTCACCGAACGGGACGACTTTTGGCCTTGAGATGTGGAAAAGGAGGGGCATAATTTTTTACCAGTCAACGAACTTGGCCATACCAGAAGCAGTACGGAGACGACCAGTAGCTTTGCTCATCACCATACCCTACACGGCAGTTTACATACTCTGGTGTATTACCATATTAGATCCTCAAAATTACCATTTTCCTTTTTCTTTTATATAAGCAGGAAATTAGCTTAAAATGTAAAATGTTAATTGGCTAGGATAACTTAATCTAATATGTTGACATGTACGCTACATTTGTAAAATGAATGAAAAGATGTTCCATAGGCCGTGGCCTGATAAGCAATGAATAAAAACTATCTATCTATCTATCTATCTAACTAATTTGCTTGGCCAATTCACAGTTGTGTACATTTTTCTTTAGCAGATATAACCTAACGGGAACGCAAAACGAAATTTACGTTAAATATTTGTTGCTTCAATATTTCAATGTGATTTTTGTGTGACACTGACAGTCTAGTCAGCTATTTCGAGAAAGTCGAAAACTTAATGTTATCAAAATGTTAGATTTACGTTTAAATATTCACGCAAGATTGGTGCAAAAGAATTTATGTGTACAGAACGTGTACTACACGTTTCAAATGTCACGGTCGTATACGAAAGTGTATTCTATGTTAGGTTAACGTTACAATTGTCACTTTTGTTTTTTGCTTATAATTTTACGTGTTTTTTGATGATTTTGAGAAAAGTATTACATCTGATAGCTAGAAATTACATACAAACGTTATATGAAAAACGCTTTATCATACAAAGAAATCAGATGCACGCCTAGCTGATACAAACTGAAGTAGTTTGCGCGCAAAATCATCAGACAGGTCCAAAGTTGCCATTGGAGACACCAGGGTCAATGCTGCCTTTAATCTAACTTGAAGTTAAGACTAGGTCACAGGTCATACCTTGGGATATTACTGTGACCAGTAACACTAAATGCGATGCTGTATTGTAGTTAGATAAGAAAATTAACTTTTAAAATATTGTAAAACTGATACGGCTGGTTATTCAAAGTACACTGCATTCACGTTGCTGAAAGTGACATTTCAACGTTAAAATCACGTTAAATTCACGTTGGATTTAACGTGGCATTAACGTTACCACAATGTGACTGCAACGATGAATGTGAAATAAAACATGGTAATCATGTAGTAGAGAGTAAGCTTGCCGAAGTTTCAAATTCATTTCAAATGTACCATAATTAAAACATCCTTTATGCTTAGAATTAGAGCGGCTGTAAGTGCCCAGCAATTTCGAATTTTAGCAAATTGGCAACATATTCGTTAATTAGGTCAAAAACTGACCTATAATCATGTGTCGCATGCCATAGGTCACTTAAGGAACTTAAAAATTTGCCGTGACCTTTGACCTTACAATTCGAATTTCAAAAATCGCTCTCGTCAGTTTTGTCTCCTAATAACCAGGAATGTTTCTGTGAAAACAGAATTTCGAAAATGGTTTTTGGGATTGAGTTATCGTGGTCACAAGATTTAAAATTCGAATAACGGTCAGACGATTTCGAATTTTAAAAATCGGAGTACATATTTGTTAGTTTGGTCAAAAACTGTCCTATAATCATGCGCCACAATCTATAGGCAACTCAAGAAACTTAAAAATTCGTCGTGACCTTTGATCTTAGAGGTCGAATTTCAAAAATCGGGCTTCGTGGTGCACAGGTTCAAGTGACCAGAAATCTTTCTACGTTAACAGAATTCCAAAAATATGTTACTGTAATAGCGATATGCTGTCCAGAAAACTTGACATGCAAATAGCCGTCAAATTTTGGCAAACTGACAAAAGAATCGTTGATTTGGTCAAAAACAAACGAATAATCATGTGTCACATGCCATAGGTCACTCAAGCAACTTAAAAATCCGTCGTGACCTGTGACCTTAGAGGTCGAATTTCAAAAATCGGGCTCCGTCCTGCACAGGTTCCAGTGACCAGAAACCTTTGTGAGAAAACGGAAATTGGAAATTCAATTTGTTGTTAGAGATATGGCGTTTACAAAAATCGACTCAGGCAAAATTAGTAGCAAGAGAAGCTTACTAATAAACGTAAAACAGTGGCCAAAAATAACATTCAGTCACAGTGAATTTTGTAACGTGAATTTAACGTTTTTGTTCCCATTGGGAAGTTTCTACACCAATGTTTGAAACAGATGCAAGTATCTGCGTATTTCTTACCGACAAATACAACTATCTGCACCAAAAAGAGCAGATGAAATCCGCGCGGCTACACACACCTCTTATCTGTAGAAGGGGACCAACAGTACTGCTAATATTTTTCCATGTCAAAAAAATGTTTGCACTACGCACAAAGTTTAATGAGTACGTAACGTTATCGAATTTAATCGCATATATAATGTTAAGATACAACATTAAAAAATCGTCAGATTAGCCTTACAGCAATATTTCCCTAATATTGGATTGCCAGACAGTGCTAGGCATATATGCTGTGATTTTACGTTAACTACACTGATGGAAGGAACAGCAATTTTACAGAAGTATAGGTGAATGATGATTTCTGGTTTTCTGTCTCTTGAATGACCAATAAACCATTGTGCATGTCTCTGTAGTCCACAAATTATTTCCAAATAATTATTGCTATTGCTCCAAATTATTGCAGTAAGTAATGCCACTTGGGGATTGCCTGTTTTTGGTGTCAGGTCACCATTCACGTCATTTCCAAAACATCATAACTTTTGATATAAAGGTCACATCAACGTAAAACTTTGACCAGAATGAATCTGTTTGCTTGTTTTTTGACTATAGAGCAAAAACTTGTTTTTTTGGGCAAAAAACCGGCCAGTTAGCGTATCAACCTTTTATAATCGCAAATAAAATCGCATTGTAAGCCACATAAAAGTTGCACCCATATTTACATGGTTTTCTGAATTTCATAGAAATGCGCACTCTCTCATGATGCATTCGCTTAGCAAATGGTTTCTTTGTTCAGGTATTGTTAGTTACCAAATAGACAGTGATTTATCTTTTTAAAAGTATTTAAAGCTTACTATTAGGGCAATTACAATATTTTCAGCAAAAGCCTTTGTAATGTTACGTGTCTTGTGCCTGCTAAGCCAAAAGTTATGGCGGAGCCGGGGATCGAATCCCGGGTCTCTTGCAATCCGGGCAAGCGTGCTACAACCTGCACCACTTAACCAGCCTTAGCAGACACGTGTACATTATCTCGGTGTTTTACCCAACACCACATCTCCCCTTTCGAGATGTTTATCCCATTTGGACATTTCCCTCTTTCCCGTCACGCTTCTGTGCGGGTTCCGCCATCTACCGGCGAGGAGGGAAGGACTCCGAACCTCACCCCGTTTGTTTTCTTTCGACACGCCAGGTACTTCTCCTTTCCCTGGGCGGTTTGCTTCCCATGAACGTAATGAACCACGCATGAATGGTGTAGTTTAATACGTCAGGCTTTAGGTAGTCCGATGTAACAAAAACTACATAGCTCTATTGCTCGTTCAAACTAATGGGCAACAAGAGTTGATGGGATTTTCAAGATCTCATTAGCTTTTCCTTTCGGTGATTTGCTACATGTTAACACTACTAAATGCAGGCTACTGTCTTTAATGGATATCTTGATAGTTTACTCTTCCAGCCGTCTGTCCGGCCGTATGCGTTTTTCTCAGCATGTTGTCCATGCACGATTAAACCCGACCTCGGAGACAACCTTATTGTATTTCAGTTCAATGGGTCAACTCTAGGTCAGGGGTCACAGCAATTTCGAAATAGTTTATATAGGAATCTATAGGATTCGACACATAATTTTAGGTCACTTTTTAAGCAGGTTTACAAATTTGCAGCTAGTTTGTTAAAATTCGAATTTAAATGCCATGAACCAGAGCCTTAATTGTCAGATACTACAGTTTTACAACCTGCATGCTGTGCGACACATAATTTTAAGTCGGTGTTTAACCGAGATTACAAATCTACAGCCCGTTTGTTAAAATGAGTGTTTTAAAGCTCTGATTAAGGTGTTTTAGGCGATACTTAATTATGCTTTCTTAAAGTTTATTTTACATAAAATCTATCCTTGCAACATCAATTTTATTGACGTTTACACCAAAATAAACAAAACATGGTTAGGTTAGACATTAGTAACGTTACAGTTTATTGAAATATGCAACTTTCCCCAAATTTTCAAACAATAAAGATGCCAAGAATGTCCAAAAAATTGTTGCATGCAATTTGGACCAGTGGTTTGCGACATAATATGCAAAGCATGGTTTTTAGGACATTAGCAACATTATACCCAATTGGATTATGCAACTTTTTTCAAACTTTCGAACAACTCACAAATCCGTAGGTGCCAAAATTGGCAACAAATTTTGTATCATACAATTTTGACCGGTGGTTTGCGTAATTATATGCAAAATATGCTAATTTTTGACAACAGTAACATTACAGCCTATCGAAATATGACACTTTTTCAAAATTTTGGATCTCAGCACACACCCCCGTACCATCTAAATGAAACTTTTTTTTATTTCATCAAAATCTGTCTAGTCGTTCCTGAGAAAACTGCCTGAACAGCTAAAACGAGGGTATCAGTTACATTACAGCCTATCGAAATATGACTTTTTCAAAATTTTCGGTGGGTGCCGGCATCCGGAGATGATGGGAATGTCAAATTTTATTGTTTCATCGAAATCGGACAAGTCGTTCCCAAGATAATTAGAGATCATTGAAAAATGGAGGGTACTGAATGCAACATGCATTCTTGATAAGCCTTTTTGCTTGTCAAGATACGAGGGATAATCACCTGCGCTACGCGCAGGTGATCAGAATCCCCAGATAAATGCACAAAAATAGAAATGGGAAAACCGCATACGACATTGCAGTAAGCAAGTCATATCCGAAAGATATTTTGAGTGCGCTTTTACCTAGTTTATAGAATTTGGTGTACTTTTTTAAATGATAAATTGAATATGGCATTATAAAAATTCTTTAAATAAGAGTTTGAATAGTTTACAATTAACAACATAACAGATTCTCGGGGAAACTAGATTTTGGATTGACTCCTGATTGAAAAACGTTTAAGGCAAATTTACGCAAAAGAATACGAATTACAATTAAATGAGCAGGAAATCCTTTGGACGATTCCGCAAGCGGTATATAGGAGTTTGTGACAAATTAATAATAATGTTCGCTGCTAAGCATCACGAGTGTCTGAAGTGAGAAAAAGATGATACGACATAACTGCATGATGGTTGTTTATTAAAAAATAGAACCTATTTAGCCCGAGTATCACTGCGGGGTTGTTGACACCCAAAGATATTTTTTGTTTGAATTTTCAAAACTTACGGTGCCAGAGCTTATAAGTACCCACCACACCGTTTACCAAGTTTCAGCTCCAAATGTTGTGCTAACGTGGCTAGGCAACGGTGTAAATTTACAGTGCTCGAAAAGGAAAAATTTGCTGATATCTCATGTTCGAAGTAAAACTGGTCAATGATATTTTTGCAAAGTTACGTATCGTGGGACCCATCATTCTAAGTACTTTCTGCATTTTGCAAAAATTCATTTTTTTCAAATTTGCGGAGGTTTTCGCAAACCTTTTGAAGTAATTTTTCTATAGTTTCCTTTGATGGCAGATAAATGCCCATCTTAAGATGTGCCTGCTCTATGAAACAAATATTGTGATTTGCAAAAGTTCGGACGAGAGATGTAAAACAAGAATTTTCCACCCGGTTTACCTAGAAACTTCCGTTTTTATGATCAGATTTCATCATACGTATGCTAGTAATTGTTGTACCAAATTGCAGAAAATTGGAATACAAAATATATTTATTTCTTGTATTTTTGTTTATTTTGGAAAATTGTATTATGTTCTTTAACGTTGGAACCATTTTGCTTGCAACTGCATTGTGAGAAGTCTTTAACACAACTTATTTTTAACCACTTGAACTTTAGACTTTGTTAATTACTCTAATAAATTGGACGTCTAGCTTAACTACAGGCATACGCATGATGAAATCTGATCATAAAAACGGAAGTTTCTAGGTAAACTTGGTGAAAAATACTTGTTGTTTTACATTTCTCGTCATAGCTTTCGCAAATCACAATATTTTTGCAAGTATGTTTTGTGTTTTGCAAAAATGCAGAAACCTGTCGACAGGTAATGTTGTACTTAGAAAAAGGGGTCCCACGATACCTAACTATCGCAAACATATCATTGACCAGTTTTACTTCAAACCTGAGATATTAGTAAATTTTCGAATTTCGAGCACTGTAAATTTACACCGTTGCCTAGCCGCTTTAGAACGACATATGAACCTGAAACTCGGTAAGCGGTGTTGTGGGCACTAACACCATGACAGTTTTGAAAATTCGAACAAAACATTTTTGGATGTCAACAAGCCCGCGCTGATATTCTCTGGTTAAGAGCCCGTTTTGGCAGGTTTTGAGCCCAATTATCCTGTCTTATTTTAAATAAAGTGTATGAAAAAACACACAGACAAACGGACACACTCAACGGCACAGCATCTTAAATATGATTTCCGCAAAAGCAGCAAACTAATAAATGTATACATAAAACATGTAAAGAATTATATTGTAACTGGCGGTATTGAATTATTCTATAAATATACACTTATTGGTTTACTTTTACTCATAATGGGTTTACAAACTGAATAAAATTACTTTTAAGTGTTTCTTATACACCACCAGTTCTTCTGTGTTATTAAAGATACTCTGACTGATTTGTAATTTTTTATGTTAAACAAACAATGACTCACTTATTACTTGCCAAGAACTACACTCGAAACAGGGCAGCCTCCGCATGTAAACTTAAGCCATTTGGCTATTCTCTCTTTATTTATTTTAAAAGTCAAAGCAACAAATATTTTAGCATAAATCACGAAGACAATTTTTAAATTTATTTTACAATTTCAGTTGATTCTTAAAACAATGGAAGACTGGCAAAAAAAACACATTGTACAAAACCTATCGTATCTCATAGAGAACACTTTTTGTCATGCAGGCATTTTAGCGGAACTACAGGCCGCTGGAGTGCTTACTAGTTACGAAGTTGAGTCCATAGTAAGATTTTTCTATATACAAATTTCATGACATTTTTTAAACCCTTCCAAATGTAACCATTTACTAAAAGTGTATTTTTTTGTAGCAAACAAAACAAATAAAGCAAGAAAAATGTTATTTTTTTACGAAATTATGAAGACCAAAACTGACGGATATGTTCAGCTTATCAATGCACTAGAAGCTACAAATCAAACAGGAGTGTTAGAACGTCTGTTGAAAGTACCTGTTGATAAAATCAAAAACCTGAAAGTATCGTTTAGGGAAGCCGGCAATGTTTATGAAATTAAAGGTGTTTTGAGTGAGGAAAGCGTAAAAAATCTAGCATCAAATATATTAGCAAATTTAACTATTCAGGAAATAAGCAATTTGCAAAAATACATTTCGGAGGGGAAAATATTGCAATTGTTAGATGATAAAATTCCACCAGCTCACCAACCATACTTTGAAAGACTGCTTTCACGTCGACTAGCCGTGAAACCTGATTTATTTAGGACAACATGCCCAGATGTGTTTGCGTTCAAAGAGGCAAGTTTGATTCTGCTCAGAAAATATGTCGCATCAAAAGCTATAGTAGTTTCGTCGGAAGCAGTCTTAAAAAAATATATTACAGCAAAATGTATCATACTGGAAACGAAAGATGACTGGAAGAGAACTTGCCCTATGGTGACGAGTCCTATGCACCTCATTAAATACGAGAAAAACACGGGGGGTTCTACTGTGCTGCATGACTATTTGCACTTATCGTCCGCGGAAAACTCTAAATACATTACAGAAGATGAATTTATTGAAAAGAGTCTCAACCCAAACATTAAGGGCGTTTGCATTTGTGACTCACCCGGTATGGGAAAAACCTCGCTTTTGGATTGCATTGCCAGAAAAATTTCACAAATATGCCCCAACGATATAATTTCTTGTATTAAGATACGTGATATAGATATGACACAACCTCAACACGTTAACACCAAAGCATGGCTCAATGAAATGGTTTTAAAATGTTTATTCGCTAGCTCCAAACTGGCGACTTGTATACTTAGTGAAATTATTAAAAGCAACCAAACAAATATTTTTCTTTTTATCGATGGACTAGATGAAATACAAGGAAATAGGTTAAAAGCAACGATATTATTTCTTCGTAAAATCATGGATACTGTTAAGTCAGTAAAAGTGTATGTGACATCACGCCAAGTGCTAAGAATAAAACTAGAGGAGACACTCGGCGTTATCGCCTATGACATTTTGCCGTTTAATGAAGATACTCAAAGTGCCTTTCTTACAGAAATCTGGGTTAACAAGGATAACACATGTTGTGATAAAAGGCTTACCGAATTTGCAAATGTGTGCATACAAAGCATTAAAAATGTGTTAAAGGACAATGAAAAAAGAATAACAGGTGTGCCTCTTCAATGCATGTTGATTGCGGAGGTTTATTCACCACAAGCCGCAGTGTATGCTGACAAAAACCGTAAGGACCCAATTCAGCTATCAATAACTGATTTGGTGAATTCGCTTTCAGAAATATACGAACGATTCATGGAGGGCAACTTGGTAAAACGGAATGCAACTTTGCTTGCATGTACAGAATCAATTATACAGCAGAGGTTTTTTAAAGCAGGTTTGTTTCTATTTTTAATAAAAATATCTTTTGGCTACAAAAAATTACATAAAAATACATAACACTTAAGCAGTAAATTGACAACCCTACGACAAACAAATACATTAAACCACACAATGAGTCAACGCAAAATATATTATATTGCCGTTTCGAGAACAGACCAATAGTATAATAAAACATGTAAATTTCAAAGTTTGAAGTTAAAATTTAGAAGAAGTTAATGTAAGTAATAGATTTTGAAAACCCCTGGGAAGCAGATGAGCAAAAATACTGTGTAGCTTACTAGGTAGGCAACGCTAAGGGTGACCGTGTATGTAAATGGAAAATATAGGGTAGACCGTAGGTATATTTTTGATTTTCACAGCTTAAAATATTTACAACAATGTAACATGTATTATACACACAGGTCACACATTACACACATCTCCTGACAACTCCCCCCTGGACTATTTTTTCTAGACAAATTTTCCATGGACAATTTTCAAAATTGATAATTTTTCCCTGACAATATTTGCCAATTCAGCGAAATCAGGTTTAATTTGTTAGAGTGAACTTGTAAAAAATACGACTGGCAATATAATCTGTTAGATGAGCACATCTAAAGTGGCACCTTTTCCTGTGATTTTTTTTCAAAATGTACGCTCTTCTAAAACCAGAAGCTTATTTGAATTTGTATCTTTACACTTAACGTTGTATCTATCGATTTCTTGCTGCTGGGGACGTACATGCCATTGTAAAGCTTGATATCTTACCGGTTTCCACGCAAAGGCAAGTGAAGAAAACTGTTTGGAGTTAGAATAGTAAGAATAGTAAGTTTTCACTTAGGTGGCGTCATTTACATGTGCCTATTTAAATATCCTAATTACTACAAATACCTCAATTGTACTTGTGTATGTAATGTTGTACTTGTACATTTACGCAATAAACTTTGCACCTGTACTGAAACGGCCAGAAAATAAGGATCATATTCAAATTATCACGGCTTATTTGCGTCCAGATTCGGTTGCGCATGGTCCGATTTTTTTGGTTTCTAAAGTACCAAGTTTTCATATAGCATTGCAATGTCTGTTGGGCGGATTTCTGAAACATGTTTTTGCAAAAATTGCACCATTTGTAACCGAATCATGTTAGTGTGAACTTGAAGATTACCATTGTCGCTTGCTCCTCAGTATTCACTACATGATTAAAATATCCTGTTAATCTGATTTCATTAATAGTGCTGGAGGATAATGACTCCAGTTAGTAGCTGTGAACGAAGGCTTAAATTAGTAACTGTAACCAAGTACATTATTAATTATAGGACTATGAGCACTAACGGGACGTAACTGTACCAGGAACTGCCAGATTAAAAGTTTTCGTGTATGGGTAGCCTTGCAGCTTCTGTTCCCAAATTTTGCCGCGAAGCTATCCAAAGACGTCAAAAGTTTTGAATACCTTAGCAAGCAGGAAAAGTTTACTCCTGGTGTCCTTCTCCAACCTAAAAATTCGACAATAGACTTTTTGCACAGAACAATGTCAGAATATTTGTTTGCTGAATATTTGAGCACATCAATGTTGAAAAAGAGGTTTGAACAAGTGATTTTTGATATTGTTTTTAACGCAGTTGAGTTTTCGAATCTTAGTAATGCCACGCTTCGTGAAAATGTTGTTGCTTATTTTATGGACAATACCTTAGAGAAACATCCAAACTTCCGCAAGTACGTCTCGTCAGCTAGTTTATCGTCCTCAGTTGAGTTAACAACTTCTAAACAAGTGTTTGGTGCCATAATAGGATGCCTCCGTTATAATTATGAAGCATTACTTAAAATACTAATTACGGCTATAAAAAATTCTACGAATGAAGAAATTCTCTCTCTTGAAAATTATTTGTTCAAGAACAAACATGAGTCAATTATGATTGTCGATGTCCTAGCTAAGTATTGCAGTGTAAACAAAATAGAAAAACATTTACAGTTTTTCATGGAGGTTTTCAACTTTGATCTTAAAAAAGTATGCTCAGAACGTGCGGAGTATATGTTTCCAGTTAAAACTGCCATTCGACGAGCTGACTACGGAGTTGTCTCTATATTCTTAATTGATAATTCACTTCAAAATCACGACTTACTCTATTGTTGTATCGAAGAAAGCTACTTTGACAATAATAGAGAGTTGTCAAAAAGACTTGATATTGCTCATCTTCTAGTGTCGAGATGTACTGCACTTTTAACTGAACCTTTCGAGGAAATACGTAGTCCATTATTTGGGAGGAAATTTCATTTAAAGGCTATTAAATTTTGAGTTGAGAACAATGTAGACGTTCATTTGACTAACCGAGAAGAAAAAAATATTGTTCAAATTGCTGCAGAGTACATGAAAGAAGAGGAATTTGTGGAACTCAATGTTTACATCGTTAGAAAGTGTGATAGTTTGTGTCTGTTATTAAAATTCCTAAAACACGAAAACTATTTTTGGCAGTTTGATAAAAAACAAGCACTTTATAATACAAGAACGCTCTTGTGTATTTTGTGTTTATTAAAAGCAAATGAGACTGAAGATAGCACAAAGAAAATTACTTGTACAAACATTGTGGAGAAAGACATTGCAAACGAACTTGTTAAACCCTTGCTGGATGCTGAGTTCTACAAACAAAACAAAGAATATTTTGTGACATTGTTCCTAATGGCTTTGGTTGAAGGATTTGATTGTATAGTCGACCTGCTGATCTCCATAGATGATTCGCTTGTTGAAACGAAATATTTGCACAACCAAACACCTTTACTACTTTGTGTCAAAAATGGATCAATTGCCACTATCAAGTTACTCCTCAGTAAAAGTGCCAACATGTTTGGGGTTGATACATTTGGCAACACTATTTTACATGTGGCAGCAGAGACAGAAGATTGTGAATTTTTTCATTCGTTCCTGGTGCTTTTGGGGAATCAGTGGGATGATGCTGTTTTTGGTTTGGATAACATTTTTTCCGACACCCCATTGAATAAGTTGGAGCCAGAAACCATATTTGAGTTATTCAATTGGATGAAGAAAGGATCTTTACAAACAACGTTACACTATGTTATGAGGTGGCTTGACATGTCTAACGAAGCTTTTGATTTGTTCCTAGCATGTGGAAAGACTCAAAAACAAAATGCAAAGGTCTCCTATGTTAACTTGAACGCTAAAGACAATTTGGGAAATAGTGTTTTGCATTGTGCGCTAAAGGAAAAACAAAGTTTGAGACTTATAGAACATTTAATTCATCGTGGAGCAGATATACTTGCTACCAACAGTTTTGCTCGTAATGCAGTACATCTTGCTGCTCAATTTAACCTCCCAGAACATTTAAAGTATTTGATGAAGCTGGGTTGTGCCGTCAACCAACTGGATCAGTAGCTAAACTAGCTCTGCCCCGGCCCCCGTGATATTTTTTAGGGTAAATTATTTCATATTCAAGTCAAGAAGTTACAATGGCGAAAGCTGCATTCGTCTTTCCGCATGCAAACACGGATTCTCTATAAGTATAAAGCAGATTGGTACTAACAATGACGACAACACAGATTAACATCTGATGTAAAGTAACTTAATAAGCGAATACGCTTACGTCTCAATTTTTAAATAACGATACTAAAGTAATCAGAAAATACTATTTATAAATATTCAGCAGCAATTTATTGCATAGATGAAACTGGTAATTAGCCTCGTATACACAGACACCAATACATAGTGACTACCCAGAATAATTAAATGTTACAAGCATTTTCATATAAGGTGCATTTATAAACCAAGGGATATTTTTTCATTTTGCTCTAACTTTTACATGAATAATCCAATCGGAACGGTTTATATATATTCTTGTAGCGCACTTTACCCTTGTTGTTCCCCACTATAATCAAGAATATCCTAAACTTTTTTCCAAGGCAGCAGCAGTTTTTTGAAAATGTACTATTTTGAGGTGTACAAAAACCAAGGGATAATCTTATTTTCATGCAACATAACTTTGAGTTTTTAAGTATTGTAGCATACCAATGGGGCTTATTTGGCTAGGATGGGCAGATTTAACTGATTTGTGAACATTTTAAACACAAATATAATATTCAGATAGCTTTTCAGGCCGATTATCCCTTTTCAAGGTACATCACCGTATATGGCCTTGCATTTTGTTCCATTTTCATTCTTAGAATTAACTAACAATATCAACTACGTTACAAAAAGCCGTTTTACTTTTATTTTGACGTATGTTAATGTTCTATAACAGTTGCTTTCTTAAATTTATGCAATCACGGATAACATTTATTACATTCATTACAGTGCTGCAATTACCATTATTTAGTTTATTCAAGGAAATCATTAAAAATAATACTTGTTTCATGCGATAATTAAGTTATACGACTATTTGTAGTTAAATTTGCACATTTGGTGCAAAAAGGTTATATTTAATTCCCTTTGGGAGCGTCAATTTTGTACCTCGTAAATCCACGTCATAATGTCATGTCATGATGCAAGACAATGTTTCACAATTTCGGGATTCTGGGGTAGCCTATCAACTAAACTTGGTTCCAAGCGTGTTCCTAGTCACTATTGATAGGTTTTTTGCATAGCTAGTAAAATATATTTATTTGAAAATGACTGCTTCAAATGCAGCATGTAGACTTAACATATCTACTAGAACACAAGTAAGCAAACCATTCTAAATTCAGGACAAGCCGTTACTCCAGCCGCCCTAAATTGGTCTACCAAGTCAGTGCAAGAACGTATTCAACCAAAAAACTATTAAAACATACGTAAAAACAGTTTGTAACATCACTATCGTAATAAATCGGCGGTACCAGTAAGAATGTGCTAGCAGTTTGCATCAAGATTATACCACACAGAACGACTTATCGAAAAAATATGACAAAATAGTACATTTTCAAAAAACTGCTGCTGCCTTGGAAAAAAGTTTAGGATATTCTTGATTATAGTGGGGAACAACAAGGGTAAAGTGCGTTACAAGAATATATATAAACCGTTCCGATTGGATTATTCATGTAAAAGTTAGGGCAAAATGAAAAAATATCCCTTGGTTTATAAATGCACCTTAAATTAGTTAGAGTAGTTAACTATTGTTGGTGTTTTACATTGTATATAGGACTGCCAGACGTCCTATACTTTCAAGTAAATAATCAGAAAATATAGTAATCCTATTTTTTGAAAGATTGTCCTATTTGTCCTATATTTTAAAAATTAGAAACTTTCTTCAAAATATTTGCAAAATTTGACCATAATCGAAGACATATCGAAGTCTTTTATTACACAATTTTGTTCCTCATATTTGTCAATATATCCTTTAACAGCTCTTATGTGATAAAATAAATGGTTATACAGCTAAATATCATAGAAAAGCTATGCAAAAGGACGTCACTTTTTGTTAAAACTCAGCCCAAAAACGGTTATTGTGCCAAAAAAGACGGTGCGCTAGCGCGCGAATTCATTATTGTGTACCTGCAAGTCCTAAGAATATTAGTTTGCACTGCGTTTCTTATGACTGATTACTTCCAAAATACATCAATTTTGTGTAATCAAATTATTTTATCACGACAATTGCCAACGTTGTAACCAAAATAGTCACTAGCGTTTATATTTTGATGATGTGTCCCCTCCAGCGTTTTTTGGTGGCTACTCATCTGCCAATACCAGTGCAAGTTGTTAAATGAGAATTCAAAAATTACGTCCCACATTGCCTTACTACAAAACTTAAATTTAAAAAATATATGTCCTATATGTTGGTTTTCAAAACTGGCATGCCTAATTGTATACAGGATCCAAAATAAACTTTAAACATTTGAGGATACCACTTCAATTTTGTTCATAGTTAAAAAGGTACAAAAAGCACGCTTTTCTCGTAATATATAACGTAACCTTGCATCCGTATATTTCCAAACAATGCCAGAAAAGTTATCTCAAAACTTTCGAAAAGCAATAATGAGTTTCTGCCATGGACTTAAGATTACTAAAAGACACAGTATATGTGGTGTTTTTAAAAATTTCCATGTTGCTTTGCAAGAAACCAACGGATATTGTCTTCTTTCTACTTTTGTTGGATAAATTAAAGAATCTTCTCCCATGTAGGCCCGGGATAACTTGAAGTTTCATGGAGTATGCACGCAAAAACGTTTATGGATATTTTACGAATCAAAATCATTTGAATTGCAATTAATTTTATTAATTAATTTTAACTTTGTCGATCATGCCATTTTGCTGATTGGTTTACACTGTATACTTTACAGTTAAGCACGCACGATTCTGTGATATAACGAGGGGTTACAATTTTTGGTATTATTCACCGAGTTTTTGGTTCTGCAAAACACAATAGCCAAATATGACAACTTACCGGATGAATTGAACAAGATAAGCTTACTGCATGTAAGATTTGAAATGGATTGAATTTGGTCATCAAAAGGGAAGGAAATACTAAAACTGGCGAGCGTGGCGAGCTAGAAACCTCCGTCAAATTCTGTATTTTTTTGATTAGGGTGTGTTAAACATTCACCATCGTCGACTAGTACTAGTACCCGGCTGCCCCTGCCCTTTGGCCAGTTTTACTGCCCCGGCCCACGTGCCTTCCACGGTTTCTCACGGGCGTAGTTTAGCCCCTGGGTGAATGCTTCATCGGTCTGGTCAAGTTGGTCCAGCACAAAACAACCAAGGTGATCAAGCAAGTGGAGCACACCTTGAACGAGAAGAAGGTCTTGATGTGCATGGGCCACCCATTCATTGTGGAGCTCAAGTACCACTTTGTGGACCCCATGAATCTGTACATGGTCATAGACTTTAACAACGGGGGTGAGATGTTCTACCACCTTCAAAAGTTCAAAAAAATTAGCGACAACCAAGCCAAGTTTTACGCAGCTCAGGATATCCTGTGCTTCGAGTACCTTCAAATGCTGGACATGGTCTACAGGGACCTGAAGCCAGAAAACATGCTGATTGATAGCACTGGCTATGTCTGCTGATTTATGAGATGGTTTGTGGAAGGACACCATTCTATGCGCAGGAGAGTATGCAAATCTACGAGAAGATTGTGGCGGGCAAGGTCAAGTTCCCGGGTTTTATGGCGGACGATTGTAAGGACCTGGTCAAGAATATTCTGCAGGTGGACTTGACACGGAGATATGGTAATTTGAAGAATGGAGTGAATGACATTAAGAAGCATAGATGGTTTGAGGGGCTGGATTGGGATGCCCTGTTTCAGAAGAAGTTGAAGCCGCCGTTTAAGCCGGAAGTGAGCAGTCCGGGGGATGATAGGCACTCTAAGGACTTTCATAGTGAGATTGCGCAGGAGGAAAGGATGGCCAAGGCGGGGGATGAGAAGATTGATAAGTATTTTGTCGACTTTTGAACTGGGGACTGGTCCAATCGAAAGAAAACTGTAGGGATTTGAAAAGAGAATTCAATGAGTTTTTGTACTAGAAATTTAGTGAAGAAACAATGTACTGTCAAAATTAGTCAGAGTAAAATTTCAGTAAAATAATAAATTGGAATTTGCGCTAAAATAAAATGATTCATTTTATGGTTTGTTATTGCTTTATTATGATGATTTAGATGAAATAAGTTTTGTAATGAATAGAATACAAACATGTAACCACAGGCACTTTGCTCACTGTACAAACAAATTGGAAACGATAAAAGGTAGTTTGTTAAAGCCTATTTTGACCCTCTGGGAGAGTGTAAGCTAAAACTAAATATCCCAACAAGATTAAGATTTTGACAAAAAATACTGTTTTGGCTTATATTTAAAAAATTTTCATTGTGTGTTTTGTTAACTCAAAGAACTTGTTTGGTTAAACATGTTCGTAAAAATCTAGCGAGTCTAGTAGTAGAGCATACTAATGAGTTGTTGGCCATTGTAAAGTATTTGAAAAATAATGCTTGTTATAGGCTGGAGAGTCACATATATGTGCGCCAAAGACGGAAATTTTGGATAAAATGGCATGAAGTTTTCTATGAAGTGCAGTAAACAACTTGATTCTCCGTTTAATAATAGCTTCTTTAGTTGTGTATCAGCGTACAAAGTTTCATTAGTTTGTGGACACACACTAAAAAGTTGTGGCGGTTCAGCTAAGACGATTCAAAAATTTCCTATTTTTTGCATTTTTTCCGAATTATGGCAACCTCTCGAACTAATACTTCAAAATTACTAGTTTTATGCATCAACTGATCAGCCCTGAAAGTTTGAAAAGTTTTTGAGATGGTGAAGAAAAATTTGACAGATTCTGAAAAAATGCTCATTTTAAGATAAATGAAAATTTGTTAGCACAATTTCATTATTGTAATTCTGGCTACACATTTTGACCTCAAGGTTGCAAGTTGCTTCTATCCTGTTTGTCAGGTGCATGTTTATAGTTTTCAGCCCTGAATTTAAAAAAAAATCTAATACGTTTTCTTGTTTCCAAAGGAACTTGGATGTTCATTAAAATTTGATGTAATTTTAAAATTTGTGATGCACGCGCAGAAGTTCAAAAATGACTGTTTGAAGAAATTTGGGATTAACGTTTTTTATCACTGGAGGTAAAAATATTCAAGTTTCTCCGATAAGTGAGTATTTTTCCAGGGATAAAAGAGTATTTGTCATTTTAGGGCTTACTTTGCATACTAACATAGCATATCTTTATCTCATACTCATGCATTTTATGTCAGTAGCAAGTTTGCAAGCAACCAGACACCAGTCCAATGTCTAGTAGCAGTGATTTTGAAAGTGTGCCTCCGCGCTTTATGCTGAAGGCAAAAAGTAAAGGAGTTGCGTGGAAAGAAATATCCGTTTCCGAGGAAGTTTTAGCCCGTGACTGGAGAGTTGAAGGTCACTATACTCATAAAGGTACTGAAATAGATTAATACTACTGTGCTTATGGGAAAGAGTGAAATACCAATTTTATTCGATTTATACCGCCCGCTCGATTTATACCGCCCGCTCGATTTATAACCCCTCTCGAATTATAACCTCCTTGGAGAGGAGAAATTTGAAATTTTGGCCCCCCTCGGTTTATAGCCCCCTATCGTTTTTGATACGAACTTAGACAACAATATTCACTTTTATATTGACTTTTATGAGTATGATAATCATTCCAATACGTTTACCGCACTTATTTATGCTAAAGTACGTTCTAACAATGCTGAACAATTTACGTTAATTATCATCAAAACAAAATAACCCTTCCAAAATGTACCATTAAATTTGAAATTTTGGCCCCCTCGAACCTCTAAGTTTGACACCTATGTAGAACAACAGCTATCCATTCATCGTATTACTTTTTCTGAATCCGCATACATTTATTTACTAGATTACAAGTGTTCCCGTACTGACTTCTTAAAAAATACATATGCAAGCACGTAATTGGGGTAACAGTTTTAGAAAATAATTTAGACCTACCTCCTGAAGCAGCAACAGGAGGTCTTGGTATTAAAAGAGGACCAGGTCGCCCTAAAAAACTAGAGTAAGCATTGCTTAAAGAATAGGAATGTAAATGTATTGAACGATTCTAATTAATTTATTCAAATAAAATGACAAATCCTTTTTTATCCCTGGAAAAATACTCACTTATCGGAGAAACTTGAATATTTTTTGCTCTCGGCTAAAAAACGTTAATCCCATAGATAAAAGAGTATTTTTCCATAGACGAGAAAATACATGCCTTTGTAATTTTATCAATTAGTGCAGCAAGTTTCGTGGGCCAAAGCTCGGTTTGATGCATGCAGTAAACAAAAACATACGGCATACCGACCTACTTGCCTAACCCCGGACCAGTGGACATCAAAGACCTGAGGGGAAAGGAGGAGCTACATTACGCGGTCGAGTTCCAGCAACGCGAAACCGTGACATACATCGTCACGACGCCACTGGGAGCTCCACGTCGCAACAGCTTTCACCGTGCTCGAGGATACCAGCCAGTTGACATCCAGACCGAGCCAAGTGTCATTACGGAAGAAGACGTCATCAACGGCCATCGTCCATACCGCCAGCCCAGTGCCAACTCTACTCCAAACGTAGCACCTCCGAAAGATGATCCTGGACCTACACCGCAGCAGCACACGACCCAGAAGTCTGCGCTTTGGTTAGCATGGATGTTCGAAGGGAAGCGGGGTTACCTAAAAGGGGGGATGTGTGGGTAACACGCGACTACGCCGGGGTTTTCAAGCAACCCCACATGTTTCAACTCATTGCCGTCGGATTGGGCTACACCCAGTCCACATCTCATTACTATTCTCATCCATTCTTGTCTCACTCTCAACTTTGTCAACTAGCAAGTAGTTACTCTGCATAAAGACTTATCCTTAATTGTAACTTCCCACGGGTGCAATTACCATTCATTTCAAGTGCGTTAGCTAATTACGCTACCTATCATTAGTCTAACGTCACAGAAATAACATGCAAGACACATAATTGTTCGGAAGGTACTTTTTTGCAACACCGTTATTTGGATTCCAAGTAGGACCTTATGGTGTTGCAACGGCTAAGCAGGACCTTTGCGACAACGTTATAGATAATACTGCGTCATTAATTTTAATGTGACAAGTGATCTCAGTTATGATTACTTTTTAAATTACTATTTGAAAATGTTGCAACTGTGTGCGGTAGTGGATGAAGAAATGGCTGCCACGAAACTCATACTTGCAATGTTAAACGCTAAGTCATCTCTTTCCGCATTTACCCTTTGGTGTTCTCAAGGTTAACGCATTGAAGCACTTTACACCACTGAAATTATACATACATAAAAATGTTTATATTTGATTTACTTTTAACAACAACTAGTAATTTTACTGTACACATTTTGATCAGTAAAAATCAGTAAAGACATTTTATTTTTAACCGAAGCTTTTAGCATTTTTATAGCACTATATAACCTAAAGCATTACATATCTTTTAATACCAGCTGAAAACTCATAACATAGTCTAATACCGCAGCTAAATAATTCATTTTTATTTCTTGATCGATACGCAAGCCCACATTGCCTACTTTAATATCAATTTGCCTAGTTCCACGAATTACCCTTTTTAAGTAGCGCAAATTGCTTGGTGTCAGAGTCATATCGTTTTTCCATCTAAATCTAACCAAGTTGTTTCCCATGTCTTGGAATTCACATGTAACTTTAAACCCAAAATGAAAAACTGTAAAAGCCGACCCCGTAACAAATAGCGCAATGTAAAATAGCAAGTAATTATTCATCTTTGTAGCAAGTATCAACGCGTTTGCAGCAGCTACCAGCACCACAAATACGTAGCACAACCAAACTTGTAAAAACTTAGTTATTAGGCTAGAAATAGATGCAATCGAAATTTGTAACTTTTTGTATGCGAAAATACTGTCGTAAATTGGTTTAGAACCAGAACAAATTTGAACCACTGCCTTAAGGGTATTTAAAGATGCCCACATTACATAAAACCCGAGACAGGAACCAACTCTTAAGTTTGTTAGGTTTAGAAATGCAACTAGGAATAAACTCCAAATGCGAAGAGTCGTAATGGGTATGCGTGAACAGGTCTGGGGTGTTTCTGCAACGCTTGTACAATACAAGTACATTGGGTCCCATTCCAGCACCAAAGCTATAATAGGAAGGGCAAAAATTTGAGCAGTGTGTGAAGTTACCACATTAACAAGAAAATATCCCAGCATATCTGCGGGTTCACCCTTCAAATAACTTTTGAATTCCTGGTTCTGCAATTTTAGGGTTTGGAGGAAGCTGTACTTGTAATGAAGGCAAGGTTTGTTAGTAGCTAAAATATAGTTACTAAGTTTTACTAAATCGTGACCATGGTAAATGAAAAACTTGTCAACGGATAGGGACAAGCACACAGTTATAGCAACGACCATGTACAAAAGGACATGGTGCGTTTGAACAATAGTAGAGTTTTTTGTAGAAATCCAGTTGTGAATGCAAAGTAGAATGGAAGTTAGATTGATTGTGACAGTAAGCAATGTTTGAATGTAGTACCCAATACATTTGCCCCTATCTTTAGTTGCCAGTCGATAAATCCACTGTTCGCGTTTTCTGTCAAAATATATGGGGTATGTGAAGCAATTTATCGCTTCAAATTGAGTGTTCATATGAAACGCCGAAATGATTAGAGGAGTAGCCATTTCAAACAAATTTTAAATCAGCAATTTTTTCCTTTGACTTTAAGTTTTTGCAGACTATAACAGAAAAACTCTTAAAATCTTTTTAATACTATTCTGTTTTCTGTAGTTAAGCAAATGTAGCGGAATATGGTTTGGCGAATATAAACCAGAAAAAATTGCGAGACGTTCAATATAAGCTCAAAAGACAAAAGTACTTGAAGCAGCGTCGAAGAGAGTTTGGGTTTGATATCAGAGTAAAATACTATAGAATTGCCAGTTTGCTAGTCAATATGTTGCAAAATATTAGGCAAGTGCGTGGACATGAACAGAGAGAAGAAGTTTTGGTGTTTTTACCTTTTTTGGGGCACCTTTTCCGATTTTCGTCAAAATTGGTGTATATGTACCCTGTTGTATTGCAATTTCAAAAATAGTATTATTTTGGTTCCAGGGTGACGATATCACTGAAATATTGATGACCGAAAGTGACCATTTCATGGTATTTGAGGAATACTAGGATTTTTGAAGTTTTTTGAATATAACCTTTTCGTGCATCAAAATCAGGAAAATCGCCGGGAGGGCCATCCTAATTTTTTTAATGCTTGTTTCCAAAAAGCAAACCGCAAGAAAAAATTCCGTTCCATGGTGGAGACATTTGGAAAATTGTATGGACAAGTATACCAACCTTGAAAAAATCCAACGTGCCAAAAATGACCGAATGCTGTTTCCGTCTGTTTTATCCCAACTGTCTAGTTGATATACCAAATTAAAGCCAATGCAAAACTCTAGGATCGTATTTTTCAGTTTTTTGAAATATGGACTTGAAAGATATTTATGACCACATTTGAAAAGTGATGCAATTTTGCACAAAATGAATGGTTTGACTAATGTGGTCATAACTTTCTTTCAAGTCCATATTTCAAAAAACTGAGAAATACGATCCTAGAGTTTTGCATTGGCTTTAATTTGGTCTATCAACTAGACAGTTGGGATGAAACAGACGGAAACAGCATTCGGTCATTTTTGGCACGTTGGATTCTTTCAAGGTTGGTATACTTGTCCATACAATTTTCCAAATATCTCCACCATGGAACGGAATTTTTTCTTGCGGTTTGTTTTTTCGAAGCAAGCATTAAAAAAATTAGGATGGCCCTCCCGGCGATTTTCCTGGTTTTGATGTACGCCAAAGTTATATTCAAAAAACTTCAAAAATCCTAGTATTCTTCAAATACCATGAAATGGTCACTTTCGGTCATCAATATTTCAGTGATATCGTCACCCTGGAACCAAAATAATACTATTTTTGAAATTGCAATACAACAGGGTACATATACACCAATTTTGACGAAATGCTCAAAAAAATGGTAAAAACACCAAAACTCCTTCTCAGAAGCGTTTACTGTAATCTGGAACAATTGTTGCGTAGTTAGCAGTTAGAAGAAACATTTATTGGATTTACATATTATCTAGCTTTAGGGTGTGGTTATATTTTTCATATGAATACTTGATGAACTTTCTGAGCGATGTTTGTAATGTCTTTTCTGGAAATCGTTTATTGGGAAAGCTCTGATTTTGTAAGCAACCAAAAACAATTATTACAAAATTATGTTAGGAATAAAACTTTTTTCCTGAAGCTATCAGCAGTTTTCTAAGAAAGCTGTTATTAAGTTGAAAATAAGTTTGAAATCAAATCAATCTACCAATTCAACTTAAATGTTCTATCAAATTTTAATTCCAACTTACACAACATTTAAAACTGTTTTTCCTTTTTTCAGCTTTTTATAAAAATGAGCTTGTTTCTGATTTTTTCACTCCCAAATTAATTTTTTAGATTAATTAAATGAACAGTTTAAAAGTTATATAAATTTAAATGCAGGTATTGGTGGTTCGCGAAAAAATGGGTTCCATCGACTATAATCATACTAATATCCCTCAAATACGAGTAATCACTCAAATAAACTAAGCCAACCCCTTTAATCCTTAATCCCAACATATCTCAAACTTAGCAAGTTCCTTATCACAATAGCGCTTCATTATTCCTAGCTGTGCAATGTACTACTACAAATCATATTGAACGAAAACAACAAAGGAAACTCTTGCTGTGTAGGGGTTTTATGAGACAGACATTAGTCTGGTTATTTTTATTTCATTAGTAGTGTGCTTTTTGTTGCAGAAGACACGGGAAGACGGTTAAGAAGCGTGGGATTGAGACAGAAGGCTGCGTGCGAGGATAATTTCATCATCTTTTTTAAGTCCAGTTTGTTCCAGAGAGAGAGACGGAACTGAGAGCAGCAGCAAGTTTGATTCTTTTGTTCATTACCGACTTTCAGTTGAAAGGAGAGAAGTAGAATTTTCAGAGATTCATTATTGCGTTCAGAAAAATTAGGGACTTTTGATTTTTGATTAGAGAATTTAACTTCTGAGAAATTAGCAGTTTTCCTTTAAATTTTTGATTTAAAAAAGTCCATTCATTAAAGAGATAATTGAAAATAAAGTGAAGTAGAGATACTTTTGAGATGAAAAAAACTAAAACTGACATTTTGTGTGTGTGAATTTGATTTATTTTGGGAGCACTAACGGCACGGCATAATTATCGAGCATCTTATCGACGGTTAGTTGGTTGGTTTGCGAACACATATATAACATTTTGCTAATTTTTGCTGGATTAAAAAACCAAAGCAGTTAATTAACCTCAATCTAAATTATTTTAAAAACTTTAAAAAAATTACGTAAGTTACGACATGTTCTCCCATTTTGCATGGGTTATTCTGTCATGAAGTGCCCAGGTTAGAGGAAATCAGATAAGGAAAAGGTCAGGTAAGGAGGTAATCTAACTAGGACAAAATGGAACAGAACCCCATTCGGGCGAGTTCAGGAGGAAACACTACTTGCCAACTAATATATTTAACTAGTTGACGTTAGTGGAAAAACTCCCAACGTTCCGAATTAATTTGGAGTGGCCGGGAATCGAACCCGTGCATTATGAGCGCAGGTGGTATGGTTTAACCAGTACGCCATGGCTGCCACGCCACAATCTTTTAGAATAAAGAAGCAAATAGACACCACAATTATTTATATATACAATTTACTGATGTAAAGCCGAGTAAAGTCCAAAGTCGATTTGTCAAAAAAAAATTGTTTCCAGTCGATACTTTTTTACAATATTTTGGAACAATATGCAATTATATCATAGCAAATTGACAATTTTAATTGTGTTGAGATTGCAACTTGCCTGCTCTACTTGCAAATAGATTAAGCATGTAGTGATAAACTTTCTAGTAAGCCACAACTCTGTTATAAGTTATAAGTCAACCAGATTGTAAAAAATAAAGACTAATAAGGTGCATTTAAGATAGTTTACTATAAACCTTCAAGTGGTGGTTCACAGAACACTTAGCCATGAACTCTTGTCACAGAAAAACCCCGACGTTTTTACCACGACCAGCATACTCACAATTTAAAATATTTTTCCTGAAATTTGTAACATGCAAACGGCTTTACTGTGCACATTTGATTTAGCATAAATAGAGTTTTTCACTTCAAGTGAATCACTTGAAATATATTTATGTCTATAACAAACAGAATTTATTTGCGTACTATACGCTTACCACTTCAACAAGGTGGCAAGGACTACTTCATTTTAGAGCAATAACGTGGCTTGACCATACAAAGCTTTATGTGTGCAAGTATGTATGTTGTGCAGCAAATTGAGTATGTTGTGCAGCAAATTGAGTATGCTGTGCAGCAAATTGGGGATGTTGTGGAGCAAATTGAGTATGTTGTGCGGCAAATCGAGTATGTTGTGCGGCAAATTCAGTATGTTGTGCAGCAAATCGAGTATGGTGTGCAGCAAATTGAGTATGTTGTGCGGCAAATCGAGTATGCTGTGCAGCAAATTAGGCATGCTGTGCAGCAAGTTAGTCATGCTGTGCGGCAAATCGAGTATGTTGTGCGGCAAATCGTGTATGTTGTGCAGCAAATACTAAGGGTAGCTCGAGACTTTTCTGACACCTTAAAGCGCGCGATTATAATAGCCAACGAGTTGATTTTTTAAAGCTGATTAATCAAAATTATTGTTTTGCATCCTCGTTTCTTTAATTGTGTAAATTTTCAGAGTATTTGATGAAAACATATTTGAGTTATCTAACAAAATGTGTGGACAAGTCGAAAATTCTGAGGTGCGCAACTTTTTTCAAAAAAATCGGCCTAGAGGTTGAAATATTGAAATTAAAGAAATGCAAACCACCTCAGAATATTAAAGAGTTTCCTGAAAATGTTAGGTATGATTTTCCTATGTTTGGGGCACCTACAACATATATTTTGAGAGAAATTTTTGAAAATTGATAAGGTGTGTTCCAAAATTATAAAATCACGTATACATTTTCAAACATTTGTTCACCAAGCCAGTCTACTGCTATTAGATGACAAACTAATTATTGGAGTTTGTGCATGAGTTAACCCCTAACTTTATTCCAAAGTATCCAAAAGTTCCGGTCACTGGTTTTTCAGAAAACGAAAAAATTCCAAAATACCACAAAAAAATGGGCTGTTCCGAAATTATAAAATCAAGCATTGTATCAGCCCATATTATTGCGCAATCAGTTCAAAGAAGTCAATTTCGATATTTTTGATAAGAACAGACCCCTACAGTGTTAACCCAAGAAAAGTTTTGAGAAAATATGAATTTGACAAAAATTTGCTGTGTTACGTAATATTTATGTCAGACCAACCAGTGCTCGGCACGAGAAGGGTACACCGTATAACAGAATTTCGTCAATGTACTAGCATTATTCACTATGTTCTACTCACTTTTAATCCGTAAACTTGCTCAAGTCACGAATTGTTGCAAATAAGCCCCACATATGTCGCCATTACACTAAAACATGCAAATGCCCTTGAGGTACCCACTGTCATTTGTTGAAACCTGAGCATATTTTGTCAGAGTATATTCAAAGAAATCGTATTTCGCTGCAATTTTATGATTGACAAATATGCAGTTTTTCCTCTGGGAAAAGTTTTTTGCATGTAGAAGTTGATTTACATAAGATTTGTGTTTGTTTTAGGTAAAACGATATATAGCCTAATTGTACGCAGATAACTTTCTAGCGTTTAAATGATTGCTCCATCTTTTGTCATCAGGTGTGGTGACAGTTACTTGTTTTGCGTTAAGCACTAGGTTTAATCAAGTAAATTACATTCCATAAAACACGAAAAAATATTTATAAGCAAAATTTTGTAACACCAGATAAAAAGTCCTTTTTTTTTAAATTGGTGCAATATCAAAATGAACAGCACATTACACGTCGAACTTTTTAATAGACAGAATTTTATTGGCTACTAGTTTCGCTGAATAATTGCTTCTTCAGGCCTACAACAAGTCATATGAAACAAGAAATACACATATTTATCAATTTATACATTTAAAATGTTGAGTTCTTAATATTCAAGTCATAATAAATTAAATGAGGTTAATCACCACCAAAAGCTTACCGATTCTGTGCATTAAAATAAAGTTTTCGCACAAAAAATTACATTAAATTAAAATAACTTTTTTGGCAAAAATGCCATCGCACTGTTGTGCTTTCGTCAGTCAAGTAAAATGTGATCGGTAAGGCACAAACAAGCTTCTCACTTGAGCATCTCCTTCATATTTCTAACTCTAGAGTATACCACACGTATATCAATAGTATTGTACAGATCTAGATACTCCTGTTCAGAGTTGCTCATAATGTTATTTTCTAGAATATTTCTAACACACTGAGAATACCTGTTAATGCATGCGTAAAAAGGAAATATTATATGTACTTTGTCTCTTTGTTCGTCTTCCCTCGAATTTTCAGGCTGGTATCGAATATTATATTCCTGAAGGATTTCAGGATTATGAATACCTAAGTAGTTTATCAATAAACTTTTCTTAGGTTTTAGAGCTTCACTACGGTTTACATTTAACAATCTAACAAAAGTATCATTCAAAACTTTACTATTATACCATCTTAATTCGAATTTTGTACGAAGCTCAGTTAAACGTTTTAATCGGTCATCAAAATCTGAACTGATGCGGCATATTCTCAAACCTTGTGAATAGAATAGTGATTCTTTAAGGTGGTTTGGGTGGTTTGATGTTGCATGCAGATACAAGTGTTTTGACATTGGCTTAATAAATAAATCAGTATGTATTTTATTATCTAGAAGCTTGACCGTAGTATCTAAAAAATTAACTGAGTGTTCGTTAAATTCAAAAGTAAACTTTAGGTACCTATGTACCAGTTTTGCTGACAGCCACTCATTCACATTCATTATGTTATCCGATTCTAAAATTAGGAAAATATCATCAAGAAAACGTTTGTAAAAAATAAATTCCCTGATATTTTTGAAGATTTTCGCAATTTCTTTAGAAACTGTAATGTTTGCTACCATAACACTGGCAGCATTCCCCATCTCAATACCCCTATGTTGATAATACCAATGGTCATTGTATTGTACATAGTTGTAGTCTAAACTTAAAGAAAGTAATTCATTTAATTGACGGGGATTAAGGTTGAGGTGTTTAACATCATTATTCACATTTAAAACTGTTTTTCCTTTTTTCAGCTTTTTATAAAAATGAGCTTGTTTCTGATTTTTTCACTCCCAAATTAATTTTTCGATTAATTAAATGAACAGTTTAAAAGTTATATAAATTTAAATGCAGTTATTGGTGGTTCGCGAAAAAATGGGTTCCATCGACTATAATCATACTAATATCCCTCAAATACGAGTAATCACTCAAATAAACTAAGCCAACCCCTTTAATCCTTAATCCCAACATATCTCAAACTTAGCAAGTTCCTTATCACAATAGCGCTTCATTATTCCTAGCTGTGCAATGTACTACTACAAATCATATTGAACGAAAACAACAAAGGAAACTCTTGCTGTGTAGGGGTTTTATGAGACAGACATTAGTCTGGTTATTTTTATTTCATTAGTAGTGTGCTTTTTGTTGCAGAAGACACGGGAAGACGGTTAAGAAGCGTGGGATTGAGACAGAAGGCTGCGTGCGAGGATAATTTCATCATCTTTTTTAAGTCCAGTTTGTTCCAGAGAGAGAGACGGAACTGAGAGCAGCAGCAAGTTTGATTCTTTTGTTCATTACCGACTTTCAGTTGAAAGGAGAGAAGTAGAATTTTCAGAGATTCATTATTGCGTTCAGAAAAATTAGGGACTTTTGATTTTTGATTAGAGAATTTAACTTCTGAGAAATTAGCAGTTTTCCTTTAAATTTTTGATTTAAAAAAGTCCATTCATTAAAGAGATAATTGAAAATAAAGTGAAGTAGAGATACTTTTGAGATGAAAAAAACTAAAACTGACATTTTGTGTGTGTGAATTTGATTTATTTTGGGAGCACTAACGGCACGGCATAATTATCGAGCATCTTATCGACGGTTAGTTGGTTGGTTTGCGAACACATATATAACATTTTGCTAATTTTTGCTGGATTAAAAAACCAAAGCAATTAATTAACCTCAATCTAAATTATTTTAAAAACTTTAAAAAAATTACGTAAGTTACGACATGTTCTCCCATTTTGCATGGGTTATTCTGTCATGAAGTGCCCAGGTTAGAGGAAATCAGATAAGGAAAAGGTCAGGTAAGGAGGTAATCTAACTAGGACAAAATGGAACAGAACCCCATTCGGGCGAGTTCAGGAGGAAACACTACTTGCCAACTAATATATTTAACTAGTTGACGTTAGTGGAAAAACTCCCAACGTTCCGAATTAATTTGGAGTGGCCGGGAATCGAACCCGTGCATTATGAGCGCAGGTGGTATGGTTTAACCAGTACGCCATGGCTGCCACGCCACAATCTTTTAGAATAAAGAAGCAAATAGACACCACAATTATTTATATATACAATTTACTGATGTAAAGCCGAGTAAAGTCCAAAGTCGATTTGTCAAAAAAAAATTGTTTCCAGTCGATACTTTTTTACAATATTTTGGAACAATATGCAATTATATCATAGCAAATTGACAATTTTAATTGTGTTGAGATTGCAACTTGCCTGCTCTACTTGCAAATAGATTAAGCATGTAGTGATAAACTTTCTAGTAAGCCACAACTCTGTTATAAGTTATAAGTCAACCAGATTGTAAAAAATAAAGACTAATAAGGTGCATTTAAGATAGTTTACTATAAACCTTCAAGTGGTGGTTCACAGAACACTTAGCCATGAACTCTTGTCACAGAAAAACCCCGACGTTTTTACCACGACCAGCATACTCACAATTTAAAATATTTTTCCTGAAATTTGTAACATGCAAACGGCTTTACTGTGCACATTTGATTTAGCATAAATAGAGTTTTTCACTTCAAGTGAATCACTTGAAATATATTTATGTCTATAACAAACAGAATTTATTTGCGTACTATACGCTTACCACTTCAACAAGGTGGCAAGGACTACTTCATTTTAGAGCAATAACGTGGCTTGACCATACAAAGCTTTATGTGTGCAAGTATGTATGTTGTGCAGCAAATTGAGTATGTTGTGCAGCAAATTGAGTATGCTGTGCAGCAAATTGGGGATGTTGTGGAGCAAATTGAGTATGTTGTGCGGCAAATCGAGTATGTTGTGCGGCAAATTCAGTATGTTGTGCAGCAAATCGAGTATGGTGTGCAGCAAATTGAGTATGTTGTGCGGCAAATCGAGTATGCTGTGCAGCAAATTAGGCATGCTGTGCAGCAAGTTAGTCATGCTGTGCGGCAAATCGAGTATGTTGTGCGGCAAATCGTGTATGTTGTGCAGCAAATACTAAGGGTAGCTCGAGACTTTTCTGACACCTTAAAGCGCGCGATTAAAATAGCCAACGAGTTGATTTTTTAAAGCTGATTAATCAAAATTATTGTTTTGCATCCTCGTTTCTTTAATTGTGTAAATTTTCAGAGTATTTGATGAAAACATATTTGAGTTATCTAACAAAATGTGTGGACAAGTCGAAAATTCTGAGGTGCGCAACTTTTTTCAAAAAAATCGGCCTAGAGGTTGAAATATTGAAATTAAAGAAATGCAAACCACCTCAGAATATTAAAGAGTTTCCTGAAAATGTTAGGTATGATTTTCCTATGTTTGGGGCACCTACAACATATATTTTGAGAGAAATTTTTGAAAATTGATAAGGTGTGTTCCAAAATTATAAAATCACGTATACATTTTCAAACATTTGTTCACCAAGCCAGTCTACTGCTATTAGATGACAAACTAATTATTGGAGTTTGTGCATGAGTTAACCCCTAACTTTATTCCAAAGTATCCAAAAGTTCCGGTCACTGGTTTTTCAGAAAACGAAAAAATTCCAAAATACCACAAAAAAATGGGCTGTTCCGAAATTATAAAATCAAGCATTGTATCAGCCCATATTATTGCGCAATCAGTTCAAAGAAGTCAATTTCGATATTTTTGATAAGAACAGACCCCTACAGTGTTAACCCAAGAAAAGTTTTGAGAAAATATGAATTTGACAAAAATTTGCTGTGTTACGTAATATTTATGTCAGACCAACCAGTGCTCGGCACGAGAAGGGTACACCGTATAACAGAATTTCGTCAATGTACTAGCATTATTCACTATGTTCTACTCACTTTTAATCCGTAAACTTGCTCAAGTCACGAATTGTTGCAAATAAGCCCCACATATGTCGCCATTACACTAAAACATGCAAATGCCCTTGAGGTACCCACTGTCATTTGTTGAAACCTGAGCATATTTTGTCAGAGTATATTCAAAGAAATCGTATTTCGCTGCAATTTTATGATTGACAAATATGCAGTTTTTCCTCTGGGAAAAGTTTTTTGCATGTAGAAGTTGATTTACATAAGATTTGTGTTTGTTTTAGGTAAAACGATATATAGCCTAATTGTACGCAGATAACTTTCTAGCGTTTAAATGATTGCTCCATCTTTTGTCATCAGGTGTGGTGACAGTTACTTGTTTTGCGTTAAGCACTAGGTTTAATCAAGTAAATTACATTCCATAAAACACGAAAAAATATTTATAAGCAAAATTTTGTAACACCAGATAAAACGTCCACAAGTGCTTATAACTGTCCCCATGGTGTACTTGATTTGGTAGCTCTAAATCTTGTTCAACATGTTACTAAACTTATTTTCTGCTGTAAAAATGTTGAAAAAGACCTGCTGTCATATAAAAACACGCAAAAGTTTAGCTTCCATAAGTGTACTCTGACAAAATATGCTCAGGTTTCAACAAATGACAATGGGTACCTCAAGGGCATTTGCATGTTTTAGTGTAATGGCGACATATGTGGGGCTTATTTGCAACAATTCGTGACTTGAGCAAGTTTACGGATTAAAAGTGAGTAGAACATAGTGAATAATACTAGTACATTGACGAAATTCTGTTATACGGTGTACCCTTCTCGTGCCGAGCACTGGTTGGTCTGACATAAAGCATGTCCAAGTACTATTGCGACTACATTCAGTATGCCGGTACTCCGACCACAAAAGCTTTATCAGAAAGTTTGTACTGCAGTTTTGTAGCCCGGTTTTCATAGATTATTGTGCACTTTACGTATTGTTTGTAAAACCTCTTGAGAAGTTTGCAGGAGAGTTTGATTAAGTCAATGCAAAAACTGTTTTTTCCTAGCGTCAAATTTATCCCAATTTTCTTTTTTTAAATGGCTCTCAAATTACATAAAACAAATGCTTAAAATCAAAAGCGGTTTTATACATTTAGAGTCATAATTCCAAGGCTACAAAACGAGCTAATAATAAGGATGTTTGGCTATGAAATTGCAAAGATACCAAGACTTCTTTGTAAACTATTCCAGATTTTCCCCTTGATGTATATAGAAGGTCATAAGTAACTATCCTTTGGTGATAACCAGCCAGAAGAAGTTTTAAACTATTTCCGAAGGACTGCGGTTTACATCAATAACTAGCTTGTTTGGTAACCCTAAGTCATTGTTGCAGTAGAAGCTGATAAACCATTGGGGCATTATGGTGTTTTAAAAATGTGTTTGAAGAGTAAAGTCAAAAAATTATTATCCTCACCGTCTTGTCACTCAAAAAGTGTTTTAATCTCTCCTAACCAACTAACAACGATTGCTACATATAAAAAATACAAACAAATACAGATGCATCGCAGCAAACCTTGAAAACATTTCCAAGTAAACTGACTTTCCTTGTAGCTGTTATCACTGTTTTTCCTACTTAGCAGCATTATAAGCTTAAAAAGGGGATCGTGCGCAAATATTTTTTGTGCTTACATTTTAGACAAGTACTGCTAAATATAGATAACATCGTTTCATTGGAAATACTATTGAATCCTATGATGACATGATGAAGATATTTTTCACTGTTTAAATTCATGCTTTTCCTGAAAACCTGTCAACAGCAGCGTTACGAATATGTTTGTCGGCTTCATTGATTGACGTTGTAACTCTTTGATGATTTAACTAGATCTTCTTGTCAGGTATCAGCTTTCCTATCTAACTATTTTAAACGCATTCCGTATTTACGCAGTTCCGCAATTTTTTTCCTAAGCTTGCCCTAAATTTTAATTAAAAACAATCAAATCCTTTCCGTGTGCTTAAACTATAAAGTAAACCTGCAAAAAGTTTCCGTATCAGTATAGAATTCTTCACTACGTACCAAACCTGCACAACAATTATTCTAAAAAGTTCAAATTTAAAAACATGCAGGGTTCTAAGTTTGTTCGACTGCTGGCAGGAATTTCAGCGCTTCTTCTACAAAGTGCCGCTAAACCCTCTCCAGAAGTCCTAGATAGTAAGTTATAAATCGTCGTTAATTCTTTTACATTTATGAAGTTTTTCTGCATTGCATTATAAATTTGCGCATAATATTTCAAAAATAGGGGCGTCCCAAAATGGATTGGCCTACTTAGGAACCATTGAAGGCAAACATTTTTTTGCACAAAATCCCACAACCGGAATGGTATGTTTGTATATAAAATTTATTCCTTTTGAATGGCATATAAAATAAGTTATGTTAGTCCATATAGTAATTATTATCAAGGTGCAGAAATGCAACCGTGGTTATTTCCACAAAGTATTGCCAAAAATTAAGCTAAGCAAAATGCCATTTTCAAAATGTTTTTGGATCGACTGCATTCCGCAACGCTTACCTTCATGCACAAGCTTAATTGTATCCGCCGCGAAACCCTCAATTGATACTTAACATTACATTTCCCTGTATGAAAAAAATACAATAACAATTTTGATTTTTAAAGTGTGTTCTTGAAAATTTTAGTCTTGGATGGAGGCTTCTGGCTTATGCTACACGGCCAGTATGCGCCTTGTCACAATTACGTCTGTTGCCCAAGCCAACCTGATACAAAGCGAAACCCAGAAATATCCGGATATATTAAAATGTAATATCTAATACAAAAGTTCAAAACCTTATACACATAACACAAAAATGTGTAGTTTAATTGCTATGTAATTTTGCTGTAGAGAGTTGGATAGCAGGTAGAGAGGCACAGGAACTTTTTAAATTTGCATGGGAGTATGAACCCACAACACCTATAACCAGCAATTTAACTTTTACGAACTATGTTGCTGCTCAGTATTCGTGTCTTGCCTTGTACCACGGTGATAGTGTACAACTTCAGGGATACCAGTGGAGTGCACCGTTTGGATGTATTTGCGAAGTCTTGGTATAAAGTTTGTCTTCGTAATAAACTTAGAAAATTAAAAACCAGAATCACTTAATGCATGTTCTAGATGATGGTGGTGAATGCAAAAAAGGTCTTTTATGATATTCACTGCGGTTTTAGTTGTATTTATTAGCAGTATCAGTTTTATTTGTTGAAAATTGTGTATAATTGTAAAAACTGTCAATTCATGAATATAAAGCATTTTACATATTTTCGTTCATGACTTTGTTTCGCAATTAATTTACATATATATCGATTTTTGACTTGGTCAGCAACAAATGTATTTCAATTATTAGGGGATACCTACAAATGCCCTTGTATCATAAGCGATACCTATCAATGATTAAATGATAACTTCACATCTTTACAAAACAATAAGCTCTTTTTGTTTTATTACGTGTGCATTTTATTTCATACACGTTTCAGTAAACTTACAAATGATAACCTCGATAATATAGCTTGTTGGGTCAACTACTTTACTTGTAGCCTCACAAGACGCGATCATTCCTACAAGGAAACATGGTCACGAATAACAAATATTAGTATTCCCCAATCAATGGTAAACAAGAAAAAACTCTCTGCTGAAGGCGGTAATATGAATATACCATTTTGTCTATTTGGTAATAGCATTAGAATTAATGTAAGCAAATATTACTCGACACAGATTTAGAGCAGTTTTGGCTAGTTTGCTAGTTTACAGTAAATTTCTGGTGCTTCAAAGCCAGTTTATCGTGGTTTGGTTTCAAAACTACTTCCTGTATCACCTTTTGGTTTGGATTTCCGTTCGTCTTTTTTATTCATCATTTTAATATTCTTCTTTCAATTCTTTGAAACGAACACAATACAAAATAAAAACCTTAAATTTTACCTGATTTTTACACATTTTTGGAAATTTGAAATTGTAAAACTAAAACGCCAGACATATGTTTTACGCTTTCTAAATCTACAAAAAATGCCAATTTGCAAAAAATCCAGCACGAGATTTTTGAATTATTGAATTTCGAAAGGTTTAACATTATGTTTTGGATAACTTAGATATAACAGGTCCAATTTTTTTGCAATTATAATAAAAAAAATTTCTGCATCGAATGAGTATTTTTGCAGATATTTTGGTCAATTAAATGAAAAATCACTCATGTGTTAGTTAAAAAAATAATTAGGTAAGGGGGTGAATTTCATTCTATGGTACTAGACTGATGGTCATCCTGGCAGTAATAATTCACATGTTTACAGCAGCATCTAATGTTTAAATTTCATGAAGTCTAATGTTTAAAGTATTAAGTAAAATTTAAGTAGCATGTTATTTTATTACATCTGTATATTTAAATACATGCCGTATAATATGCAACCAGAGAATGGTAAACCATTAAAAATGCTCGCTGCGAAAGACCTAGTTTAGACCCCATTTTACCAGGTTTAAAGCCTATTAAGTCCATCTAAAATAGGTAAAACATCTCTATAATAGATAATTATGGTCCTTTTTGACCACAAATTCCCAAATTGCCCAATTTGGACCCCAATTAACTGATTTAGGCTGGTCTAGAGCCGATTTATGCTGGTCTAGAGCCGATTTGTGCTGATCTAGAGCCGATTTATGCTGGTCTAGAGCCGATGTATGCTGGTCTAGAGCCGATTTATGCTGGTCTAGAGCCGATTTATGCTGGTCTAGAGCCGATTTATGCTGGTCTAAAGCCGATTTATGCTGGTCTAGAGCCGATTTATGCTGGTCTAGAGCCGATTTATGCTGGTCTAAAGCCGATTTATGCTGGTCTAGAGCCGATTTATGCTGGTCTAGAGCCAATTTATGCTGGTCTAGAGCCGATTTAGGCTGGTCTAGAGCGGATTTAGGCTGGTTTAGACCCCAAATAGCCTGGTTTAGACCCCGAATAGCCTGGTTTAGACCCCAAATATCCTGGTTTAGACCCCAAGTAGCCTGGTTTAGACCCCAAATAGCCTGATTTAGACCCCAAATAGCCTGGTTTTTAGACCCCAAAAATAAAGTAGACGGACAGACGGACAGACGGACACACTACTCGTTAATAAGCTCACCTGCTGACGCAGCGAGCTAATAAGCAAGCACGCAAATCTTATTACCAGCTACTATATACGTGCCTGTGTACTAGGTAATCATGTTGTTTCTCTTCTCTGTGTGTTAGTGTGGTGTTTTATCTAGCTGCGCATTCTTTGCATTGATTTTTGTAACGAAAGTTTGTAAAAATCGATATCAGAACCACAAGATTAATTTGGCTAATAGCACGTTTTTGTACAGTTTTAAAAGCATTGTAGTCAATTTCAAAGCGTTGCTCTGCGGCAAAGCCTTTGTCGCATATACGGTTAATATAACCCACTTTATAATACTAGTATAGAACACGTTATTCAATTTTGTGTAGCCAGAACATTAAATATTTACACTACTTCTAAGATAGACCTTAAGGCAGATACGACGCGTGTAGATATTTATCTGTCGCTTACTTTACCATTCTTTCAAACGTTCAACATCTTCGGAAGTGTGTCTTTGCTGCTGTAATAAAATCTATAAAATATTTTTCTCAAATTTTGACAATTTTGTACTCCCTTATTCATAAAACATAATATAACTAACTATATATACGTGATAAGAAAAAAGGATAAATGGAGGGGCTTGAGGGGCTTAAAATTTTCCTGAATAATCTTCCTCAGCAACCTTTAAAAACTTACGACCTATTTCACCCTCTTGGTAAAGGAAACTATAGTCCTGCTGACTTGAACCATGCCCAGTCAGGAGAGAAACTAAATGAAATGTGTAGGCAATACCAACAACAAACAACTCATATGCAGTTAGCTAACGTGATAAGAGCATTGGCAGCTCTACATTCAATTGTATTTGTAAATATGTTTCAAAATATTGATATCGACGAGCTACAGATTCCAGCCATCATCAGAAAACCAATACCTGGTATACTGAGAAGGAAATTGGAAAACAGCGAAATTTGGTGGATTTCGTGTCCGCTGAAAAACTGTTCCTATAATTGTAAGCCCAAACCGGAATTTTGCTTGAGTCCAAAATTTACATTGTTCCTAGATTATGATTCTACTGATTACTACGACGCATGGGAAGCTTTTTGTCATAAAATCGATCTTTTAAAGTTTGCTGCATCAAGTCGACCATGGAATTGGGAAATTAATGTGTTAGCAAATCCACCAAATTTTCTAATGTATCACATGTATTTAATACAGGACAGTTTTGAGCAGAATAATTTCTATGCAGAAGCATGGCCAACCGATATGCGTGGCTTTGATTTACCCTCTTTAATCGTATGTATTAGTATCTAGCAGGACTGAATCCGGTAATTTATATAGCTCTTCTAACTTTGATAAGTGGATCCTTGGGGCCATTAAACATGAAATTGACCACAAGTCCACCAGAACCATTTCCAAACTGTTTGTGCATGTCATTTTGACAAACAAAAAACCAATGTTTTTCTACATTTCTCCAATTAGCAAAAATAGAGAGCCCGTGAGCATAACAAGTTATTGTAGTACATTAGATAATCAAATCGATCGTTCATGTATCATGAAATTTGTTCTAACAAGTTCATTTCAGAAACGCGATTCAGTTGATTTAGTATTGTTTTCGGAGTATCTATATATCGGCATATCTCAGCAATGGATTGAACAAATCTTTATCAACTGCGACCTAAAACGTCAACAAGATTTAGGCACGTTTCAAAAGCATTCAAACAAGCAGTATGGTCTCTATGTTGAACTTGCTCAAGTTTTGCAAGAAGTTTTCCAAAATTTCACACTCAGATTAGACTTTTATAGTAAGAAGTTATGTGAAAAGTATAAAATAGAGCCCTTGCATCACTTGTCGAATGACAAACCTATAGTTGAATTGTACATTACGGATGCAATGCATGATTCAGGGCATATGACTAATATCATTACAATACCCAACCCTTTATCTAATTTGCGTTTTGTAGCCTGTGGCTCAAGAGGTATATCGTCCTTAGCTTTCGGCAAATTATTCAGCGCTTATGATTACAACACTTGGATTTCCTTAGTTGTATTTATTTTAGTCATGTGCATTGTACTTGCAAACCTAGAAAAGGAGGTATCGTCCCGACAAACAATAGGTTGTTTAACAAGTATTGAAACACAGTTTGCTTAAAGCTCTGCTTGAGCAAGGGAATCCGTTTAGCTTAAAGATAGTGAAAGCAAAATCACTACGTTATTTACTTGCTAGGATTTTGCTACTTGCAATTGTTATTAGCAATGCGTACAAGAACACAAATGTTTACACCATGATAACTCCTAGAAAACCACTTCTATACGAAACGTTATATCAGTTAAAACAGGACGGAGTGAAGCTCTATAGTGTTGTAGCAAAATTTCAATCAGAGTTGAATGATTTGTATTTTGATTCGAACCATCAACTTGAAAGCACCAGTATGAAAAATCACATTGCTAAATCTAATGGTTCGAAATTCATAATAGTTTCAGAAGCTTTTTCTAGACTCAATCAGAATTCTACATTTAACCACAGCAGCCCGTTATCAGATGAGATCTTGAGATATTCAAGCATTCACCCAAATGTAGCTTGGAAAATTAATGAATTGGAAGAAATAGGGGTTTCAAACGGTAGCTTGGATAAACTTACTATTGAAAATTTCTTCAATAATAGTTTTCCTCTCAAAATAAAACTGGAGGTCCTAGCTACAATTCAAGAAATCAAACAAACGCTCTTTAAGAATCAGGAAGCCTGGCTGCTTGATAATTTAACAACTTGTAATGAAGTGGCTATTCTGATGTCCGAAAACGCAGCGCAAAATTACATGCAAAAGCTATTAGCTGATGGGACTCCAAATAGCTTACTCGTGTCCATTGGAAAAGAAATTTATACAACCAATGTAATAGGAATTTCATCGACAGAAGTTCCCTCAGGATTATATAATAAGCAATTTACTTTTTATAAAGTGTCTGGCATTCTTGATTGGCTCTCAAACTTTTGCAGTGGTAGAAACTATTCCAAGGAGCAGGATGTTATTCGTCCACAAAGTGCAAAAATGAGTGGAAATATTATTGTCATTTTTGCAGTTTTTGGAATAGGTATTGTGATATCAATAAATAGTTTTCTAGTAGAGGTTCGTACTTTGTTTGTCAAATGCTTAAACCTAGTTATAGATTCGGTCAAAAAATGTTATAAAAACATTGTAGTTTGGTGTACTTTAAAAGTATTTAGGAGAAATACACAAGTCGTATCAATGCAACTCAAACTTTTCGTTATGTACGAAACTGGAAATGAGACCCAGCATGTAATATTAGTAGGAAATGCAACGAATGTCGAGATTCGATTTATTAAACCCCAGCCCGTTGTTTTGATCCGATCTTGAATCCTTATAAGGGAATTTTAAAAGCAAAATGATTATAGTCGATAGAACACATTTTCTCAGACCACTTGCCACTACAGATAACAGATATAAATGTTAAGCTGTTCACTTTATTATGCTAAGTAATTAATGTGGAATAAAAACAATCAACACAAATATATTTCGAGAAAAAGGTTGTAATGGAAAAGGCATTTCAATTTTGAACCCGCTGAAATTACATACATGCCAATGGAATACTACAATTCAGCGTACATGAAAATAAACTAGTTCAAATGTTGTGTAAGTTTAAGCCAAAGTTTTCTAGAATAAATATGTTAAATTTATAGGTTTATTAAGTAGCCGCAGGCTAATTATTCATAATGGACTGATGGTCTATTCCGGGTTCGTCCGCCCGCCACGTTCGTCGCCCGCATTTCTCTTACAGCATTGCGTTTTCATTGAAAGCCCTAGTTTTAAGGCTTTATGATCCGAGTTTTAACAAAGAAACTGTGTATTCGTAATCCAGATAAAAATGAACCTAAAAAATTTTCTTTTTAGAAATTTGGTATCCAATCAGAGCAAAGTTTGGATAATGGAATTTTGTGGACATAGGTACTCCTTTTGTTTGCCTGTGGTATGCAAATCAACTGACTGTACAACTTTTGCTGGTCGGAAAACACTAAAGCCGTTTGCACGTAACAAGGAAATAGCCGATAACATTTTTCTGATTGATTTTGTTAGACTTGAGCAACGCAGTTTTAATTGCGTACGTTGTTAGCTTTAAGTAAATATATTATTATGTAATATCAATATATATTTATTTCCTATTTTAAATGACGCGCAGTATTTTGGATGTTCTATAAGTTTGAACAGAATAACAAGATGTAATCTAATCAAAATAAATCTGTCAGTTCAATGCTACAAATATCTTTTCCTAGAAAACAAAATTTTCTTGTTTTTGTTGGTTCATAACTAACGGTAACTACCTTTGGCTTGTTCTTGTCAATTTATTTCTTACATAAACTAAGGCAAGCAAACAACTTGTTTCCATTTGTGACAGTGCAGCAAACGTAAACAACTAGCAGTGAGCATCTTTTTTCAGAATCGACCAAAATTTTCTTCACCTTCTCCAAAACTCTTAAAACTTTCAGTGCTGATTTGTATCTATAAATAAACAAAAAATTTGAACTGTCAGCTCAAACGACTGTCATAATTCGGAAAAATTGCAAAAAACGTGATATTTTTAAATTGCCTTAGCTTAACCGTCATAACTTTTTTGTGTGCAGTTATTAACTAATGAAACTTTACATGCCGATACACAACTAAATGGGTTATTTTCATACAAAGAATCAGGTTGCTTGCTATACTACAAAAAGTTCTGAGAGGCAGTTTATCTCAAATTTTGGTACTTATCTAACACATATATGACTCTCCAGTCCATAACAAACAGTATTTGTCAAAAACTTAATAATGCCTATAGTGTCACTTATAGGTGCAACTAAACTTAACAAACCGAATGAAAAATTCTTGAGACGTTGTCGAGATATCCCGGATTGAACATACTAATCCTGGCACCAGAACCAGGTAATATGTTTAGAAAGTTGGATACACTTTAACTTCACAGTCCATAAAATAAAACGTACAATATGTATAACCAAGCCCTGTTTAAGCAGTTTTGATTGGTATCTGAATGTTAAGCATATACCCCTCCAAAAAATTGCGAGGAAAAAATTAGTCAAATTGTAGATATGAAGCGGTCAAACAGCAGGCAACTAAAACATACAAATTTCAAATTAGCATAACTTTTCACCAAATTGGCAAAACGCAATAAATCTTTGAGTATACCTCATAACTTGAAATTCTTTATTAGATAGGGTTAAAATTTTACAAATCAATGTCATTTAAATTTTTCATAAACGAAACGTTGGCAAATTTTTGATGATTTTTATCACTTAAACCGGGATATCTCGACAACGTCTCAAGATTTTTTCATTCGGTTTGTTAAGTTTAGTAGCACCAATAAGTGGCACTATAGGCATTATTAAGTTTTTGAAAAATACTGTTTGGTATGGACTGGAGAGTCATATATGTGTTAGATAGGTACCAAAATTTGAGATAAACTGCCTCTCAGAACTTTTTGTAGTATAGCAAGCAACCTGATTCTTTGTATGAAAATAACCCATATAGTTGTGTATCAGCATGTAAAGTTTCATTAGTTAATACCTGCACACAGAAACGTTATGACGGTTAAGCTGAGGTCATTTAAAAATATCACGTTTTTTGCGATTTTTCCGAATTATGACAGTCAATTTAGCTGATACTTCAAATTTTTTGTTTATTTATAGAGACAAATCAGCACTGAAAGGCTTAAGAGTTTTGGAGAAGGTGCAGAAAATTTTGGCCGATTCTGAAAAAAGATGCTCAGTTAAAAACTGACGATCATAATTCTAACCTACACATATGCTGATTAAATGTACATGTATGTAACCATTCACCGCGATAAATATTGCTTGTGTGCTATGTTAACTTTGTTTTCTGGTATTTTATGCTGCAATGTTAATATCTGGAATCATATTGTCTGTTTTTATTATATATTTACTAAAACCGAAATAGCTAATCATTATATAAAGGCTTTTGTTGTATATATTTGAGTTTACAATGGGATGAAGTGTCTTATTTTTCGAGTCCTTTACGTATTTGGTGGAATCTCCTCTCTCTTGTACTTGTCAACCTTAGTCTCTGATAAACCTTTTTAGTAACACGCCTTTAAATAAACGCAAACAAAACGAGGCAAATAATTGGGAAAGTGTTTTTGTAGCTTCTTGTTTATTGACCCTGTTTTCTAACGTAAATGTGTAAGATAAACAGTACAACAATAAGGAGGGATACAAACTGACTTGAGATGAAGTGCTACCCAGGTTTTGATAATACGACAATTACAAAATAATAATTGTGTGATATAAATTTGGGAGCAGTCAGTACTGAATACGTACTGAGAGGTGGAAGTACCCGATCGAAAATGTTGCACCGCAAACTTAAATTTCTGAAAGATTCTTTACATTTAGCTGCATCATTGAATACGGTGCCAATTTTCTGGAATAAAAATGCAAACCGGGTTACACCAGGAAACCTTTCGAACCAATTCAAATTTCAAAGATTTGTACACACGCTGCACACAATCGTTCTTATATTTCAAGGCATATGCAAATTTGTCCTCTCAAACGACCAAACTGCTACCTGGATAAACAAGTTTCCGTTTGGATTTGCTGTGATCAGCATTGCTACGCACCAAGTATTTGCACACGTCAGCATTACAAACTTGTCAGTTGTCTGCTTGTACATCAATGGTCTTCTCGAATATTCAAAACTCTTAAATCAGAAAACTGTACTGTCATATAAACTCAAGTCAATAGTCGACTGGTTAAACGTTGTATTTGCGTACTGCTTATACGCTACTGTGGTATTTACTCCACCTATATTTGTGTATGGACTTCACTGGTGCAATACCTGCAAATCTACGTTGGCGGGGTACTGGATTTTACCAGAATGCTGGAATTCACAGATAACGGCATGGAACTTATTGAATTCAATGGTGAAGATATGTGTGATGATAATCATCCATTGGATTTGGTCATACGCAATTCACGTGTGCCCTTTAGTCTGCAGCGCAATTTTTGTACTTTGACACTACGGGAGTCTCTGCAACTGTAAGAAAAATTAAAATTTCATTTCGTAAACCTGTTTTGAATTTTTTTATGTTTACAAGGTCGCTGGATAAGTGCATCAAAGTTTAGCAAAACTTTGACTTCACCTTACCATTCAGAACTCTCCAAGTCTTGGGAACCCTAATGAACGAAATTCTACAAAAGGAAACCATTCCAAGATTTGTTGTGGCGGATATACTACTGCTGTCATTTTGCATGACGGCTTTCATCCGAATGCCCATAAACCAGGGAAACATTCCACAACTTGCATTGCTACTTGCGTGCATTTGCAACACCTCACTGGCTCTGATTTTCCTTTTGGGTGGATTGGCAAAAATATATACGGACTGTAAGAAAATTCAACAATGTCTGGGTAAACTTCAATCAGAGAGTAACTCGCAGTCTAGGTATGTTGTACCAAGCAGAAAATGCAGAATCAAGTTTTTGAAAGCTGCAATCCAACGAGAGCAAAATTCGGATCATTGAATTTTGTTGATCGGTTGACACCATTGGTGTGCTTTGATTTGTGCTAATAGTTTTACCGTGCAACTACTGCTGCTCAGAATATAGTACGTATTATGTTAGTAAAAGCAGTAGTGGAGCTCAATTTTTTCTAGTAAATATGCATGGAACAAATCATGAAAATATTCAGCCGAAACTAATAATTGTTGGTTAATAACTAACAAGCAGAAAATTTTATATCTACTTTTTTTACACTCCACCAATCGACTGTTATTTATAAAGTATTATTATAACTTCAAAAACAAAATATGACATATTTAAATATTACGCAGAAAATTATTGTACGAGTTATATAATGGCATAATAATTTGCGATAAACATATTGCAAAATTGTGGCTCACGTAATAATTTAGTTTGCAGTTTAGATTAGTAATCTTCTGTTTGTAAACCGGTTAAAATATTATGTCAATCTGTTTATAGCAAAAAAATATATAATAGTATAGTTTTAAAGAGTCACAATCTTAAATGCCAAATATGTTTCTGTCTGCTAAACAAATAATGATAATTTAATTATCAGTTTATATAAGCAGAAATAATTGAAGAGCATTGCCAGAGCTGGCTGTTTTGAAAACAGTTTAGTAGTTAAACTTTGCTGACATCTTATAAAGTTCCTAAAATTTTGTTACTCATGTTTAAACCAATAATTTATTCGTTTTGATTTCCGCCTTTTTAGTGTATTTTGTAGGGTACCACTTTAGTGGACAGAAACCCGTAAACAGTATCTATATTAAAAATATTTGCTCACCATAGCTCATATCGAAATTTCACCACACTATTTTCTCTCTTGCAATACAATTTGCATACCCATATTCAGGTTTGTAGAAACTCAGCTTTATCAACATTTCTAAATTTTACCAAGTTTTCTTTAAATCAAATCACCATGCTTGAAGGAAACCTATCTTTGTTCCAAAAACTTTGCCATCTATCAAATACATTTGGTTGTGCCTTACCCTGGAAGCACGAAGAAAGCCCCCAGAAAAAAGCCACTGCGAAAAAATCCCCCGGAAAAAAGCCCCCTACGAAAAATGCCCCCTGCGAAAATTACCACCTACGAAGTTAACCCCTAACGAAAAATTCCACTTTTTTAATTGAAATGTGATAAGTCAAATTCCACAAGCAAACATACAGTTTTAATATAACTTCTACATTACTATATGCTGTGTTCGTATCTTTACTTATGAACATGAATATTAGGAGGTGCTGCATAGGGCAACTCAATGCATGGTTCTTTGCCTGAGTGTAGACCAGTCAGTTTTAGTATGTCTTTACTGACTGCAAGACAGAAGCAGAGTGAAGGCGAAATCACAAGATTTCGTCTTTATAGAGATTTCATTTTACAGACAGTTCAAGGTCTTATCAATTTTACAGCAAGTCTCATCGTCTAGCTAGATTAACATAATTTGTTTAATTCTATCTATCTATGTCGTGGGCACATACACCACACTATATATTCAAGAATTCAGAAGGATGCGCATATTTAGGTTTTTATTGTCATAAAGCCCAACGTAGAACAATAATACTATAGCTACAATAATTTTTCGGTTTTCTACAAAGCTAACATTACAAAGTCCAATTTTCTGATTTTTATAAAGACGTTAAACTTGCACATTACAAATTAAGATTCTAAGTCATTCCTATTACCTATTCCTACTACTCTTATTAGATAATTTGTATTTAAATACTTATTGCTTACTATCAGGTACTTCATACTATGAAGTTCACAGCATAAAAAGTTATTGTTGCATTATTGCGAAATAATTGCTTTTAATATGTAAATATTTACATTAAGAATTAAGTGCAACAAGTGCACTCTGGAGTTTGGATTATGGATGAAAAATATTAATTATTTTGCAGCTGTACAAGGGTTAGGTGGACTTTGAACTCCTAGTCTTATAACTAATCAAAAATCAAATTACAGAAGATTAAACTACAACTTGGTTGATAAGTGTTGAACTTTGTTAAAAAATCAATTTATATATATAAGCCCATGTGGCATTGTAAACATAGCCAGTTTCATGGAAATTAAATTAAAACTCTATATGTTTGCTTGTGGAATTTGACTTATCACATTTCAAGTAAAAAAGTGGCATATTTCGTTAGGGGTGAACTTCGTAGGTGGTAATTTTCGCAGGGGGCATTTTTCGTGGGTGGTTAACTTCGCAGGTGGTAATTTTCGTAAGGGGGTTTTCTTCGTAGGGGGCTTTTTTCCGGGGGATTTTTTCGCAGTGGCTTTTCTCTGGGGGCTTTCTTCATGGACCCCCTTACTCTTCTGGGACCCAGGTGCCTGTAGACTAATAACCAGCAATTGAAAATATAGGTTGTTACGTTACAAAATAAGATTCCATACTTGTTTGCTAGCTTTGCTACTAATTGGCGCTAGCCTAAAATTTCATTCCAAGGAATTTCCACTAATTGAAAAAATCATGTTCCTGCTTTCTCTTATACGTTTGTATTAGCCGACCATGTATACCTAGTTACGTGTAAAAACAACGCTGACAGGATTTGCTTGTATGTAAACGGAATATTAAACCTCAAGTTAAATCAACCAGTCACAATGCCTCAAAACATATTGAAAGCACAGTTAAAACGCAATGGTTTTAATGCGCTACTAGCCCATTTGATATACTACAATTGCATTTTAGTGCCAATTATATTTGTTTTAGTTTGCACTGGTTTCACCCATGCAAGTCTTCGTTAATGGGATATTGACTGATTCCTGATTGTTCAAGTTTTAAGTTGTTTCAAGCAAGCACAAATATTTTCAAAATGAAAACCTTTTAGTTTTTGAGGTTTCTGACACAACAGTAAAACTAAATGTGCTAATATTGAATCATTAGATGCCCTCAATTGAATTTTTCTTGGAGCGTTTGTGAGAAGCGGGATAACAATCCTTTGCTCAATGTCATTTTTGGAACATTTGGAAAGGTATTTTATAGAGAAATCTATGAAAGAATTAAAATTTTGGTTTTCGTTTCTATTTGTTTTTAGATTTGCTATCTATATATTTCAAGAGACAAACTGGGCCAACACTGTAAATAAACATTAGACACTACAGATCTTAGCAGTTGTTATGAATGAAGTGCAGCAAACAAGACTGATAACAGCAGTGATTTTTGCTTCTATTTCTTTAAACTCATATTCAGTGGAAATGCTGATAAGGCTACCAAAAACGCAGGAAAATCTAATTTTGTATGCTATCTTTGGTGCAATTGTACCGAATACTATATTGGTTTTGGTAGCACTTCTTGGAAGCATGTCAGGGTTGTTTATAAAATCTAAGAAGATTTTTCAAAGTTTTAAATTATGCTGGACGGACTTAAGCTATTTGAGATCTGAGAGACGTTGGCTTAAAAAAGTGTGTAAAAGTTTTACACCTGTGAAAGTGAATTTTGGATCCTTAAGTTTTATAGATAGGCAAACACCGTTAAATTGTCTAGACTTTGTTAATGGCTTCAGCCTTTACTGCTGTATAAAAAGTTACTTTAAGTAACAAATAAAATGACTGTGGAAATTGACTGATAGAAGCATCAGTATTACTTATTGCTATTGATGGCCTGTATGAAAATTGTATAAGCAAAAAGAAATACACTTAAAAAGATAGTGAAATTGAATTGAATACGACAAAATCCAGAGTTGAGTGTTGCTTATCTATTGAAATCAGCATTAGAATAAGTTAATGCAAAACTTGTGTAAGTTATAAATATGAGCTTGAACATTTGTACTTTTAACGCATAACGGTAAACTGAGATTTTATCATTACGGGAGTTGCACACTTTGCGAGCTTGTATGAAAATGACGATAACGACATACATTTCAGTGCAAACTAACATTCAATGCCAGTGGTGAATAGTGAACACAGAAATTGCGTAAACATTATGTATCTCTTTTTCGTCGACAAAAGGACAGAGTTCATTATGAATGGAAGAGTGTATGGTGATCTCATACGTGTATGCGTTCCGAAGTACATTTTTAAGAGGAATTTAGATACACCAAAACATACGCATGTAGCCACTGATACATTTTTAATAAACCCTTTTCGATTCCACAGAAGGGATAGAAGATTTTTGAATTTACTTAACTTGAATTATTCTTGCCTTAAAAATCCTTGGTTCACCTAAAGGTTCTTGATTACCACTACTTAATATTCCATCTTTTATTTAGTATTATAAATGAATAAAATGACACAAAGTGTTGTACCATTTTAAATCCCGTTTTTACATATTATTTTATTGCAGTTTTTTTAGGTGCATATTGGTGATTTTTACAAGAAAAAATCATAAATCAGTAACGATTTATATTGAGTAAGGCCGCGTGATGGGAGGCAAACAAAATTAAAGGTTCTAATATTTCCAAGGTTTTTGCATTATCTGAACACATGAACGTTGGAAATATTCCGCACCAAGTTTCAATGTCTCAAGTCACCCCAGGATGAAATTATCAAAAATAGACTTATTCAACCATTCTTCCGTAAGGATAAAGAGTTGGTGACTTTTTAAAAAATTAGTTTATAATTCATCATTGAACACCGAATTTTGCAACTGCAATGGAACACCCCTTTGAGGTATAGAGTTTGGGGACTGTGGGGTTTGGTTAGGAATGAGGGGTGAGATTGTAAATATTGAAGGTGGTGTTTTGGAATGGATGAGTTGTCATAGTGTAATAAGTTCTGTTGGAGGAAGGTCATAGTACGGGGACTGTGGGGTATGGTTATCAATGTCGGGTGACAGTGTAAATATTGAAGGTGGTGTTTGGGTGTGGGGGAGTTGAGTTTGTGTAGTAGCTACTGTTGAAGGAAAATAAGAGTACGAAGACGGTGGAATTTGGGTTGAGGTTGTATATACCGAAGCTGGAATTTGTGAGTTGGGGAGTTGACTTAGAGTAGCTGCTGTTGGAGGCGGGTCCGAGTATGGGGACTGTGAGGTTTGATGTGGGATTGTAAATGCTGAAGGAGCTATGTATTAGGGAATTGGGAAGTTGACTTAGAGTAGCTGCTGTTGGATGGGAGTTCGTGTATGGGGACTGAGTATTGATTAGTCGATGAAGTAGATATTGTAAATAGCAAAGGTGAGACTTGGGAAGGAGGAAGTAATAAACTTATTGTTGTAGTTTTTATTGAGTAGAGAAGAGCGTTTCAGGATTGGAGAGAAATTGCAAGATTTGTAAATTGCAGGTTCCCTAAAATCCAAACCAAATATTATTAAATATTATAAATTTATTTTAGTTCACAACTGTGCTTTATATTTTTACTTGACGGAGGTCCTCTGGGAAGATTTACCAATGATCCCTCAATCTGGTCCTTTGTATGACACAAAGAAATCTTGGTAATTGACAAAAGACCTTCATAAAGTTAAGTACAATTTTCGTTTAAAGTATTATTTACGGTAGGAAGTAATTTTAAATAATTACCCTTGTTCTCATCTTTTTTGTATTTAATAATATATAATGTAATAATAGTTATATAATATATTAATTAATTTATGAAATATCCGCTAGGAAGTTGCAAATTGCAAAGTGTCACTAATTAAGATGTGTGTTTTAAATATGTGTTTTCATAAAACGCATACATTCTGCAAATTTTCATTAATCATAACATGCGATCATAGCCTTAAACATATAGGTACCTTTAAAGGTCCCTTACCATAATATTTGACCATACTTGTACTAATTTTCCAAGATCAAAGAAAATTTTCTGACATGCGATCAAAGAGTATATCTGTTTACCCACTGATCAAAGGATAATCCCAAAATGGTCACCAGCTCACCAAAGACCAAGATCTTTGTGACCCTTAATCCCCTTACAGTCGTTTACTGCATGACAATCTGCCATCTTTGTAGATAATATCGGTAATCTTAAAACGGTCGTCTTTTCATGGTGTAGCGTCTACTACTCAAACCATCTAAAATTTACACCTTAATAAATGCTTTAATTTTATGAGTGTATATGAATGAACGATTTACAGTGATCACACTTGCTAGTTGCTGCAGTTGGGTGCTTAATGCAGTTTAACGCATTAACATTTCATTTTAAAAAGAATTAACGTGACCAACGAGAGCAGCAACATGCTCAGCTCTTTGCTCTGAATATTTTTCTTTAATTTTTTTGACTGATTATACTAACTATATATTTTTAAAAAAGTGACTAATAGTGTTAAGAAAAAGACACCCTTTGAAGTGAGACCACATAATAACCAACAAATTATTTTTATCAGCGTTTTTAGTGATTTTATAAATTTTAAAGCCCAGCTGACAGACCAGAGCCTTCTAAAGAACTTTTTTTGACTGATTTTACTAAGTATTGCTACAAATACTTATCCCTTAAGTGAAACAAAGTGTATTCTTTTGCTGCAATGAAAAACAAAGTGAAAAACAACAGCTAAATCAAGCTTAAAAGTACTTTATAACCGATATTTTATTAGTGACAAGCAACCATGCCGCGGATCGTATACATCACGGCTCCACAGATGGCTGCACCTACTCCGCTAATCCTACACCTAGGCGTAGTCAAGTGGATGGATGGATGGGAAGGAGGGATGACCAGACTTCAGTAGGTGGCACCAGGGTGCGGTAGACCTAGCCGCAAGGTCATTGTCAGTGTTGTTGAGGCTCTGCCTGGCACTGAGCCCACACTCCTTTGGATGGGCACTCCTACTTCATAGGCAAGTAATTGTTAAAAAACTAACTACGACTATATTGCTGAGCCTACTTGCTGCTGACCCAAGTATTTTCTGATGGTTGAAATCCGAGAGGATGGAACATGTGTGGAACCAATATCATGAAACAACTACAAACTGGAAAAACTGGACAAACATAAAAGCTTTCCAAACCCGAAGAATGGAAGGAAGGACAAAATGTGGATTGAGGTGGATCTACTCCATTATATCGATGATAGTGTTTTTTATGTCACGCCATGGCACCAGCCCCTCAATCCTATGGCCTACAAAAAGTCCATCTTAGGCAAGTACAAAGCACTAAAAGTACTGATTTATGGGGTTACTGCTGATACAACTCTAATTTCTATTTTTCCGACGAATTATGGAGGAGTCTTTCGATCTTCCAAACCAACCAACTATAAAGGCGCATCTTTTCATTGCTATCAGACACCATCTAAGCTGTCACCTGTAACAAATAGGAACTGGATCAATACAGCTTGTGACAATGTGGAACCCGATACCTGGATGTGAGATGGATCATACAAGGATAAGCCTCAAGACATCTCATCATCACCACCACAGGATCCGCTAAACAAGAATGTTTAATTGTTTTGTCCTCAAAATTTAAATAATATAAGAAATAAATTCGACGAGGTTAAATGGTTTATTGAATGGTACGTGGAGTTTTATAAAAGATTGAAAAAAATTTTTCGTGAACAATATTTCATACATGCTAACAAGTTTTATAATTTGTCTATCATATAGCCTAAGTTCTTGTGTATATCAACAATATTTAGTTATGGGCCAAAGTGCCATTACATATGAATACCAGATAAAATAAAAAAGGGTATAATTTTCAAGGTTTTGATCAAACCCTAAATTTCGAGTTCTGTATATTCTAAGGGATTTTTAGGAGAGGTCTAAGCAACCGCTCGTCAGGTTTGTTGTCATCTGTAATTTTCAAATGACAACCAGATGATTTGATACAAGATCCTTCATGTCAAACTAAGCATGATCGTTACGTGATACATGGTGAACCCACTTTTTGAAAATTTTAAAGTTGTCATGTTTCAAATGTTTTATTTAAAGACACATTTAACCATCCATATCATAACATACATGTGTCATAGAAAGAGCAGCAACTGCTTGTCGTTATAGGCAGGTTTAGTTTCTAAGACTTAATTGGATTTCTTTAGAAACAGGTAAAATATTATGTTGACCCTACCAAAATTTTCGGATTGGATCGTTTTAAAAATTTATTGATCATGAAACCACACGTACCAGGTAGTATCCTTGTCCACATGCAGCAGATTCTACTAAAGCTGTATATCAAACAAATTATACCTTTCTTTTCCTAGATGCACATTTGTCCCTTATCACACAGCTTGATTTTATGAAACGCAAAAATTAGCATGTAATTTTTTGAACAAAATTTGTTACCCTATTTTTAACTTCGTGCATCTCAGTAGTTAGGCAACTTACATAAATGATTTTTTTTCCACAATACGCAGCAACTGATGTCCTAACATTAGGTAGCTCTTCTAGTTTCTCGACCTACAAATCAAAAATTTCCTTACACTAAAGGCATTACTATTTACTATTTAAGATTTGGTGTCCGTGAGTGTGTCCGTGTGTCCACTTTATTTTTCATAGACCACGGTAAATGGGCTATAAACCAGGGTAAATAGGCTAAAAAAAGGGTAAATGGGCTCTAAACCAGTTTAAATGGGCTCTAAACCAGGGTAAATTGGCTCTAACCAGGGTCAATGGGCTATAAACAAGGGTACATAGGCTATAAACAAGGGTAAATAGGCTATAAACAAGGGTAAATAGACTATAAACAAGGGTAAATAGGCTATAAACAAGGGTAAATAGGCTATAAACAAGGGTAAATAGGCAATAAACAAGGGTAATTAGGCTATAAACAAGGGTAAATAGGCTATAAACAAGGGTAAATGGGCTATACACCTAGTTAAATGGGCTCTAATCCAGGGTAAGTGGGCTCTACTTCTGGGTAAATGGGCTCTAAACAAAGTTAAACAACCAATCAAGGCATTTTTAACTGTTGTTGTTTTGCAAGCAGATACCAAGTATCTGCTCAAAAAAAGCATATATTTATATGCAAATGTAGGAGAAAATCTCATTTTAATGAGATTTTCTCCTACATACTCAGTTCAAGCCACTGTAAGAAGGCAATTATTGTAATTTATTTTTGATATTTACAGAAAAGTAAATTATCTAAATATTCAGCCAGTTTACAAACTTTATTTATTAAAGCAAGCACTTCAAATATTTGATTAGAAAAAGTTTTTAGAAAAATCGTTTTCTGTATCACCTTGTATCGTTACCTTCCATCCACTGAGGCATGCATTTATCATAGTTTACTCATGTTAAAATAATAATCTATAAGAGCTATAGAAAGCAATTTAATCTATAAATTAAATCCTACTTTGTCTGCTTTGTCTTTTGTGAGTTTTAATTTTCTTTAATGTGCAAACATTTCAAACGTAAAGTAATTATTCCATGCTATCTAGCTAAATACACACAATGGCCACTCTACACCCACGTCCGCTACGGTTTTGTAAATCCTACGTAGGTAAGCAATTTGTCTGAAATTGTCTTACGTTGGCCACATTTCCTCAGAAGCCTGTTTAACCTAACCCTGGCAACACATATCGTCATGCTGCGCAGTAACCTAAATTTCTTTCTTCAAACCATAAAGCTTTCACATTTTTTTAGTAGCACTCTAATATACTGGGACGCTGAGAAACAGCAAATATTTCTTAGTAAACCAGAAAGCAGAAAACACAACTCTTTGCAAAAAAGATTAAAACTACTTGCTCTTTTCACTGCAGTTCTGGGAATCGGTGGCGCGGCAAAAGGTATCTCCTCTGACGAACAACAGAAGCGGCCAGCAGATAAACTACTATTTGCCGTACACCTACTCGTTTTACAAGGCGCGTATGTATGCATTCATGCGTGTAAAGACAATGCAGCAGAACTTTGTCTTTACATCAACGGACTTTTCCAATTTCATAAAAGGTACTCCCAAACAAAGCCCATGAGCAGAAACATAAACGTGTCGGTGATTACTACAGTGAATGAATATCTGGCACGCTCAGTGTACCTATATATTCTACTGGAACCTGTCGTGCTCCTTTACGGAATTTACTGGAACAGCCCATGCGCACCAGCAATTGGCTTATATTGGATACTACAAGAATGCTTATATTCTAAGTATTCTGAATACTACCTATTCAGCAATTTGATTAAAATTGCAGTATTCCTACTAAATCACGCTGTCTGGTGTTTTGCTCTCAGTATTGCTCCATTGGCCGTGTCAAGCATACTGATTTTGTGCACCATTACGCTACAAAATAACTTGAGAATGTACGTTGAAACTTTGAATAAATCATTTGCATATATGTTTTTAATAAATTTCCACTTTTAGTTTTCAGGAACTTTGCGCGAGTGGTGTTCTGGCAACAAGAGAATTATGCATTCAATACAGAATACTTCAGATAATTGGTATTGTAATGAATGAAGTTCAACAAGCCAAACTCACCACGGCTGTAATATTTGGAGCTATTCCAGTTCAATCCTTATTCTTGGTCACGCTCGTCAAAATGTTAGCATTTGAAAATAATGCCTACTTACTGTTGCTTGCATTTGCTGGCGTTGTTATGGAATGCATGATGGTTCTGTTGGTAATGGTGGGAGGCCTAGCAACTGTGCTCACAACATCCAAAGAAACAATATATAAAATGAAAATGGCACTAGTTTCCCGTGGATTTAATAACAGCAGGGATACACAGTGCCGGAAAAGATTTATCAGAAGTTGTAACACCATCAAAGTAAAGTTTGCGTCACTCAATTTTATTGAAAAACTAACTCCACTGAAATGCGTTGATTTTGCAAACGACTTCTCCGTTCAGATATTGTTAGTTTCGAAGTAGACAAATATAATTTATTGTTAAAGACTTCAGGCAAAAAGTCTGATACTGTTAGTAGATGGTATCGGTATTTACCAAATGCTAAATCTCAGAATTTATATGCTAATCTTTTACAGATTTACCGTTGTAATTAACGTACCACCAACAATCTAGCACGATGAAAAATAAATAAATCAAAGTCATAAATAAATTACACATACTTGCAATAAGCTTAATTATTTAGGCAGAATTAATGTTTGTATTTCTTTAAAATTTAATATGTTTAAATATTGGAGATAAATTGAGAATTGTGGCTCAGATATCAGAGGTTTTAATGTGGACGGTTTAAGATTTCCCTCATATAAAAGCACTCTGTGCACGAGACAAAAACCTTTTAGCTAAGATAATACGTCAGAACTTCCGATGCTTAAACAAACACAATTGATAAATACATACAACCTATTTGCTAATTTCAAATATTTAATGGCATGTATTTTCACGTATATTGAAAAATCTGCAATCGTCTATGGGATTATCGTAATAAATACACTACGGGGACAAAATACAGAGTTTTGTTGCAATAGTACTCAGCTACCCCTCGAAAAATACTCCTATACACAGGAGGATTCGTATTTTTAGATCACCGATATTTGTTACAATATTCCCATAGACGATTGCAGATTTTTCCCAGGACGAAAAAGATTATCTCATATTTGATTAGTGTAAATTAACCAGAAGTTCTTAAAATTAAAAATTAAAGAAACGCTGAACTAGGAGGCTACATGGATTTGTAATTGATGGTTTAACAAAAAAGACTGTCCAAGTTCCCAAGTTTTCTTCACTAACGCAAAATTTTAAATAATCATCCTTTGTAAATATGTTCACTTTTTGTGTCAATAGTTACCTTTTATCAATTGAATCATGCAAATATTTACTCATATTGAAATCAATGATTTCAAATTATAATAAAACTTTACAAGGCAATTATGTCTGTCAATTAAAACAAAATTTGTCAACCTTTCTTACCTTTCTTATGACAACATTTCGAAGGAGAGTAACTATTAGCGGACGTTGACACAAAAAAATGAACTTTCTTAAAAATAAGGGAAAAGGTGAATTTGGGAATTTTCCTTAACTATTTTATGCTAAATTCTTGACATCGGACTTCATGGCTCTGAACTCAGAAAGGTTACTACGAAATTAAATGAATTTTGCGAATTATCTGGATTATTTGCAAGCATGTTCCATAAATAAGGTGCAAGGTTACTATAAAGCGGTTGATATTTGTATTAACATTTAATTGGTTTGCTATTTTTATTTACATTGAAACATAAACTTGAAACGAAAATTGAACGAAAATATTTAATTGTAGAATGTAATACAAAAACGAAAACTACTTTCCTGCAGGAATTTACTTACTTAATGCAAAATATTATAATGCTTATATGACTAGGTACATTATGGGGTAATGTGAGACAGAATTCCTCGAAGGTTCATATAGAATAGCATTTATCTTATTTATAGAAAGAGTTTCAGATTTGCGCCTGAAAGTGGGTATTGTCTTATGACTTAACCCGAGTTGGCGACTTTGTTGGAATTCGGAAGGAAGTACACAGTACGTGACTTTCCCACCTGAATTCGTACATATAAAATGAAAGAGCTCATAACTTTTGTAATTTTTGCTATAATTCACCTTGTTACTATGATAGAGAAGACTAGCGAATGATACGACAATACTTCACAGGAGGTGGAACACTGGACTGCGTTGCTGAAGGGAACAATAGAGCTAAGGTGGGCTGTTACCGCTACTGACTTCCTTATGGAGTACTGCTACAAAGATACAGCTATTTCTGCTACTTCAAACTCTTGACCCGACTTCAGAAACAAAGGGATTAATTTTTTTTGAGCTATAGAAACAATACATCCGTTTTAGATTCACGTTACGTTACCATTTACCACTTTAAGCTAAATTCTCAACTGTTACTCACCATCAAAATTCACACGCTTGACCTTAAAGTTGGTTTTCACGTTCCGACTTTACCCAGTGATGGCTACACACAAGCTGCGACAAAGAGACTGCTATTTTGGGAACAAAATCGGTGTGGTTTACCTATAAATCCAAATAGAAGGACTAATTTGACACAACACTCTATTATGGCATATTTCTAATATTGCCCCATCATAAAACCTCTTTTTCCGTTTACTCACCAGTTATGTTCACGCTGCCTTCACCAATGGACTATCGTGCTTTCAAGATAACCGTTCTTTGCTTCCTACAACAATTTACACACTTTTTAGTTTTCATACCACTTCCGATTCTACTCTTTCCAAAAACCGTATTTTTCGTGTATTTTAATACCTGTTCTTGCTAATTCCTCCTCTTCTAATGACCACTATCCAAGGCTACCACCCAGGCTGCCTTTCCTTCTTCTGAAACCAAGATTACTGCACACAGTAGAACGCAAGACTGAACGCAAGACTGAATACAAGACTGAAGACAAACCGAACGCTGGAATAACGCAAAAGAACCTATAAAAACACAAGACCATTTCCTTGAGCCCCTAAAGTTCCCGGAATGTTCCCGAAAATTATAAAACCCAAAATTGTATTTCTAAATCTTCACTTACTTTGAAGATCTGAAGGCTGGTACTATCGGCTGAAATGAGACTTGACAACTAAACGCAAGAACCTGCTTTCCGCATTGCTTTTATCTCCTTTTACCACTGCTTTGCTATCTACTCCCATTGCATTGTTTTCCTTTAAAACCTTGTTTTAAAAGCCAGCTTTTTCTGCTAGCGGAACAGTACTAAGCACGCTACCGATCTGCAGTGTCCTGCTACCTAACCTAGTTTCCTATAGCTGGAGACTCTGTAGCAACTGCTTCTCCCTTCCGCTTTAAGCAGGAGCCACCGTCTCCGATTATAAACTTAACCTAATTTCCTTAACCTAATATTTTACCCCTTTCAACATCCCTACCCTTCAAAAATTTGTCTTCCACGACAAATGTATCGACTTAATTCAGTTTTACTTCTGTGAAAGGTTGAAAAGAGAAGAAAGATATTTGAATTTGCAGTTATAGAAACATCCTGAAATATTGTAATCTGCGTACTTCAAACGATGTCTACACCAACTTATCTTCCTAGGATGAACTGTTAAAGAACCGTTTTTCATTGCGGTGAAGTTTTCTACTATGTACCCAACATACCTATCAAAGTTTCGACTGAACGCCACTGCGTACGGGACATAGTCTTTCCATCTTTGAAATGATGCTGGAAATTTTTTAATATCCCTGGAACGATCCCTCGTCAACCGTATAACTCCCAGAAACGCTTGATGACATACCAACGTTGAGCGATCTATATGTGCAACTGACCACTGATAAAGGCTTCTACTTAGCTCAAACACAGAAAAACATTCTGTCCCGCCTAAGTAGGCGAATATCTTTTCCATAGTTGGAAGTGGATGCAGGCATATTTCACCGTTATTTCTTAACGTAGCTACTGAGTGGCCTGGGCTATCTACCTTCGTTTTGGAGTGCCCAGGCCCGAGAAGTTTAAAGGAACTGTTTCCGGGCTTACACGTGTTTTCGGACAATCTCTCGCAAAATGACCCATTTGGTGACAACTAAAGCATTCAACTGATTTTCGATTACTTGGTGAAGGCGACCTTCCTACGTCCCCGTATCTCCCAACCTGGAAAGTCATGTTACCATTTCTGGTGCCTGGAGATGGTGAACGAGGCGTCTGTATCGGTAACTTGATACGCTCAAGGCCATCGTGAACTGCACCTGTATCATTTTCAGGTTTTGCCAAATTCTCAGACAAATTAGTCGTTAGGGTACCTTTTCTTCCTTCTACTTGCTCTATGTGTCTTGTACTGTCGTGTTGACTAGTGTTAGTAATCGGACGATATGCTAACGACGGTTCAATTGACTGATTAGCTGGGGGAGGTTTGTACTCCTTTTCTGCCTCGACCAACTTATCAGCGTTCTTAACTACTGCTATAAACTGTGCTAAGGAATTGAACACTCTGCTGGGGTTAATGTATTTCCTATGTGTTGGCATCATTTGCGTGCGTACCCTTTGTATCATCATCTCTTCATCGAGTACACCCTGGCGTTCATGATAACCGGCTATAACTCGAAGAAAGTAAAAGAGTGATTCCTCTGGCCCTTGAGACCGTTTCTCTAATTCATTCAGCATTTTTCTATGGTAATCGTAAGGTTGGTATTGTTCTCTAAACCTAACTTTGAAATCTTCCCATTCTGCAAATGGACAATAAGTTTTCTCCAAATTATACCAGTTTGCGGCATCCTCTGTCAATGCTATTGGGACCACCCGCGAAAGTAAGTAGGCTAAATTGATTCCCGCAATATCCTTATATTTTTCCAATTCACAGAGAAAATCATATGGAGTCTTCTTATCATTGTAGCCCGAGAATTTGGGAATTTCCACCGCCTTTAATTGATGGCGATCTGGCGCACCCGAAGGTGTCTGTGCCGGAGTGGATTGGAGAAGACCCATGTGTGACTGATTCCCGAAAGCAAATGGAGCTGAACCTTGTGGCAGACGCTGAGAAATACCTCCACTGTGTGGTGGCCTATAGTGATTTGAAAATGAAGGACCTGAATCCGGAACATAACATGTACCTGTGCGAGCACATGATGGAAGAGTTTGATGCCTACTTTCCCTTGAGTTTTGATAATTTTTATCAAAATGTACTTGTTGTGAGGGTTCACTAACTCGATGACTATAATTATTTCTCCAGTTTCTATCAGGATCGCTAAGAATTCTATCCCTCAAGTGCAAGTTACGCATTTGTTGATTCATCCCTGATCTAGGCTGAGAAAAACTAGCTGAAAAGTGCTCCTCCCGATGCATACTTCTACGGGGTGGAGGGACATATGCCTGATTCTGTAGGTCTAAGTTCAAAGTGCTTGGTCTGGATGCAGGAAATGATTCCTTTTCCCGCGCTGTGGCTGCAGGAGCATCGTTATATCCCTGCCTGTAACCTGCATGCCCAGTTCCACTTTCTCTTCTTACTTCACTGAAAACCTCGCTAATGCGATGTTCGTTTAGCTCATCGTGTATTATTTGTCTGTCTACCCCTGCATGATCTAAAACCTGACTTCTTTCTCGTATCCAGCGCGTTGTAAACTGTTGCAATTCCTGCATATATTCCTCTTCTAATCGTTTCTTTATCACTTCTCTCGGCATATTATACCAAGCATTTCTACTTTGGTTAGAAAATCCAACATTAGCTGTATTTTCAACATGCAAAGGCCCAGGTGCATTAGATGCATGCCCAGTTTGACGCAACTGATCCAAAACGACCTGGGGCCGTTCGCTTGTGCCATACCCTGATAAGCGGTTCGTTCCTAAAATGCCGGCTCGTCCATTTGCATTTTCAGGACAGCCAGCCTCGCTTCTACCAACAACTCTATGTAAATTCAACGGTTGTTCTTCCCGACCACTCTCCTCGTCATCAACATCATCATCAGAATCTACATTTCCTACTGGCTCAAGACGCCATCTATTTTCAGGAAGGTGCCTAGCGTTACTACTAGTTCCTCCCATAACCCGACCCGGAGTACTAATAATGTTACTTCTGATCGAGTTCATATTATTTGGAATCCGGCCCAGTATATTTTGAAAGTCTATATCAACTTCACGTTCCCTTGCATCATTGTTGTCATTTTGCATATTTTCAATATCTACCCTACGCCCTGCTTCTTCAACTTCGAAGAGAATATTTCTCGAACTAGATGGTCGTTGACCATCCATTTCGCCTCTTTGAATCTCAGTGACTGGTGTGTTAACTGAGTCCAATCCCTGATTATTAGAATTATTTAAGTTATTTCTATTGAGCGAAATGGGACTACCAGTGTCATAATTCACTGGAAATTCCCGTCTCCCCTCTCTAGCTAAAGCCCAAGGAGTGAACTCTCTGGCGTAGCGTGCCTGCCTCCTTATGCGTATGTGTGGTAAGTGTGGTGTACTCATTTACTTGAAACCCAATTTCCTATTTAATTATTTCACTAAACGTTTTCCTTACATCAATACCTATTTTGGTTTAAATGTGTGACACGATGCTCAAAAATTTTGTGTAGGATAATAATTCCTAAGTGTAGGTGAGGTATAGTAATGTGCATGCTAAGGTGCATTAACCTTGCACACCAATACCTTTCCTCGTTTGCATGAGGTAAATCACCCAACGAAACTAAACGTGCGGTAATCTAAGTTTGTTAAACTTGTTCCACCTCGATACTATATGTAAATCATTGTGTGCCCTAAACTCGCTTTCTATTCTTTCAAGTAACAATGGTGTATTCTGCATTATATTCAATGTGTACCGTAATCGCTTATTTGTGGAAACTGCTTGCTTGCTTACTGAAGGACAAAAGAATTTGAAAAGTAAAAAAAATCCGAAGTTGTATTTGATTAGGCTAGGACCGTAAGAGTCACCATGTTGTTAAGGGAAATGGTGAATTTGGGAATTTTCCTTAACTATTTTATGCTAAATTCTTGACATCGGACTTCATGGCTCTGAACTCAGAAAGGTTACTACGAAATTAAATGAATTTTGCGAATTATCTGGATTATTTGCAAGCATGTTCCATAAATAAGGTGCAAGGTTACTATAAAGCGGTTGATATTTGTATTAACATTTAATTGGTTTGCTATTTTTATTTACATTGAAACATAAACTTGAAACGAAAATTGAACGAAAATATTTAATTGTAGAATGTAATACAAAAACGAAAACTACTTTCCTGCAGGAATTTACTTACTTAATGCAAAATATTATAATGCTTATATGACTAGGTACATTATGGGGTAATGTGAGACAGAATTCCTCGAAGGTTCATATAGAATAGCATTTATCTTATTTATAGAAAGAGTTTCAGATTTGCGCCTGAAAGTGGGTATTGTCTTATGACTTAACCCGAGTTGGCGACTTTGTTGGAATTCGGAAGGAAGTACACAGTACGTGACTTTCCCACCTGAATTCGTACTTATAAAATGAAAGAGCTCATAACTTTTGTAATTTTTGCTATAATTCACCTTGTTACTATGATAGAGAAGACTAGCGAATGATACGACAATACTTCACAGGAGGTGGAACACTGGACTGCGTTGCTGAAGGGAACAATAGAGCTAAGGTGGGCTGTTACCGCTACTGACTTCCTTATGGAGTACTGCTACAAAGATACAGCTATTTCTGCTACTTCAAACTCTTGACCCGACTTCAGAAACAAAGGGATTAATTTTTTTGAGCTATAGAAACAATACATCCGTTTTAGATTCACGTTACGTTACCATTTACCACTTTAAGCTAAATTCTCAACTGTTACTCACCATCAAAATTCACACGCTTGACCTTAAAGTTGGTTTTCACGTTCCGACTTTACCCAGTGATGGCTACACACAAGCTGCGACAAAGAGACTGCTATTTTGCGAACAAAATCGTTGTGGTTTACCTATAAATCCAAATAGAAGGACTAATTTGACACAACACTCTATTATGGCATATTTCTAATATTGCCCCATCATAAAACCTCTTTTTCCGTTTACTCACCAGTTATGTTCACGCTGCCTTCACCAATGGACTATCGTGCTTTCAAGATAACCGTTCTTTGCTTCCTACAACAATTTACACACTTTTTAGTTTTCATACCACTTCCGATTCTACTCTTTCCAAAAACCGTATTTTTCGTGTATTTTAATACCTGTTCTTGCTAATTCCTCCTCTTCTAATGACCACTATCCAAGGCTACCACCCAGGCTGCCTTTCCTTCTTCTGAAACCAAGATTACTGCACACAGTAGAACGCAAGACTGAACGCAAGACTGAATACAAGACTGAAGACAAACCGAACGCTGGAATAACGCAAAAGAACCTATAAAAACACAAGACCATTTCCTTGAGCCCCTAAAGTTCCCGGAATGTTCCCGAAAATTATAAAACCCAAAATTGTATTTCTAAATCTTCACTTACTTTGAAGATCTGAAGGCTGGTACTATCGGCTGAAATGAGACTTGACAACTAAACGCAAGAACCTGCTTTCCGCATTGCTTTTATCTCCTTTTACCACTGCTTTGCTATCTACTCCCATTGCATTGTTTTCCTTTAAAACCTTGTTTTAAAAGCCAGCTTTTTCTGCTAGCGGAACAGTACTAAGCACGCTACCGATCTGCAGTGTCCTGCTACCTAACCTAGTTTCCTATAGCTGGAGACTCTGTAGCAACTGCTTCTCCCTTCCGCTTCAAGCAGGAGCCACCGTCTCCGATTATAAACTTAACCTAATTTCCTTAACCTAATATTTTACCCCTTTCAGCCCTTTTAAAACTTTTGATACATTGTGAAATTCAACACAAGGTTTTACTGAATAAAATATGTGTGAAAAGTCCACCGTGGTCCACCGTCGGATATTGACAGTTGATATGTAAAATGAATCCTTACACACTTAGCTCTCTTGTACACACTCAGATTTCTAAAATATTGCCAAACAAGAAAACTACCGCAAATTTTATACTGCATTCAATTTTTCATAGCACTTCTGGTTTCCACTTTTCTCCATATTTCGTCAAGTATATGGAATTTTTTCACGGGGTTTGCTGCAATAGGTCTGCAATACACTACTCTAGATGGACATAACTAATTGTCAGTGTTTTGACTGGTAACTAAAAATGGACGCGGTTATAACCTCTAGAAAATTGAAGAAAAGTTGAGTTATAGTTAACCTTATTTTTTTACAAAATATTGCACAAGCTTTTATTTAAAGTAAATACACTACTAAATTGTTTATACACCTCTTAAGCTTCACGGAAAAAATCACAACCCCACATCTTTCCATTTCAGAGAAATTTGGATTTTGTTCATTCAGCACATAAAAAGAACTTTTCGTCACCAGCGACTCACCAGACGGTTTGGGGAGCTGAAACCTTGCAAAGGCTACTACCATTAGACGTACTATCAACATGTATCAAAAGTTTTTAAATTTAAGAAAGTTCATTTTTTGTTGTCAACATCCGCTAATAGTTACTCAGGAGTAATAACTATTTCAAACTGTTTTGCTCAATATAAGTAAACTTTGTGCCCACTCTACACCAACTATTACTATGTGTGTGATGATATGTGTCTCAGTAAACCAGACTCCTTGCAGACGAAGTTAAAATTGCTCACTCGTTTTACTGCAATTCTTATAAAATTCAATTCCTATAAAAGGTTCAGAATTGATTTTGGTCAGCGTTACAGTGTGTGTTATGATATTAAAACTTGTATCTATACATACCTTAATCATAAAAGCCGTGAGAAAATGCAATCCTTTAATCTTTAACATAACCAAAAATATGCAGATGCATTACGAAATTTCAAAACGGGTAAAATTGTGCGTGTTCATTCATCCGTTTTCAATTCAGAATCTTGGATTAAAAATCACTCTAAAACGCAAAGGATCCAACATTTTATTACTTTTTTGTGGCATGAGAAAATTTTAGTGCTTGCAATGCTCCTATCCAGCTACTGTAGTATACTGTTACACAATACGTCATTAAGTTTTGAGATAAGTATAGTTCTGAATAAACATTCAGTATGCACAAAGCCATTTGTACTGTCTTTGGGCAGCGAGGAATTTACTTTTGGTAAAAAGGTGCTTTTACGTTGCCTCCTTCATTTTTTCAACAATGAAACAAGTTTTTAAAATTATCCGAAATGGAGCTGAAAAAAATAATATGAATAGTAGAAGCAATTAAACTCATAGATATTGCCTTGCTTATATATGCGTACTATCCATACAATTTCTACCCAAACATGAGAATTTAACAACTACCCCTTGTAATATTTTCGTAAAAAGTGAGCAACGAGTATAAAAGCGCTGACTTGCTGAAATGTTTCCCTCAGTTTGAAAACTTAATATCAACAGACAAGTCATAACAATTTTAACTCAACTCCAGTCAAAACTTCTCAGCTAAGACTACAGCAACTTATAAATAATGAAGGAATATATTGCAATGAAGGCTTATACAATTATATCAGTTTTGCAGCTAGCAATATACTTGCATTGTTTGGATGTACATTGCCGAATCAACAAAAAACACAATTTTCAACCAATTCTACACCATATTTGAAGCTCTCATTCACGAATGAAACTCGTGTTTAATAAGTGGAATTGGACCGACATCGCTTTCCGAAACGTGTTAGAAGTCTTCTTTTTAGTTTTTGCCGTCACAGTCGTGATCCTCCTCCAAAATTTGCTAATTGGCGTAACGGTTAGCGACGTTCAAAAACTAGAACAAACTGCAACAGTAAATCACTTAGCAAATAGTCTGGAAGATATCTACCTACTTGAGAATGTATTGCTTTCACCTGTCATATGGGGACTTATTAACTGCTTTGGTCGGAAGGATTGGTGTATAAGGACATTCATGGTTGGTAATGCTGATTTGGTGTAAGTTAATATTCAACTGTGATTTCAAAATAAAATCAATGTTTTTGTTTTCGAATTTTCTTAACTAAATTTTTTTCCTCATTTAAAGCAAAACCACAAAATCTGGGAAAACAAAATACAAGCGGCTGAATGAGTATTCACCCAAATTACGGCAGGTGATATTCGAGTGGAATCTAGCGAAAACTAAAATTAGCAGTGATTCTACTGCATAGTGTGCATAGATTAAAAACCACAAGTAAAATTTGTAGGTAGATAAAGAACATTATAAATGTCAACCTCGTTAGCCAAAAACGTCTCTCACGAACATTATATGTTTTGTTGGACAACGTGCTGGACACTGTTAGACATCTTAATAACATATATATGTACTGTTGGTGCCAATACTAGTTGCTGACACTTGCAAAATCTGTAATTACACATTTTGTTTAAAATGGACATTGTTTCTTAATACAGCAACTTGAGAACTATAGAGAGTTACATGTTACCTAAATAGCATTGAAATTCGAACTTGTACTACAAAAAAGCAATTAAACTTCTTCAGAATTTTTCTATAAATAAATTTATAAATAGGCAGATTAGGACCGTCCGTAATCCGTTATTTCTATCTTCTATTTAGAGAGACTTCCGTTTGTTATTGTTGTTTGATCTTCTGTTTAGTAACACGAATACTTCTCTTCTTAATTTTTTCAATTTTTTCATTCAACTTGAATGTATAATTTGGAAGTCTTTTAGCATTGTGTAAACTTTGTTTTTAGTTCTCCTGAATATCGTTGCTTCCATGTCTGTGCTGGTGTGCCCTGGAAAGTATGAAAATTTGAGACACACGGCTTAATGGATGGTGCCTACTTTGTCTTAAGTTTTATTCCTAATATATCACATGGATAAACCAACCATCTTACAAGTAGCTATAAACAAAAAATGTAAATGTTTTATCATTCACGAACTTGATAATTTACTTTGTTATAAGTAACAACTGTGCTGTAAGCGAATTCGCAAAATCGATGCATTTAAGCGGTGTTGATTTTTCAATAAAATTAAGTGAGCCAAATTTAATTTTTATACAACTACAGCTCCGTAAAAACCGTTTTGTCCTACGCTTGGTTTTTGGTTTCTCAGAATATCTCCAGGCAACGTGTTGTCTAATGGTGCACAGTGTTTGTTTCGATTGTGAATAAATTTCAGCCATTCCTCCAAACGGTAGTAGTAGCATCAACGCACTATCTGTCATTATAAGAATTAGAAGTAGGTTATGCACCAGATTTTCCACTGTAAGTGGCATTCTAACTAACAGGGTTGTGCACAGAGACTGCATTATAACGCCCCCAAATATCAAACAAGTGTTTGGTATCCGTGGTAAAATTTCGTTCATGTGAGCACCCAGCAGCTGAAGCGTTCTGTACATTACGGCCGTCTCAGTAACATCTGTAGATTCCAATATCCAAGAATTCTTCAATCTAAAATAAATTTCACAATATTAAAATCAATCCGTAGCGTCTGCCAAAAATATAAATATTTCACTTACAAATGCAAGTGGTCGCAAATTGTGATTGCGCATAGAATCATCAATCCACCAACAACCAGAGCAGGGACATTGCAGCCAAATGCCCAAAACCAGTGGTTTCCTATTAAAACACATATCTTTCCAAAATAATTTAAACTCAAAATTAGAAAACCGCCAGGAAAGTAGTGTGGATGGCATTCTGGAATCAGTTCATGTCCAAGAATTTCTGCTTTGCAAGGATTTTGCCAGTGAAGTCCGTACACAAATCCAATTGGAATAAGGATGGCTGATACGTAAATGGCATAACACAGGAGTATGTTTAAACGGTCGAAAGCGTGCAGTTTTCTAGGAGCAATATTTTGAAAATGAATTGGCTTCTCAAAATTGATTAATCCATTTACTAGTGTACAGATGGTGCCTGCATTTTTGTAACACGAGACAACACACAGATGCACTGCAATCATTACTACTGCAGTCGCTGCATAAATGAACTGGTCCGCCCAAGTAACGTTAGCGGGACGGTATACCGCCAGTTTAAAAACGCCGTTGAAAACAAGCACAAGAAAAAGAATCGTAGCAATTGCTATTTTTTGTGTTAAGACACGATGTGGCTTCTTCATTGAACCTAAATTTATAAATCTACTAGATTGTTCATCCCAAGTTACCAGTACACTACCCAACGACCCAGAAATTTGGCATAAAAGCTTGAACAGTTTTAAACGTCGCTGCATTTTTAAATACTTGAAAACTTTTTTTGCTGACTGATGTTTTGTGCCTGTATTTACTCAGTGCTAGTAAACATACTGAAGAAAATATCCATGAAAAACAGATACGTATAATATTAGCACGTATTACTGACATGTTCAGTAATTAATATTTGAGTTGGGATAAACACAAAGAGGGTAGGTAAAATCAACTTTTGGACAGTTAAAAGGTAAGCAACATTCGTGTTAATAACAAAGTATGGTACCGAATGTATTTGGTGTGGGTTGATTGTTTCGGTGGAATACCTTTCTATATATTTTGGGGCGATTATAAATGTTGTCACGTTGCCAAAAATTAATTACACACACACACACACAATTATTATTTTACACAAAGCAATAAACTCATCCATCGTACTTATGGAACACAAGCTATTCCAAAAACAGCAGAGCATTTAAATATAATACTGTCCAAGCATATAACATTTGAGAAAATAGGGACTTGTGTAACAAAATTTGTCAAGTGTTTTTAAAAATTAATTGTCGCCTTTTAAATATCTGATGATTGAATGTGGCAAAGGCGTGAAGTCACTTAAATTTAATTAACATCTATGTGGAAAGAACCTTATTCAAGTCCCTACTAGCCTGGGACCCTATCTTAATTTCTCAACTACACGTTGGGTGGTTACAATTAATAGCTCGTTTGAAAGACCAACTCATGAACTATTAAACGTCAGTACGCTTTTGTCCATACTTGGGTGGGCATTGTCCGATATTTGCAAAACCAATTCGCTAAAATGAGCTTCAGAGCTACACCACAGGTACAACAATTAATCATTGCTTGACAGCCACAGCTCCAGTGGTTACAAACAATAGCCCATTTAAAAGAGCAACTCAAGTACGTTTTTAAAGTGGTCCGGTTTTCTTCAGATATAAGTGCGCATGGTACGAAAAAAATAATCAAAAAGTACGAGGGGGTCCCAGCTTAATGAGAACTTGAATATGGTCCTTTCCAGATAAAAACAAGAACAGTGTAAGCTGATAACCTGGTCTAGAGCCCATTTAGCCTGGTCTAGAGCCCATTTAGTATGGTCTAGAGCCCATTTCGCCTGGTCTAGAGCCCATTTAGCCTGGTCTAGAGCCAATTTGGCCTGGTCTAGAGCCCATTTGGCCTGGTCTAGAGCCCATTTAGCCTGGCTCAGTGCCAAAAATACGATGCATTTATAAACCAAGGGATATTATTCATTTTGCCCTAACCTTTACATGCATAATCCAATCTTTACGTTTTATACTTATTCTTGTAGCGCATGTTACCCTTGTCATTTTCCACTATTTTCAAGAATATCATCAAGTTTTTTTGAAGGCTGCAGCATTTTTTCGAAAATGTGCTTTTTCGAGGTGTCCAAAAACCAAGGGATAATCTTATTTTGCTGCAACATGACTTTCGTTTCTTGAGTGATATAACATACATATGCGGTTTATTTTGCGATAATAAACTGATTTAACTGATTGGCGAACAATTAATACATGGATTTAGTTTTGAGTTAGCTTATCAGATCCATTATCTCTTTTCAAGGGATATCACTGAATATAGCCTTAGATTGCGTGCCATGACGGTTCATAAGATGAACTAACACTATCAAATAAATACATTACAAAATGACTCCTTATTTATATTTCGACGTATATTTATGTTTTATTTTAGTTGCTCTTTTAAATTTGTACATTCACTGATAACATTTGTTAAATCCATTACAGTGCTACCATCATCAATTTTTACTTTAATTTGGAAAATCAACAATAATGGTACTTATAACTTACAACAATTTAGTAAAAAGGTTGTTTCTAATTAAATATGTACATTTCGTGCAAAAAGATTGTATTTAATTACCCTTGGGTGCGCCATTTTTGTACTCTATGTAGGCACGACGTAAGGTCATGTTACAATTAAAGCCAATGTTTCACGAATCCGGATTTCCTTTCAAAGTCGTTTGCCGTAGCATTCCAGGACTCACACATGACCAAGAAGGACAGGGACAAGAATCTTCCGTTATTTGGTAGAAAAACTGATGACTGGCCAGTGTTTCACAGTAAGTTTGATAGGACGACTCCCCCAGAGAAGGTCAACACTTCGCAAAGCCTTATTCGACTTCGTAAGGCCCTGAAAGGAAGCGCAAAAGAGGCTGTCATGGGGCTGCTAAACGACCCCATGAATATGGAAGCAATCATCGACACACTGAGGAAACGCTTTGGACGACCAGACTTAGTTCTTCGCGCGCTAGCAGACAAAGCAGAAGCTTGTAAAAGCCCCGACCCCAACAAGCTGGACACATTTGTCGCATTTGGAACGACCGTCCAGTTCCTTATAAAGACCGCAAAGTCCATGAAAGAGGAGGCATACCTCAGCGACGTTAGGCTGCTGGAAAAGTTGTCCAGCAAGCTACCAGTGGTTTTGTTGGGACAATGGATTAAGGCTCGCCCTACAATAAAGAAAAACCTTGCATCCATTGGAGACTAGTTGGACGAAAAGATAGATGTTTGTGTGGAGTTTCTGACCCCTATCATTAAAGACGAGGACACATAGAAGCAACAACGGGGGTCGGCAAGGATCCACGTCACAAGGGAAGCCAGTAGCAGCCCGAAGGCCAGTAACACAGTGGAAGACACCAGCAGCCCGAGAGCCAGTGACACAGCAGATAAGTGTCCCTGTTGTAGAAGGAAGCACAAAATTGGGAGGTGCTTCAAATTCCGGAACTTGTTGCTGGAGGAAAAGCAGAAGTTTGTGTGGGAAAACGGGTTTTGCTTCCGGTGTCCTTCCTCCCAGTGGTAATTGGTTAATTTTGCTGAATTTCCCATCCTTCAGTTAGTCTACATACCAAATTTGAGCTCAATCCCAGCAAAACTGTAAAAATCTAGCCCTGGGGGATGAGCCCTTCCCCAGGGGTAAAGAGTTAATTTGGATGAATTTCCCACCCCTCAATTGGTCTTCGTACCAAATATCAGCTCCATCCGTACAAAAATGAAAAATGTAGTTCAGCTGCTACTATATCAGCTGTTCTGGACGGACGGGACAGGAGGGGACAGGACGGACGGGACAAGAGGGGACAGGACGGACGGGACAAGAGGGGACAGGACGGACGGGACAAGAGGGGACAGGACGGACGGGACAAGAGGGGACAGGACGGACGGGGCAAGAGGGGACGGGACGGACGGGACAAGAGGGGACGGGAAAAGAGGGGACAGGACGGACGGGACAGGAGGGACAGGTTGTTTGTTGCTGTTGTAAGAGAGAGAGAGCGCGCTTGCTTCTTCCCTTCACATAGCACAACAAGCCGCTCCTCCTCCTTCTCCCTCTCTCTCCCTCCAAACAACAAAAAAGTACGGAAGGAGAAGCAAAGGTATGCTGCGCTTATGCTGAACTGCGTCAAATAAAGCTTGAGCGAGCTAAATAAATCCTACTGTAGAAGACGAAAACATTATTTTTGCAGAAAACAAAATTCAGATTCGTAATTTACGCTCTAAACTTGACCAGAATTGATATATCTCGTCTCTGGATCGCACTGGCACCTGAAAAGGTTTCCTTGTCAGCCACAACGCTATTGAACTTCAGGTCAATAGGTCAACTCTAGGTCAAAGGTCACAGAGATGTCGCAACTTTTCATAATAGAACCTATAGCATGCGACACATGATTTTAGGTCAGTTTTTAACCAGCATTGAAAATTAACAACTGGTTTTTTAAAACTCGTGCATTAAGGGCCCGATTCAGGACCTTAAGTGCAAGATATAGCAGTTTTAAAGCGTACTTGCTGTGCGACACGTAATTTTAGGTCAGTTTTTGACCAGCATTGAAACTGGATGTTAAAATTAGGATTTTACGGCCAGGACGATACTTAACTATTCTCTCTCTTAGAGCTTTATTTTGCCTGCTGACTGACGAGAAAATTGTGTTTTCTTTTTGAGAGTTGGTAATTAACTGCTAATTACAAACTAGGCAAATTGGTGGAGTGGTAATTCTCAAGAAAAGCTGATAATATTTAAAAGATCACGATTTAGGCTGTTGACAAGTGATATTAGGGATTTTGGGTTAATTTTGAAGTGATTTGCAGTTCAGCCTTGAAGTGGAGGAAGCCGGATGGCTATACAAGTGCTATGTTGTGAATTTTTTGTGAAAATTGATAAAGAGAGGGGTGCTGAGGAGGTGACAATGTTTTTGTAGGAGGTGATGAAGGGGATTTGTTCAGAAGGCGAATTGTCAGGTGCTTTTGGAGGAGGTGATGGAGAAAGATTTGTTTAGAAGGTGAATTGTAAGGTAGTTTTGGAGGCGGTGTTCGAGGGGATTTTATGAAAGGGTGAATTGTCAGGTGTTTTAAGGAGCTTTTCAGGGTTCTTTTGAGGCGGATGGAATGAGCTGCAGCCTTAGGTGCGTTGGAGAAGAATGGTGGAGAAGGGAATGAAGAAGATGACAGTAACAACAGGGATCGCATTTTGTTAGTTTGAAGGGATGATATGAATAAGAAAATATGTAAGGTTTTGAGAAGATAAAGTTATGTACTTGTAATTTTTATATCATTATTATTATTAAAATATCTAGCACCGCATAATTTTTTCCCGTTAAATGGTAGTTATATATTGGATTCAAATTGGTAGAATTCTCGTGTGTACCAAAATTCCACGTGTTTTACCCGTGTTGTAGACGGACATTTCAAGTCGAATTCCGCTTACTAAACCCGAAAATTCTACGAGTTTTATTCGTGTTTGAGACTTACAAAAGTGGTTTAGAGTTGGTGGAAAACTGAGGTTTTGGTTGATCGGGTTGATGTCTATACATATGACGATCCTCAAAGCCGCAATAAATTGCAAGCTTTTAGTTTTTATTATAAGCGAAAACATGCAGATGTATTACTAAGTTTCAAGAAGTTTAAACAACTTCCGTAGTCACTCAACCGTGTTCAATTTAGAATCTTGGAGAAAATATCACTCTAAAAGGCAACGGATCCAAGATAATACCACTTTTTTGTGGTATTATGGACTGTTTCTGCTCAAATGAGTATTCAGGAGTTACAGTAAACCTCTTAAAGATAGTAACAATGTACAGAAACATTATATCCATTGCCAATGTTTCACCAACACACTTTTTCTTTCCCACCGAAAACGGGAAAAACTGTTTATATTCTTTTTCAACAAATCTCTCTGGTCGAAACACCATAGGATCTCCCCAAATATCTGGATCGTGATGAACCCCAAAAAAGTTGGGAGCTAGCATGGTATCCTTCTTTAAAAAGTATCCATGAAATTCCATATCCTCAAGCAACCGATGTGGATTTCCTATTGACGATGCGCTTGCTAACCTTAAAGTTTCGAACAGAATGGCTTCTGTATACTTCATATTTTTCCGGTGCTCGATTGTCGGTTTAGCTCTTCCTCCTGGAATGTTGGCATCAATTTCTTTCTGCAGTTTTGTTTGCACTGCTTCATGTTGACTTAGATATAAAAGTGCCCATGCTAAAATTGTCGCTCTGTAAAACAAAACGTATATTCAGTTATACATAAAAAGCATTTCAACCAATTTATAATAAGGAACACCATTTTTTAAATATTGAGGAAAACATACGTAATTTGACCAGGATAAAATATATCCGTCATTATCGAAACCAGACTGTTACGACCAAGATCTCCGTAAAATGGTGATTCAGCATCTCTGGTCATTTCCATCTTGGACAAGTAGTGATCCGTAAAATCCCTAATAAAATTTATTTCTTCCTTAGCATAAAACTCGCAAGTTAAAACAGGTCGTAAAATAAATTTTATACCGTAATTGCTTGAATTGGCCGCTAGATAGATGTTCATCTATACAAGTTTCACACGTTGTTCTCAGTTGCCTATTTTGTTTCACCCAATTGTTCCAGCCCATTTTTTCCGGAAGTATGTATCGTAACCAAGGAAACACTAATAGTCCATTCGAGGAGACTTGGAACAGCGAACTAGAAAAGAAACAAGGAAATACTGATTTCCACAGTTATTTGTATATTAGCAGTTCAATTTTTGTAATGTAATTTCATTTACGCCATTATTCGGTCGCCCAGCTTAACAGCATAGAAGAACGCTTACATACACTTTTTGACAAATGCTCACAAGAATGCTAGAGCTTTAGGCTTAGGTGGCGACAACTGATGATGATGATGACGACGATACACCAATCATGTGTCGGTATATGCAATGGGGGCGTATAACAATACGCCAATAAGATAACGGTATATGCAAAACAAAAAATGTTCAAAATATTTCGGCGGGCTTCTGTTTATCTAGACTGATAGGAATTGGGGATGCAGAATATTATGTGAGAATCTGGGTTCTGAGAATTAATAAGAATATTAACTTCATTGTGACTTAAAAGTTATAAATTCACACATTAAAATTTGTTTTTTAAAATGCCAGGGAAAAGTGCTTATCATTGTATTGTTTGCTTGAGTGATAAAGAAAACCAGGTGAATGATTGGAGCAAAACACTGTTTAAATTTCCGACATCTCCCACACGGAAGAAGAAGTGGCTAAAAATACTAGACATTAAGGAATCTCAAATTCGGAGTAGGTCAAAAGTGTGTGAACTTCATTTTCACCAAAACCAGTTTACCGGTAGGGTGACACTGAAAAAGGATGCGGTTCCAAGCAGTAATACTGCGACTGTTCACAGGAAGCTAAGGAAAGCAACAAAACCTGAACTTGCTGACTCACAAAGCCCATCTTCTCAGTCATCAATTGGACAGTAAGCTTATCATCTTTGACACTTCATACTGTCAGGTTTTCATTCATCCTCTCAGTTGCAGTATATGATTAACAAAATTAAAACTTATTTACTTCCACTAGACCAATTTTCCTGCAGCAGCAAAGCACTGGCCCCATCATGCGTCCGGTACAAGTAATTTTACCAGCTCAAACTTATCATATGTTACAAACCTGCCAATCGGTGTTCCGAACACAATGAGTTCAAATTTGTTTCCTGTGTACCAGTACCAGTACGATTTTGACACACCTCCGAACCAGTACCAATTCAATGCTTTAAACAGAAGCATTTTGGAAACACCCCCTGCAGTAAATACCACTGAATTGCCTAAGATACCGATTATCACCTCAGAAACAATCTTTAAGGAACTCACGACCGTAATAAATTGCAGTGATTTATTACCATCAAACGCCACCATTTCCGGACAAAATCAGAGCATCAGTGAACCAGAGGAGCATCCGAGTAAAGAAAATGTATCATCTAAGAAGTTGACAAGAAAGTTAAAACAAAGAATATCAAAACTGCTCGGGAAACTTAAAAAGGTCAAGGCTGTGTCTGACAAAAAAGTTGACTTAGATGAGGTTTTCTCTGGGAATCCCGGGTTTTGCAACATAATAAGGCATCAAGTAACGAGATTTACAGCTAAAAAATCCCCGTATACAAAGTTCGAGAAGGCACTTGCTCTTTCTCTTTATTATTGTTGTGGAAAAAATGGATATAGGTAAAATTTTATAGATGCTATACAAATATAAAGAAATATAGAATATTATGAAGAAAATGTATTGGCAAATTTATGTTATATTCTTCCAACTAGAACACTGCTATCTCTCGGATTAAAACTGCCAATGCTTATCACTTTAAGGAACTGGATGGCCGGATTTCAATTTGACACTGGATTCAACGTACAAATATTCGATTGCATAAGAAAGGTCTTAGAAGGGCTGGTCAACAAGGATTGCGTATTAATGTGGGATGAAATGTCGTTGAAAGAATGGATGGAGTATAACAAGTATGAAGATAAATTCGAAGGAATAGTGGACTTTGGAGAGGAAGGGAGAAGCTTGGAAACTGCTGACGAGGTGTTAGTATTCATGGTTCATGGCATCAAGTCACCGTGGAAATTTCCAATCAGTTTCTATTTTTCAAAAAACTCGACTCCTACGGTTACGTTGGACAAACTTGTTCGTGGTAATATACAGAAATTATCTGAAATTGGTTTAAATGTGCGACTTTGTGTTTGCGACATGAGCTTTACAAACCAGGGACTTTATAGATCGTATGACATCACAGAGGATAAACCATTTACAATAATAGTCGAGAAAAAGGTATATTTTATTCACGACGCTCCACATTTAATTAAGTTAGTGCGCAACAACTTGCTCAAGTACGATTTTATCATTAATCAAAACCAAGGAGAAAATAGTGGTGTAGTAAAATGGGGTCACCTTCAGAACTTTTACAATAAAGACAGACGAACTACATCTAGATTGGCACCTAAGCTTACTAACTCACATCTAGATCTCAGAGACTTTTCAAAAATGCGAGTTAAATTAGCTACTCAGCTCTTGAGTTTTTCGGTGTATTCCGGAATAGTCGCTATGTGTAAGGTAGGGATATTAAAGAATGACGCTTTAGTTACAGCATACTTCGTAAAAAGAATTGACGAGATATTTGATTTCTTAAATACCAGTTTGTATTCGAGGGATAAGTTTGGTCGATGCGCAAATGCATTTTATAAGAATGTGTTGAAAGTAGATGATTATATACGGTTTTTAAACTGTGTTGAATTAGTCGGAACTTCTCGACCGGCCGAATTTTTATCTGGTTTGAAAAAGACATTAAAAGGAATTCAGTTATTAGCTTATGATTTACAAAGAGAAGGTTATACAGAATTGTATACTAGGCGTTTGCAGCAAGATAGTTTAGAAAACTTTTTTGGAGCTGTTAGGATGAAAGGTGGAAACTGTAAAAATCCAACAGCCAGACAATTCAGACTTACATTCAGGTCCCTCTTTTTCTGTCACATGATGATTAACCCCACAACAGGAAATTGCAAATCAATGAAACGAAAGTTTTATAAAAGTTTAGAAAGTGTAGAGAACGTCTTACGTTTCACAGCATCAAACTCAGCAAAATCTATAGCCCCCTAGGGTAATTTCGTAAAAGCATGCACTGCATCAGAATTTTACAACGCAAAGTTAAACAGGCGCTTGAAACTTGGAGATGAACAGGAAATCATGGTAGCTGCTTACGTTGGAGCATCATCTGTGAAGTCAATTGCTACCAGTAAGAATTGTGAAAAATGTTTGGGAATGCTAGTGCAAAAGAAACCGATTGATTTAGATACTATTCTAATAGACGCTAAACAATTTGATTCAGTGTCTAACTCATTGTCTTATCTTAGTGGTGAAACTTTGTCTTTTTTTAAATATGTCAACAAGGAGTTTTTACGGATAACCTGCAGAGTACTTAATGAAACTGGTACTCAGATTTTAGACAACGTTTTTGCATTTCTTCAAAAGTCAAAGTCCGTTGACAAGTGGTTATGCGGAGGAGAGTGTGATACCTCTCATCGAATGTTAATATTTAAGCATTTCCTACGTGCTAAATTGTATCGATTGGTTAAGGACAAAAATGAGCTAATCAGGAAAATTAAGTCGTGGGTTCAAAGTCGTAGAGACATGCGAAATCAGTGAATCACAAACGGAGTATTTCATTTAAATTTTATGAGAATCTTTTAATTAAATGAATAAAGCGTGTGTAACTTCGTATCTAAATAAAATGAACCGTATTGTATCAAATTAATGCAACCATGAAAATTAATAAAATTACTACACATTGAACCAGTAGGACTAATTAATAGCATCGAACGTCTCATGCACAAAGCCTTTGTTTGTGAGGCTAACAGCTGGTACTTCTTTGTTGCTCACAAAATCATAGAAAACATAGAGTGATAAACCGGGGAATTGTGAGACTCCGCTGTCGCCACCTAAGCCTAAAGCTCTAGCATTCTTGTGAGCATTTGTCAAAAAGTGTATGTAAGCGTTCTTCTATGGCTTAACAGAATCTGAGCGAATTTCACTCCAGTCCTGTTTATGACCAGACATAATACTCCATAGCGTGTTAAATACAGGATTAAAGAATTTCTTTTCCCCTTGTTCTGCTCGGTATTCCCACCTTTTCAAAATTTTCATTAAAATGCCAACATCGTGCAAAATGAGATCTTCCCATGAGCTTTTGTTTAATCGAAGCGCATTTAGTGTTTCTATCGTGAATTTACGATGAGCATCTGCTATTGGTCCATCAAAAAAGTTTAAACCTAGTAAGAAAAAATAGTTTGGTAATAAATCTTTAGGAACTGAAAAATACTGGCAAACCTACCATATCCTTTGTGAACTTCGAAGAAAATGCGACCATTTTCTTTTCCCGCTGAGTTGGGGTGATTGTAAAGCTCTTCAATTAGGTCGGCATCGCTTACAAGCAGCCAGCTACACAACGAGTTAGGAAACAAAATTTATAAAACCAGATTTTATGAGCAATTTGTTTAAGTTCATACGTTTGCGATCCTAGTTTAAATTGCACAATGGGTCCATATTCCTTAGCCCAGCGCATAAAGGTCAAATGTGGAGTTTTTCCAACCTGTAATGCATTGCCAAGTATTGGAATTGGCCTTGGCCCTAGAAAGTTTACATGGTGTAATATATGGTACTAAGGTTTCGCAAGATATACGAATCAGCTTGAAAAAGTTACATACCTGGTGGAGGCCTTCCCGATTTAGATCTACTCATGTAGAAATACAAAGTTATGCTTGTCAACAGGCACAAGAGGAAAATTTCAACAGGTTCCATGTTGCTTAATTTCTTCTTTGGAATCAGAGTTTGTCTAGTGTGGTTCAATTATAAAATGAAACTGAATGAAACGCATACGAATTCATTCTATTTGTAATGACATGTACACGCAAAAGTTTAGTCACATCATTTCTCATCAGTGTTTTGATAATAATTAATGTGAGACAAAAACAGTAAAAATCTTATTTTACGGTACGGTTGTTTGTTCTAATCCTCACGAAAATTATATGTGTAATAATACTTTAATGTTGTAACTCAGGCAGTGCCCGTAATTGTATAAATTTTACTGCTTTTTTGTGTTTGACAAAATAAATCTTAATATTTGAAATAATTACAGATACCTGATTCAAAATTATTCTATTGTGGTTACTGCAGTGTTGGATTTCAGTTTTGATGAGAGAGATTGACGTTATGTGCGAAAATTTCGTAAAAACTTTTATTCTGATACAAAAACCTTATTTCCTTGAAAGCGTGAGAACTTGAAAAAATGCCTTATTTGGTAATGTTTCAGTGCGGAGATTACTACAGGGACTGCTTTACCAGTATGTCAGATATGCTAAGTTGTATTAATACACAGTAAACTTTAAAACATGTATCTGTAGTGCTTGTTTTTCGGATATCGATCTAAACTTAAACCAAAAGTTTCAGGCAGATGCATTTTGATATTTTAATTATTCCAGGTAAGTACCAAAACCAGTATTGAAGAGGTTTCCGATTTCCAACGAGTGTTGCTGGTTTTCCTTAATTGGCAATTAATTTATTTGTAACATGCGTAAATTATTGACGAGCAACGAGGGCAAATCCATCCTTGTAATTCATAATTAGTTTTACACAAGATTGAGGTCAGACACGTAAACATTGTTGGGTTTTTAAAATATATAAATATATATATTGTACTTTTCACATCTCATGTAGCCAGTTAAGCAACTTTATTAGGAATGTAAAAAAAATCATTCGTCCTTCTTAACGTGCAAGTTGCATCAAGATATTTTTATTATCGATGTATGCATATGCCAAAAAGAAACCGGCCTTTATTGCGCACATGAGTGTCACGGATGGGAGCGGTAATGGAAATGGTGGGACATAGACAACCACAAAATAATAATTTGTCCTTGGTTTGGTATTATCCAGTGATTACTTATGTGCTATGTGACCACTGTGGAGTTAACGTTTTGGTAGGAGTGCTATTAGCTCACGTTATCTCATGTATCAATTTGCATTGATTTTTCAGTTTATATTCAGAAACAGCATACAATAAATATACATCTTTGTATTGACGCTTTAGTTTTATGAGCTTTAGAAACAACATTCTATTTAAATAATATGTTTCATAACGGTTTTACTACTATGTCATATTGTTTTCAACACAATATAAATTAATTACGATAAAAACTATAAATCATGTAAACCTTAATATAATACAAAACCAACTTCTGGCAAATATACAAGACAACTTCGGATTTTATTTGCATCAACTTTATTCAAATTTTGTGGAAAGCCATGAGTAACAAATTAGTTTAATTGTGGATTAGGCACTTGGAATCAAAGAACGGATGGGACGAATAACATGAATTGCAATTGTCCTCCGCATGATGGGTTCCTTCAGATACTCTTTTTAAACGCAAAACATTTTGGAAGGGGGATGTCTACCGGTCACGGTCTTACTATTAAGGAATTACGGAATTTCAATAATCTTTTTTTAAGCTATGCAGCTTCTCAATACACCTTTCTGCATGCACGTATGTTTACTTTGCACTCCACTGAAACCTGCGGAATGGCACGCGGCTCTGCATGGAAAGCAGAAACAGGCAGAATTCACTTGACCAGCTCAAACATACAGCAAGGGCTAGAGGCTGTGTTAGGGCTTCGCTGAGACATACATGCTGCTTCTCTTTCGATACCAAGGCTAAAAGGTGTGATTAGTTTGTATAACATTAGACACAAACAAGTTGTACCTAACTGTGACCCTCATATCGTGACGCATAGAACGAAGCATTTTTAGAACATAAATTTTCAAAAGAGACAAAGTGAAGCAAATTTTCTGCAAGGATCTGCCAGCAAATGCCACGTGTTGTCTACTGATATCTCAAAGTATTTATTCAATGACACTGGCTTAAAACCTCTACAACGCAGTATATAGCGCAAACAATTTCTTATGTTGGTTGCAGGCATTTAATTATGGAAAAGTATTTTACAATTCAAATGTATTTAATTGCACTGGAAATATATCAAGATAACAGCAAGCCTTATAAGTAGCCTTATTACTATTTATAAATAAATAGTAGTTTTATGTTTTCACAAGCAGAAACTGTACAGCCAATCCATTTGCAAAATCCAAACAAGTTATAGGTGTACGCTTTTCGACAAAATTCAGACTACCAAATTTCACCTTAATTGTTGTAAAGCTTTTACGTGTTTTGCAAAACCACCGTTTGTCCCTTGCCGATCCGCAGTTTGAGTTAATCCTTTTCATTTGCTGCAACACCTCGCTGGACTTTGCAAATAGTTGAGACATCAGACCAAGTACCAATATAATAAACAAAGTTGTATTTGGTAAAATCACACCACATGTTGCTAGTATCGGCATATTATCCTTTGTTGCAGGCAATATAATTGGCATTGACATAGAAAATGCCTGAAAGGTACAGGCTACTATAATTGTCGGTGTTAAAATAGCCTCCTGTTGAATTTCGTTCATGAAAATGGTTACAATCTGAAATGTTCGGTATTGCCGGGTTACGTGATCTAAGTCCTTTGCCATGAGAATATAGGCAAGAAGCCTGGCATCAAAAAGATAGGCTGTTAAAAATTTGATCAAAGTGAAATAATGTATTTGTGAGAGTATTTACTTTTTCAACTGTTGCCAAAATAGTAATGTGCCCATTATTGACAACGCAGCTCCAACTCCTGCTGCACTAAAACCAAAAGCATAGATCCAGTGATTTATCAGAAACACTGCCAGTTTCACAACTGCGTTTACAATCCATCCTGCGGCGCCCAAGTTACCCAAAAATGCATTTGTTGTCGCACCACCACACTCAGGAATTATCCAATATCCTGTTAGCGAAGGTTTGCACGTTTCTAAAATATGAAGCCCATATACTAGCGCAATTGGAATCAAAATGCAGCTGTAATATACAAGCTGCACAAATAAAACCGCCAATTTGTAAATGGAGGATGGCTGTTGGATTAACATTTCTGTTTCAAAATTTAATAGTTGGTTTACATAAACCCGAATTAAATGTAAATTGTTTTTGTAGGCGTGCAGACAGCAAACATGAAAAGTTGCAAAGCCCAAAGCTACAATGAACAGGATTTTGTACAATGTTGGAAAATTTTTATGAGGTACCATAACAAAATTGTGTAGTCCTCCAGCTAAGAGCAACACGTAAAGTAGAAAGTGGAAACGAATTTTTCTCGTCAGGGCTTTATAGTCGCATGAGAATTTTTGTGAAACTTGTAATCTGCTGAAGTCGCTGTTCCAAATAAGCAAATTTGGGCAATATATATTGCACAGGCCAAATAATTGGCGAAAACAGGTTAAATGATCTTTTGGCATGATGAAAATTCTAGTGCTTGTTTGTACTTGAACTAATCTGAACTTTGAAACGGTTTCCATAAAAAAGAAAATAAATTTCGCATAAGTTTTGCTTTGGATGAAATTTTCCATAAGATTTTGGGTAGCTATTTTATAGATAAGGTTGTAAAAGTTCAACCGTTCACTTCGGTATTTTCTGGAAAATAAATTTTATGCCCGTAACGTGTCATTTTTTACAAAAGTGGAAAATTACTGAGACCAAATGGATGTTACGGTGTGAGATAAAGTTTAATTAAATTGGGAGTATATCATAAAATAACGTGGGCTAAGGGACACACACATAGAACTAATTATTTTCTGTAGGCTGAAATTATTAGATTTGCCGTTACGTTCGTTGCCGTAACTCAAAGGTTACTAAAGCGGGATAACAGACACCGTGCTAAAATTTTAATTAAATGTTGCTGGAGCTGCATGTAGGTTATTTACGCAACGCGGTTGGAATATTCCAATTACTCTAATACCTTAGTTAATTTACAAGTGTTTGTGGTTTTGCCTAACTCATGTTCATTTTAATAGATGAAACTTATATGTTAATTCAAAATTCGAATCTAGCAGCAAAAAGTTTGTTACCCTGAACATATTCCCTAATTATACACAAGTATCTGCTATAATATTTTTAAACTCTCTATATAGTTTTTTCTCAATACGCTAGAATGATACAGTTTATAGCAAATATTTTTGGGTGACTTTTATTATAATTTACGCTTTTTATAAATGTAAGTTGTTTCACGAAATATACTAACTAACAAGCTTTGAAAAATCTCTATTTAAAACAAACATTCTAATAAATATATAGAGTAGCCTCAAACATATTTTGTGACTTTATTTGGGTAATTTAAAATGGCTAAATCTAAGAAAACATGGAATCGGGATGCTAAAACCAAAAACGCAATCAAGATTTAAACACGTGCTTTTAGAATTCTACGTCAATTCTGATGAATAAACAAACATTGCTTTGTATTAGCTATACAACCAAAAGGTGGGTTTTAATTAGCTTCATTTATTTGGAAAATAACTTGAGCTGTGCAAAACATAAAAAGTTCAAAAGTCAAAAAGGTTCAAAAAGTAGAATAAAATAAAACTTTTCATGTATTTGCTAGTAGAAAATCTTTTAACTGCAAAAGTATGTAGTGTAAAGCGGAGTTTGAAGTTTCGTAATAGTAATAGGAATCCAAGAAAAGAAACTTCTAAGAGATATATTATAACATTTTGTAGGATGTGTAAACTGTGTTACATAAAATTGAATAACCGTAACCCCAGCCAGTACGAAAGCATTAACTAACACGTTGTTTGGAACATATTTGGTTGGTAGTTTCAAAAGGACCAACAATTTGCGTGTGAATACACTACAAAGATTTTGCCTTGAAGTATTAAGGCTTTTGTAAAAAAATAAAGAGCGCTTAATTACAATTACTTCGTACCAAATTTCGTCTCAATATCATATTTCAGAGAGACTGGGCGCTGACAGAGATGTATAGTTAATGCGTACCGAAAAATGTTGGTTTTGATTTTTTCAGACTGGAAATATAAATAACAAGTGAAACTTTGTAAGTAATTGAACACCTTATGACTTTTAGGACTTGTAAAATTTGGCGATTTGGCCGGTTTTTGTATTTTGAAACAATAAAAACTGAAATCCAAACCCTTCCCAACTTGAAATTGAATGTCATCTGCATGAGTGCGAAGAGTATACATTTAATTGGATTAGCTAAAATTAAAAAAATTCGACAATTCTGGTTGGTCATATCTTGATATTTGTAGAAATTTATTCACTTAATTGCACATTCCGGTAGGTTTGATGGATAATGTACATATTTAAGACAAAATTTGATAAATCACAATTTTCAAAATTTTGAATCTTGGCTAATCTCATTTAATGTTAACATTTGGAACTCGGGCTGCTAATTGTATTTGCCTTAGTACCTGAACTTAAATATATATATGAGTAATTCCTAATACTTTAAGTAATATTTATTGAACTTAGGTCAACTAAAACACAAAGGCTAGAAGAGGGTAGAACAACTGGCTCGTTTTGCATTAACTCAACTTTATTCAAAATCGCAGGAAGATCCCAAACATGCAGTCAACGCTTAAAACTAGGTTTAAAGTTAAAAATGTGGTCGTTTTTCACACAAATCAAAAGCCAGGTCATTTTTTAAAATTGTCCTATTATACATGTTAGCATAATTATCTAATTTTCATATAATTGTGGAATGTTACAATCGATTTGTCAAACAAAGTTTCCATCGCTTTTAGTGTTCAAGCCTTGGTGGTGCGGCAGATGTCATTTATTAAAAAATCACTGAAACTATCATGTAAATTTGATTTTTATGCGTGGATGTTCTGCCTTTCTTTCAATTAGTGACTTCTTAATTCATGGAATAGTTTATAAGGTACAATATATGGAGTATAATTAGTACATGTTTGCTGTTTACAATAAGAAGATTAGCATGTTTCTATGTGGCTATTTTGTTCATAAATCAAATACTATATACATATATTCATACACTAATGTTTAGTTATAGTTGTATTTGTATTAGAATTTTATTAAAACATGAGAAATGATATTTAAGCTTTTACAAAACTGGCAAACAATACTATGTTTAGTTTCTTTTCATAACTAAACTTTGTTGATTAGTGTTTAACAATATCAATACAATCAGATTAGATTAAGACCCTTCTTCCATGGAAATGGTTTAGCAATATTTCAACCAATAAAAGTAAATGTTTATATGTTTTTAACAAACTGTGTTAGAATTGTTCCAATTTCCTAAAAATAACCACAACAATCCCTTTAAGTACAAGTCACAAAAACAACGGAACCGGTATTCATAAAACCTCAAAGTGTCTAAAAGTACAATTCTTTTTAATTTATCAAAGAATACCAAAAAGTCAATTGGTTGCCAGTAAAAGCTGAACAGCCAAGCTGTTTGCAAAATCGGTACAATTCAAGGACGTAAGCTGCTCAAAAAAATTCAAAGCACCAAATTTCACTTTGATTGACAAAGCTTCTACGTATCCTTTTAAAACAACGCCTTTCCCGGTACAAAGTATTCTTGAGAGTACAAAGTTTCAATCCATCCATAATTTGTTCAGACTTCACATATAACTGCGACATGTGTCCCAAAAGCACTAACAGAATTGAAATCGTGTTTGGTAGAATAAATGCAAAAATAGCAAACAGCAAATTTTCCTGAGACTGCGGTGTGGTAATGGAATGTTTCATTCTCCGCTTGATTCATTGGTAGCTGATAATCTGCTTAGGAAGAACAATGGATAGAGGTGGCTTAGTAGTCGGCCGATGAAACAAATCAAAGGTCGGTAAATGAAACAGTTAGTACTAAGAGTCCCTACTCACACAATTTTCACTTAAAGTCAAGTTTTTATACATACTCTGTACTGTAGTTTTTCAAAGACATTACTTTGAAACTATAAGGTTGTTTTTCCTGGAGTTTGTACATAAAGCTTTCGTATGCAATTGTGCCGAGGTTGTCTTCGTATAAACTTGCAACCACGTGAGTAGTGGTATATACTATCGTACCCACACCGCCCCGCTAATACATTAGGTAAATGGACAATTAAACTGACCACGCAAGTTTTAATGAAAAATCTGACGTGGTACGCGCGTTTGAATGAATGGAATTCCAGCAGCATCCTTGTCTCTTTCCAGCACCAGCCTTATCTCTTTCTTTCTGTTTCTTATCTCTTTCTCGCCGCAAGCATACATACATAACCCTTTCCCATATAAAATTTTCAATCCTGTTCATATATCATATAAAATTGTCAATCCCTTTTCATATATCATATAAAATCTATCAATATTCTCCTTTCCAATATACCACATATAAATTTACCCTTTTCCATAACTTTTCCATATAGGAATCTTAAATGAGAAATCTTTAAAACTGCAGCATCCAAAGCATAAACGATAAAAAACGTACCATAAAATGCATACTGCACCATATTTTATTGATAAGAAAGGAGGGAAAAAATTCCAATAGTCATAATGTAAATGACTTAGTTGGATTTCAACTGTCCTGTTCTCATCTTCTCAAATTTCTCAAGTTTCTCTTTCTCTCTCTCAAAAAAAAAAATTTAAAAAAACTGCTAACACTAGAAAGTTTCTGCCGACAAAATGAACAAGCAAAAAACGTGCCCAATTTGTCATTGGGTTACCTGGTCTTATGATGCCGTAATGGATCATCTACAGACAATACATGTACGCGATGAAGTTTACTATCGCAAACAACAACCGCACAAGTGTCTTTTTGTGAATTGTTTCACTCAAGTGAATAGCTACGAGGAAATGCGCAGACATTTTTTCATGCACAATGTTTGTGCTAAATGTGTCCATCGTGATTGTGTTTGCCATTTACAACGTAAGTGAAAAGTGTAACAATGACAATTAAGTGTATATATTTATTCTCAGTGTGTATATTCCATGTGTGGTAATTAATTAATTACAGGTGTGGACCATCAACCCACAAGCGGGCATAGCAACCACGTGGCTGGGAATGGAGTGGAAAGTAAGTAAAAATAAGTTTATGAGAGTATTTTATAAAAACTAATGCGTTTTTTGGTTTCTTTCAGGAGTGCAGTATAATGAGTTTGGCCGCCCAAAAAACATGAACCATGTAGAGGCTACCAGGTTCCCGCTGTCAAATCAGGGATGGGCAGCCACCAACCACATTCCACCAAGACAAGTGGATCTCTTTGCTCACCACTTGAATCAGGGATGCGCACCTACCATGCCACACCACATTCCTCCAGGACACATTTACCACCCCAACCAGAGATGTGCGGCTACCAGGGACTATTTCACCCAAGGATTTGCAACCCTCATGACTGACCACACCAACCAAGGATCCAGCGGCTACTTTACTCGGCCTTATACTACAACTCACAACATCATAGTGGCTCAAAAACGTGGCAGTGGACCGGACCAACCAAATAATGGTAATTTTTATGACTCAAAAATGGAACAGTATTGATAATATAATGAGATGTTTGTCATTGTTGTACCCGGGACAGATGAACTCAAACGAAGGATGGCAACATCACCACAACCCGGACCCAGTCACAGATTAGGTAAATAATTAAACTTTTGTCATGTTTCCCATAAACAATTGAATAATCAGTACATGCATTGGAAATCCATAGTCCCAATTGGTCTCTAATGAATTCGGTTATCCTGCAAACATCCACTCTTCCCGTGGTGTTAATGCCCGCAGGATCCAGGACTCCATGGCTACCCAAAGCCCACAGGGTAGTCTATTATTTTCAAATAATAATCCAGTGTTTTATCTAATTACAGAACCGACACCAGACATCAAGCGGAAGCGAATGGCAATCCCCACGGACTTTAGACAATATAAATGCAGTCTCTGCCCAATGGAATTTGGTAAACGCGTAGAATTGGTACAACATTTAGTTGAGGTACATTCTAATATGAAAGAGTATAGTGACGATGATGATACTCCAACACAAGTTGGAGGAAAGTATACAGGCGAGCCACCAAAAATAGTAAAAACCAGAAAGGCTTTTAAAAATTCTCTTGCAATATACGAAGCCAACTTGGAAGGTGTTGATATTGACGATGTCGATGAATTTTATGATCTTATAAAGCCACAAGTGGCTGAAATAATGAAAGACATGCTGAAAAAACACAAAAACTATATTATTCAATTTGACATGACCGCATTGTTCTACAAAGAAGAAGACGAAAATGCAAGACCTTATTCTCATGTGTTAGAAGCATTCAAAACAAATGTTGAAAATGAAAATTATGCACAAGTCTCGTTTAGATTAGCAAGAGACAATCATGCTATTCGAGTAGAAGAGTTTGAACAAAATGGTAGCGGTTGGGTACTAAGAAGAATCGAAAAGTTTCAAATACTATTTTATAGAACAAATCTGCTAGGTGGGAGAGGTCAATGCCAAGCATTACCTGAACCCTTAAAGAAAAAATCAAAGTCAATTGTTAATGTGCCAGGCACAAAGGGCGATTGTTTCAAACGCTGTATAGTAGCAGCTCTCACCTCAAATGAAATAGATAAAGGTATTCAAACAGGTGAACTTAAAACATGGAAATCTAATATTCTACGCACCGATAGGTGGTATGATCAATATCTTTTGTCAAAAACACAACTCAAGAAGATATATAAAGGTAAATTAAAGAAATTAGAACTTAAAGTCCCAGAGACCAGTCGTGTTGTCGATTTTAAAAATATAGGTGAGGAGTTCTGCATTAATCAGGTAGCAGAATTTGAGCGTAATAATCCAGACATTGGATTAAATATTATATGTTACGATGAAAATCCGACAGAAATTTTTGATGATGATCCAGAAGAAGAAGAAACGGTTGAACGTAAAAATGCTAATGTCTTTGTAAGTAGAGAGTCTGAAGTAACAGACAATGAAGACGATGGTAATTCAGATTGTGATTCAGTCATGTCAGATTTTGACAATGGTGAACCAGAAGATGAAGAGAATGCAATAGATCTCTATGATTCACGAGGGGATGGTGAGGAAGCACCAGTGACAGGGTATAGAAAAGATATGATGGAATGGGAAAAAATTATGGAACACGTGTATCCTCTTGTAGTTTGTCGCGAGAACAGACGTACAATAATTGATCTTTTGTTGATACAAGACAATACAGAAGGTCATTACTGCTGGATTAACAATTTTAAAGGCTTTTTGGCCAAACCTCATCAGGGAGGACTTCAAGATGTTTGTAGATTTTGCTTGAACAGCTTATGGTCCACGAAATTTGAAAAACACAGAGAGTACTGCTCAGCACTTGGCTTCCAAAAAACCAGGTTTCCCAAAGACAAGTATCTTGAATTCAAACAATGGAAAAACACAATTCACAAGCCTTTTGTTATGTACGCCGATTTTGAAGCCAGATTACCGAAAACTTCACTCATTCGTAAGAATAGTGAAGTTACTCAAATTCACAAGTGCTCTTCATATGCATACGCAGCAATAAAATATGATGGTGAGCTGGTATGTTTTAAAAGATATGTCGCCAGACGTGAAACCGAAAATGTAGCACGACGATTTCTAAAATCTATTTTAAAGACAACCGAAAAGTTGATCAATCAAATTAAGGCATGGCAACTCGAGGCAAAGTCGACCGACTTGTCAATCCTGCCTATACCTCAGCCTTATGATGTACTCCCAGCATGTTGCTTTTGCGAAGGATACATTGATCCCAGTTACTGTCATCGACACCATGAACATTTGCCCCCGTTCAAGGTGGTTGGGTATGCATGTGGAGAGCACAACCTCAATGCCCGTGTGGACTACACCATCCCCTGTTACTTTCACAACTTAAAGTCTTATGATTGCCACTTTATAATTAGAGCAGCAACAAAAGATGTTGTCAAAACAATTGATATTATTAGTCCATCAACAGAAAAAATCACAGCAATTCGAATCAATGGAGATCTATTGTTTCTCGACAGTCTCAACTTTTTTCATGCGTCATTAGACTCGATAGCAAAAACACTTACGTCAATGCCAATTACAGAGAACTACTTTAGAGAAAAGTGTAAATACGATAGTGACCAGGTGAGTCTATTACTTCAAAAAGGTATTTATCCATACAGTTACTTTACTGACTTGGAAACTTATAATCACAAGAATCTTCCTTCAAAGGAACATTTTTACAATGATTTGACTGACACGCCCGTGTCGGACAAAGACTATGAACATGCCAAGAAGGTATGGGAAAAACTCAAGGTAAAAGACTTGCGCGAATACACAAAGTTGTACATCACAGCCGATGTTCTAATTTTGGCTGATTGCTTTCAAAAAATGCGTGCATTGTTTTATCATCACTTTAACGTTGACGCTGGCCATTATTACTCGTTGCCTCAGCTCAGCTTTGACTGCTGTCTTAAGTACACAACGGCAAAGTTGGAGCACCTAAGAGATCCGACTCTAGTGACATTCTTTGAAAACGCTCGCAGAGGTGGCATGGCAGTTGGCGGAGACATTCGGGCTTTCAAAGCCAACCATCAATTTTTACCTGACTAAGATCAATCAAAACCGACAACTTGGATTACATACCAAGATTTAAATAATTTATATCCTACGGCTTTATGTTCATACATACCCGTCGAAGAATTCAAACAGTTGGAAGGAGTTGAGCTACAAAGAAGGATACAGTCTTTTGATAAGGATATGTCAAAAGAAGGGTTTACAGACACACAAGACACGGGGTACTACTACGAGGTAACATTGTCTGTACCAAACACAAAAGAGTGTCATGATAAATTCAATTCATTAACCCCGGCTCCATATCGACGTAGCATTAGAATTGAAGAACTGTCAGAAAACCAAAAACAATGCCATGCCGACCTCGGTGAGCCAAAGGCTGCGCTAAGGAACGAACGCTTAGTTGCCGACTACATTGATCGTGAACACTACAAGGTTCACTATCGTGTACTAAAAGACTATATTGACATTGGTATGAAAGTCAAAAGAATAGATACAATCATAAGTTTTAAACAGGCTCCGGTGTTTAAACCTTATGTTGAAAAGTTGACTGAGCTGAGGCAACAATCAACCTCTAAAGTAGAGCAAAACTTTTTCAAATTAGCCAACAATGTAGTATATGGCAAGTCCGGAGAAAACGTTAGAGGGCGTCAGCAGTACAAAATTATTAGGAGTTACGAAGAAGCAAAAAAGTACTTGCGAAAGCCTAATGTAAGTAGAATCACATTGTTTGAAGGTGAACCAGAAATGGCACTTGTAAGCTTCAAAACTGTTTCTGTCTATCTAAATAAACCAGTGTATATTGCCACAACGACTATCGATGAGGGCAAAAGGATTTGGTATGATTACTTTTACAGCTTTGCTCAAAAAGAGTGGACAAAAGATGGTAAAAATTTATGGGTATTAGCAGCCGATACAGATTCGGTAATGATGGCAGTACAAACTCCTAATGTGTTTGACGACATGAAAGCTAATGAAGATAAATGGTTCGACATGAGTAATTTTCCTACAACAGGTAAATTTGCAAAGTATCATTCAATGAAAAACCACAAAAGGTTGGGGTACATGAAAGAAGAACTAGCAGGTAAAGTTATAAGTCATTTTATTTTCCTAAAGCCAAAAATGTATGTGTACAGATGGTATGATGTTGATGATGACAAGCAAACCCCTCATCATTTTGGTGACAAGTTATTGTTACACCATGACGTAAAGAAAGGTAAAGGTATTCCTGCGATCGCGCTTGAGCGACAAATAGATTTTGAACATTACGAAAAATGTCTCACTGAAAACGTTTGTTACAATGTCACATTCAAAAACATTCAAAGTAAGAAACATGAACTAATGACTATTAAGCAAAATAAGAAAGGTCTTACTTCATCTTATTACAAGTGATTTGTTCTGCCTGACGGTGTAACGACTCTCCCGTTTGGGCACATGGACATTGCAAAATATTATTCTTAAAAATCTGCCTTATGGATATATGAGTTTTGAATTGTATAAATGTTAAATATGTATCAAAGTGTATAGTGTAAATATGTTGATATGATGTAAATAAGTGACTCTAAATATATGCATGAGGCAGTTAACTATTATTTGTGTGGCTCGCCTTGTACAGTGTATAGTGTAAATATATAGTGTAAGTAATAACTGTAAAAATGATTGTGTAAAAGTGTAAATAAAACATGTAAATTCCAAAAGTAGCTCGTATCCTGATGTTTAAAGTATTAACTTATGCGCATATATTCTCAAGTTCAAATCCAGGTGCGGGCATTTAGCTTTTTGCATCCAATCAAGATGGATCCCACGCAAATTTTTGATTACAATTGGCAACTAGAGTCTCCGGCATGTATCATGATTTCAGGTGCAACAAGCAGTGGGAAGACTTGGCTAACTAAATCCTTGCTAAATCGTGCGAATGAAGTTTTTGATAAACCTGTGCATAGAGTTCAATGGTGTTACACAGAGCATCAGGGGCCGTTGATGAAGGAACTTAAAGAGACCATTCCGAATATTAACTTTCATGAGGGGTTGCCAGATGAGATTGTGAATCCTGACAAAAGTAAGCACATGGTTCTAGTGTTGGATGATCTTATTCATGAATGCAAAAAACCCGGTATGCAAGCCATGTTTACCCGAGGATCCCACCACCACAATTGCAGTGTAAGTTACTTGTAAATGGATGAAATGATTTCTTTAGCTAAAAAGGTTTGTGTTAAACAGGTAATCTACTTGACCCAAAATGCATTTGCCCCTGGCCAGAGGACAATATCTCTTCAATGCAAATATTTAATTCTAAAAAAAAATCCAAGGGACTCGTCTCATTATCAATATTTGGGACGTGCAATGAATGGGGGGAGGATTTGTCCAGTCTTGGACTTGGCTTACAAGGATTGTTCACTCATTCCCCACGGATACGTGGTCTTAGATTATGCACAAAAACAAGATGACAGGTTTAGGATACGCTCAAGTTTATTTCCAGAAAACATGATTGTTTATTCAAAGAAAAATTAAAAATTTTGACAAATAAATAAAAATTGATTGAAAAATGCATCTTTATCTCTTTAAAAAAATCTTCCTTGTCTTAGCTGAAACAAAACAAAAAACTTTTATTACATTTCTTGCATAAAATCATTTATTTACGGTTACAATGGTAAACTAAAAACTTACATTGGAAGATTGGTTGTTTGATCGTCATCTCGTCCCAGTAGCCAGCCATATTTGCTAGTGATGATTCTTGCCACATCCCTAACTTCCTGAAGCACCCCAATAAGCCAAAATGTTTGTGAAATTGCAATGATTAGAACCAAGGTGAGAGTAGTAAGAAGAAAACAGGTTGCAAAGACGATGGCAGCTGCCATCTTTTCCTCCCTGGAAAATTGGGTTGTGACTCCGACAGACTCCATTTTGAACTGATGACTGGCTGGAACTGACATGACAATTTAAGGTGATTGACGCCGTGAAGCAAGATGGTCTTGGCGGCGGCGATTGATGAGAGCTTTGCGATAAGGTGCGCGAATTAGCTCTGGTGAATGTAGCATTTGCAGGCCCGATTGAATTGCTAGTTTGATGGCAAATGTCAAATCTGAGTTATTGACTTCGGCAACGTACATGCACAATGTTTCAATCAATCCAGGTGCGTCTGTATCCAAACGCATATTGCAGTAGTAATCAACTTGATCCCTGCCCGCCTTTTTGGCTGCTTTGCGTTTCAGGTGCATCATTGGCACATGGAGATTTGTGAGATAAGTTCGCGTGCTGTATATTCCTTCGCCTACTGGAGTTTCCGCTTGCATATCAATCTCTGGAGCCTCTTCCGTTTCATCTTCTGTTAATGGCATTGGACGATGCCTTGGCGCTGTAGAAGTTGTTACTGATTCATCAGAAATCCTTTGTCTTTTTCTTTGTGTTTCATTGTTTGATGTTGACGCTCCATCCACCTGGTCTTCGCCTTGTGGAGTATTTGGAGGTGTAGGACATCTAGATTTGTTACTCTGGAACCACCTGTTGTACCGCAAAGCTTTTGGTGTTTGCTTGACTAAAGTTGCTGGGTCCCAAACATAGAGTTTTTGAATTTCTGTTAGCCCGGCAAAAGTTGGCCAGCTAAATTGATCCTTCAAAACTTCACGAAAGTCGCGTTGATCTCTATCCCATCCTTTGTTTGCAAGAATCCACATTGGATCATTGTCAGGAATTTCATCGGCAGGCTCAACACCGTCAATAACAATGGTATTGTGAGCGGTGAACAAAGCAAACTTGTAGGGAGCACTTAGATCACATGGGTTGTGGTCACAACCAGTGACGAATGGGGTATGGGTAGTTCCATCAATTTCTATTCCCCGGCGAAGTGTGTTTGGTACACCAGAATCCAAAGGCCGACCAACAGATCCGGTTGTTAATTTGAATCCAGCACAAATGTTGCGTTTCGAGTTGGGGTGGTACGACAAGTCAGGGAATCCTTTTGTTTTGCTATTGGTCCTTGAAGGGAAGAGATGTCGCCACGCAGGTTCATCGATATCGCCTCTCACAAACAGAGACACCAATCCGTAAGCGTACTTGGAATACGGTGCACATCGGTCCGTGTGATTACAGGGAACCGTGATTGGCTTCTTTGTTACTTCATCGTAATGAATTCCGGCAACAGGTGTACGAAAATGTAAAGTGTCGTCCGCAAACTTGTACCCGGGGCATCCATTTGCAGGCCAAGGATTTGTGTAGTAACGATCAACAAAATCGTTAATTTCATCACTCTTTACATTAGCAATTCCCTCCATGTCTTGTAATGTTAATCAAATACAATTTCAAAAACGAATATGCACTTTCAAAAACGAAATCTTTTTCACAAAATGCGTTTACTGAAAACACAATGCGCACTTTGTACTTTAAATCTTTACAAAGTTTTTTGACAATCTTCACTTGCTAAAAACGAAACTAAAGTTTCCGAAAACCGAAGTGTACTTTCTCAAACAGAGAGAGACTAAATTTTTAAGAGTTCCTTCTCGTAGTACGCTCTTGCAACTGGACCATTCTTGCCTTCAATGCAATATGTTGGTGGTATAGTTTTCTTTACTTGTGTAACAGTATAGGGATGCTGTTCAAACGTTTGAGCATATCCTTTTGTAAAGAGAGGCTTGTCCAGTTTACGTAGCACTGTATCGCCAACAGAAAACTTGTACTTGGTTTGTACTTGAGCTTTCCCATAAAGCGTAGTGTATACTTGTCCTACGTTCTCTCAGAGCCTAAACAAGAGCTTTGCGGGCCCTGGGATGGCTTTAAAACATGGGCCCCACAAATTTAGCTAAATAAGTATAGCGAATTTTCAAACCAAGATTTCCTGCATTGATAGGAGCGAGAGATTAGCATGAAACTAATAGCAAATTTAAACGCATAAAGCATGTCTCGTAATTCCAAAGACATGTTTGGTTTTACTATTAAATTCCGCAGAAATGTTCGCAACACGCATTTTAGTGCAAAATGGGTAGACTACTCTTAGATCATGATTATAATATGATCATCATGTGTGTGCGTAACATTGTGGTTTAGAACCTCACTTTGTTGTACATTGCAAGTTTACTTTAGGTGACCCCAACTTTTTAATTTACCACTATCTAAGTTTTGGTGTACTGAGTATGTATATTCAATTACTGTGTATTCAAGGTAACCTATGGCTTCAACTAAGGTTAGTCTCATAATTCCTTCGACAAAATTCATTTTGGTTTAAAACAAATAAACAAACACTAAATAATTACAATCATATTATTAGTTTAGTAAGTCGTATGTGTAGATTTCAGAAAAAAATACTTTATGGCACTAGTGCCTTAAATGCATAATTTACGCGTATGTTTGTAACCACATATCGACTTCCCGTTATTCCACTTTTTAAAACGTGTGTTTTTGCTTCTAAATTGGCATTCTTACTGGAATTTAGTTCTAGATGCCGATGTAACCTTAAATACTCTATAAAACTGGGCTTTAAAATAAGCTTTGAGTGATTTACTTTCCTAACGAGTGGGTAAAGTTACAGGCATTAAATTTTTCGGATTTTTAGAGCAATTTGTTTCAACGTAAAAGATTGCGTTATGTTTTGTGCAAAATTTTACAAGAGCTCCTATTTCCACATTTTATATAAATAAATAACATTTTATCTTTTTATGCGTTTGCTTATCACTGGTTTTAAAGAACGTTTTTTGTTCTTCTAGATAATGTATAGTTGGTTTGTAAAAGCCTTTTGTACATATTATTTTTTTGCCATGTTTCATGTAATGTCAATTTGTCGCCGATTTCGTAATGTTTTGTAAACATGTAAGTGACACTTTTGCACATACATTTGTAATTTAACAAACGGTCACACATTTTGACAAGCAGTAAAATGGCTTTCAAACGAACGTTGATTTAATGGTCTAGGGGTTACAGAAAAGACTTTACAGCGATTAAATCAGATACATGTTTGGGGAAAATTAAGTTGGAAAAATGCCATCTTGAGTTGCAAGAATATTTAGCATCCACTAAAAAATACGACTTGTCGCATAGGTCAAAAACTATTTTTGTAAGATACTACAGTGTTTGCGCTTTCTTATGATGCCTATGTTGAATAACATGACCTTAAGTTTGTTTGCAAAATAATAAGTTGAAATTTTGTTCGAGGATATATGGGATAAACCTTAATTTTGAGCAAAGTATTTGGCATTTGATTTTCCACTAACACAAATTAAACACAATCCCTACTTTCCCTAAGGTTTTTGCACGTAAATAATTATCGATCCAGTGATTTAAAACTAATAGTATGAGTACTTGTTTAGAACCAGAATCTTTCTACAATGCAGTCACTGCAGTATATGTGCTTTGCAAATTATTAAAGCTTAAAAATGGCTAAAAGCGCCGTATAATCTTATATAAAGTTTGAGCATATATGCCCAGGTCTAGCACTCCAAACCTATTTTCTTAAAGAATTTAAGCAAAATTTGGCGCATCTCGGCCAGCGGCAAGCAATTGAATTGCCAACAACTTTCATTCATTTCAAACCTGGGATTCCTGTTACAGCTTGTTTGAAAGCCCAAACTGTTTGACTTTTTTGTTGCATTTTCATTAATATTAATTTGAGTCAATAGCATAGAAAAACGGCTGAATAAGACCGTCCTAAACATGAACTGTAAAAATGAAAATCGACAATTCCCTTAAACAAGATAATACTAATGATGTCACGTATTTGTTTTGAAACTTTAGTATATATGCGTAGGAGAAATCTACTCGAGTACCTAACCACAGTTTTTCTCAGTCTGATTAGAAAAGCCCTTCTGTGATTCTATAAAAAAAGTTTAAAATATGTTTAAGAAGGGTCCACGAAGAATCCTACTCAAAATTTGCTACTCATTGTTTGCTACTCGCGAACCTTACTACCTACGACGTTTGCTACTCGCAAAATTTACTACTCACGAAGTTTGCAGCTCACGAAGTTTCCCATCTACGAAGTTTACTACTCGCAAAAAATACTACAAAAAATAATGTACAAGTTGTTTATTATCACAGTTGAACAAGTTAATAGTAAAATATATTCACAATGGCTCACAAAATATATTTTGTTCTTCCTTACATCGTGTTAGAAAGCAATACTGAACATATACAATATCTTACTATATTTCAAGTAATCAAAAATAAGAACTGCCCATTTACAATGTTATGACGACAACAAAGTATATCTTTAAATTTGTAAAGTGATTTAAAGATTAACATACCTAAATATAAATTTGCAAACCATACAACATAAAAAAATTTGATTTTATATAGCCTAATTTAAATAACTAAAACTAAACTTTTGAGTGTTTATGAATATCCTATAGCACTATCAAACAAACCCATAAAAATTTGATAGTTTGATAAAATTAGTGAGATATGCAATTACATATGTAATATATTAAGATTTTGAGCAATTCTAAAGTCAAGTCCAAAGTTGAGCAAAAGGCAAAAGTGAATGATAAACCATAAAATTAACCATAAAAGGCTCGTTGCTAAATATAAGCGACTAGTAGCCTATTTATGCTGGTTTAGGGCTTGTTTTTGCCTTTATAGAATGTATTTTTGCTGATTTATGTATTCACTGGATCTGGATTATTGTACCCCAAAAAATAAAGTAGGCGGACACACAGACACATAACGTCTTAATAAGCTCCTCTGCTGAAGCAGCGAGCTAATAATTATGCATGAAATAACTCTCTTATTATTAATAAAATGATTAAGTAGCATTTTTCGTTGAGTAGTAAACTTCATAGATGGGAAACTTCGTGAGTAGCCAACTTCGCGGGTAGTAAACTTCGCGAGTAGCAAACTTCGTAGGTAGCAAAGTTCGCAGGTAGCAAACATTGAGTAGCAAACTTCGCAGTAGCAAATTTTGAGTAGGATTCTGCGTGCTTCCGTTTTAGAACATATAAGATATTTTTTATTTCGCAATTTTTCTAAAAACGTAATGTTTTCTATCCAATAAAAATCATAAAATTTAGAACGGAACAATGTTGTCTCATTTTGTTCGTTTGTCCATCGCGCGTTTATTTGCCAAACCTCTAAACATTTTTCAAACTTTATACAAATATCCTATGATATTTAGAAAGAAGCCCTGTTCATTTTAAACCAAATGCCAAATGTATTGGCTCATGTATTTTTAACTGGGATTAGGGGCAAACTTAAATTTGATAAATTGAAATAGCATAAGTTCTTGAGAGCTTATATACTATTCAGTGTCCTAGTCTACTGACTGTAATATAGAATTGGAATTCAAGAATAAATTTACAAAAATTCAATTTAAATTTGATTCCAATTTCTAATCGTCGGTTGGACTAAATTGTGGAAAGATAAGAACCCTAAGTGAGGATTTAAAAGTAATGATTGACGTTATTGTAGTAACAGTTAACGTTTGCAAATCCATACAACGTCGCAGACGTATGAATGCTAAATTTACATTTTGATTTTGTATGTATTTTACACAGTTGTTCACTGAATTTTTTGTTATTTATAATTTTCTTATTTTTCCCCGGGCCCTGGGAGAAATGCCCAGTAAATCCCAGCGTCCCTTAGGCTCTGCGTTCTCTTCATTCACGCTTGCAGGGGATCGTTTTATGCTTCGATGATATGTGTTATTGTAAATGTTTTCAAGCTGCGGCAGAAGATTAATAAAACGTTTTGTATTTTTATGAGTTGTGTACTTTGAGATTATCATAAATAAACTTCTGTTTAGTCTTTCACACATTGAACATTTGAGAGGGGAATTGGTAAAATACTGTTTAATGTTATTTTCAGCACAAAATTCTTTAAATTGTCGATTCTTTAGTTCTCTTCCGTGGTCACTTGTTATCTTTTCTGGCTTTCTTCCTGACCTATCCAGAATTCTTTTGAATGCATCAAGTACTTCTTCAGCTCGTTTCGTTTTTAAAGCTTCAAACCATGCATGTCTATCAAAAAAGTCGATACATGTTAGTATATAGCTTTTTCCATAATTGGACCTTTTATGTTTAATTTCCACTTGGTCCATTCCCCATATTGCATTTGGATATGGACTGTACACACGTCTTCTCTTGAACTTTGATGGCGCCGGAAAATGCAATCTATACGCATCGGTCTGCAAAAGCTCCTTTTTAATATTTTCTTTGCGAATACCGGTGGCTTTGTGGACTTTGTGCACACTGGTAAATGCAGTATTGTTCTTAAGGTTCGTGAAATCCTTAGCTGTGTACGCCATGATGCATCTGATTAAAATGCAATGAAAGTCACCTGAGTAGTTCATTTTATGTTTAGGTTTTGTGCAGTCAGCATGTCATCATGGTGTCAACGCATAAAAACGTTTTAGCTCATCTTGAGTTTTTAAAGTCATTAGCTAGCGCAAAGAAGGTGGGCAAACGTAGATTATTGTTGGCAAAAGCTACGCCTAGAGAAATCAAAGCCTTGCAAGAGATTACTCACAACATTGTGAAAAAGAGAGTACCATTGTCCTCTTGTCAAATTCGATCACTTGAAAGAGGGAATTACAGAAAGCCGATTACGGAAATTGCCAAGAAAACCGGATCACTTCAAAGCAAGCGAAATATTTTGATTCAAAAGGGTGGGTTTCTTCAATACATTCTACCCGCGGCTCTTGCCTTTTTGGCATCAAGACTTTAAAAATGGCAAAGAGATACAAGCTGGTGCCAGAGGCTATGGTCAGAACATTGCTGCTAAAAGATGAGCCAGATGTTACTCAAATGAAAAGCATTCTAAAGGAAGATATTCCAGATGACCTCAAGGTACTACTTTACTCGGAAGCATTGAGGGATGTTAACATTAAAAGAAAACGGGAACTTGAAAAGCCTCTACCAGTTAAATCAACTACCGATACTCCAAGTGACACTGTTCCGTCTCAGCCAAAAGTTGATGCCTTGCAACAAGTACTTACCAATCCAAAGTCTTTGAGTATACATTCTTATCTACAAGCCAATGGGATCACATACAATGATTCTCAAGAGGTCCTTGTCAAAGGAACTGTAGTGCCAAATTCTAACTATCCCATGGTCGTTAGAGGACTCCAAAATGCATTGATTGGTTACCAGCCTGGAATGCGTGATGTACTTACTGTTATGCCCGCCATGCCACCGGGAATGTCTCGAGCAGTTTATGCAAAAGTTATGGGAAAGCCATCAGGATCTTCAGTGACTACACGCAAAGTCTATACCAATAGATATTCAACCTCGCGCAAAAGTGCAAACAAATTAAAAACACAGACAGGAACAGGATGGATTTCATTAATGTAAATTTATTTTTCAAAATTTAACCTACTGTTACAAATTTGGAACTTTTTACAATTGTAAATTTTTGAAATTAAACTCTTTTTGACATAAATGTATACATTTTTGTCATTGAGTTTAAGATTTTTTGAAAACATTTTATAAAACGTCTTTCTGGAGCATCGTTGCAGCCTTTTATGCATATATGTCACAACATAATGACCACATACGCTACTGGTTAGCCCCTGTAAAACTCTACTACTTTCCAATATTCTTAATTGATTTCGGACTGCAAAGTCTCTAACATATTTTGGATAATTGCTAACAATTATTCCATATGAATCTATAAATTCTAGCTCTGCTCCCTTTCGAATTATACATAATCCTACCCAATGGGATCCAGGTTTGAAGGATTCATCTATATTTACACAAGCTATAAATAGGTAGGTAGTAACTTTTAAATTAACAAGCTTATCGCATGGCAACACTTCATACTGTGTCGTTGGGCGACATTTACTAATTTTCTTGAAATAACTTAACACTTGTAATGTATCCATGTTTACTTTTCATTAGCATAATCTTTAAAGTAAATGCTCTTATCATTAGCAATGTACATTTCTTTTGGGTACTCTGCATAAAGAATTACAGTTACACTTTTGGTCAGGGCTCCCTTAAACTTTAGGTAAATTGAGAGGTTTCCGTGTTGAGGAATTGCATGTCCGTCTTGTATATCCCGCAAGTCAAATCCAAACAAAGTTTTTCTTTGCTTGTATTGCGAAAATTTAAGGTCGATGCCACCGTCGCAGTTGGTTGCCTTGAAAGTATTCAGAAGTGAGTAGTAGGCATCCGTGTACCTGTCCTTGTCCTTGTCAATGTTGATTGAATGAGTAGTTGGCTGCTCACAGTTGTTGTTGATTACTATTTGCTGCAGTCCATGATCTTCAAAGGCAAATGGATTTTTTCCATAATTTCCTTGAACATTCTCAGTTGCCACCAGGCCAATCACTAGTCGCTCCGGAAGTAATCCCTTTACTGTATATTCATTAGTGTCTTGCATTGTTCCTGTTGGTAAGTTGTAGGACAGCATATTCACCCTTGTTCCGGGATAAACGGCAGGAAACTCTTCCCATGTCTTTAGATGAGCCAATTGAATCGATGGCAGCAAGCTTAATTTTTTGGCAACTAGCCTGGCTGATTTGATTACAAGCTTAAAGTCTCCCTTTCCAGTGCCAAAACACTCTAATGCAAAACTGTTGGGAGCTTTGAAAAATTCTATTCGAATGTCTTGCCCAGCAATCAGGTAACGTTCTTGATTAAACACGTCACAATGAATTCTGGAAGTAACTTCAAACTCTTTGCTTGCATTACATAAAGCCTTTCGCCTTTTCCATCCATCATCATCTTGAGACAACTCATTTTTGACTCTAAAGAATCCACCAGTTTCTGCTTGACATTTTTTGTAGTCGCCACCGTAATTTAGTAATGTTTCCAGTACAGCTTGGTATGGGTAAAGACTGTGCTTTGGGGAAACTTCCGTCTCATTAAAATGAATTTTGACTCTTTCAAACGCTGTGGCAGCAATGTAGTTGACTGGGGCATAGTTGAGGACATTTGTGTCTGCTTCATTTGCAATGTCGGCGCCAGCTGCATTTACAACTTTCATTTCAAAGACTGCTCGTAAACCAGTAAAGTCAAGATACATTGTATCATTTCCCGGTATATTAAAACTTATGGGTGAGCTATCGGTAATGGCTGACACTGGATGGTAAACAAACTCTTTGGCAGAGTTGACGGTGACATCATATCCTTGTTTTGTAAATATGTCGGTTTGACTTCTGACATAGTCGGTTCGCATGGTGTCTCGGAATCCACCAGAGGTGGAATCATTGCGGGATGCACGGGACTTTGACATTTTTAAAAGTAGTGGGTATATTTAATCCTCTTGTTGCTGATGTTTTTGCTGTTATTTTTGATACGCTTTCGTTTTGTCCGTCTTCTTCTGTTTCCAGATCCTGACTGACTAATAATCTTATGACCGATCCCTTTTAACGCCTCTTTTCCGTGTTGTTTTAGGCTTTCTTTTACATTTTTCCCGATAAGTACGTCGGCTGCGACCTGTTGTGCAGCTGCGGCGGCATGCGGTAACACATATTTCTTTGTAGCTGGCCATAGAATATTCCTAGCCAATGGTATTAATTTACTAGCTAGTGATCCTAGGATGGACCCTAGCCCCGTCCCTCTTTGTCTTTTGTAGCTTGATCGATAAAAACACAAGTCCATCGTCGGCACCTCTACCGATTTGTGGGTGGTAAAGGCGCACAAGGCTATTTACATCTGCTTGATACATTTTACCGCTTCTCTCGAAAGTGTAGTGTGCACAGGGTGGTCCCGAAGGTTAATGGCAAGTCCTCACCGATTTCGGTTTTTAAATATAGTCTAATGGTATCAATTGTGTCCTTTGTTAGAGCCATGTAATGGAGATTGCTAAACTTTTTTATTACTAGCTTATTTTGTTCGCCAGTATAATCTGTCATTCGCAAAGGCGGAGCTAGCTGATCTCCAACTCTTTGTTCTTCGATACAGTCAATGTAGACATAAATCTTTCTAGATCCAACGTCAAATATTACTTTCTGAGTGCCATCAGTGCTGGCTTTAACATTAGCTGGTTTCGTTTTTTCAGAGTCTGCATCGATTCCTAAAATAGCTTGCACTCGTTCACTAACAAATAGTCTGGAGTCTTTCTGAAACTCTGTGGTTAACGTGCATTTTCCATCCTTTATTTCAAACTTGACACTTGCATTTGTATTTAATTGTTTTACAAGCTCTTCTATAGTGTATATGTTTTTTGTTGCCACGCAATTAGTACGCACGTTCTTTGCAATTTGGGTGTTCTCTGATTGCAGTGATGACAGGTGTATTTCTGACGAGAAAAAATGGACCCGACACAGCAGCTCACCAGGTTCAATATTAATTTCCTGGTTAGCCGCAACACAAAAGTAGAGGTAGTGCAACTCATTGTTTTCCTTCACATAAAGCTTTTCATAAGCAGATCCTCCAATTTGAAAATGTTGACGCACTTTATCATAGAATGGAATGTCTTGTTTTGCCATTAGCCATGGCTTGTACTGTTTTATACTAATTTCCTTTCTCAGACTACTATCCGGATTCTTGCTTTCATGGTATCCAATGTTAATATGTAACTTTTTCAATGACTCGTTAAGATCATCAACTAGTTGCTTGGTGGTGGTCAATTTTTTAGAAGCTTGCACATCATAGCTTGATTCTACCATTAAAAGTTTTTTGTGCCCCTTTTCCAACTCGACAATTTCCACGTGTTTATTTTTGTCTCGGGCATAGTCCATTACATTATTGTAAACATGACGAGTTTTTGTCTTTGGATTAGCTCCGGTTAGATTAACATATTCATCATAGAACTTTGCCTTAGCTTTTTCAGTTTTGCCGTCATCGACATCCAGAATTGTATATAGGATGGATTTTTTCTTGATAAATGGTTTATTATAGGTATATGACAGCTCTGACACTGCAACTTCATATTTATTAGCGTCAATGTTAATTGGTGATGCTAGCTGTGTGATAAAGTTGGTCCTTGTGTTATTTTCAAAGTGACGCGCTGATGCGTCTGACTGAAGATACACGTAAAAACTTGCCATCTTGTTTGTTCAAAGTGAAACGGGCAACTGCTAGTACTAGTAATGTAGTTTGGTTATATATATAGTACATTACTCCATATAGACGTTGTACATAATATATACATATAGTCTATAGTAAACGGGCCGCTACTAGTATACATACTCTTCCACCATATTTGATAGCATTATAGCTTTTCCACATGACTCCCGTGTCCTTATAAAATCTGCACATCTCTGGTTATTCCTCCATCATTACCGTAAGTTTCATATGCTGAACACATGGTCATAAAAATGCATGGGATGCTGCTGTTTGAAGATTTTTCGTTGATATTCCTACATGTTTATAGGGAAAAGTTTAATGCATATGAAAAAGGGTAAATTTATAAATGGTATATGGAAAAAGGGAAATATTGATAGATTTTATATATGAAAAGGGATTGAATTACTGCTGTTTTAAAGATCTCTCATTTAAGATTCATATATGTTTATAGGGAAAAGTTTAAATGGTATATGGAAAAAGGGTAATATTGACAATTTATATGTGGTATATTGGAAAGGATTGACAATTTTATATGATATATGAGCAGTGGTTTAAAGATGGTTATGTATGTATGCGTTGCTGCAGCGAGAAAGAGATAAGAAGCCGAGAGAAAGAGATAAGGCTGGTGCTGGAATTCCATTCATTATAACGCGCGTAGCACGTCAGATTTTTCATTAAAACTTGCGTGGTCAGTTTAATTGTCCATTTACCTAGTGTATTAGCGGGGCGGTGTGGGTACGATAGTATATACCACTACTCACGTGAATTTCCTATTTTAATTAGCCAAAGCAATTGACTAGAAAATTGTTTTGTGCCGGTCAGTTTTGTACCAAAATGTATCTACGTTGGTATAAGAAATAATACTTTGCAATTTAGGTGTAGTAGTACTACTGTGTTTGTATTTTTATCCAACATAATACTAATAAAGTGTAGTGATTAGATTGCAAATAAACATTATCAAACCTTGTAAATTATTCAAAAAAGTAATTGATGCAAAACCACAATTTTGTCTGAACAGTAGTCGCTGTGTATCGCCGTCGTCGTATGCATATGACTTTGAACAGGCAAGCAGTAGGCCCTATGACACGATGGTACGAATTCTATGTAGTACATAGTCAACGTCCACGTTAGGTACACAGTATGTACCTGACGTGCAATTGCCTTTCTTTGCATGTACGTTAACCGATTTTATTGTTCTCATAAGCAGATTATAAGTACTTAGATTAAGTAGATTTACAGCGGTTGACGGAAAACTCGGTCTCCGAAACGCCACCATTCTGGTAGTTTTTGGCATTAGCTTCTAAACTCTTAAAACCTAAAGCAATCAATGCGAGAATGCGTAAATTGAGCAATCTTGTCACAAGGTACTTTTTCGGGTACATTGTCGTGCGTTGCAACACGTAATTCGGTGTCGAGGGTTGCCCATCTCGGCAGATTCAACGACACCATTATTTTCCTACTAGTAGTATCTGTACTGCCAACTCGTTCGCAAAATCGATGCAATTCAAAGGCGTATTCTTTTCAATAAAATTCTGCACACCAAACTTCACCTTTATCGGTGTCAAACTTCTTCTTACTCTTTGAAACCAATTTTTCTCCGATCTTTTGAGACCTCTAGTTTCACCTTCAATCCATTTCATTTGATGAAGTAGTTTACATGATCTATCAAACAGACGCCCCATGCTTCCAAAGAGTATCACTATAGACAATATAGTGTCAAAAAATATTACACAGAACATTAGCAATAGGGACATATTTTCCTTTGACCCAATCAGCCTAACAAGTATGGTTAGGCTAAAGGACTGAAGCGGAATTGCTGCAAGAATCAGTCCAGTCACAAGAGACTTTTGCTGCATGTCGTTCATCACGTTAGCCAGAAGTTGCATGGTTCTGTAGGTTTTCGTGATATTGTCCAGGTTTTGAATTTGCGTAAGATTGTTTTTGAGGCTGCAATATAAAAAAGGTTTAGTACCGAATATTAAAATTGTTAAAAGTATTTGTGAGATTACCTCTTAAGATGATCCAGGAATGATAGCGTAGATATAATCAGAAGTCCGTCTCCAATTAGTACCCCAATATTAAATCCAAAGGCCCACATCCAGTGATTTAGCACAAAAACAAATAGTTTTAGCATGGTATTGACAACAACCTGCTTCCAACAGGTTATGCCAAAGTTGCTTGCAAAACATTCAGGAATTGCCCAATATCCCATTAGAGTTGGTTTGCATGGTTGATAAAAATGGAGTCCGTAAACAAACACAACAGGAATAGAAATGCAGCTGTAGTATATCATATATGTCAAAATTATATTAACCCTTGATTGTTTTCCCAACTTTTTTGCAGCCTGTAAATTGCATGCTAATAGCCCATTGACAAATAAAAGAATTGAACTTGCGTGGTTTCTATAGCACAGTAATATTATGTGAGTATATCCTACCAGTATGACAATGCACACAAATATGGCTTTGGTAGTAAGAGAATACGTTTGGGAGCGCAAGACAGTAAATGGGAAGAGTCCTCCAAATATGAGTAAAATCAAGAAGCATTTGTGAAGTCGAATTCTTTTGTTTAAGGCTTTGTATTCTTTAAAAGGTTCTTTTGCAAGCTTTAGGGAATTGCTGTTACCGTTCCAATAGAGTAGTTTACCCCCAAGGTAATTGGATAAGCCAGTAATTTTAGAAAATAGCATTAAGTATGCTTTAATCATGTTGTTACATGTAAATATTCGATTTAAGGTTAGCTTCTGGAGAAATATATTACTGAATTTGATCGGAACAAAGAGATTGAAATTACAACAAACATTTTTCTAAAAAGGGACGTATGTGGACGTTTGTAGTTGCTGAGTATATTCAATCAAACTCAAATATCACATTTGCTACATAACTCGTAGTTACCGAACTGTTTTAAATTTTAAACATTTGCTTTAAAACAAAGAATCTATAACTACCACGTTTAGCATATTACTGACTCTTTTATGTTTGATGTTTTAAATATATTACAAATTGAACATAGTTACAAAACCGACAAAATACACAAGACATTCTACTTCCATGTAGCTACATTAAGCACATTTCACCACTATAGCAAACTTTTTTGCAGACCGAAAGCACACAAATCCACACTAAAAGCAAACCCTTGCTGATCCAGTGGTAAACAAAATTACATTCAATTTCAAAAACACGCCAAAGGAGTAACCAAATTCCAGTCAACTCAAGAATTCATATAAGTTTCAAGCTCGTATTAATTATCAAAATCGTATGGAATTGTAGTTGTTATTTTAATATGTGGTTATAGAAACGAACAGAATATTATTTAAAATTGTTTGTCCACGCTTTGCAAATATTTGATTTTAAAGCCGAGCAACAATTAAGTTGTTTTTTGCGGTAACATAATATTAATTTGCAAGCATAAAATATTAATATCTGCTGTTTTCATAGCAGTAAAAGGTTTTCTCTGGTTAAATCGGTAAATTGGCAAGATCTTATACGGTGAAACGTAAATACCATTTTAAATATTCACAACAGGTTTTAGAGAAAAATTTCAATGCTTTAACGCCAGCGCCGTGCCAAGAATTTTTAGCGAAAAGATCAATACATTCAAACATGCGGTGGAGGGAACGACTTCCAGTATCAAGAAATCTCACCAGTTGACTATCGACAATTTGATTTGCAAAGTTTTTACTTGCGGCCTTAAAAGGACAATCCAGAAAAGATAAAGTCCATGTGAGTAAGCGACATTTTTTTCTTCACTTCAAGCAGGACCTTCAAAGGGGCTCACATGACGCTACCGTGGATGTCAAAGCAACAATGAAAATATTTTGTGAAGGTTGTTGCAAACTAAATCTCAACGAAGACATTGACTTTTCGTCAACTCCGAACTTAAAATCTCTCGCAAGGAAAGGCTTGTATTATTGTGAACAAACAAAAACCTTGATCTCAAAATGTAACTGTATTCCTGGTAACAATGTTAAGATTTAGTAGTATAGTCTTATGCCGTATGGAATCCCAATGGTGATAAAACCGGTATAACTAACTAATCAATAAAATACATTATCTTCTGTATTGACAAATGTAAATTAAGATTAAATTCCTACATGAATTTTCTAGTACATGACCTCAGAAAAAATAAATCAGAGGTTGTTGCTGCACCTTCGAAAAGTTGCTTCTACTATTTAACAACACCAATTGTCTCCATTTATTCGGTTTTTGAAAAACCCTTGCAATTTTAGGCATCTGTCCCATAATTTCACATTGGAATGTGCGCATACACCTAAAGCTATAAAAAGTCAGTGTTAACACTTAAAATATGTTGTCACACGAATTTAGTATTAACATTACACTTTTAAAATGGCTAATTTTAATTTAAAGTCGAATAAAAACAAGCTTGTTTATAATAGATAATGTATTATCATGCATGACCAAGTGGTAGAATTTTACTTATGGCCCCTCTCGACTTGTCTTAAACTTTAAGTAAAAAATCTTACATAAGTTTAAAAAGTAAAATCTCCTTTTCGTTGTGATTTGGTGTATTCACGTTCTTCGACTTAAGTAAAAAAAATTAAGCAAATTCTTTCTAAAAATGTATATAAAAATTCGATCGTGTATAGGCATTGACTTAAGAATTGCTAAGAATTTGCTCAAGTGAGAACGAGAATAAGCCTCCTGTTCTGCTTATAATTTACTTTCGGTCTAGGATATGATTGCCCGTGATAAAACCTAATCTGTCGACTCGTTAAATTGACTTAATTTATTATCAAACAATAGGTTATAAAATAAGACTTACATTTGCATCACTTTACATTACGCATTGAGGTACAATAACATATTATTAAACTAGCTTAAGCTTGCACGCAGTTGCACAAGAACGTATTCGCTTAATAAGACTTAAGTAACATGGCTTGGAACACAGTTTTTGCAACATTTGTTATCTTCTCCGTTTCTATTGCAAGTAAGTTTATTTTTTATCATCATTTATAAATACATCTGTAGTTTTCACCAAAATGTAAACTCAAATTTATAGGTACAAAATGTGGGACATGCAAAAACTGTTGGTCAAAGATAAATAGTTTCCAAGAGTGTCCGGCGGATGACGAGGCGTGCGACCAAAGGTGTGTGATTCAAGCTCAGTATATATACGAAGAAGACTACGACTTACTTCACAACATAAACGGAGAATGTGTTGAGGATCCAAACGGCGAGCCGGTTTGTCAGTGCTGCTCAATTATTCTCTGCTAAAAATATACACCACTTTATTCATTGATTCATTTACAAAGTTCAAACAAATTTTTTCAATAAATGTAGCGTACCAACTTTAGCTTTTATTGATACCAAACTCTTGCACATTTTTAAAAGCCATGTTTTATTATTTCCTACTTGAAGACTTCGAACAATGTTGCAAGTTTTTCAAAGCCTAGCAAAAATCAAGTCATTAATAATGAATGTACTACTAAATCCAAACCAAATTTTTCAGGTGGCCAGCAGAGCAGAACCGCAACTAATAGCAAATTGTGTCTAAATAGTGATCGAATATAGTGTAAACGGCTTATAACGCAGACGCAAAGCTTTCGTTTTAGGCGCAAACTCATATCAAACTGCCATAATCAGTTGTCAATTCCTGACACTGACTTTACTTATCAAATACAATAAACAATAGCTAATAAATTATTTTTGTTTGAATATTTGCTTCATTCATTAGGAGTTGGCAATTTTGCGTCTTTTTCTTTTGCAATTTGCCCACCAGAAGCAGAAGCACTACTATTCAAGCTTGGTTTTATGTAGCATCGTAGAAATCTACTTTAGTTATATTTCTACTTTATTAGCAATTCTCAAATTATCAATTTATTTGTGCAATAGTAAAAACTGCAATGCCAACCCATTCACAAAGTCAACACACTTTAATGGCGAAACCCTTTCCAAAAAGTTCAACTCACCAAACTTAACTTTAATGGGTGTCAAGCTTTTTGTAGTCTTTAGAAAATAAGTATTCTCCTTTCTCAAAACACCAACCGTATTAATTCCCTTCATTTCGTGTAGTAGTCTAGCTGACACACCATACAAATGACATATGCTTCCAAACAGTATAATTATAACCAGCATACATTGTGGAAACATCATTCCCACAATTACTAACAGGGACAAGTTCTCTTTAGTCCAAGGCACTTTAAGAAGCATACCCATGGAAAGAGACTGAAGTGTAATTGTTTCAAGCACCAATCCAGTGACCATTGACTTTTGTTGCGTGTCATTCATTATTGCGGACAATATCTGTAGCGTTCTGTATCTTTCCATCAATACAGTCAAATTTTTTGTGCGTATGGTATAAGTGGAAAAACTGAAATTTTAAATAATTTTTTATTTTAAACTTTTGACTTTATAGCGTAAAAAATTCATTTTCAAATACCGTTTCAGTTGCTCCAAAAAAGACAATGTGCAAATAAAGACGACTCCATCTCCTACAAAATGGGCTCCAATGAGAAAAACAAATGCCCACATCCAATGATTTATCAGAAACACAAACAGTTTAATAATCACGTTTGCAATATATGTTTTCCAACAGAAAGCCACCGAGTTTCACTAAAACATTCAGGAATCGCCCAATATCCCATTAATGTCAGTTGACATGGTCGATATTGATGAAGCCCGTACAAAAACATAGGAGGAATTAGAACACAGCTGTAATATGCCATATGGGGTAGGAACTTGGTCCAAAAATGTTCTGTTTGAGCTCTGAGTTTAGAAGGCAACCAACTGCGAATTGTTTTTGCTTGGGATAATTAAAAAGAGTCTTGGATAAATGGATGAATATATTAGTTTTCCACACATTGCTTTTTAAGAGTAAAAATTGTGAAGTAAATTCAAGTTTCCATTGTATTTTGTAATGGTATAAAAATTCGTATACAAATATTTCAAAGCTAGCAACCGAGTATTATGTGTGGTATTGTCTGAATTGACTGGGTAATGTGCCTACTTGGAAACAAAGGCGAACACATTCTATTTCTGCTTTGTGGAAATATGAACAACTTTGTTAAACAAATTATGTGAGTTGTTTTCCAGACGACTGGCAGCAGTTAAAGACGAGAAAACTTATCTAGTCTCTATGCTATGATCACTCAACGTATTCTAGATGCACGACAGTATAATCTCACACGTATATTTCAACTACGACATGTTTGAAATTTTAATTTTTGTTCTCCAATGTATTTTCCAGTTTATGATTTTGTTACCAAACTATTTTCATATAAGCTATTTACTTTTTAATGGTCGATTGGATGTTAAACCAATGAACTTTTCAATCAATCTTGAATACGGCAAGTTGTTTTTTGCAAAGCCGCCTCATCGAGATCAACATGTTTGGTAAAAGCGCCGTATCAATTTTCAACGAGTGCGTCCGCCTTTTAAATTTACGAAATAGCAAAAATATTCTTCAGAAAACTTTATAAAATATTTAGACTTAGGACGTCAAAAAGAACTTGCGCATAACAGCAGTGAATGTCACGGCAAAATTGGAGAACGAGTCGTAAAAACAACACGTACATTATAAAGTATCGTATAAAGTATGTGGTTTGGTAAAGAATTTTCTACATATGTACAACTGTTTTCTATTGAGATATTATATTTGATTTAAATTTCAAACCTTATTTTAGCGACCAAGTGCTGTTGACAAGTACACTAATGGAGCCAGAAAGTCTTGTGAAAACAATCATCCGTTTATGCAAAACATATTGAACAACTTCTTACTTCAAAGAAACAGGGATTTTCCAACAATTTGTTTTCAAAAATGTCAAAAGTGGTACTATGCAAATCACTTTTTAATCCACGTTATTAGTTTAATTATCGATTGTTAAGTTTTGACATGAAACAAATCTTTATATTCTTTCAGAATTTACACTTGTTTGTGCAAAAGCAACGGCTGCACCACTAGGTCATTTGCAAAGTCAATTCAATTTAATGGCGTGTTCCCTGCGTGGGATGGGCTTCTCTCTCGCCTTCACTCATAGGTATCGTGTCGTTGGGCTGGGGCTACTTGAGATGTGATCGGACATCACATTTTCCCTTCTTCCCCAATGCTTTCTTAACCGGCTCGGTCCAAGCTACCCTTGCGTCAGTAGCGGCGGTGCTTCCGGATCCGATCTCCGGTTTTCGTGTTGGTGCCCAATGTGGCCTGATGTGGTCCACATGTCTCTTGTGTTGTCGGCCACCAACATCCAGTAGGTAGGTCACTGGTCCCCATTGTGCAATCACTGTGCTAACAGTCCACTTGCCATCATTCCTGGAGAAGGTGCAAACGAGCACATTGTCTCCTGGCTGGAAGACTCGCACCTTTGTTGTGCGGTTATACTGCTGCTGTTGCGCTGCCTGCGCCTTTCTTGTGGTGGCAGCCGTGTTGGGGTGGACCAAAGACAGCTTGGTTCGGAACTGTCTTCCTGTCAAGAGTCATCAGCCACTAGGTCATTCGTAATATCAATACAATTTAATCGCGTCTTCCTTCCTAAAAAGTTTATCTCTCCAAACTTCACTTGAAACGGAGTCAAGCTCCTTTTTTTGAAACAATTTTTTTTATCCTTTCTAGAAATACCAACCATGTTCACTGCTTTCATTTGATGTAGCAACTTTTTTGACCTATCATACAACTGACCCATGCTTCCAAACAGAATAATTATTACTGGCATACATTGTGGAAACATCATACCAATTATTAATTACAGAGACAGATTTTCTTCAGTGAAAGTTACCCTCCCAACAATACCCCTGGAGAGAGCTTGAAGAATAATGGTTCCAAGGACCATCCTAGTGACATGGATGTCTGATGGGCGTCATTTAATAATGTGTTAAGAACCTGTAACGTTCTATATTTAGCTGTTATATCCACCAAATCGTTAGTTTGTTTAGGATAGTTATAAAACCTGAAAATATTTTTATGATTGAAATTTTACAACTTATATCATACTCTGAAGTACCTTTAATTTTTAGATACCTTTTAAGAATCTCGCAGAAGGACAATGTTCTAATAATCATCTCTGATAACCAAAGCTCCAATGTTAAATACAAATGCCCACATCCAATGATTTATAAGGAACACAACTAGTTGTACACTAGAATTCACAGTATATCGCTTCCAGCAGATTGTCCGTAAAAATTAGGTTTGCTTCAAAGCATTCCGGAATTGCCCAATATCTAGTTATTGTCGGTTTACATGGCTAATAGCCATGAAGGCCGTAGACAAACACAAGTGTTCCGTGTCGGAAAGCGGGTGCATTTACTCGTTTTGTGATGTTGGTAGTAAGGGCGACTCTGTCGTTGCCCAGGTTATTTGAAATTGTGTGTATGTTGATTACTGCCACGAGAGCAGTAAAAGCGTTTGTGATTTTATTGTAATGCGACGGTGACGGTCAGTTGACCGTTCGCACTTTGCCGACTTTGTAAGATTTTTTGAGTGAAGATTTTAACTGTAACTTTTTGAGTATTTTGGATGGGGCTAAATAGCCATAATAAAAGTTAATTTAACGGTTAAGACTATTTGAGTTGTCCATTAATTTTAGTTTATATGGTTTACTAGCTTTATCCAGAAAAGTAGATAGTCATAGCTAGATTGCAACGCGACACGGTCTATGATACGAACTTAAGTGGATAGGGCTACATCAGAGTTACCAAGCCCTATCAAAAGCTAGTTAGAAGCTGCATTTCTAACCACAGGAGGAATTAGCTGGTAAACTATTTACTAAAGAACAATAATCCCAACTTTTCAGTCAACCCATTCAATCGTTTTTAGTTTCCAAATTCTTATTATATCTGAACTCACATCATTTACGCTACTCACAGCAAGAAAGGCTATAAAAATAATAAGGTAGCAACATGTAAGGATGGCCAACATTATAGCTATTATTACCAAAGACAAGCTTTCACATGCTAGAACCACCGTAACGTTGGCAAAAATCATAACCACAAAACCAGTAGCCATTAATGATCTTGCTCAAAGCCGTAACGTATCCATGGCAGTTTGATTAATACAAGCCAGAGTATTATATAAATGCAAACTGTAGTTTACTGGCTTCATATATTTCATAGCTTTAACACAGCCTACGTAAATCCGGCAGAAATAAACAAAAGGAATAAGCAAAAACAATGCTGCACGAAATCCGTCAATTGTAAACCATTGCAGGAAAAGCATGCGCAACATTACAAACATAAATATAAATACAGGAAGCGTATTCACAGCGGACTCAAATCCGGATTAAGCCCAATCTAATCCAAATCCGTATTCACAAATCGACAATTAAATCAGATCCCGAATTTATATGTATGCCGATCCAATCAGCTGGCCTAAAATCCACCCTCTGTGAATACACACTCTTAAATCCATTTTGCCTTTATCCTGAAAGCCTAATCTTGGTCGATAGCAGGATTAAGTCTGTTATCCCATACAAAATATTATTGTTTCAGCAGCAATGGTACTTTGAAGTGCAACAAATTAATATTATTTAAGCAATGATTAGTAATTTTGCTTTCTGTTGGAACGAACTAAAGTTTTCTCGACTTCTACCTACGTTGCATTCTACCTAGTCAAGACTACCTAATAAGTCAAGGCAGGTATTACATCACTTCGCCGCCTCCACCACCATCACCACCTTTCCCATCATGAAGTGAAAAAACTAAATTAATTATTGTGGGCTTCCGCAGCATTTAAGTGATTTTGAATTCCACTGCTAACGGTAGATTAACTTGTCGACGTGTATGTGCCTTAAGGAGTAATTTGTATGCTTCTTGCAACTTTGATCATGTTCGTTCATCGGCGGTCGGTGTCATTGATTAATTATTTGATCACAATTTTACTAAAAGATTTATCGAATGTTGCTGCAGTGCAATTAATTTTTAGTTTAGTAACTTAAATGGGTTAATAATTAGCCTCAAGTTGTGGAAGCACTTGTTAATATACGTAGGAAGTAAGATTATCTGAACTGTCTACGGGATAACATTGGAGCGTTTGCTTCGCTTATTACCCATATGCATTACAGCATATTACTTGCTGGCGTTGGGGATTCCGGTTTTGTTTATTACCTTATGTATGGCGGTGCTCGATTTTGTTAATTACCCTTATACACAGGCGAGAACAAGCTTTGAATGAATGTGCGTTGCAGTCTTGCTTCGCCCCAAAGGCTCTTTGCATATAAATTGTGATTAGATCCTAATCTGATCTTAATCGAAATCCGAAAAACGGTGTGAATACCGTTAAAAGTCCGGATTTAGGTTGGATAAGATTGGGATTTGGAAATCCGGATTAACTCAGTTTCTCTGTGAATACCCTTCCAGTATATTCCACTAGTTGCGGGATGTGATTACTCACGAAAATTAAGAAAGAGTCTAATTTAGCTAGCACCACTATAGGACCCGAAATAATACCAGCAATAAGAATAGAGAAACTGTAAAAAACACTCAGTTCCATCATATCAACTTTCTTACTCAAGCTTATCCCTAAACCATAAGATTTCCAAGGTCAAGCAATCGGAAATAAAATGGATTTTTCTTTAGCATAAATGTTTTTTCAAACTTATGATACTCCACGTTTTGAATTTTTCATTCGTATTTGCTCCTGACGAAGAAACTGAATAAATTTCGAAAGCTTGAGTTAAAAAAAACTCTATCATCATCCGTAAAGCCCGTTTACTCTTCTTATGTAAAAAAGGAATACCGGTGACATCTGGTGGTCTCCCTTTACAGTTTGCCGCCCTAAAATAGTTAATTTCATATATAAAAGATTAACTATGATTTCTGTTTTAAAAAACACCAGCTTTTAGTTTACCAAATCTAACAAGACGGTAAATTTCTGGAAAAAGTGTTTTAGCTTTACACTGTTTTCTCTGCCAGTACCAGAAAAACAATTTTGACACAAAGTCAAATAGGCTGTTAAAGTATATTGCATAAAATGTTTCAGCGTTGTACCAAATGATTAAATACACTGAGGCCAGGAAAATGATTCGAAAGGTTACGTATACAAACAGTAAGAGCTCTGACAGGTCAAGATATATAGTTTTGGGGATAAGTGCTTGAACTAATACATATATTATATCGGAAAGTACACTAAGCACCAGGATTAGATAAACATAGGAGGGTAGCAGTTTTTGCAACCGTTTTTCTACTACAAACTTTCTGTGATTGGGGTGAAGTTCTATCGGAAGCTTGTGCCGAGAAACCTTGTAATAGGGATAGTTCATAAATTCAAAAGACTTCCAAAAGAGTGGAGTTGTCATTTTTTTGGTTTATCTGGAATTTGCACGCTAATTCGTTAAAAAAAGAAATACCAGAAAGTCTCACAAGTTACAACAGTTGTTCTACTATTGTTGCTTAACAGTCAACTTGTGTGCTCTATTTAACATAGCAACTAAAACTAATCAGGGCACAGGTTCGTTGCGCAATCGTATTACAAAAATGTGCCAATTTTAAAACAACGAATTGTATAGGACTCTAGAATATTTTTATTCTGTTTTTTATAAAGCGAATACTATATATACCTTCTTATACGTTTATACAGGTATACCACCACCACAATATTTTTACCACAATTGTATGAAAGCCTGATAAGAACAAAAGTGTAATTTAAACTTTTACGAAATCAAAAAACAATATAAAATTAGCTGGCTTTACTAACTGAAAATTATTGATATTTTTTAACATTTCTCAAAATCAATACACTCAGAATTATTTAAAACTTGTCTTCCGTGTCAGTGTCAAATTTAGTTGGTGTACAACTGAAGCACAAGGCAACAAAATAACAGAACTGGTATTCATAAAACAGTCGAAGTATCTGAAAAGTTTACTTCTTTTTAATTTACTTTTTTAATATAAAAAACTGTCAAATTATTATTTGTTCACCAGCAAAAGCTGAACAGCCAAACTGTTTGCAAAATATCATAACAAGTATTCCATCAGGCATTATGTTCCAATTCTAAATATCTGAAAACCAACTTGATTTATGCAATGCAAACTATTGTACAAACTTATAACTGAGTGTAACTGAGTGGCATGCTTTGTAAATATTTCAAGCAACGGACATATACAAGAAAAAGGAAACAACTGGAGCAAATACGAGCATCCTCATTCTACTACCTAGTCTGATTAGTTCTGTCAACGCTTATCTTTCAGACTGACTGGAAATACATGTGATGAAATAATATACAATTTTCCATGATCAAAGATCAAACAGTACATATTATGCAATCTGACTGAACAGAGCGATAATAAACCAGAGAATGGTAAACCATTAAAAATGCTCGCTGCGAAAGATCTGGGGTTTAGACCCCATTTAACCTGGTTTAAAGCCCACTAAGTCCATCTAAAATAGGTAGAACATCTCTATAATAGATAATAATGATCTATGCTGGTCTAGAGCCGATTTATGCTGGTCTAGAGCAGATTTATCTTGATCTAGAGCCGATTTATGCTGGTCTAGAGCCGATTTATTCTGGTCTAGAGCCGATTTATGCTGTTCTAGAGCCGATTTATGCTGGTCTAGAGCCGATTTATGCTGGTCTAGAGCCGGTTTAAGCTGGTCTAGAGCCGATTAATGCTGGTTCAGAGCCGATTTAAGCTGGTCTAGAGCCGATTTAGGCTGGTCTAGAGACGTTTTAGGCTGGTTTAGCCTTTTCGATTGTGAATATTTATCATATAAATGGACGTAGGCTACAATTTTTATTTGAGGAAAAAGTACCAACACTCCATAATAGTGGCTACGTAAATTAACCCTACGTTACCAATTTCCATTTCAACTTGACTTCTTCAACGTTTTTCCCTTGACTTCCTAATTGTTGTCATGGAACTTAGGCGTATGCTACCATTCTCAATTTTGAGGATTTTCCCTGGAGTTTCGAATATTTATAAAAATCAACTAACACTAGAGTATAGAGTGTCACTATTTTAGTTCATGGATGATGCTCACATCTTTACTCCTCCCTACAAAAGTCACAAAGTTTATCATTGTCACTTGCTAGTGCTGTACTGGTAAACATGGATAGGTCACTGTCCATACCATAATGCAGTATAATTAATGATTTTAAATCACTGCGCCATTAAATGTCAGTGACTCTTGTTCAATGCATACCTGGCTTCGTGCACCCATCCGATAAAACATTTGCAAAATCGGGCTTCTTTGATTACTAAAAACTGACCTGTCATAATATTAACTTGGGGAAACATGATTAATAGGGTTTATTTCAGGGGCATGAGTTTCGGTTAAGCATAATCTCGGTATGGGTAACGATTTATGCCAGGCACAACATTGCTTTGGCCATGTAAATGATCCCATCATTGCATGATCCAAATCGATCATCCCCCTGTACCCTTTCTTCATACCAAAACTTTAGAATCCTACGAATTTTCCCCCTTTACACTCGCCATCCACATTAATGCTCTTATGCTCATAAATTTGTAATCGTGATATTAGGAAGTGCATTTCGTAATTATGAATATTCAGCTTGTTTGCGTCGTTACAAACGGGTTTTTTTTAATATTCGCAGATAATTAGATAATTTCTTGTATTTCCTCTTGAAAAAGCTAACGGAAAGTTAGCGAAAGCTTGAGATATTAAAATAAATCAACCTCTTTTGCCCTTAAAGAATGGATTTTACTAAAATATTCGCAACACGAAATGAAAAAAAGTTGGCTCCATATAGGAGCTCGTAGTACGGCATGACATTTTTTAAAATACTCCAATATGGAGGTTTGGTAGTCATGGCCTTTTCATTTCGAACTCCAAATAGGTGCTTATGGGAGCCTTGGGCTCGAACTCAAAAACTACGATATGGAGTTGGAGGGAGTCTAGGTACGTTTCCCGATTACTATAGGAATGGAGCCTACGGTATTCTAAAGGCTAGAGCCGATTTAGGCTGGTTTAAAAATAAAGTAGACGGACACAGACAGACAGACAGACATACTACTCGTTAATAAGCTCACCTGCTGGCGCAGCGAGCTAATAACAGCCACAGTTTCAAAACTTACCAATAACTTTTTGAGCTCTGGTAAACTACATCGTGTGTAGAGTGTGCATTTTACTGAATTCAAAACTGCACACAATTATTTTTGTCGTGAGTGCTTGCCTGATTGCAGGAACCCAGTTAGTGGAAAGTTCTCCGGAATTGAGCTATTGAAAATGGTAATGTAAAGTAACAGACAACTAATTTAAAAATAGGTGGTGTTTTATTCCGTAGAATTAAAATTTTATTTTTAGTATCTTATGTCACCTGCGTCATCAAACACAACTTGGACAAAAAGCTACTTCAGTTAGCGGTGGTTAGTTCTGACAATCCTTCCCATGGAAATATATTATACACAGATAGTAATATTTTTTTACACAGTGGGAGCTCATTCCGGATAAGAAATCAAAAGATTTTTTTTTGACTTCGAAATATTTACTATGACCATTACTTAACCGTTCAAGAGCCTTGGTGTACCTCTTATAAGGAAGATTATGGAAACTATGAGGACTACGTGTGGAGAATGGAGGAGATAGAATACAAAGTGGGTTATCTGATTCACAACAAAATTTATCTTTGTATGAGTGAACATTTTTATGATGATCCTAATTTTGGTCAATACTACGTTCCAATGATGTGCAAAAATTGTACTGAAAGCTGGTTTGGAATTATATGCTATAAATAATAAATAAAATATGTATCTGCGTGTGTTTGTGTAAGTTTGCAAATTAACTTGGAAACAAAATTTTAAGAACGCTTTAAAACTTTATGAAGTATTAAAACCAGTGTCAATATTTAGAAAAAATTCGGAAACTATTTAACATTCATAGCAATATTTGATTAACTTTATGTAATACATCCTTGTTCCAATTTTAAACCGTGTCGAATGTCGAAAGGTTTTGTCAGTTATACCTGTTATCTTATCATTTTATATATAGCATCAACGAAACAATTATTTTTGTATATTATCAGTGAACTGATTATTTAATATTTAGAATGATGCAAAAGATGATATTGCTAATCTAACGCTACTGCTGAATTCGGATTCATTCAAATCGTATCCTTTAACGGGGTACCCAATGCTTGAAATCTTAACAATGAGTGACTATTATTTTCTGCATATAATCCATCTCTGTACTGAATAGTGAAATAACAATATTTGGCCTTCACTTTTAAGATGCACGACATACAGTACATAGTACCATAAATTCAACAAACATGTTTTACTTAGTTCATATGAACCTACCGATTTTAAAACGACACACGTTTGTTTGATTACTAGTTACAAGCAATTGTTTTATTTAAATGACGCAATAATAGTACTAGTCACAAAAAAGAATTACTGCTAGTTATCTCTTTTAATATAATTAACTTATGGCCCGATATTTATCGATTTCTATGGTTAGTCGCAACATACCTTTAGCAAACTGCATGTACGATTGTATTTGTATTTATGAGTGTATTTAAAAACCCTGTGTGGTATGACTTCTAAAGTACATAGGAACGAGGTAAGGGGTTTAGGACCGCTTCCACACTTCAATAATTTACAGGGACAAATTTTTATTTATGATTTTATATTACCAATTCTTATATGGTACCAAGTTTTATATTTTCAAATTTTCATATAATACCAGAATTTATGTAACAGTTTCTCATACAACAGTTTTGCTGGAACTATATCCTGGTACGTATAACAGTAAGGTGTTTTTATATTTCAGTTTGTTTACTACGTTTACTTTGTAATATTTTGAAGCAAAACGGTGAGCTGAACTAATAGATATTTATCCTTTATTCACTGGATATCTATCTAACATTTGTCCGGTTCGCAAAATGATTTTAGTTTTATGTATTATCAGCCTGTCCTGTCATCATTGACTGTTTTCTCTTTATGTTTATTGGTAAAAAGTTTTTAGTACTGTAAAATATTTTGTGAGGTTTGAGCTGTAAGATGTCGTTACAAGGAATTGAACGCTGAGCATCAAATTATAGTCCTTGTATTTATTTGCATAAATAGGAAATAAAGAATTAAATTAGAAGAAGAAGAAGGCTAACGTTATTCCGCCAAAATCTGGTAATTCGTAAAATAACGAAGAATTTGTTTACCTGTACCCCTGTTTCTATTAGAAACGTATATTTCAGTATGAAACTGATGCAAAAATGCTATGTTATATCGCTGGAAGATGCACAATTTTATACATAACACAGAAATTTCGTTATTCTCTCTAAAGATACTGGAGTACTTTGTCAAAAATTTACGGATTTTGTCGACCGTTCTTCCACTCTTTCGTTTTTGCTTCTTTTTATTTTTTGTATTAGTTCATTGCAGCAAAAGTTACACCTTCATTTATACGGTTACTAGACCTAATTTAAGGCCGAAATTGCGCAACGAGTAGCGGCAGATCCAATTGAAAGGATTAGTTGTACTAAGCAAAAAAGGATCAATCCTTTAAACTCTTTTTGCTTTGCACAATACCCTTTGTGTTACACTAGCACAAAGCAGAAAATATCACAAAGGGCCATATTTAAGTTCTCATTAGCCTGGGACCCTCTCTTAATTTGTTTGACAAATTTTCCCAGAAGAAAAAAACTTGAATAAACCCTGTGTAAGCTTGAAGAAAGGTTCACGCGTAGTCTACTTGGCAACTTTGACTGACAGGCCCAATATTATCCTTGATTATCCTATACAATCAAAGATTATCCTTGATTACTTGATGAGAACCACAATTCACATTCACATGAATGTGGCATGATGAGAACCATTGTCACATGAATGTGGCATGATGAGAACCATTGTCATATGAATGTGGCATGAAGAGATCCACTGTCACATCAATATGGCATGACGAGAACCATTGTGGCATGATGAGAACCATTGTGGCATGATGAGAACCATTGTGGCATAATAAGAACCATTGTGGCATGATGAGAACCATTGTGGCATAATAAGAACCATTGTGGCATGATGAGAACCATTGTGGCATGATGAGAACCATTGTGGCATAATAAGAACCATTGTGGCATGATGAGAACCATTGTGGCATGATGAGAACCATTGTGGCATGATGAGAACCATTGTGGCATGATGAGCGATTGGCTTCAATATCATCCACAGCCCAAGCAAATCTAATAAAGAATGCAACTAAAAATTGTCCGAACGTACAAGCCCGTAATAATTCTCGATATAATATTTCAATCTGATTGTTGGTCGATGTCCATTAATTGAAGAAAAAAACACTTGAATTTGGTTTTTCAGATAGTTGGACAGCAGGAAGGATGTGTAAGGAGTTGTTTTCATTTGTTTGGGATCATGATCTAACCACGCCAAGCACCAGTGACGTACCGTACTTTAACGACGACCCTTTTCTGTACACATGTATTGCTTTGTATCACGATGAATATGTACAATTTCAAGTGTATCCATGCACCATTCCGATTGGATGCCTTTGTGAAGTCGTTACATAATGGTGTGTTGAACGTTTCAATAAAACAGTTAGCTCTTGGCTATTTTATTGTTCTATTTATACTCGCTACAGTAACAACTTAAATGCTATGCTTAAAGTAATTAGGTTACTGCACTGGTCAAATGAATGACCAGCACTTACATTATGAGTGCAATGGAATGTGATGACACATTCCATTCATTAGACAAAATGCAATGACATGACATTTCATAATATATTAGTTTCTGCTTAAATACATACAATATATTTAATATGGTGTGTTAATTGTCAAAATTTTAACAACCGATGGAAGTTTTCAGAACTATCAAATAAAGACAAAAAATTATTTTTTCGTTAAAACAGTTACATTAATTTTCTTTCCAAACCAAGTAAAAAGTAAGGTCTTGTCTGCCTAGTTACTCCGCTAAATTAAAAAAATCACATGCCCACTTTTGTTAGGTTGTTTTATTAAATCGGTCAACCTATGAATGACTAAAACTTTCTGGTAAACTCTGCATTGTATATCTTTAAGGGTTTTTTTGCTTTGATTTTATTTCAAATTTCTTATACTATAGCGCACTAACTAAGTAAACTCAAAAAGTGCCGCTCGCATAACAATACATTTTATATCGTTTTTAACATAATTTAGGGTCTAGAATCCGAATTTGAAGTCCATTTTTTGTTTCATGCACATTTTAAAATTGCCTGTTATTCACGCTGTCTGAGTTTTAACGGGAAAAATTGAGACGTTGGAAATAGGCCGTGTTACAATTTTTAGTAAATCTAGTAAAACTATGTTTTCTAGTTACGAAAACTTCGTAGAATTCGCATACGAAATCTGTTTTATGATTTAAAGTTACATGTAAACTCTCTGGTCAAATTATCAAAAATTTACTCAGGGCCAAGTGACGGCACAGCCCAAACCAATGTTCTAAACAAAAATCTGATTTCATTTTCAGATTCTACGCTTAAAAGTCTATTAAAAACGACATAAGATTCAAATGTATGCGAGCGGCACTTTTTGAGCTTACCTAGTAGGACAGATAAATCGCTTATCATGTGCCAGTTGTTAATAGTTCAAATTCAATAAGGTTAGTCAGTAGCGTTTCCAGACTAAAGCAGAATGGATTATGTGCAACATATCTGCACACAATTACAAATTTTTTTATAATGTTGTTTTTAATTTTTCACCCGACGTTTGTTCTACCATGTTTATAAGTGGAGATATTAACGCAGATGTATGCTGGTAGGGACAGGACGTTCTACCGAAAGCTTATTTGTCAAAATGTAATTACTTTTATCGGGTTAATTGCTGATTTGTAACAAAATTGCTTACATTTACGTAGTAATTATCTGAAACATTGGTAAGGAAATATAATGTAACAGCAACATGTTATTCAACAATACACTTGCATAGTTATTTTAAAGCATTCATTGTAACTTTTTGGCTATAGAGGTTGATATTTATTCAAAACTCAAGCTTTCGATCCCTTTCCGTGATCTTTCTCAAGAGTACAGTAGTAAAATTATAGAAGAAACAAGTAATACAAATCTTATCTTCTAATCACATTGCAAAATTTTAGATTATAAATTTTAAAGCATGTTAATTAAACCTGCTTGCGTGTATATGTTGTATGTATGCTCCTAAGTGTGCCTGATTGATAGATGGATTGACACATGCAATAATTATTAGCTCGCTGCTTCAGAAGAGGAGCTATTGCAGATGTCCGTGTCCGTGTGTCCGTCCGTCTGTCATTCTGTAGACTTAATTTTTAAACCAGGCTATTCGGCTCTAGACCAGGTTAAATCGGCTCTAGACCAGGTTAAATCGGCTCTAGACCAGGTTAAATCGGCTCTAGACCAGGTTAAATCGGCTCTAGACCAGGTTAAATCGGCTCTAGACCAGGTTAAATCGGCTCTAGACCAGGTTAAATCGGCTCTAGACCAGGTTAAATCGGCTCTAGACCAGGTTAAATCGGCTCTAGACCAGGTTAAATCGGCTCTAGACCAGGTTAAATCGGCTCTAGACCAGGTTAAATCGGCTCTAGACCAGGTTAAATCGGCTCTAGACCAGGTTAAATCGGCTCTAGACCAGGTTAAATCGGCTCTAGACCAGGTTAAATCGGCTCTAGACCAGGTTAAATCGGCTCTAGACCAGGTTAAATCGGCTCTAGACCAGGTTAAATCGGCTCTAGACCAGGTTAAATCGGCTCTAGACCAGGTTAAATCGGCTCTAGACCAGGTTAAATCGGCTCTAGACCAGGTTAAATCGGCTCTAGACCAGGTTAAATCGGCTCTAGACCAGGTTAAATCGGCTCTAGACCAGGTTAAATCGGCTCTAGACCAGGTTAAATCGGCTCTAGACCAGGTTAAATCGGCTCTAGACCAGGTTAAATCGGCTCTAGACCAGGTTAAATCGGCTCTAGACCAGGTTAAATCGGCTCTAGACCAGGTTAAATCGGCTCTAGACCAGGTTAAATCGGCTCTAGACCAGGTTAAATCGGCTCTAGACCAGGTTAAATCGGCTCTAGACCAGGTTAAATCGGCTCTAGACCAGGTTAAATCGGCTCTAGACCAGGTTAAATCGGCTCTAGACCAGGTTAAATCGGCTCTAGACCAGGTTAAATCGGCTCTAGACCAGGTTAAATCGGCTCTAGACCAGGTTAAATCGGCTCTAGACCAGGTTAAATCGGCTCTAGACCAGGTTAAATCGGCTCTAGACCAGGTTAAATCGGCTCTAGACCAGGTTAAATCGGCTCTAGACCAGGTTAAATCGGCTCTAGACCAGGTTAAATCGGCTCTAGACCAGGTTAATCGGCTCTAGACCAGGTTAAATCGGCTCTAGACCAGGTTAAATCGGCTCTAGACCAGGTTAAATCGGCTCTAGACCAGGTTAAATCGGCTCTAGACCAGGTTAAATCGGCTCTAGACCAGGTTAAATCGGCTCTAGACCAGGTTAAATCGGCTCTAGACCAGGTTAAATCGGCTCTAGACCAGGTTAAATCGGCTCTAGACCAGGTTAAATCGGCTCTAGACCAGGTTAAATCGGCTCTAGACCAGGTTAAATCGGCTCTAGACCAGGTTAAATCGGCTCTAGACCAGGTTAAATCGGCTCTAGACCAGGTTAAATCGGCTCTAGACCAGGTTAAATCGGCTCTAGACCAGGTTAAATCGGCTCTAGACCAGGTTAAATCGGCTCTAGACCAGGTTAAATCGGCTCTAGACCAGGTTAAATCGGCTCTAGACCAGGTTAAATCGGCTCTAGACCAGGTTAAATCGGCTCTAGACCAGGTTAAATCGGCTCTAGACCAGGTTAAATCGGCTCTAGACCAGGTTAAATCGGCTCTAGACCAGGTTAAATCGGCTCTAGACCAGGTTAAATCGGCTCTAGACCAGGTTAAATCGGCTCTAGACCAGGTTAAATCGGCTCTAGACCAGGTTTAAATCGGCTCTAGACCAGGTTAAATCGGCTCTAGACCAGGTTAAATCGGCTCTAGACCAGGTTAAATCGGCTCTAGACCAGGTTAAATCGGCTCTAGACCAGGTTAAATCGGCTCTAGACCAGGTTAAATCGGCTCTAGACCAGGTTAAATCGGCTCTAGACCAGGTTAAATCGGCTCTAGACCAGGTTAAATCGGCTCTAGACCAGGTTAAATCGGCTCTAGACCAGGTTAAATCGGCTCTAGACCAGGTTAAATCGGCTCTAGACCAGGTTGAATCGGCTCTAGACCAGGTTAAATCGGCTCTAGACCAGGTTGAATCGGCTCTAGACCAGGTTAAATCGGCTCTAGACCAGGTTAAATCGGCTCTAGACCAGGTTCAATCGGCTCTAGACCAGGTTAAATCGGCTCTAGACCAGGTTCAATCGGCTCTAGACCAGGTTAAATCGGCTCTAGACCAGGTTAATCGGCTCTAGACCAGGCAGGCAGGCATTATTGTTATATATTTATGTCCACATTATCGTCTTCAGCAGCGAGCATTTTTAATGGTTTACCATGGATGTTTTATATTGTTCTTGTTTCTCCTTAGTTTATCATATATATAATTCATAAAGCATAGTTTGCCAATGGTCAAAGTCAATATGGTACTATCTCCATACATGGGCATTTTAAAACCACTCCCTTCACCCTCACCGGCAAAAAGTTTTCTACCCACCCTTCGCCACCCACTCACGAAGCTAAAAATTTTGCCCCTTCACTACCCCTCACTCATGAGCGCTAAAATATCTCAGCCTTCACTCGCCATCCTTCATGAGTGAAGGGTTAAAATATGAAATGATAATACTGATTCAGTATTACTGAACTACGTCTACAAAATTGACAGAAAAATAAAACACGACAAAATTAAGCTTTGTTCAATTGGATTTGGATTACTTGTAATGGCACAATTAATCATTGATAATTATTGTCTGTCTGGAAATAACTATCACAATCAGCAGGAAGGTATGTGATTTGCATGATTTTTTGCATGTCAGTTTGTTTATTGCAAATATAATGCATCAGGATGCCTGATTCAGAGCCTAAGGGACGCTGGGATTTACTGGGCATTTCTCCCAGGGCCCGGGGATATGAAGGGGCCCGGGGAAAAATAAGAAAATTATAAATAACAAAAAATTCAGTGAACAACTGTGTAAAATACATACAAAATCAAAATGTAAATTTAGCATTCATACGTCTGCGACGTTGTATGGATTTGCAAACGTTAACTGTTACTACAATAACGTCAATCATTACTTTTAAATCCTCACTTAGGGTTCTTATCTTTCCACAATTTAGTCCAACCGACGATTAGAAATTGGAATCAAATTTAAATTGAATTTTTGTAAATTTATTCTTGAATTCCAATTCTATATTACAGTCAGTAGACTAGGACACTGAATAGTATATAAGCTCTCAAGAACTTATGCTATTTCAATTTATCAAATTTAAGTTTGCCCCTAATCCCAGTTAAAAATACATGAGCCAATACATTTGGCATTTGGTTTAAAATGAACAGGGCTTCTTTCTAAATATCATAGGATATTTGTATAAAGTTTGAAAAATGTTTAGAGGTTTGGCAAATAAACGCGCGATGGACAAACGAACAAAATGAGACAACATTGTTCCGTTCTAAATTTTATGATTTTTATTGGATAGAAAACATTACGTTTTTAGAAAAATTGCGAAATAAAAAATATCTTATATGTTCTAAAACGGAAGCACGCAGAATCCTACTCAAAATTTGCTACTGCGAAGTTTGCTACTCAATGTTTGCTACCTGCGAACTTTGCTACCTACGAAGTTTGCTACTCGCGAAGTTTACTACCCGCGAAGTTGGCTACTCACGAAGTTTCCCATCTATGAAGTTTACTACTCAACGAAAAATGCTACTTAATCATTTTATTAATAATAAGAGAGTTATTTCATGCATAATTATTAGCTCGCTGCTTCAGCAGAGGAGCTTATTAAGACGTTATGTGTCTGTGTGTCCGCCTACTTTATTTTTTGGGGTACAATAATCCAGATCCAGTGAATACATAAATCAGCAAAAATACATTCTATAAAGGCAAAAACAAGCCCTAAACCAGCATAAATAGGCTACTAGTCGCTTATATTTAGCAACGAGCCTTTTATGGTTAATTTTATGGTTTATCATTCACTTTTGCCTTTTGCTCAACTTTGGACTTGACTTTAGAATTGCTCAAAATCTTAATATATTACATATGTAATTGCATATCTCACTAATTTTATCAAACTATCAAATTTTTATGGGTTTGTTTGATAGTGCTATAGGATATTCATAAACACTCAAAAGTTTAGTTTTAGTTATTTAAATTAGGCTATATAAAATCAAATTTTTTTATGTTGTATGGTTTGCAAATTTATATTTAGGTATGTTAATCTTTAAATCACTTTACAAATTTAAAGATATACTTTGTTGTCGTCATAACATTGTAAATGGGCAGTTCTTATTTTTGATTACTTGAAATATAGTAAGATATTGTATATGTTCAGTATTGCTTTCTAACACGATGTAAGGAAGAACAAAATATATTTTGTGAGCCATTGTGAATATATTTTACTATTAACTTGTTCAACTGTGATAATAAACAACTTGTACATTATTTTTTGTAGTATTTTTTGCGAGTAGTAAACTTCGTAGATGGGAAACTTCGTGAGCTGCAAACTTCGTGAGTAGTAAATTTTGCGAGTAGCAAACGTCGTAGGTAGTAAGGTTCGCGAGTAGCAAACAATGAGTAGCAAATTTTGAGTAGGATTCTTCGTGGACCCTTCTTAAACATATTTTAAACTTTTTTTATAGAATCACAGAAGGGCTTTTCTAATCAGACTGAGAAAAACTGTGGTTAGGTACTCGAGTAGATTTCTCCTACGCATATATACTAAAGTTTCAAAACAAATACGTGACATCATTAGTATTATCTTGTTTAAGGGAATTGTCGATTTTCATTTTTACAGTTCATGTTTAGGACGGTCTTATTCAGCCGTTTTTCTATGCTATTGACTCAAATTAATATTAATGAAAATGCAACAAAAAAGTCAAACAGTTTGGGCTTTCAAACAAGCTGTAACAGGAATCCCAGGTTTGAAATGAATGAAAGTTGTTGGCAATTCAATTGCTTGCCGCTGGCCGAGATGCGCCAAATTTTGCTTAAATTCTTTAAGAAAATAAGTTTGGAGTGCTAGACCTGGGCATATAAGCTCAAACTTTATATAAGATTATACGGCGCTTTTAGCCATTTTTAAGCTTTAATAATTTGCAAAGCACATATACTGCAGTGACTGCATTGTAGAAAGATTCTGGTTCTAAACAAGTACTCATACTATTAGTTTTAAATCACTGGATCGATAATTATTTACGTGCAAAAACCTTAGGGAAAGTAGGGATTGTGTTTAATTTGTGTTAGTGGAAAATCAAATGCCAAATACTTTGCTCAAAATTAAGGTTTATCCCATATATCCTCGAACAAAATTTCAACTTATTATTTTGCAAACAAACTTAAGGTCATGTTATTCAACATAGGCATCATAAGAAAGCGCAAACACTGTAGTATCTTACAAAAATAGTTTTTGACCTATGCGACAAGTCGTATTTTTTAGTGGATGCTAAATATTCTTGCAACTCAAGATGGCATTTTTCCAACTTAATTTTCCCCAAACATGTATCTGATTTAATCGCTGTAAAGTCTTTTCTGTAACCCCTAGACCATTAAATCAACGTTCGTTTGAAAGCCATTTTACTGCTTGTCAAAATGTGTGACCGTTTGTTAAATTACAAATGTATGTGCAAAAGTGTCACTTACATGTTTACAAAACATTACGAAATCGGCGACAAATTGACATTACATGAAACATGGCAAAAAAATAATATGTACAAAAGGCTTTTACAAACCAACTATACATTATCTAGAAGAACAAAAAACGTTCTTTAAAACCAGTGATAAGCAAACGCATAAAAAGATAAAATGTTATTTATTTATATAAAATGTGGAAATAGGAGCTCTTGTAAAATTTTGCACAAAACATAACGCAATCTTTTACGTTGAAACAAATTGCTCTAAAAATCCGAAAAATTTAATGCCTGTAACTTTACCCACTCGTTAGGAAAGCAAATCACTCAAAGCTTATTTTAAAGCCCAGTTTTATAGAGTATTTAAGGTTACATCGGCATCTAGAACTAAATTCCAGTAAGAATGCCAATTTAGAAGCAAAAACACACGTTTTAAAAAGTGGAATAACGGGAAGTCGACATGTGGTTACAAACATACGCGTAAATTATGCATTTAAGGCACTAGTGCCATAAAGTATTTTTTTCTGAAATCTACACATACGACTTACTAAACTAATAATATGATTGTAATTATTTAGTGTTTGTTTATTTGTTTTAAACCAAAATGAATTTTGTCGAAGGAATTATGAGACTAACCTTAGTTGAAGCCATAGGTTACCTTGAATACACAGTAATTGAATATACATACTCAGTACACCAAAACTTAGATAGTGGTAAATTAAAAAGTTGGGGTCACCTAAAGTAAACTTGCAATGTACAACAAAGTGAGGTTCTAAACCACAATGTTACGCACACACATGATGATCATATTATAATCTTTGGAATTACGAGACATGCTTTATGCGTTTAAATTTGCTATTAGTTTCATGCTAATCTCTCGCTCCTATCAATGCAGGAAATCTTGGTTTGAAAATTCGCTATACTTATTTAGCTAAATTTGTGGGGCCCATGTTTTAAAGCCATCCCAGGGCCCGCACAGCTCTTGTTTAGGCTCTGCCACCACTCGTGCCTAGCCAAATTTCACACCCACCCTTCACCCCTCACTCGTGAACCCAAAATTTACCCACTCCCTCACGGAAAATCCCTTCATCCTTCGCCCTCATGAGTGAGTGGTGCCCATGTATGACTATCTCTACTCTCAAGTTACCCTTATTACTCTTAATTATGATGATTGATAGTGTGCGGATTGACGATGTAATTTATGTAGGAGGTTCAAATTGTTATCAATTGTTGTTCCTGCAGAAAGATGACTACTAATCACGTCGATTGCCAGGTCTGTCTGGTTTGGAAACCATTTGTCGGATTTAGCTTTGGTTCGTTTTAGTATAATGATTAGCATCGTATAGAAAATGATGTAGACACAAACCTACAATCACATGGATATACAGACACACTACATCTTAAATAAATTTTCTGCAGAAAGCAACGAGCTAATATTAAATTGATAACCAAATTTCTACCAAAAAGCTAACATGCCTTTTTCATGTTTTACCAATGTGAAAAACAATATAAATTTTTTTATATCCAACATAAAACTTTTTACAATATGAAGCAATCTTTTGTCGTATTTGTAAAAAAAAATTCCGGTATACTAACAATTATGCCGCTAGAAAATGTAGTCATTTTTTCTTTTCCTGCATATTAGATTTAACTTAAATTTGTATTTCCCTTTTCCAAAAATTTATATATTGCAAAAGGTCTCTTCTAGTGCTCCATAAAACATTTTAGTTTTTTTTTTTCAAAGTAAATAGTCGATACTATCGATTGCCACGTGGAACCAGCCACACCCTGACTAAAACTTATTCCACTTCTGTGCCAGAAAAAATTGACAGTCTTTAAAGAAAGACGAACAATAAGAGCACGTATGGTTTGAAGGTATATATCTTGCCATATTTCAACTACATGCTAAACAGTTATTTCAGTACTACACTGCGGCTTTGTAGCTTTTACAGTTTGTTTAAAGAAATTTCATACTTATATTTCTAATAACCCGTTCTCTAAATAAACCATTGGCAAATGGACATAATTAAGGATCGAAGATTGGTCCAAACGCAAGGTTAAATTAAACAAATGGACATCATATTTGTAATCTTGGTCAAAAATGGAACTAAAATCATGTGTCGCACAGCATATGTCCATTAACTTGAAATATTTAACAATTAAGGACCCAAATCAGGGCCTAAATAGTTAAATTTTAACAAACAAGCCGTGGATTCGTATTCCTGGTAAAAAATGGACCTATAATCATGTGTCACACAGCATAGATCCTTTAAATTAGCGGATTTGAAAATTAAGGCCCTGATTTCAGGACCTTACAATCCGAATCTTGACAAACGAAATGTGGATTCATAATCCTTGTCAAAAATGGACCTAAAATCATGTGCCGCATGATATAGGTCCTATGTAAAATTGTTGAACCGTTGGTGACCTCTGACCTTCGGAGTTGACCTATTGACCTGAAATTCAATAGGGTTCTGTCCGATCTCCACTACAGTCTGTTTACCAAGTTTGGTGGAAATCGGACTAGCCATCTCTGAGGAAATCGCATTAGGACGGACGGCCGGACGGCCGGACGGACGGACGGCCGGATCAGGAAATTATAAAGGATCTTCGATCCTTAATAAACACAAGATGCAAACAAGCGTATTAACCCCAGCTGAAGTGCTGGCTTTTCGAATTTTAAAATGGCAATACTTTTTCATGCCAAAGTTTTATCTAGAATGGAACTCACACTATTCGCAACTTTCAGTCTCATTTTCTAATCATAACGCATATGGGTTGTTTCTCTCTATGATTTTAAATTTTTAAATGTACTTGTTATATTAGCTTGCCTATACAACATCCTCACACACATACTTGTAAATCCCAAGTGTGGATTTAACCTAGGCATTCTTGGACTTCACTGTATTGCCAGTATGTGTTGTGGTGCCTCTCTAAGTGCAGAATTACTAGGTATAAAGCATATTGGAGCCTTGACTGGACTAAATCAATTACTAAATTTTAGACATCTATTTCCCCAAGGTAAAGGCTTTAAAAATAATAGTATTTGAGTTTTTTTATTATATTGATGTTTGCTTATTTACAGAGTCACGGTTTCTATCCTCAAACAAAACTACGAAATTGATTGATGCTGTATTTATATCTGGTGTGGTACTTATGATACCCGCACCATATATTATTCTTTTTGGTTCTCTTTATTTTGAGTTTGATCCATACTTGTTCGTATTTCGAGATATAATTGGCCCTATGCATGAACAGAGTATTCCAACTAAAATACTTTGTTATTGTTTTCGGTTTCTAATTGTATCTGCTGGGTTTGAAGGTACTAGAACTATACTTTTTGCTTTAGGGTGTTTTGTTATAATTTTCAACAAAATCTGTATAGTTCTTTGGAACTTAAACCTCAGACTTGTTTCAAATCACGGCTACTCTACAATTGCAAAATTTATTCAAACTTTTAGAAGATATTTGGTAGTGTATTGTACTTTAAATGATGTAATTTGTGAATGTGTTTCCATTGGAATCTCCACAGCATTTTGGGCCATTGTGGTATGTAGTTGGCTGGCAGTTAAAGCCAGCATGTTAATCCCAACACAATACTATGCTTTGGTTACATGTGCTGGAGCCTTCTTAGTTGTAGGATTAGGTTTTGTTGTTATGCTCTCCTCTCATCTTGATAAATTTTCTAAAAGCATTTTATTGAAATGCGAAACTATGGCTAATAAAATTTACGTGGATTTGCAACCATGTTCCCCAAAAGTAAAATCAGATCACCTTGCAATGAAAAAAGTAATATTGTCGTTACAGCCGATAGGTATTACTTATAAACCCTTCTTCAGGATGGATCACCAGTTTCAACAGGATATCTCAAGGAACCTTGCAGAGCGAGTTTTTGACGCAATATTACTGTTTTAATGATAAAGTTTAATGTTTTAAACATAATGATATATCAAACTTACTAAATATTTCTAATTAGTTCAATCTTGGGGAAGTGTTACAATTAGATTATGCCGTCAATGTTTGCGCCCGTAATTAATAATTATCTTAAAATAGATGCCAAAAGAATTGCAATAAATATACAAGAATAACTCCATGGGTTATGTGTAAGGCCTGAAATCGAAGTTTGAAAATTGAAATTTCAACTACACATTATTCATTGTTCACATCAATGCTTATATAAAATGATATAAACAATGTGCATTTCGTTTTTGTGACAACGTAAAATAGCCGAGTTATACAGCTGGAAAGTAGTTTGAGATGGGTCCAGTGGGCACGTTGTTACTCAGGCACGGGTCGACTAAACTTGGTGACATTTAGCATACACAGCCTCCAATAGACTGTGTTTAATGGCCCTTATTTGTTTTTCGAAGTTTTAATTTTTTGAGTTTTTAGAATTTGTGCAAAAAATTAAGCCTGCAGGGCCCAACGATTTTGAAGTTTTGGTGTGTTGCCGTGACACAACATATAGAACATCTGCCTATAAATTACCACTTTGTTAATATTTTGTTACAAAAATAATTTGTATCCAATACAAACAAACCTTCAATTAGAAATTGACACAACTCGTTATGACATGCTGTTGTATTTCAGTTCCATAATGCGAAACATGTATAGTAGGAAATAACAAAAGCATATCGACAAAGAGAAGTGAAGCCTTCACGACAAACCTAAGGCCAAGAAAATGACTTTTCATCTACGTAATTAATCACGTGTGCCATTGGTATAATGCTGAACAATCCAAATGGATTATTGGTGTATCTAAAATATTAAAACCTGCTATCAGCTACAAGGACATATTGTTTACAAAACATGTAATTTGTTTTTAATTGCTTTGTGCTCCTAGTTGGAAACAAGGAAACACGACACCATGTTAATTATTCAACTACTCTTTCACTTCAAGGTTTTGAGTCTAATTTTAGAAGGTTACACATTTGATTCTAAACTGTATTGATCCATGGCGTAATAGAAAAAATCTTCAAAACAAACCAGAGAATTTATAGATGCGAAACCAGACTTTCATACGGTTGTAAAATAAAATATATAAAAGTATCTAAAAGGGTTTTTTAGATTAACATTGACAGCGTATGATTTACAATCGTTTATAAAATATTTTCAAATTCTCCACACGAGACAATTATAACAGTAAATTGAAAGCTGTCATATTATCATATATCTGTCAAAACAAATTATATTTGAAATAAAGCAGTAAAATGCTACGACATTGAATTTAAAAGCTTATAGAACACCAAAGTGATAACGACAAATGCAACTTGCGAAGTATATACTCCGTTGGAGGAAGTAAAAACCTAGCAGTACGTGATTGCGGACCAAGCTCAAGTGGTGAAAATTTCAGTTGTAAACAATATATTTGCAATCATGTTGCACAAACACTTGAGGCTGTTTTCCATCACTATTGCCAGTTCAAAAACGTTTGGTGGCATTATTTTTGATTGGAAACCCAAGCAAAAAAAATTGAGCGCCGTTTCTTCCAGAAATAAAAAAATACAACAAAAGTTGTTCCTACTGGCTTTGCTGATAGCAATACAAGCTGGTAGTGGTTTGGTCTGGTTAAACACGGCAGATACAAAAGCTAACCGTTCAACCGACAAATTCATTTGGATACAGTGGAAACTGTCTATAAGGGCACCCCAAGGGGAAAACTTATTTGTACATTATAAAAAGGTGCTCTTATAAAGAATTTTTTGTATAGTGTCACTTGTACCTTATAAAAGGTGACAATGCAAATATTTGTAAACATAAAACAGATGACTTAGTCGATCTTTGAAATATCAGTTTATTTTGTAAAATGCTAGCATAAAACAACTGATTTTTAATGAATTGGATGTCAGTGCCAAATATAGATCCCTGTATGCAAAGTTTCAACAAGCTAAAATATCGCTCAGGAAGTCAGTCTGGCACCTGACCTTATAAAGAGATATTTTTCAATGGGAATGGGCTTCTACGTGCATACAAATGTGTCCCTTACATTGAGAATACCTTATAGTGAGGTGCCCTTATATCAAGTAAAATTTACACAGAAAACCGAAGGGCGGTATGACACCCTGTGCTTAAAGCCAGTATGACCTTACTGGGAGTGCCCTTATAGAAAGTTTCCACTGTACTTGGATTGGTAGTCAATATTATGGGGTTTGTATATGTTTGGGAATTATGGAAAAATGCAAACGCAATCTGTGAACTCGGAACGGTCTATTAGGTTACCAGAGAATGTACCCTTGTACATCTGTACCGATATCAAGGTCAATTACAACTAACCCAATGATTCATCTAGCCTATGGAAACGCAGTTGCTGGCACAGCTTGGCCACTAATTTTTACCTTTGGAATACACCTCTTTGAGCCATGCATGCCATCATTGGCTGGATATTGGCTTTTGCCCGAATGTGGAATAGTAGGAAATAGGTCTGATATCGTTTGGCAATATACGGGATATTTGATCAAGTTTATTGTCATTTTTGCAAATTACTGGATAATGAGCATTGGAACTCTGAACGTTGTTTTGGCTTTAACCGCAATTATGGCACTGGGATCAGACACTTTGCAAAGCTATATTCAAAGGTAAAAATTGCACTTCATATTTTTAAATGGACCAATTTTTACGACTAAATAGTCAATGGTTTGTTCAGGTTTGCAAATGGATGCCGCTACCGGAACTGGAACACTAATCGTATTTTACACCAGTATCGCACACTCCAAATACTCGGTATTCTACTTAACCAGGCACAACAGTTTATTTTAACGGGAATTATCTTATTGGTTTTCAACGCATTGTCTTTAAGTGCAACTTTAACTGTCAAAGGAAACGGGGGATGGGCTATTACTGCTCCATTTGCTATGGTGATGATTGATGACTCTCTGGTTTTAATAATTCTACTTGGAGGCATGGCTAAGGTTTACATATTCTCGGAGAACTGTACTGTAAATTTGCACAAGAAACTTATAGAGGTGGAATCTAGGGCTGAGAGACGACTACGAAGGAAGACATATAGAAGCCTTGACAAGATAAAGATACGGTTTGGCTTAGTTAACATTGTTGATCGGCTGACTGCGCTAAAATGCATTGACCTTGCGGCTGCTGTAACTGTAAATATGGTATTGCTGGATAAATAATTAAGGTAAATGCACTCATTAAGGAATCTTGCTACATTTTGCAAAAAGCTGTGTGGCAATGAAATTAGTTTATAATTGGTTCGAATGTTTTTTTACAACTACTGTTGGTTTAAAACATAATATCCAAATAACGTGAACACCTTCACATAACCAGAAGGTATTAAAAAGAAATAGTTGGCTTATCTATTTACTGCTTTGATAGTTATGAAAATACTGAATTAAACAATTTCTGTTGAACGTTTGTTAGACAAAACTGAGTTATACTTTAGGTAAATTCAATTGTGTTATGTAGGCTCCACACTTGATCCACATCCGGTTCACAAACTTCTACGTAAATACATTTGTAAGTAGTTGCTTTGTAACTAGATTTGCTTGTGTTGTTGTCATTCTAATATTTTATGATTAACAACGTTATATAAAACTAAGAGATAATCTTTTTTGTCCTGGGAAAAATCTGCAATCGTCTATGGGAGTATCGTAATAAATATCGGTGATCCAAAAATACGAATCCTCCCGTGTATAGGAGTAATTTTTCAGGGATAAGGGATCATCCACTAATGACGTCACTTTTTAGGGTCAGTCGGTGGTCTGCTAGTAATGGTGACGAGTAGTGAGAGGGTGGGTGGGTGGTAGGAGGCAAAACTGACGTCACTATTGTACCGCAAATAATTAAGACATCTGCTTTAAAATTTCTCTCAAGCCAAATACGTTATTCATATTTTCTATTGATTTATTTTGATTTTTTGTAGTTATTGTTATATCTCTGGACAGTGTAATTTGAACAATACTTTTGCAACCGTCATTTTTGGTGTCCTTAAGTTGGGACTTTATATACTAAAGCTTAAAGCAATTTGGTTCGAACTTTTGGATCACACATTGTAGCAATTTTCAAATTTGAAGCATGGTTTACCATTACATTTAACATTCTTTTCGTCGTATAATGTCATAAGTTTTTCGTCCACGGGTGAGTGTTCTATTAACGAAAATACATAATAGGAGCTTATTAAGCATCGTTGTCAATTCATGGTATTTTAGACGCATGTCTGAATTTGAGTGAAACATTATGATAACTGAAAAAACATGAAGTGATGAGTAATAAAGTACCTCTCTATATGACTATATTATTTGTAGGATTGACGGAATGCTACATTTCATATAATATATATAAAGTTCAACTTCAATTAGGATAATTCGTGCTTCCATTAAAACTTCTTCAGAAAGGCATATTTCGTCCCAAAAAATGCATCGTTTTACTCTCAACATATTCACCCGAGAGTCAGTTTTAGATTTTAACCATTATCTATTAAATTTTTGCTTGCTTGGCTTCCCCTTTGCTAATTTGGTACCTTAAATGTGAGCATTTTGCACTCTAAACGTACACTACGGAGCCAAAATACCGACTTTTGTTGCACAAGTACTCACTTATCCCTGAAAAATTACTCCTATACACGGGAGGATTCGTATTTTTGGATCACCGATATTTATTACGATAATCTCATAGACAATTGCAGATTTTTCAATATACGAGAAAATACATGCCTAAAACTACCTTTTGAGGTTTTGAATATTAATTTAGAAAAATTTTGTGAGATAATATTTCAGCATTGGCTAATATTTTTCTACGTGTACCAAGTAAATTAACTTTTAACATGACTAATACAAAAGTAAGTTAATGTTTTAGTTTCCTTTTTAATAAAATGCCTTTCTTAATCAAGTTTTATGAATATTAAGTGAGCAGAGCTTACAAACCTGAAATGGTTTTAAAGCTATTATAACCACCTTATAAATACGTAATTGAAATCAAAATATATATTTACAGCATGGATTATACCTATGTTGGTAAAAAATTTTGAAATGTTGTATACATAACATAACTAAGTGGTCAATTTATTTTGTGGTAGCTTCTACTCAGAATATAATATATTTGACTTTATATAAACTTAAAAGTTTGGTTTTAGATGTTACATATTATGTATAGTTTTGTTTGCGAGTTTACGAGCCCATTCCAAACTCAGGTGTCAAACATTAATATTTCATCAATGCTACGTAACACAACCAAGTAAAAGTAATCCATCACAAAAGCAGTATCAAAATCCCAATATCTACCGTACGACCACACAACAGGACGCAGAGCTAATACCTGTTTATTGTTCAGTAGGCACTGCTCCGTCTTATTTTTAGCATACAACATTTTCGTGCTAAGTAAAACACTTTTTAACAGCATTGAATTCTCTTCTAAAATTCTGCACAAAATAGTAAGTAGAAAAAATATTCCAACTAATGATATGACAAAGATTATCAAAATTAAAGTGTATAGAACGTAGGACACATGTTTTGGAGAACAGTGCACAAGAAACCATAGTAGAATAACCAGGGCCCAAAAAATAGCCGAACAAACAATATACATTACCAAATTTACAATATCTTTTGAGTTTACAAAAATTAAGCGAAAACAAGTAAACCTTTTAACAAATTTGGATATCGAGTGTTTGTAAAAATTCAGGACATTTACAACTCGAAGAATCCGTGAAACCATTAAAACAGCAGCGGTTAAAACAAAGCAACAACTTCTTCCAAGTTCCAGCGAAGCTATTAATAAAGCAGCCAGTCTTGCAGCTTTTATTAGCAAATTTGGCAGGCTGTTTTGGCAACCCAAATATATTTCCATTTGTTTTGTAACAAAGTACAGCACGTCAATATTTGTACTTACACATGCCAAGAATATTCCCCAACTACAGTAAATTACTGCTGGAACAAATATGAACTTCAGTAGATCTGAGTATTTGCTTGAGCTCAAATTTGTTGTTTCGTTAGGCATAGGCTCTGGAATCAAGTTAGTTATTATTAAATATGTGAATTATTGTCACAATAACTATATTTCTTTGTTTTTACCTGTTTGAATTTTACAAGAAAACCGGAGAAGTTCATTTATTGTTTCTAAAAACTGGTTCCTAAATACAATGCACAGTACAACAGGAACAAAGAAGAAAGCCTGAAACGCTATCAGCCATATGACAAGGGCAGCTGCGTTGACTTCTATATCGGGAAAGAGCAGGTTATGTTTGAAAAAACTGCATAAACTTAAAACACCAACAAGTGAATCAAGCATGATCGCTACAAGATTGAGTAAGATTTAAGCATCAAGAGAGTGTTGTGAAAGTTTTGAATAATCCTCATTCCATTCCATTAAGAAGGGCCACATGAAAGTGTAAGCAAGTTTCTGTAATTTTATTGCCTGTTTTTTGTTTTCACTTAAAACTGGAATCGATTTTGGCACAGTTGGCCTGGTTTTGGTATTAGCACATATCGCAGACATTTTGCAGTTTGACAGCAATTTGTGGTAAACATTTGTTTGTAGTCAGAAAAGCAGTGAAAAATTTTCCCCAATGCAAGTTTTTTACCCATGTTTCCGTAGTTCAGTTTTACCTCAACAAACACTGCGTTTAATAAGTTGAAGCAAGCACTGAAATGTATGGTATTTTCTGATGGTTTTAAAAAGCAGAACTGCCTAAAGAATTCAATTATAGATGATTGGTTGGCAAACAGGAAATTAATTATTAACAACAGAATAGAACCATAAAAACCTTTATTAACTTGCTGCTTTGCAGAAGAGCTATTTAAAATATTGTGTCCGTTTTCCCCTTTGCCTTATTTTCGGACCCTAATCCAAGCAATTTGGGTTCTAAACCAGTTAAAATGGGTATTGGCTTCATGCTTTAATTGAGTGCCTATAGCGTATGTGGCTGTTCATTAGTATGTTATGGTCAAGTTGGCTGTACACCAGAATAAACAGCTTTACACCAGGCTAAGCAGGCTAGAAACTAAGTTAGATGGGCTAAAAACTAAAAACTAGGCTAAATGGTCTACAAACTATGCTCAATGGGCTGTAAACTAGTTTAAATGGAATATGAACTAGGTTAAATGGAATATGAACTAGGTTAAATGGGCTATAAACAAGGTGAAATATGCTCTTGCATTACAAACTTTGTAGTCTTGGTGGTACTTTTTAAGGGCATATTGTTTGCAGCGAGCATTTTGTAATGGTTTACCATGCATTGATGTTTGTAACAGTAGAATATTATGTTTTTCCTAACAACCAATTTAAGACTTTAGCATACACACTAATACTTTTCCAGATGAGATACATATTGAAATAAATTATTGATTGCAATTCAATTATTAGCTCGCTGATTCAGCAGAGAAGCTTTTTAAGATGTAGTGTGTCCGTATGTCTGTTTACTTTTTTTCTAAACCAGCCAAATTGGGCTCTAAACTAGCTAACATAGGCTCTAGACCATCTACAATCGGATCTGGACCAAATCAAACTTGTTCTACTCCAACTAAAACGGGTTCTTAACCAGCTAAAATAGACTATTGGTCAAGACCCCTGTTTGTCTTTAGCAGCGTGCAATTTTATAGTTTACCATTGACTGGTTTGATAAATAAACTTATTATCCTAAAACTAATTTCAGAAACCATTTTGAAAATTTTATTAGATAATGGTAATTAAAACAGGTTGGCTGTGATAAAAATTGACAATATTTGATTAAACCATTAAATCGGTTTAGAAAATATTTTCGTTAGTTGTGTCTTAAAAGGAATACTTATACATCGTAATGTAATACATTAAATGTATACTTCTTACTTATCGTCTAGTTTTTACACGTGAACAAATTCCGAGTTATATTGCCAAACGTTAGGATTCCATCAATCTCCCTTAACTGAACCAAATAAAAATAATCCATCTGCTTTTGTGATGTATCACAATGCCAATATCTTCCATACGCCAACACACCCGGACACATGGGCCCTACTTGCTTAATATACAATAGGGCCTGTTTGGTCTTATATCTAGCATGCAAAAATCTCATATTGTGTAATAAACTTTTTAGCATCAATGAATTCTCTTCCAATATTTGACAAATGATTGTAAGTAAGAGAAGTATTCCAACAAATGATAACACAAAGACTATCAAAGTTAAAGTATATAGAACATAGGACACACTTTCTGGAGAACAACGCACAAGAAACCATAGCATGATAACCAAAGCCCAAAAAATCACAGATCACCCTACGTAAGTTATCAAATTTAAACTCCCTAGTAAACTTCCAAAAATTTGTCAAAAGCAAGTAAAGTTTTTAATAAATTCGGATAGGAGAAAGTATTTGACACAAATTGACATGGTCCGTTATAACTATTCATAACTCAAAGCTTTTTGGGATGTGTTAGTATACAGTCTAAGTTGATTTAGAATATGCCCTAATTTCTAAAGACGATTCTTTTTTGCAAAAAACGTATTCTTTACACTAATATTTATTCTGGTTATTCGGATAGACCTTCAGTAGACTACAGTGAAGTAATTAACGTTTATAGAAGGTAATATTTATTTTATGTTTCAACCATCATCTTGTCGACGGAAACTCACCCTTAAAGCATCTACAAATAATTATTATAAAAGCGTGGTTTAAATTAGTAAGGAATACAAGCTGACCTTCAAACACAAATCATGCTGTCTTATTTTACTGCCGTAACACGGAGAACTAAATGTCTGATATTATTGTCAAGTATATATTGGCAATAGACATAAGCAAACAAAGAAAGTGGAGTTGCTTGTTATTGTACACGTGTGGAGCATTCTCGATGTAAGCAAGCCGAATGAGGTAATACCGTAAACAACACATTTACATTAAATATTAAAACATGGTTTAAGCTACAAGGACATTTTGTTTACAAAACGGGTAATTTGTGATTAATTGCTTTATGTTTTTTGTTGGAGCCAGAATTATAGCTGCTATGTATTTAATTATTCAAATAGAACTTTTCGTTAGTCAGTAAGATTTTTTCAGTCAAATGTGTAAGCTATACCTGTTTTGTGATAATATTGTGATATATCATAAAAGATAAAAACTCCAACTTTCTAAATGCCTGGCTTCCGTACGCTTCAAAAGCCTATCTATTAAATTTATTTGGAAACATACTGAATATAACTTGACAAATCTTGATATGTCTAATCGTTCTAAAAGACTATTAATTGTAGCCTTAATTTGACAGCTACCATTTATCTGTCAACACAATTAATATCCGCAATATTCCACAGTAAAATAATGGAAAATTTAGTATAAACGCTTGTGCGACAGTTAAGTGATAATATTTTATGCATATTACGACTCGTAAGTTACGTGGTACATACTCCGTAGGAGAAAGTTAACAAATTGGCAGCATGTGATTGCAGCTCAAGCTCTGTGAAGGAAAGTTAAGTTTCCAAAAGACCCGTTGGACTATCATTTTGTAGCCATGTTGCACAAACATTTAAATCTCTTTTCCATGACTATAGCAAGTTCTAAAATATGTGGTAGCATTGTTCTTGACTGGAATTCTAAAAAACAAAAATTGAGCGCTAATCCTTCAAGAAACGAAGAAATAAAACAGCGTTTGTTGTTGCTAGCTTTACTCATAGCAGTACAAGCGGCTGGTGGTTTTGTCTGGATAAATACTGCAGAAACCAAAGCCAGCCGTTCAACTGGCATAATTTTGTTAATACTTGGATTGGTAATGAACGTTACGGGATTTGTCTATGTTTGGAAGTTATGGAAAAATGCAAACGCAATCTGTGATCTGGTTAATGGTCTATTAGGCTATCACCGAGTATTTGGTAATGCGGACGTGCAAGAAGCTAAGTCGGCTAAAAATAATTCAATGATTCTGCTGGCTTATGGAAACGCAATTGCTGGCATAGCCTGGGCGCCTATTTTTGCATTTGGAATACATTTGGTTGAGACATGCATGCCATCACAGGCTGGGTATTGGCTCTTGCCCGAGTGCGGACTAGTTGGAAATAGATCAAATATTGTATGGCAATACGTGGGATACTTTCTGAAGTTTGTGGTTATTTCTGTGAACTACTGGATAATAATCATTGGAACCCATAACGTTGTTCTGGCACTAAGCTCAATTATGGCACTCGGTTCTAGCACTTTGCAAAGCTACATTCAAATGTAAAAAATTCGCAAACAAAAACACTTTATTTCGTAGTCATATAAAAATTCCCTATTTAAATACTTTTGATTTGTTACAGATTTGCAAATGGTTGCCGCTACCGAAACTGGAGCACAAACCGCATTTTGCACCAACATCGCACACTTCAACTATTGGGCAGTCTACTTAACCAAGCGCAACAATTTATTCTAACTGGATTTATTTTATTGGTATTCAGTGTGCTGTGTTTAAGTGCAACGTTAACTGTCAAAGGAAATATGCAAGCTGGTGGAGGTTGGGCTATTACTACATTTTTTGGTATAGCGATGGTGGACGATTGTCTAATTCTAATTATTTTACTTGGAGGAATGGCTAAAGTTTACATAATATCGGAAGAATGTACAGTATATTTGCAGAAAAAGCTGACAGAAGTTCAATCCAGGAATGAAAGACGGTTAAGAAAGAAAATATATCGCAGCTTTGGCAAAATAAAGGTGCGATTCGGCTCGCTTAACTTTATTGACCGGCTTACTGCACTAAAATGTATTGACCTTGCCGCTGGAGTAACCGTAAACATGATCTTACTGGATAAGTAAATCTAAAAAACCCATTTATGAAAGAATGTTTCTGATTTGTGAAAATTTGAATCGGGCTGATAAATATAAATAATTTTAATAATAAAAACATATCATATTATCGTGAACACTAAACGTTTGAGCGTAACACAGTTGATGCAAAATGGCTTAGGTACCGGTGTCGTGCTATTCAAGACAACAATAGAAATTTGAATTCTTTCAAAAGTTTGTAGTGAACTGTTGAACAAATAATGCGTTAATCCTACGTTGACTTACTGTTTAGTTATTAGATTGGATATTAGTTATTTATTGTATTTGATATATCACGTATTACCATTGCCGTAATAGTTATAGATGATAAATATAAGCAGTGTGATGAAACATATATAATAAAAGTTATTATTTAGGACATAAAAAGGAATTGGTTGCCGCAAAAACTTTGATTCAATTAAGCCATTTATTAGGTTTCTAAATAAATAATTAAATTATATAGCTCTATCACAAAAAATGCTTTTAATGTAATTAATATATACCAGCAAGTAGACTTTGAATAACAGTTGAAAGTACCAATCATTTGAATGCTGATATAATACGTGCAACAGTAAACGTATAATACATAATACATGTGGGGGATAACCCACATGTATTATGCGCAAGATCATACGTATTTGCCCATTTGATTCCCTCATTTGTTTCTAGTGGGATTGGTGTGGGAAATTAAAGCATTTCCCGTGCATAACCCACGCTACCTAAAAGTGGCCATAACGACTATCTTGATGAGTGTGGGTTATGAGTGGGATATGCGTGGGAAGGAATGCTGGGGCAATCTGGGCTATCAAGCGGGAACGTTAAATGCATTAGACAAACTACATCCTTCCTATACACATGTTTCATGTCTTTGGCTTCAATATAGCAAGGAAATCATATTTTTCCAAACATGAATGCATAAAATATAATTTTAAAATAAGCTTATTCTAATAAAAAGAAACCCAAACCCATGTAATGCACGCTAACATAAATAAATACGACCGTAGGTGATAGCCATCTCTGTATACCAGTTTATGCATACCTGGGCTAGATTGTAACCTTCACGACATTCAAAGTTGATAACATTACGAAGATGACCAGATGTAGGAATGATATGTGTGGATGATATGAATGAGTGATTAGCATTATTCACGATAAACCGACAAGTTGAATATTAACAAAAAATCAAATATAATCATCAAATACATGCGTTATTTCTGTGTTGAATATTCCCGATTTCCCACGTCGGTCCCACACGTTATCGACGCATATCCCACACTGCTCTGTGTCCCACGCGATTTACGCATGGGCCAGCCTGCCAAATCCCACAACGTTTTACAAAAGACTTCCCTCATGGGCCCCACGTGAAATACGCAGTTCGTTTCTTCTGGGTATTATCGTAATTTACAATGTCTTAGCAGCGGCAGCACAGAACGATTACACAAACACTGCAAAGCTACTAGTGCCAAGTTTTATCTCCAGAACTCGACAGTATCACTTACTGTACAACTCAAAGCTTTTTTACCTGGTAATTAAAAAAACAAATAAACCATTTGTAAAACTTGTCTCTCAGTTTTTCGATTTTTTAGAAATAGATTTGCACACAATTTTCATTAGCTTTTGCAACAGCTATGATTTTTATATAACGGGAACTTTTCCTTACGTAGCAGCAATGAGAGGCGATTATGCCATATTTCGGTACTTATACTGCAATTTAGACTTACATAAAACAGTTAAGTTCGAGATATCACACGTTGTTTTACACAACTGCTTATTGCGCTTTAAATAACATAGAAAAAATACAATAAAGCTAAAGGGCCATATTCAAGTTCTCACTAAGCTGGGACCCTCTCGTAATATTGAAATCAATTTTTCGTACAATGCGCACTTAAATCTGAACAAAACCGGACTGCTAAATACACGTACTTCAGTTGCTCTTTCGAATGAACTATTATTTGTAACCACTGAAGTTGTGGTTGTCAAACAGTGAATAATTGTTGTAACCGGGTAGTAGCTTTGAAGCTCATTTTTGTGAATTGCTTTTGCAAAAATCGGACAATGCGCACCCGAATAAGGACAAAAGCGGACTGGAGTTTAATAGTGTTAGAGTTACTCTTTCAAACGAGCTATTAAATGTAACCACTGAACGTGTAGCTGAGAAATTGAGATAGGGTCCCAGGGGAGGAATAACTTGAATAAGGTCCTTTGGGTAAGTTACGGGGAGAAGTATGAAAGGTTCTCGCAATTGACGATATCATTTTGCAGCCCGTTGTCGTACAGTACGACTCGTACTTCATTTGGTGCAGAAGGAATCAATGCATATCCGCGGTGAAGTAGACAGGTAGCAATATCAGTACATTTCTAGTATGATAGGGTAAGTAAAGTACCCACCATAAGGCATATTCTTGGTTTTCTAGCAATAACAGTTAGCTTTATTTACTAATAAAATATTTTCTATTTCGCAAACATTAAAAAGAAAACTGTAAGAACTCCTATTATTTCATATTACGTTTTATAAACGGTTCGTGATTTATAGATTATTTTTGGGTTGTTAAAGGTTAATTAATATTGGTTATAATAAACCTAAACGTTTTAATTCTATCCGTCATCCAACCAAATGAGGTTGGTTTGAAGCCCCGCTTAATTTTACCAACGAAGACTTTTTCTGCCAAGTTATATAATTTTTTAAAATGTAGACTGTGCCCAACATGAAATAATGGTGAGGTCATAGGTATGAATACATATCGGACGTTTTCAGTAGTGTATACCCTGTTGAACTGAACCTCAATTTCAAACTTTGCCCAATAACCCTTCTTTGTCTTTGAGGTGTATTTGTGCTTAAAATTCTTGTTCAATATCTCTAATACTGAAACCTTAAAGTTAGCAAACAAAAGTTTTATGTCCCGAATTTCTTTATCATACATGTTAGCGCCGTAGACTTTATTAGAATTTTCCACTTTGGAACTCAACAAAGAGACAGCTTCCTTTCCCACATATCCAATAAATTCTTTATGCTGTTCTGTGAGATGTCCTAATATCGGATAGCGTTTTCCCAAAAAGATGCAAAAATGCAACTTGCTTTTTATTGCATAGTGGTATTCTCTGCTGATCCTTTCTTGTTGCTGAGTTGTTCCGTTTGACTGTAGACGTTTATTACCTGTTTCTAAGACTCACCAAATCGATTTGAATTCGATAAGGTATATAAACGTTAAGGTGTTACGTAATAATAGCCACTTAGAACTTACCAGTCATAACATTACCATGGTTGTAGGGAAGTGTTTCATTAGGCACGTTCTTGTAGTTCTGCTTCGGTGTGAAGTACTGCTGAATTGCCATATTGTATGGACTTGATCCATAATGCTGCTGCGTTTGATGGTGGTGTGATGCATATATCCTATTCTGGATATTCTGAGTCACATTGTAATATGTACAGTTATACTGAGATACTTGAGGCTCAACAAATTGCTGCGAATTGTTGCTCATTCCGTTCATTGAAGAAGGGATTGCTAAGTACACTGAATGGACACCAGTACATAAAAATGTGTTCACAGCTGAATTAGAGTCGGCCACTCCTGAGAGTTCACGTCCGAATTCACGTCCAAATTTCAACCAATAGGAAAGCATCTAAAAATGACGTCACGCTCATCATCATCATCATCGTCCACAAAAACATCTGTTCATCACACAGCGAAGCTGTTGACTTGCGAGCTTAGCCCAGTCATTTGCCCATTTCCATCAAAATTAAATTTAGTTTGATTGCTTTAAACTTTTTAAACTACGTAGTTAAACAATAGTAATTAATTTCTAGCACTAGAAATTAATAAAATCACCATCTTTGCTTGTAAGGAAGCCAAACCAAGATTTGTTTTGATGGCTTGTTTGTTTACATTCTCAGCGCGTGTTCTGGGATTGGTTGGCTGTCCAGCCATCAACACAGCTCAGGTTTAGCCCACAGAGAACCAAGCTCACAAGCTGGGATGTCCATTCAGTATACTTAGCAATCCCTTCTTCAGTGCATTCCGTTTACATTATAGATGAGTTTTGGCTCTAAAATTGCAAGTTTTTTAATCAATTTCCGTTCATAATGAATTAACTTACGAGGTATGAGTTCATTGAGTTTGTGTTTACTGGGTGCTGGGTCAGGTGGTGGTGAGTCAACTATTGGACAGATATTAGTCAATTAGACATTTAATTGTCTAATCGTTCTTCATCTTTAATTATTTAAGTTGTATTTGAGTTGCTTACTTGTTGGCGATATAGAATCAATTTCGTCATACAGCCAGTATTGGCTACTTCCTGTGTCAGAGTGTTTCATCATTTTGCTTGTCATATTAAAGGTGTTAGTTCGTCTTGATATGCAAATGTATAAGGATAACTAATGAGATAATCAACGAAATGGCGGCTACTGCATAATCTGCAAAGTTATCAGAAAACAAGATAATACTACATTATTATAAGTTGCGTTTTCCTATTGCGAGAGAGTTGGTTTTGTCTGGTTGACTTTTCCTTGCAGCTAAAACAGTCCCATTATAAAAAGTAAATTTTGAAAGAATTAGCACCAAGATATGTATATAAGTTAAACGGATACATGGTTAAATTGCACTACTTGTTTAAATTGAAATTGAAATTGAAATTGATCTTTATTGTCTAGCCTTTTCAGTACTATGTACCAATACAAACACCAAATATAAGCATAAGTAAACAGTACAATCGTTCTGTTCTCCATAAGGTGACATGTAGATTAATATATAATATACTAGCTAAAGGTAAATACTAAGTGTCAATAATATTTTCTTATCATTAAATTAACATTTAACAACAAACATGTTTCTTAACAGCTAATTCAAATGTACTCATACTTATATTCAATACATCTAGATCTTTAGGTAATGTATTCCAAAGTTGAATTCTACGGTATACCAAACTTCTTTTGAAACTTTCAGATTTAAAGGATGGAACAATTGCCAAAGGTGTTAGTCTTGTTGATTTACGTTTAGACAGTGGCAATTGCTCCTTCAGAGCAAGTAATCGTGCCTGTCTTAGAACAACTTAGAACAATAGTATCTCGTCGTTCCCTAATTGACAGAAGGTCAAATTTGCGTCTAACAACTCTCAGTTCACAACCCGAAAAACTATTACGCTTAGAGTAGGAAGAATGCTCATACTCCAACAAAAGTCTATCGATTCTTCTCTGTAATTTGTTTAGATCACTATCACAAACAACAGCCCAAATATCAATCGCATAGTCCACGACTGAATATATATGCGCAGTTACCATTGTCTTAAAAACTGGCGGTGTAAAAAATCTCCTAAAACCTCTCAGATAATTAATTTTTTTAACAAGTTTAGTAGTAATATATTCAAAGTGCAGTTTGAATGATAAGCATGTATCCAGAACTACCCCTAAATATTTAAATTCATACACTCTTTCAATAAAATGATTTCCTACATTAATTCCATTTACATTTTCTTTCCTAATAGTTACGTCATGACTCTTATGAAAGTACATACACTTTGTTTTATCGTAATTTATTGTCATCGCATTTTCAATGCACCATTTTTTAATACCTTCCATTTCACGTATAAGGACTTTGTTTATTTCCTCTAATATTCTTCCATGGGCATAGATAATTATATCATCAGCATACATCAAGAAATCACATTTAAATATTTTACTAATGCTATTTATATATAGGCTGAAAGTTAAAGGCCCGTTTGCAGATCCTTGACAAATGCCCCTAGTCAAAGGATAACATTTATTTGAGCTATTTATACTGAAAACTCTATCACTTGTATTTGCAAACATAAGTTCTACATACCAAGGCTCTAATTTATATTCAGTCATTAATTTCCTGATTAAAATATCGTGCTTTATCGAGTCAAAAGCTTTAGAAAAATCAAGGAAAATTGCCCCGACCTTGTATCCTGGTTTGTCAATGTACCGAAAAACATCATTGGTAAATATTTCTAGAGCTGTATGACAGGACATGTTTCTACGATAAGCAAATTGCCTCTCGCACAATTGCGATTCAATTCTAGTCTGTATTCTGTCTGATAGAACCTTTTCAAAAATCTTACAATAATCATTCAAAAGTGATATAGGTCTATAATTAATAGCATGTTTTCTAGACCCCTTTCCCTTATAAAGTGGCATAATATTTGCTTTTTTAAATGCTGTTGGGACCGATTTGCATTCAACAATGACATTAAATAAAAAAGTTAAAATACTAACGAATACACCAGTAACATTTTTCATCATTTTCAGTGGTGCTATACTTTTTGGATTTAACAGCCTTGTAACGACTCCCAGTATCCAACCGTTTCTACCCAAATTTCTCACCTTATCGAATGGATTGATTTCAACATAGACACTGACATTTTGAATGACAATATGTTTGGATGGTGATAACCTAAAACTGATTACGAACCATCTTCTACCTGCTGTTACTCTATTTGATTAAAACATTAGATTCTTTGCTTACAAGCTAATACCCTTTGTATACTGTCGGTCTAGTTTTTATTACATATTGTGTAGACGTGGTCTTTGCTCTTTCATTAACATTTACAGTAATTGAACCGCCAACATAGAGCATTCTACATAAAATACCGTATGCTCTGACAATACAGCGTAAAGATTCAAAGTAAAATAAAAGGAAATTTTTAACCATAAGATCATAATCATTTCTGCTTTTAAATCATATTTGTATTTCAACAGTTGGTAAGTACTAACGATTAAATTAAAAGTTTTCATCATGGTGTTTACATTCTTTTTTGAAGAGGCCAACTAAATTTTAAAAAATTCTAAACTATTCAGCAGCTGATATATTATACGTCCATCTAAAGAAATTCATCGGAGAAAAAAATTTTGAGCAACGCTCTATCCGTCGAAATGCCAAACACATTTGCAGTGGTTCTTTGGTACTAGTTGAAAATCATAAGCAACTAGTAATCACCGCTGCCAGCTTCGTATCCTCCCTCAGAGCCAGTGAACTTACGGTGGTAGCAGGCGACATAAATTTTAGTGACAAAAGTGGAGATGAAAGAACCCTTCAAATTACTCGTGTCCTTGAACACGTTAACCATATTCCCGATAATTTCCACAACAACATTTCTGTGCTGTTTATTAATTCAGATTTTAGTTTCAACGACGATGTACAACCAATTCCTTTGCCACCAAGCGAATAATTTACTCCGGGTGAAGTTGTTATTATGGGATGGGTACCCAGCCAGAGTACAAATATGTAGAAGATTCTAACTCGTGCAGTATATGATGGAGGCTGTCAGGAAGCTTTTCCTTATAAAGTCTCTATTGCAAAATTCCATATTTATATTTGTAGACTTGTGACGACTCTAATTACCCAGTGGTCAGCACAAAATTTCTTATTTTATTAATTGGATAACAGCAAACAGTGCCTAAACTTACAAAAAGTACTATTTACTTATCAATAAAAGCTGAACTGTTAATTCAGTTGAAAAACTAGTACACCTTAAAGGTGTCAACTTATCAATAAAATTCAGTGAGCCAAACCTTACTTTTATATACGTACAACTTCTAACAAATTTATGCAACACCTTCAATTCCTTTTTGCTTATTTCAAAGTAGCGTTTTGAGTTTTTCAATAATTGCAAGTATTTCACAGATTGTTCATGCAAACTTGCCATACTTCCTAAAAGAACAATTAGAACTAAAGTGACCCCCAGCAAAAACAATCCAAACATTCCGTAAATTAGAAGAGCGTTCTTTGTTGGAGTCATTCGAATTAGAAATACGGCACATATTGCTTCGGCTGGAATACCAGAAGCTATAAGTCCGGTGACAAATGTTTCACGTTGAACTTCGTTCATTAGGGTTTCTAAGACTTGAATTGTTCTGTAATGGTATCTAAATTTAGCAGTTCCGATTGCCCCAGTGGTTGATGCAAAATTCGTTATTCTGGTAAAGCAATAAATTTATTAGAACGCATTTCTTCAAATTTTGTACTAAAAGATAAATTACCGCATCATATACTCTCTTAACGTTAGCGTGCAAACAATCAATACGGCTGCTCCAGCAGCAGGAATTGCATTAAATCCAAACGACCAGGTCCAATGGTTAAGTAGAAACAGGAAAATCTTGTAAATTTGATGCAGTAGTTTTGTAACGTTGTTTGGCAGGACATTTTTGCGACACTCAGCTAGAATCCAATGACCAGCCAGCGACGGTTTGCAAGGAAAGAACCAATGAATTCCGTATAAGTACACCATGGGCATGAAAATACTTGTAACGTACATAATGTATGCCAGCAGCATATTCAAAGTCACTAAAAGGCATTTAGTATTTTTTATATTAGGAAATATTTTGCCCACTTTAATCAGCCCGTTAATGTAAGCACACAAGGGTTGAATTTGTGTTCGACAAGCCCGCATATAAACATTTGTAGTTACAAGAATCAAACAAGAAATTGTAAATAGAAGTATGTCGGTAGAATTTATTTTGCCACCTGATGGAAAGTAGATAGTATATATTCCTGAGACAATATGAGCATTGACTAATAAATTGTGCAAACGTATCTTTGAAATAAGAAACCCGCATTTGGTGTTATGATACAACTCAGTAGATTTTGTTTTCGGATTCCAAACAATAGGAACGCTGCCTAAGCAGTTTCCAAGCTTAAATATTTTTTCAAGAAAACAAAAATGGTTTTCTATCATTTTGTGTTCTGTTTTAATGAAACCAGAAACTAAAGTAAATTTCCCGTCGTAGTTGCGTTTGAGTCAAAAAACGATTTGCTGTATGCTTTGCTTCTTGTCTAAGCATGGAATGCTAAATGAAAGTGAAAAGCGAGTAAAGTGATCCAAGCCTGCTGGCTTTAACAAAGTGTAGTCTAAAATCAAAATTGATAGAGTTAGCAATTGTTTTGGTGCGACTGCCAAATATGAAAGCGTAGGCGGTTTAATCAAAACTTAAATATTATAAACAACGATTTGTCTTGGTTTACAGTTTTTAATTTAAAATTCAAATTATTTACACTGGTAGCTGGAAAATATTAAAATCTGTAATTTTCAATACGTATGTAATGCTTTACTTGATAGATCATACGAATGGCAGGCGGACAATTAAAAAACATGTAAAAGGTTTCCTTTAGATATCACCCATCCGACGCTATTGCTATTTTACATTTACGTTAATTATGTTAAAACTCATAATTAATGTTTGTCGCCCGAAAAACAATTTAATTACTAGCCACGTGCCAAGGGCAGTCGGTTTAGCTACGGAGGTTATGGAGCTTGACCAGTGTACAGTGTTTTTGTGAAACTGTGTTTCAATACCAACTAAACAAAATAATGTATCCTTTACTAATATTTAGCAATTATGTATGTTTGTTTTTGTAAGAATGTAAGTATAAAATTACCCAACTAGCGTTTACAAAATTGATTTAAATCTGGAAAATATGTTCTTAAAGTACAGATTTGTGTACAAATTTGTTGTCCAATTGAACCTGACATATTATTTACCCTGGTAATACATTTAATGTGTAAACAGCTATAATGTTGGCTTAAGCTGTATAACGGCTAATTAGCATAAGCCTTAGCACCACAATTTGTCAGAAATGAAGGTTGACTTAACATACGTCACACTAATATCCAATATACATATTAAAGATTATATAACCACAAGGCTAAACTAAAAGACAACAGTTTAAAAATACAGTGACCATCTGGGCAAATAATTGTTTTGGCAGCGTACTTGCAATGGTGTAAATAGCTTACTTTTTACACCGAAAATTTTCAAATATTGCTTTGATTTTGGTATTGCTCCTTTGTAAATGACCTACCAATCTATTATATTAACACGGGGCGAACCAACTACATTGCAATATTTTACATAATACTTTGGTTCTAAATTTGCACAACTTAAACTTTAAACAACCACGCAAAGCACTTAATATACTAGGAATCCAAACCAAATATACATACCCAAATTTCTCCCGCAACCACTTGAATTTCTCACTAATGAAAAGCAAGAGTCCCATCAGAGCACCAAACCCATACATATAAAAAATTACAACCGTGTTTGCATTTAATTTTACTGTAAATTCCGACATGCTGTCAGATAATTCATTCCCTTGTGTTATATTTCGTTCTTCCCCTATATATCTGTACTTTGTGTTTAGCTCTTCCACGCCTTTGAAATTGTTCAATATACCTGACGTATGCACAATTGCTTGAATTCTGTTCATAGTCCAAACATCCATCCAGTACATTAATGTCCAACCTTTTGCCGTCGGCATAAAATTCTGGCCACCGGTTGAATATAATCTGATTTTCGTAGGGTTCGTACTAGTCTGGTGTTTGCGTACACTATATTCAATATCTTTTATTTGATCCAACCACTCTATCATTGCATGCTTTGAGCAAAGATGTGGAATGTTGTTGTAATAGGACCTAGTAAAGTAGTTTAAAAGGTATTTCTGGGCGTGGTTAGCTTTTGCAATTTGGCTGACTAATTTGTTTGTGTTTGTAGAGTTGTAAAAAGATCCGTTCTTGTCAAACACATTATACAAAGCTAGCTCCGAAAATATCAAAAATGTGCATATATTGCTCATATTAACGGCATTAGGATCCAAGCAGTCGTATGTATGCTCCAACCAACCAACTTCGGTATATGGGTTTTCCTTTATTGGGAAAACAATGTAAACTGTTTGTTTAGAATTTCCTGGAATGTTTTGTAAAGAAACGGGACCTTTGGAGCTGTCAGCTCCCCTATGTTGTCACCCATGTAAAAATATCCAATAATAAAAATACACACTGTCCACACTTGAGTGCACATTGCTAGACGATTATGTGTAAACTCACTTACTTGAAACAAAAATACACGTAAAACTGCAAGTGCTAGATAAATTATTTTGTGAAGTACGTTTATAAATACGTTGACGTTTCGTAACTTTGGTACGTTTTTGTAATTTACGATTACCAACAGAATGACGACCAAGCCGAAAAGACACCACGTTGGCAAATCAAAAGCGGAAACAAATCCGTTGAAAGATAAACGCTCTTTTATGTATCCCCCGTCACATGTGAAAAACTGCATGGTGATCACATCTAGGGTTACTGAAGGAACGCGAGGCACTTCAGTAAACACTGTGAGTGGTCTAAAAGACGGGGAAACTATGCAAGAATGAATGGACAGGTTTTTAGGAAAAACAGCTTGAATCATTGAGTGATCTAAGTTACTAACCAAGTCTGTGGCAGAAACTAGTTTGCCCGCGTAGTCATACGCTCCACCATACCTACAAACGCTGATTGAACTGAGCAAGTTTGCAACAGGACTGCGTCCATTAATCAAACGGTTTCTAATTTCTAATGCACTTTTGATCACAAAGTATCTGCAAGCCTCACAGTAAATTGATACATGGAAGCGTTTGGAATTCAAAAATGTTTTGGAATTTGTTGCGGTGTATAACTCAACCAGAATTTTATGAAAAGTTAAGTATCCAAACCAGTTTCTTCCAAATACCCTGTCACTGATATAGTTTGACTGGTCATTGGTAGTAAGCTTCATTTTATCAGCTTCAGAAATGTAAATGCTTGTGATAACAATTTGAACATCCATAGATCGAAAATATTTATAGTAATGTTTATCAAGGTGGGATGGAATATTTGAACTATCAGCGTCGGATCGAAATATTTGATCAGACTGCAGGAATGGGTTTAGGAGAAAGCGTAGTTGTGGCACATTTTGATTTATGGTTTTTGTGGGTAATTTCGTGAGGAGTCGAATATGTACAATTCTTGACCATCCACGTGAGGCAAAATAAACTTGTGAAATTTTATTAGGCGCATCTGATGCTATACGTGAAATGCGAAGAATGTCTTCGTCGCTTAGAAAAAAGTTTTCAGTTCCTAAAGGCGTTGAATCCAAAAGATTGTTTGAAATTAATACTACACTGTGAGGAAAGTTATTTGGTAAATTGCAGTCGGGATTATTTTGAAAGTGAAGCAAATTTGGACCACCTATAACTGGAAGAAAAGAATTGAGTACTGATGCAATTTGTTCAACTGTTATTTTGCAGCTGGCTAACTTGTCGATTAAAGAGCCGTGCGAATATCCTGACAAATATACAAGAATAAACAGACTGGCCAAGGTCTTTGAATAAAACATTCTAAGGAATATTGGGAAAAATTAACTTTTATGAGCTTGTATCCGAGAAACCCAGAAATTATGTGGTGTTATTGCAAGCAGTCTGTCGACTGTGATCGTCGTATACCAGCGTTTACATTGTAAGTAAATAGCATTATGTTAAGAAATAAGAAAAATTAATTTAACAGATTTGTTTGCCTCGTATTCAAAATTAATTATACTAAATGTATAAATTTATTTAATTAAAGTGTATATTTTAGCTTGAAAACTCATTAAACAAATTGATATAGCTGACAAAAACAGGTTCTCACACGTGCTGGTTTAATAAATTAAATTTTGTAGACTCATTTGGGAAAATTAGAACAAACAACTTGTGGTTTTTACCCTTAATTTGGTTAAAGAACATTTTTAGATAACAAGAAAATCAATTAACAAACTTTCGAAAATATGTTGAATTGATTTATGCGTACATAAAATTGCTTTCAGTATGTATACATTGGAACATTACAACGTTTGTTGTTATCTGTGAGTCACTAAAAATTACTAGCTTTGTAAAAATAGTTTATATGTACGTTTTTATTTTTGATACCCACGCACTGTCGTACAATATTAGGTAGTTAATAATATCATTTGCTATTTGGGTATTATTTGCTCCTATAATAATTCCATTCAAATAATCACGATTCTGTTCCATTTTTTGTGTGCATCGTTTGCAATCAATTTTTTCAGCAATCAAAACGTCTCCAATTCTTGCTTTCTGATTCCTGATCTACAAAATTGCAACTACGAAAGCTGCTTGGATTGGTACATACTCAGTACATTTTAAACCCTTCGCACTTACGGTGAACTGTGACACTGCAGTTAACGAATGTGTTGTTTCCTCTCATTACTTTTAACACTGTTGCCGGACATTTCTCATTTAGTTTGCAGTCTGGTTTCTGAAGAGTTACCATTAATCTATTTACCCGTACTTAATCATTGGGTACTTATGACCGTATTCAAAAAATTATAAGGCTACTATAATGAATTTCAAACAAAAATATGCACCTAAATCTTTTATGTAAAATAATAATAAAATAAAATACGTACAATTTTCCATGTATATACGGGATACTTCTTTACAAACTTTACTAGCCTAACCGTTCTGTACCAGTAGTGTTTTTAATGTTTGGTGAAGATCATCTTGTGGAATATTAAAGCTAAATTGAATTTGCCAAAGTAATCAAGAATGTTTTAACCATGTTTAGTACTGATTGCTAGACGTTCTTCATTATTGCTGGTAAATGCATTCTAAGCCCAAGGTAAGCTTTCGAGAACATTTTATTTAAAAAATGTAAACCAATTATGAAACAATAGAAAAACATATTTTTTAGTATAAAGAAAACAATTAAGATAGAAAAACATGATTCAATTATCAGTTTTACATATTATAAATTGCTGCTGGTAAGAACAAAATTTTGATGCAGTATTTAAGGTAGTGTTCGTGTGTTTGTCCGCTCATTAATACTCTTCAATATTGTCAAATGGTAAACAAGCTATCCCAAATGAACACAACACATATAGTTTTAATATACACAAATCGTAAAACGTTTTTTTCTACACAAGTTGTATTCCCGTATTTATGGGAAATCTGCGGCGTTTGGAACAGCGTGCAACATTTATTGCTTCGTAATAAACTTCAGGTTATTAAAAGATATAAAACCAATAAAAAGTATGAACGTCATAATATCGTATCAAATGGGTTTTATAACTGTGACGTAGTTTTCCCTTCCATAACAATTTGAAGCACTTAATCATTAAAATAGCATTTTTTGTTTTTGAATTTTAGCTTACGTTGAGTTCTGCAGCAAACAACAGTAAATTTCTCAACCTTCTGAAAACTATTTCCTCAACAGCTCGTAGCTAACTGAGTTTCAAAATGAATTCTATCACAAAGGCAACATTTTCAGTGCACAGAATATTTCAAACTGTAATTCCCCTTCCTTATTTTCTCGACCAGAGAAATCTTCAGCTCATTCCGAATTACAAGTACAACCAGAGTTTTCACAAACTCAGTCGCTATTTAAGGTACGTAACAGCACTTTGTCTTTTAGCGTACGTGATATATCATCTAGTTTGGTTAGTCATACAATGGAATATCCACACTTTTTTAGATTTTAAAACAATCATCAGTTACTGTGGAATTTTACTTGTTGGGTGTGCAATGTTGTCATCTCGATATTTGGTTAGCAAACATTGCGACAGCTACATATACATTGTAAATCAGAGTTTAGTGTTATCTTCGTGCTACTGGGAAACTAGTGTTTTGAATTTGCTAGCAGTAGTGAATATCTACGGCTTGGGAGCATACAAAGTTGTGATGCCAGTAGGTGTTCTGTTTGTTCCATTTTTTATGGAATTTGATCCCAACCAACTTATTTTTGGAACTGGTATATTTATTAAACTGCTTGCATCTTTCTGTTATGCCTTTGAATTTTTGTACGGTGCTGTTACCCTAGTGTCTGTTTTTACCTTAAACATTTGCTATCTGTGCAATATTATTGAGTTTTCAAATCAATTTCGATTTAAGCATACATTAAGCTCTAATCGTCAACTGGACACATTTTACAAATTCTACAAAAGTCATGCAATTTTGAGGATTCATTTTACATGTTTATCGGATATTACAAACTTGTTTAATACCGTAATGATTTTTATTGCCATACTTTTGGCATCTTGTTGTGGATACGGCACCATAGAAATGTATGCCATATTTCCTTTTGGCATGTATATCTTCCTTCCCGTGACTATGCTGGGGAGCGTTTTCCTTTGTGTTATATACTCACATTTAGCCAGTATCCCCAGGGAAAACGGTATAGTGTTTAAGCAGAAGTGGATGGCATACGCTAATAATAGAATTATTCGTAGAATGCTTGTTGCAACGCCAACGTGTGGGTTTACTGCAGGACCTTATGGCACCGTTACAAAACAATTAGGCTTGAATATATGTAAGGACATAATCGATAATACAGTATCACTTGTATTAATCAATTAGAATATAACGATTAACGAAAAAAAATTATTAAATAAAAGTATTATTACAAATACAAACGCACCAGTCTAAATACATTCTATTAAAAATCGCGGTTGCACTTTATTTTATTTTATTTATCATTTGCTCCGTCAGCCAAAAGGTGAGCAATGCTTAATGTGTGAAGTCATTAAAACATTCGCGTCAAGAAAATCCTACAATATCGCCATTGACTTAAGAATTGCAATACAAAATCTCAATACTGTACACAATATTCAATATATTTATATTTTTTATATATTCAATTATATATATAAATATATATATAAATATATATAAATATATATAAAAATATATATAAATATATATATAAATATATATAAATATATATAAATATATATATAAATATATATAAATATATATAAATATATATATAAATATATATAAATATATATATATTCAATTTATATTTTTCAAATTCCATATAACGTGTGCAGAAAAAGCTTTAAAACACCTACCGTTGATCTGTCGGAATATTCACATCCCCGTATTACTATCCCCGTTTGTACTTAAAACTCATCAATTACGGTAAATTGATTAAAAGCAACTGACAGAAAAAATAAGTCGTCAAAAGAGGGTGCTAAAGTCTTTTCACGACAATCTTGGGTTTTGTGGGCTCTAAACTAAACGACGCTGCAAAAGAGGCAACCCTAGTGCGTTTCCAAGTTTCCCTAGCAACCCTAGTTTCCCATTTTGTTAGGAAAAAGCTAAGAAAATCTAAGCCCTCAACCTCATCACAAGAAGGAGTGGGTAATCAAATTAATGCTGGGCACAGCAACGCAGAAGCTGTTTCTGAGGAAATAGTTCTGACGATTCCGATGACAGCCTACAGTACCTGGTTGGTGGCATTGAAAAGTAACATGAAGCAGCCGCCTATCCACAAAGCAGCTCAGAATCTGGGAGTGATTTTTGTAGCCATTTATACACCACATCAAACGAAATTGATTTGAATATAGGTGTAATCGACCACACAAGTCTACAAGGTTTACAGACATAGCAAACTGAGGAATGCAAAATTAGTGATGATTCCACCGACGAATCAATAAAGCCACATGGATGCGGGTAGAGCAATGCATGCAGACATCTTATGTTTTGCATTTTCCAACGTTTAAAAATTCCTTTTATAATTTATAATTTGTGCAAAATCATTTATTGAAAAATATCTCTGTTTGCATTTAAAAAAAGCGTTTATGGGACGAAAAGGAAGAGGAACTGGAGTTATTCTGGCCTGACTTCCAGCTACCACATGAGTGAAAAACAAATATTTATCTACATGATAACGACTGGCTTGGGATCAATGTTGCAACAAAGCGTGTTCATAAGCACTAGAGCTGTCGCCATTTCTCCGGGACATATTCGACTTTTTGCATCTTGTGCCTCTAATGCCACTAAAAGAAAAAGACGAGTCTGCGCCATAAAAATTTCAGACTAAGGCTAGCATTGCGTACTTTATTAAAAAGTCGCATCTGTCATAAATGAAGGCCTTGTTCCACAAACAATATCGAATTTTGGTCCCAATAACTGTTGTATTTACACACGCTACAATTTTTGGCCAGCTTTAAAAAGCGGCCAAAGCGGTTACCCTACCTAAAATTTTCCGAGTGAAATCAAGAGATTGGATGCGGTACTGGCATAGCTTTACCCTGAATATTCGAAAATAAGAGAATAAGAAACAAGGATTCCTTGGTGCTGCACAATATCTGAATTTTACAGGATGCGATGATGGTTGGGATGAATTTTATACTAGCGTGAAACAAGTTGTTGTCACATCTCTGTGAAAAAGGCTGGAAGAAACGGTAGCAATTCGGAATCATGGGGAAGACGGTTCTGAAGGTTAGCTTTGATTTAAAACACACAATGCCACCTACTTTCTTCGGATACGGGTATGGCTTTTTGATCATATATGACTACTTGTTGTTTTTCGTAGTTTAAGGAATAGTTTTTGTAGTACAACAGATTGCAAAGGACCATCCAAACGTGCCTCTGCACAACCGCTTGGCTCAATTCGTGCTATTTACGGAAAAGGTTCATAACTACATTAACTACAAAAAGCGACATGAAGCGAATTGGGAACGCTATACTGTGAGACCATTCAAGCCAGTTCGCGTTGCAGTTTTTATTGACAGTCATGATGTTATTGATGCGTCAGTAAAGAAACTGATTGATAATGCAAATCGAAGACGCAATATTTATGTATTTATAAATTCCATATTCGACAATTCCGTGACATAAATTGAATAATGAGATTGTCCTTTCATATCACCTGTGCTTGGATTGCCCACCGTATTTCAATGAACCTGATTTTTTTAAATCCGACAAAGACACTCGTTGCGAGTACGATGGTTAGAGTGAATTAAGAGTGTTGGGTTTAGACACAAGATTAGACTGCGTAGGGCCCCCAAATTAGCCCCAGAAAATTCCAGAATGTTCGGATCACAAGATACCGCCGAAAACTCCGAAAAACTAAAAATTTTCCCCATAAACCCCAAAGTTGCTTATCACTCTTTTAATGAAAAATGCTTTGTTTTTTTGCTGCCAGTTTTGTAAAATCAATGCAGGTAAGACTTCGGAAACGTCAGGATTTACGAAAAAACAGAGAGAAATGTATACAACTTTTTTAGCAAATTTTCAGAGATCCGTAGCCCATGAAGGTTACAGAGAGAGCCTAAAAAGAGAGTGCTGGCTTTGCAGCCAGTTACAATAGTAACAAGGACGGTTCATCCCAAAAATTAGATAAGAAAATTGAAGTGGTAACGAGCTGGGCTCCAGGAATCTTCTTCACTTTCACTTTCCTCATGGCAGACTAATTTCTTGTCCTGGAACTGTCATGAGGTGAGAAATACCAAAAATCTAGCCATTCGGCTTCACAAAAATAACCTCGTACGAGCAAAAAAAATGGAAAAGTTTAACAAACTTGTTGGCTCGATGAGCCCAAAAATATTTAAACGAACATGATAAGGACAATTAGGCTAATCAGCCGAATCCTGACAAAGAGATTGGTGGTTATAAATAAACTAATAACATGAACGCAAGTTGACAATCAGAGTATATAATATTACATATGAATCCTAAATCAAAATGTAGACGTTTCAAATTGTGGCACTTAATATACTTTATATAAAACTGATTAAGTAGGGTCAAGAGTATTATAGGATTGCAGGAATGCTTCCGCATGAAATTCAGTCACACTACTACCGTGCAAGTAAACAAAACAATAGTATATAATATATACAAATACGCAACGGAGTATGTAGTTTAGATCAAAATTATGAGAACTGAGGGCACTTTAATAGAACTAACTTTGAAAAAATCCTTTTTATATTGCGTATTGACCGAATCAGACTCACAAAAGCACCAAAATACAATTCCGGAAATCGATTTGCTATTACTCATTTCAGATATGTAAGAATATCTGAATTTGAATGTGGCCCGAAATAAACATCATCTCCAATACCCGAGAATAAGGAAAAGAAAACCGTTGCATCAATCCCGTCGCAATTGCCAGGTTTTTCTCCCATTTACCCCGGAGCTCCCCAGCAGAAAGTTTATATGGCATTTAGGCGCCTATAGCAACAACGCAACCCGAATCCAAAGCATTTCTTTCCATTTAGGTGTTAGAATCTCTCGTGGCTTAACCTTTCAGAAAGATCCTTTTGGAACACTTGGCTCTTTCAATTGTAATCTTCCTTCCCTGCCTCTGCTATCAATCAACGACACAAAAACAGCCTAACAAATTCACACCGACCACTGCATTCCAGCGTCACCCCTTAGTCACCTCCCGTCACACCTTCCACACTTGCAGTTTCCAGCGCTTATTTGGAGTTTCAAACAGAATTTCGTAAAAGCAGCAACATGCATGAAATTGATAAGCCACTTCGAAAATTCGGTTTGCTACCTTTCGGCTCGCCGAAATGAAAGAAAAGGAAAGTGAAATAAGAAAAATGTAGCAGAAATTTTGCAAAACTACGTGGGATTACTTAGTTTCGTTTCTGTGGAACATGTTCAATTATTAAGAAAACTGCTTAGGTTTTGTGGATACTATTTCGAAAGTTTCCCTAATTGTATTGTATTGTATGTTGGGATTGTTGTGAGAACTGTTGTTCTGGACTGGTTAATGTTATTACTGATTGCGGAAGTACTACGGCTCACAGCTGAGCCCAAGTTCCAGCGTGGATGCCTCAAAAGGAAAGAACCTTTAAACGAACCCTTATTGGCTGTTGGGTTTTGAGCGGGTCATTCATGCAAAACATGTGTGCATTTTAGGTAATATGCAAAATGATAAGCACATGGAAAAAAGGCTTATTTTGGTCAAACAATGTTTTCGTTTTATGTAGTTTTTGGTTTTTCACAAGATGGAAAAAATTTTTAACGTAATTTTTGTATCCTCCTTCCCTTTGAGACATCCACGCTGGGACTTGGGCTGTGAACCGTAGTATGCCTGATTGAAGTGGATGTAGATAACGCGGCTGTGTGGAATCTGTGTAACCAATGTTATAGTTTCTTTGCAAAATAGCACATATTACTACAAAATCAAAAAAAGTTTCAATGTAAAGAAATCATAGTTATTGTCGGAAATCATTTCTGCGATTTAATTCTTATTCCACTCGAGAATTTCTTCGAAAACTAGATACCAGTTTTAGGTACCACACACCTTCAGTTGGAACTGGCTCTGGCTGTATCTGTCATGCTGCAATGGTATTTGATGCATATCGTCGCTGATCATCTAAACATCTAAACCATGAAACTGCATTGTGGGGCAACTTGAGAACAATATTAAAAATGATTAGGATTTTTTTGGTATATCGTTCTCAAGATTCCCCTAAAATGAAGTTTCTTGGTTTAGATGTATCACCGACGGTGATTCACAAACGATACAAGAACATGCGTGCGCGCGTGCAAATATAGAACACTTTTACAGAAAGGTATAAGGCAAAGTTTCAAAGTGTTAAAATCACTGCATTCAAAATGCAGCAAGAGACCAAGACAATTTATTTAGCTCATAACCCACGTGGCATTTTGATCAGTGACACTATTTATCAAGCAAGTAAAGCAACAAGACGTTTGGTAAACGTGTATGTATGTGGATTTATTGAAACTATGTTGTCTGTTTTCTCCAATTTGTTCCTTTTCTTTTTTGTGTTTTGTATAAACTTAAAGGCAAACTACAAAAGTTTTTGCAAGCTAGTTTTATTTATGGTCTTTTTAAAGACTTGTTGAGTTTTAAGAAGAAGCCTTCCTTGTGATAGGCATTTTGAAAGAAGTATTTTGGAAGTAGCTCAAAAAAGGTAAATGGTGAAATGAATGATTTTGAAAATTGGAATTAAGGTGTGAGCAGTACAAAATTATCCAGAATATCGATGGCCAACGCCGCAATCAAAATGTAAATACTGTCATAAAAGATTGTGGTGTTGCCCCGGTCCGTGTGGGTTTGAAACGGGTCAAGATCTGCGGATCTGGGAAAGCTGTGGCCTAAGCTGATTCTATGTACAGAGGTTATATCAACGTTTTAGCTAGCTGGAACAACGGACCCAGGAAACAAAAGTTTTCCCCGGCAGTAACAACACTCCTGTCGACTGTGATGCGGCTTTTGCAAAAGTGTGTTATTGCAAATCTAAGCGATAATTCTTTACTGGTAGCAGGTAGACTGCAGGTATCCGTGATCATGTTTCATAAATCATGATCACGGATACATACTACAACACGCTCTTCCCACTTCTGTTTTAAACAGCAACCATAGGAAATATCATATATTGCAGGTAAAATCCGTGATGATGAAGATCATGTTCACGGACTTACCGCAGACACAAAAAAGCTTTTTACCTTATCTAGAAAAGGAAAAAGCGCAGTGTGCTTGAAGTGCTATGCGCACCTTTTACCAGTGTTCATGGGTCAACATAATATTTACGCGTGAACAAAGCCTCTCGCTCTTTCCCACAAACAGCTTTTTGCTTAATGCTCCTACATGCATCGTATCATAGTCTCAAGTATCAATAAGTAACGATATAATAAGTTGTATCAAGTAACAATAATTGTTATGCATGCATTTTCACCACCGCCACTACCAATTCATTGCTTTCTTTGGGAGAAACATATTGGGAGGAAGAATCTGTTAACCCAGAAAACCCCGAATGCAATTCCTTCGAGTTGTAGTATACTACTCATGTTATCTCTCCTGTCACCAGAAAATTTTGAAATTTGAATGGCTGGTTTGTTTGATATTTCGTAGCAACGGCGTAGTACTTAAATTTGCACGCATAAAATGAGAAAAAATGCAATTCGAGACAAATACGTATAAAAATTTGGCACACATTTCCAAAACCTCTCTAATTATTTTAGCGTAGCTTGGCGTCACAACAAATATTCTAAGCGTTGATTACAGAAATGGCAAGTCGTCTCGATATAAACCTTTTGCTAGAAAGTCTTCTCGTTTTTATTTTTCTAAACATAGAGAGATTTAAATTGAGCTTATTTTTAAACAGAAATATTACACCAGAATTTATCAGTGTAATAAGAACACAAACTAACATGCCTTCCTTACAACAAGCCACATCAAGATAAGAAAAAGCAATTAAGCTAAAAGGAAGGCGTAACTCAACCCATGCCCAAGTCTTTGGCTAAAGAACCCTTGAGCATAAAAGTATAAAATAAAACCAGTTATTCCCGCATTTTTTAAAAACTGATGAATAAAAATAAAAACCTTTTCTGGTCTTCGAAAGATTTCCAGCAACTAACTGAGTAACTCCATGGGTTATATGTAAGACCCTGCAAGTGAATTTTTCGAATCAAAATTTCAACTGTATATACTTATTCCTTGACAAAAATGACCTGAATGAAGTGCATTTCATTTTTTTGAAAATGCCAAATAACCGAGTTATGCAGTAATAAAGGGAAATTTTGGGTTGTTCATTGGGCAAGTTCTATCTCAGATCTATCTTGTTTCGAAAAAAACTCGTGAAATTTTGTATGAACATCCTGTAGGGCACTGTTTCTATTGACGCTCTCTTAATTTCTCGAATTTTTTTTTGATTTTTTAAAAATTAAAAAAAATCAATTATTTAGGAATCGGATACGCCAAGTTGCTATTGTTTAACCGTATTACTCTCGTCAAATTCAGAAACTTTAACGAATTTACTACCACAAAATTCCTTATAAGTAAAAAAATATTGCCGCGTTTTAAAAACCTTGAAGCCTCAGAAGCAAGAACCCCCCTTTTCTACGTTAAAACAACGTAATCCTTTGTCATTAAATATTCTATGTTAAAGAGCTTAAAATATTGTGCCTAAATGCAATCCACCACTGAGCTGTGTCGTAAAGTACCAATGCAATATATCTACAAATTCTAAAATTCCAATGAACTATGTCACTCCACGTAAAAGGGCAAGCAATATTTCCCTTGTTCTAAATCTGATGACCACCAAACTACGTGTGCTTATTCCTCTGTCATACCTCCATTATGACGCAAATTCAATTTTCTGAAATGTCAATATGCATGTCCATTATATGTGAAAAACTCAAAATGACCTGGCACTGTGAAAGTTCATGTCAAAGGGCAAGCAATATCTCCCTTGTTCTAAATCTGATGACCACCAAACTACGTGTGCATATTCTTCTGTCATACATACATCATGACGTACATTGAGTTTTATGAAACAATCAATTTCGTGTGAAAAACACAATGCGAATATAAGCTATGATACTTTATGATGAAGGGCAAGCTGTGTTCCCTTATTTTATAAGTTTACTCCTAAACCACACAAACCTAAGGCATATTATAACTTTTACCTGTAGAGTTTTCAGTTTATGGAAGATAATATATTTAACAGAACTATATTGCGCATAATATTACATTTATTCACTTTATAACTACGTCAAATAACATGAGTTAGTAAGCAGTATGATGTAATATTATGCGCAATGAAGTTCTGTTCAAAATATTATGTTCCATAAACTGAAAACCCTACAGGTAAAAGTTATAATATGCCTTAGGTTTGTGTGGTTTAGGAGTAAACTTATAAACTAAGGGAACACAGCTTGCCCTTCATCATAAAGTATCATAGCTTATATTCGCATTGTGTTTTTCACACGAAATTGATTGTTTCATAAAACTCAATGTACGTCATGATTTATGTATGACAACAATATGCACACGTAGTTTGGTGGTCATCAGATTTAGAACAAGGGAGATATTGCTTGCCCTTTGACATGAACTTTCACAGTGCCAGGTCATTTTGAGTTTTGCACATATAATGGACATGCATATTGACATTTCGGAAAATTGAATTTGCGTCATAATGGAGGTATGACAGAAGAATATGCAGACGTAGTTTGGTGGTCATCAGATTTGGAACAAGGGAAATATTGCTTGCCCTTTTACGTGGAGTGACATAGTTCAATGGAATTTTAGAATTTGTAGATATATTGCATTGGTACTTTGCGACACAGCTCAGTGGTGGATTGCATTTAGGTACAATATTTTAAGCTCTTTAACATAGAATATTTAATGACAAAGGATTACGTTGTTTTAACGTAGAAAAGGGGGTTCTTGCTTCTGAGGCTTCAAGTTTTTTAAAACGCGGCAATATTTTTTTACTTATAAGGAATTTTGTGGTAGTGCATTCGTAAAAGTTTCTCAATTTGACGAGAGTAATACGATAAAACAATAAAAACTTGGCGTATCCGATTCCTAAAAAATTGATTTTTTTTTAATTTTTAAAAAATCAAAAAAAAATCGAGAAATTAAGAGAGGGTCAATAGAAACAGAGCCCTACAGAATGTTCATACAAAATTTCACGAGTTTTTGTCGAAACACGTCTGAGATAGAACTTGCCCAATGAGCTACCTAAAATTTCCCTTTATTACTGCATAACTCGGTTATTTGGCATTTTCAAAAAAATGAAATGCACTTCGTTCAGGTCATTTTTGTCAAGGAATAAGTATATACAGTTGAAATTTTGATTCGAAAAATTCACTTGCAGGGTCTTACATATAACCCATGGAGTTACTCAGTTAGTTGCTGGAAATCTTTCGAAGACCAGAAAAGGTTTTTATTTTTATTCATCAGTTTTTAAAAAATGCGGGAATAACTGGTTTTATTTTATACTTTTATGCTCAAGGGTTCTTTAGCTAAGGACTTGGGCATGGGTTGAGTTACGCCTTCCTTTTAGCTTAATTGCTTTTTCTTATCTTGATGTGGCTTGTTGTAAGGAAGGCATGTTAGTTTGTGTTCTTATTACACTGATAAATTCTGGTGTAATAAAAATTTCGAAATTCTGGAATAAATTCGAAAAATTCACTTGCAGGGTCTTACATATAACCCATGGAGTTACTGAACTGTGCATTACAGAAATATAAATCCGAGGTTTCTGGTTTTAACCCATTTGTTTCCTGGTTTACAGTGTTTTCTAAGAAATTTTGTTATCCGCTTTGTTGCAGATTTGCACTAACTAATGATTGATTCCTAATTATCAGGTGCCCGCATTAATTCATTTAAATTTCCTTCTACCCTCACAATTGCCAAGCTGCACTTCTAACCTTTTTCTCCTTCAAAATCAAATCAAAATAAGTTAGGCAAGCTCGGATAACTTTTATTTGAAAGATTCTTATTGAAACATGCAATTTTACTTAAAGCTGTACAATGTCAGCTGAAAATGGCAAAATAGTATGCGTATGTGTATACAGTTTATCGTAAATAAGAACTGTAACCAAGCACTTGAAAATTAAAAGTTACAAATGATAATCTTTGAATCCAGGAAATGCTTAAATGATCCATTTATTGAAATTTTTGATTATTTTTATTGATTAAAATCTGCGCTTTAAACGATTTACAAACACGTTAGTACACAACTTTTGCGCTGATAAATTGATGAGTGCAGGTGCCAAACAAAAACATTTATGCATTCTTGCCTTCACTTCAAAAACGAAAACAGCAGCTGGGACTAAAACCATGCACAAGTAAGCAAAAAATACCACTACTATATTATCTCTTGTTGTTAGCGGCTGAACGGATGGTTCTGTTCTTGCTAATAAAACCGTACTGTTCCAAGTTTGAAGCCGATCCGTCCACTTTGACCAAATATCGAATATTCCAGCGCCTTCTAAAGCTTATATTCCAATAGTTAGCGTATCCAAACGAACTGGCGATCTTAGTATTATCCAGCGAGCTAGAAGTGACGGTAGGAACTGCTTACTTTTAACAATTTCACCGTAGTTTTTCCTGTTTTTGCTTTTTAGGTTTGCGTACGCCTTATAAATAGCGCTCCAATCATTAATGTAGGCATATCGATTGTGCTCGCAAGAACCGATCTTCTTCTCGAAGTAATCAGAGTTTACGTGAGATAAAAAATATAAACGGTTATTCCGTTTTAGTTTTAAGCGTACACTTCGTATTATACTAGTCATATTGGTTACGACTTGAGCGTATAATTTATCAAAAATTGTGTCACAATCACAATCGCGGTCAAGCAAATACTGATATCCTCGATTGAATGAACTAATATAGTTACTAATAATTTTAACTACACCTTCAGACACGGGTGAGTATTCAGTCTCGTATACAAATTTCGAGAAAAATGTGAAGTTTTTTTGAATAAGAGACTCGAAAGTTTCCGGCATGTGCTCAGCTACCGGCGAAATCAATTTGGTGATATTGTCGCCTTTGTAAGCATTTGAGATAACCACACCCATAAGTATCCAAACTGTAGACAAGCTTTTTATTTTGTGTATAAAATCCGCATCCACTTCTAGCAGCACCTTAAACGGAAATAAGTAAATAGATAGTCTCAAACGCTTGCTTAAGTCTTTTAACAAATATTTTGCTACGTAACCAGTAGCAAAAACCAGAATAAATAGGGTAAACCAAGTGCACTTATCAAACGCAGAAGTAAATCCAAGCAGCGACAATTTGTCGGAATCTGTTAAGTTTGTGCAAGTTAGAAAAGACCATCCATTTTTGTAGAATATGTGCACATGTGGTTGCAAATTCTGATAGTTTCTTAATTGAAATATTGAAGGTGCATACAGTTCTGTAACAGCCTTGTTCATCGTCAGTGTGTTGTTTGGAAAGAGAATACTAAACATGACAATCTGTGGATATGTAAGTTTGCTATTAAAACTCTGCTTTTGATAAAAGTGTTGCCTATACAGCTTGATATTTTCCAAAGCTTTCAAGTAACTCTTTGGCTCATCAGACTCAGGTACAAATCTCCAGATCATATATTCTTTTCGATCCGCAAAAAATTGTGCATTTTGAACGGCTGCGTTTCTTGGAATCTTTGCAAGAGCATAGTACGTTCCGTTAATTCGAGACAAAGCACATCTGAAGTCAAAATTTATTTGAACAAAATTGCAGGTCTCCCAAATTTCACCAATGTTTTTGCCGTAGTTTGAAGTCACTGCAAGTATTTGGTCAATCTTACAATTACGAGTGGAATCGCATAGCACTTCGAAATAGACCTTTCTCCAATATGTAAAATGTGTACGGCTATAATAAGTGTCCAAATAATAAAGCACATTTGTTGATAGCGGAGATGTTAAACTAGGCATGTGTCCTATAATATAGAAATACATGTTATCCTGCCAGATGTAAGCATTTCTGTTTCTCGGATTCGACAATTCGTTAACCTCTCTGTGAAAAATGTAAAAGATGTCAAGGTAAGGTTTCGGAAGTATCCATGAAGTACAATGCAGAGGCATGATGTAAATAGCAGCGTCACATTGAATGTGGTTTCGTTTTAACGTGGTATTCCAGCTATTAACCATAAAGAACTTTTGCAGATTGCCTTTGAGCTCGTACACATATTTTTTTCCGCAGCGAAAAAACGAACGCATCTCCGATCTTAAGTAATAATATTCCCATTTTGGAGGTGCAATGTGATATCGGTATTCATGTTGCACCATTGGCATAGTTTCAAGCGTTTCCTTTGATAACATGGAAACTGCTGTTTGCAATTCCTAAATAAAACACAGTGTTAGAAATTTAGTTTAAATATTAGAGACCTCTGAAATAAAATAGAAGATTTTCTAAACATAATACAGAATATTGTAGAAGTTTGACCCACCTGACCACGGTTCTCCAAAACTGAAGTAAAAACATGTACGGCGCAGTTATGAAAATGTGCAATGTCGTTCCTTAAATCTACTTCATACTCATTTTTAGACAGGTCACAAAAATTTAAATTGAGTAATATGATAACATATAGAATTCGCAACATTTTGAGTAAATGCGGATTCTATGTACTGTCTAGGTACAAATTACAATGGTTAAATATGACGACTGTGGTTGAAAAAATATGCAACTTATGTACACTTTTAAAGTATTAACTGTGTATTCAGACCTGGCCGATGGGTGTATGGTGTATTGATTAGTCCACTATTGGGTTTCCAGAAGTAAAGGCGTGTTTGACGGACCACTTTACAAATTAAATTTATGCACCCTTGCTGGTTCCGCATTTGTTTAAAGCATATTTCTGGTATCTTCTCGCCAACTAAAGGTACTTTACCAACAAATGTTGCGTGTCAGAACTTGTGCAAGATGCGGAAGCTAACAACTAGCATAGGTCTAATAATTTAAGCATACACCTATTCCGGGTTATTGCAGAACATCCCTGAAGCTACTTCCGTATAATCTTGTTACCTGCAGAAATAAAAAAACATCGATGGTAAGCTATTAAAAATTCCCGCTGCTGAATACGATGAGTGTCTCAAGAGATTTAAAATTGGTCCTTCGACAAATTTGCTTATGGTTGTGCATAAAAACCTATACAGTAGGAAAATCCGAAAGTCAGACATTTTAGTAGCTACAGATGTTATTATCCCTTTGCATTGATAAACATCTTTGAATATATAACCAGTCAATGGTAAACCAATTGAAAATGCTAGCTGCTAACGACTATGAAGAGAAAAATGTGATAATGCATTTTGCAACTTAGAATTTTACAGTTGCACTGCTTTCGTTTTTATAATTTTGTAGTTTAAAGATGCACTTGTACTATCGAAACAAAGTCAAAAGTAGGGATTGACTCAACACGTGCCTAACCTGAACGCAAAAGAAACCTTAACAGTTATTTGATTTTCTACTAGCTCTGTCAAAATAAAGCTGATTATTTGCTAATTTCTCTTGGCTGCTAAAATTGCAATACTCTAGGTATCAATTACGATATTTCAATTTAAGCATATACCTTTTTTTTAATGTGTGTAAATTTTTCCGATTCTCATGAAATGTAAATTCTCATAGTCACATAGATAGAAGAAGTGATAACAAGTCAACTTGCTTTGTCTTTGCTGAAAAATTAAAATAGGTTGACAGTCACATATTATTTTAAAAAGTTTAATATACTTTATTTTGCGGATCAGCTGCGCTTAAATATCACGTATGATTCATGTACTCAAGTAACGTAATCATCTAATAGATGTTGTTTCTAAAAATAGTTTTAGGGTAATGAGCTAATATAACAAATAATTAGATATTTTATTAAAAAACAATTCAATATATTATGTTTCCTTACATTTCTGTTTGTACTAGCGTTTTAAATTAGTTGCTACAAGCTTAAATTTTGCTGTTATAATAACTTTTTATATGCTAATATATTTTTCTTTTCTAATTATTTTGCCTGTTTTTTACCAATAATTTTTAATAAACTCTTTCACAGTCTGCTTTCCTGTAACAGCCGAACTGTTATACATTCAGCTTTTCGTTTTCAAAGTGTATTAGTTGCTGTAAAGTGTAAAATGTCTGCAAAAATTACCGACACCAAAAGAAAGAAAGCAAAATCGATTCCAGCTTTAACTGAAAATAAAAAATGGCTATCAAGCTACAGAAATATGCTTAAAATTTTATGCGGCCTTTCCTGTTAGAATGGAAGGAGGACTATTCAAAACTTGGAAAACACTCGCGGGATGCTACAATCTTGCCAAATATTGCAGCGAACTTGTTGGAGTCCTTTGTTGGCGTTTTAAATTTGTGCAGTTTCTTAAAACATCACCTGCTTTTTCCTGGTGTAGAAGTCAAGCCTGCCACCTTAGTAATTTGGCTGATAGTGTTGTTGGCTTTCTTTTTTGTTCCCGTTGTTCTCTGTCTTTTCTCAATAACCAGTTACTAGAGTCAATAAATGAACTTTAAGTAAGTACATAAAACTGTAATGATACACAAGCAAAAGATTAATGCATGATTTGTTTCCAGAATCAACGGCCAAAAGCACAAACGTTTTAGGATTGGGCAAATATTCGGATCCGCATAAATTCATTTTTGTTCCTGCTGTTATCCACTGTAGGTCGGGAATTTATGTGGCATGCATTATTACCATATGCTATAATATGCTATATTCCATTTTGCAAATATAAAGACATGTCGAATACGTATTTAGAGTGCGCTTGTAATTGAATTAAGCAAATATTTCTAATATAGGCTCTACTGATATGATATTCATAAAACTGTTGAGAGAAAACCAATTTAAAATAAAGAAGCTACAAACATAATTTACTTTTGGAATTAACATTTCTAAAATTAAATTTATATTGTACGCGTGGAAATACATTAGCAAGTACTGGCACATTTATAATTTTTTCTATTAATAATATCCAAAATTCCAAAAATATTGATATTTTAAGCTTAGTCTTATTTTATGCTTTTAACAATTTGGATATTCATTTGCTATATTATTGCCGTGTAGTAATCACTTCACGTTTGGCAAACTGTCGTTTTGTTTAAATTTTTACTGTTGAACTATTAAACTGTTCCCGAAGCTTGAAAATGGTTTTAAGGGTTTTAAGCGAGAATGAAAAGAAAGCAGTGAGATTCCAGAAGTTTGCCTACAGCTTTATGTGGTCCTTTTCAGCAAAATGGAGTGAAACCTACTCACAACTTATTCTTCTTCATTTGAGCTCAAAAACCTTACCTAACCTGGTTATGGTGGCTGCAATGTTTGCTTTTGGATGTTTAAACCTTTGTGGTCTCCTCTTACCCAAATTGGTATTTCCTGACCTGGAAGTTCAACTAAAGCATATAGTTGTGTGGATGATTTGTTTTCTTGGTTGTTGTGTGGTTCCTTTGCTACTCTACACTGCATTCAACAATAGCCTTATATTGTCAATAAATCAACTGCTGAAGTTTTTGTATACGTGTCAAATTGGTAAGTATGTCTCATATTTACTAAGTAAAGCCATAAATAAATATTTAAATAAAATATTTGGTTTTCAGAATGCAGAAGTCGAAACCCTTTGAAAACGAATCAAACCCGGCATTCGGATGTTACCAAATTTGCGTACATACCAGTTTTTGCATTCATTAGTTTGACGATTCCGTTAGGTTGTATAGTTTCAAATATTGATAGTTTATACTTTTTATCAAAACAGCTTCAAATATACTTCAATATACATTCCTCCTATGTAACTGCTATATTTAGAATATTTAGAACAATTTGCACTACACTTTATTGTGTTCGAACTAGGAAGAAGCGCCAGCTTTTTAGTTACAGGTACAGTTTTATTAATTTTAAGATTCACTAGACCTGTAAATCTGCTAAAACTGAACACACTATCAATTCCGGAGTTTGCTCATCGTTTCAGTTGTTTAAGACTAATAATTGGAAGAGCTCCAACCGTTTGGAATCAACTGATTTATATTGCGTGCTCTGTAATATTTTGGCTTTTGGTTAGCGTTGTGTGGTTTATTGTGTGCTGCTCACCCGAACAAGCGACATATTTAATATACACTCTTGTTGTATTACTGTTTATCTCACTTCTGGTAGGAATGTATGCATTACTCAAGTGTTTATGCCAGGTTGTTGAAGATAATATTTCACTTCTGAAAGACGTTTTTCAACAAACAAGATTTGTGTACGCTAACAGAAAAACTAGGGAACACCTTATACAAATTAAAAGACTTAAAGCAATGCAGTCAGTTGTTTTGTCGTATGGTTGTTATTCGAAGTTGAGCACGGAGTTTTTAGTGGATTACTTTTATTTAGTAGGGTTACGCAGCTTTGATGCAATACTAATGTTTGGTTAGAAAGGAGGTTAATAACGACTCTGTGATGTAGTTGCATGTTATAAACTTGATAATGAACAAATAAACATACCAACAGAACTTTATTAGCTTCTAGCTTCATTAGCTCACTCAGCAGGGGAGCTTATTAAGACGTAGTTTGTCCGGGTGTCCGGCCAACTTGTTTCTGAGGTACCAGGTTAAATGGTGTTTAAACCTGCCCAAATGGCTCCAACTGGGGTACAGAGTACCTATTACTAAATACAAAGATGTTTCACCTATTGTAGTTTAGCTAATTGGGCTTTAAACAAAACTAAATGGCTCTGGACCTTACCTACTGTTGTTGTTGTTGTTGTGGGGTGATAATCGCATACCACCATGTTTTTAATAAATAACAAATACATTGGTTCCTCAAGCAAACAAATGGTTTTTTAATTGGAAAATATTTTATATTAAAGCTAGTTTACGCAAATAATCAGTAACTCTAGTAGCATTAATTAAAATATCCAAAAACATAATACATTGTGGTACTGAGTTCAAAAAGGAGGTTTCGCATTCGCCATATAACCGTGGGCTTTTTTGGGCATATTTTTAACTCCATTTCTACCAACAGGACCCATGTTTTTAGTGTTGTTGTTTATCTGGTACTTTTTAATAAATTGATTTTCAAAAATGTGAAAATATAGTACTGCACGGTAGTAAAAAGCACTTTGTCTCGAGGCACAAAAGAACAAACATGGCTATATTAATAAAATCTCACTACAGTCGCTCGATCTGGGTGCAAAAGGCTGCAAATAACTTTCATACTGAGACAAAGGGTGCAATGTCTTGGAACCCTCATAACTTTGGTACAATTTGAACAAGATTTTTCTTTAGTCAATCCGCCTTGCTAAGTACTATCCAGAAATAGAAATGTCCAAAAAAAAACCACGGTTATAAGGTAAGTGCGAAACCTCCTTTGCACCGCATAACCTTATAAATCTAATACGTATGTTTTTTGCCAATTACAAAGTCAATTACAAATCTTAACTTACATGTTTACTTCCAAGCCATTTTCATGTAAAACTAATTATTTCCTGGTACTTGGAATTGCTATATTCGAACTAAATTTAGCTTTTAAAAGCCTTTTAAGCTATTAGTAAAGAGACATGGAACTAGAACACATGCACACATACCTTTTTTTAATATCTATATTCATGTTTACATACATTGAATGTATTAAGCCTGAAGTTTCTGGGCACTTATATAAAACAAATTCTGATTTTAGTTATTTTTAAAATTTCCTGATGGCACTTAGAAGTGTTTTGTCAAAATTTCTGTTTCTTACCCCATGCTTTCAAGAACGGGCATTAGCTTTGTACCAAATTAAAAGAAGATTTTTGACGACGCAGGGTTTGACACCATTAGAAGCATTTCTATTTAGTTTTCATAAAAAAGAATTTGCTTACATGCCCAAGCTCTTGTGTCAATGGAATGCAGACTACTCCCAAACATCAATTACCACTTCGAGAAATATTTTGCTAAAATTTGCTGCTTTCTTATTTCTCAATCTGCTAGTTGCTTTAGGTGGTATTTACAATGCTATCAGTTTCGTATTTTTAAAACAAGTATTTGAGTATGATATTGCCATACTAGCCTTACACATTATTACTACGTTATGTAGCGGATCGCTTCCCGTTTTTGTAGCCATTTGTTGGAAGCATAGCGAATGTGCATCAGGATATAACCGGTTGGTAAATTTTCACAAGAAATTTTCTTCGGGTAAGTTGCTCATGGATCAGATACAGTATTAGTGCATGTATTAAATTTAATTATGAAAAACACTTGTTTTCAGGCTACAACTTTAAATTCTCCAACAAAGTTTGCCAACGTATTTATTGCATCATAGGACTCTGTTTGATGATCGTGCTACCAGTTCCGTTCTTAGTTATAGCAGGTGCTTTGTACTTTGGTTTTGATCCGTATTATTATGTGCTTCAGGACATTGTAGGATCTATTGCAAATTTGGACCCCTTAACCAAACTTGTTTGCTTTACGATTCGATTTACAACGGTGTTGGCTGGAATTCAATGTGTTCAAATGTTATCATTTATTTTTCTATGTTTCTTCATACTACTCGCGAAAGTCTACATGATAATCTACAATCTTCACTTTTTGCCTGACCACAACATGAGAAAACATTCTGATGTTCAGCAAACGTATAGATATTTCTTACTAGCATTTTCTTCTGTTTACGAAGCATTTAATAGGCTTTGGTCCTTTGCAATTTCCTGTCTGTTTTGGGGAATAGTTTTGTTTGCTTGGTTGGATGTTAGAGCACGACATTTAATCCCAATACAGATTTATGTCATGTGTGTATTTATTGGAATAGCTGCTGTTATAGGAACAATGTGTGCTGTTATATTGGCTAGTAACATTGATAAATCTGTTAAAAAACTTCTGAGGGGATGGCGAAAAACTGCAAAGTTGAACTACTACAATTTGACGCTATGTTCATGTCAATTGAAAAGAGAAGCTTTGGTGTTACGGAAATCAGTGGTGTCCTTACGACCATTTGCCTTGATGTATGGACGTTTTCTGAAAATGGACCACCAGTTTATGACAGATTTTTCTAGAAGTTTGGCGAACCGTGTGTTTGATGCAATTTTATTGTTTTAAATGCCAACCTTTCGCGATTAAATATGTTAAATAAATATTTGTAACACACAATCGGTAAACAATTTGATGATTTTGGACAACTCGTTTGTAGTCAGATTGTTTGCGTAGGAGAATGAAAGATACTCTCTTTAAGTCGAGTTTATGTAGTCATAAACATCCTAGATTTTAAACTGTGAGTACATGACTAAACAGGGATTTGACTCATTTTTAACTTTTTACCAAGGACAAAGCCCCAACTTTGATGTTTTAAGTGCATGCAGACTAGATGTAGAATTCATCATATTTAGGATTTTAATATTTTGCTCGTTTAGTTATATATTTTTTCTATGTAACAATTGAAATGGCAATCCACGTAAATAATTAGGAATTTTTTGAATGTAAGACCTGGTGTTCCCAACAGGTCCAGTTCCCCGCGGACCCCATTCCCCGCTGAACCTGTTCCCCGCGGATCCAGTTCCCCGCAGTCCTGTTCCCCGCAGACCTTGTTTCCCCGCGGGGAGCCGTTTCCCCGCCTAGACTAATCCCCGTTATTTTTCACAGGGGCTAATATAAATACATACTCAATTCCACATTACGAATAGTGCACCATGATACAAATTTACCAATTAATAAACGATCGGCTAAATCACAAAATCTTACAAAACAATCCATTGGCATTTTCTTCCATGCTAGTATATTCAATATAGAAAAAATTAAAAATCAACCGTTTTTATAAATTTGTAGGTAAAGTATTCGAAGTTAGTAATGGAAAAACATAATTTGAAATAATTTGAAAATTTTGATATACTAATCTGTACTCGTTGAGCGTGTTAAAGATAACAAACAAATATATGAATTTACTATTATACTTACCCGTAACGGTGATTAAAGTAGTTCTTTTAAATGTGGAGATCATGTACAAGAAAAAATTGAAATATTAGACCCGCATGTCTGTCGTCTAGTTTTCCATCTTATTAATAATATAATAAGGAAAAATGTATGTGGCTTCAATTGGCAAATAAGTATCATGCATTTACATTACCCGTTATAAGCCCTCTGCTTTCACATCGTAGCTATTACAGATATCATTGTCCAAGCATGTGTACCTTTCTGTACGTATGGTTTATTTTAATTATGCAGGCTTTGTGTGCATAATGTTGGTTTAGTAAATGCCACCGGATTATTTTGTAAGATTTTTGTGATTTAACCAATCGTTTATTAATTGGTAAAATAGTATCTTGGTGCACTTTTTGTTATGTGCAATTGAGTATGTATTTATATTAGCACCTGTGAATAATCACGGGGAATAGTCTTGGCGGGGAAACGGCTCCCCACGGGGAAACAAGGTCTGCGGGGAACAGGGCCGCGGGGACCTGGATTCGCGGGGACCTGGATTCGCGGGGAACGGGTTCAGCGGGGAATGGGGTCCGCGGGGAAACGACACCCCACGGGGATAGTGATCCGCGGGGAACGGGCCTAGACCCATTTTAAAGACTTGAATTCACATGAATGATGACTTGATAATATTGATTCTAGTACTGATTGCATAATTTTATTTGTAATATTTCTCTTAGTTAATATTTTTTCGACGTCTACATACCATAGCCATGACTAAAACAGTAATATTGCGTCAAAAATGCGTTCAACAAGATTCCGTGAAATGTCTTGTTGAAACTGGCGATCCATTCGAAAGAAGGGTTTATAAGTAATTCCAACGGGCTGTAACGTCAATATAGCCTTTTTCATTGCAAGTTGTTCTAATTTACATTTTCTGGGGCATGGTCGCAACTCTACGTAAGTTTGGTTCATCATAGCTTCGCATTCTAGTAATATATTTCTAGAGTACTTGTCTAGGTAGGAGCAAAGCATAACAACAAAAAACAATCCTACAGTTAAAATCCCCGCTATACATATGGCCAACATATACACCTGGGTTGGTATTATACGGCTGGCTTTTACAGACAGCCAACTGCACGCAACTATTCCCCAAAATGCAAAGGAAATTCCAGTTGACGAAGCATCACTGGCTAAATCATTTACCGAACAAAATACCACCAGAAACCTTCTATAAATTTGAACAAATTGTGCAATTCTATTGTAACCTGGGATTGCAAAAAGGTGCAGGCTTAAATTCCAAAGCACTATACGAACTTTGTTTAACAATATAATAAAACATATTATAACAAAAATTATTGTTCTTCCAACTTCAATCCCTGCGGATGCAGTTAAAAGTCGAACACAGTAACAAAATATTTTAGTTTGAATACCTAACTCGTTTTTAGTACCAAATATATCTTGAAATACGAAAAGATACGGATCAAAGCCAAAATAGAGTGAGCCAAGCAGTATAACGAACGGGCCGGGAATCAATAACACAACGCTAGATATAATTACCATGTCAATTATATTGGTTGTTTTATTTAAGGATCGAAACCGTGAATCTGTGAAAAAATAAATAGCGTTATAATGTCAAATGCTAAACCCATTTTTTATTTTGCTATTTTACCTTCGGGAAATAGGTTTCTGAAATTCAGTAATTGATTTATTCCACTCAAGGCATCAATGTGCTTTATAAAAAGAACTTGAGCAGCTAGACTGGTACCGCAAGCCAGAGTGCCACAGACGTGAAGACCAAGAGTGCCCATATTGTACCCATGTTTGGGCTTCAAAAGTAGGTGTGTGAGCATGTCGTAAAGACAACCCAATACAACAAGTAGATGTACAATGAAAGAGACAACAAATTCAAATGCGCTACTTTTGGAGAAGCAAACTAAAAGTTGGGAAAAGTGTGAATTCCATTGCAAATAAAATTTTGGCATGTAAGAGTATTGCCAGTTTAATATACGAAAAGCAAGCACCTCAACTGGGGTTAATACACTTGCCAGCATCTTATTGTTTTTTAATAATATAAATTTATTGCTTTGTAAAGCAAATTCTAAAAATTGCAATGCTCGTGCTGCAGTGAAATATATAATTAGTTGTTATGTATTTAGTTCACAAATTGATGGTTAGGTATATACTTGTACAGAAGGTATATAAAGCTTACGTGTTTATATTTTTTGTTTCTGCTCTTAATCTTTTAAAAACTGCAAACTTTGCCTGAGAACAAAAGTGGAATAACTTTTAAAAGGGTGTGGCTGGTTCCACGTGGCAATCGATAGTATCGACTATTTGTTTTTATATTTTAAAACCAAAATGTTTTTTTTTTTGGAGCCGAGTGTCTTTTTGCAAAAAATAATGTTTTTTTTTAAAAGGAAAATTTTTTAGGTTACATCTTACATGTAATAAAGGAGAAATGACTACCTATTGTAGACACATAATTATAAGTATACAATTAGACTATTCGAATATCGACAAAGAAATTGCCAAATACTGCAATAATTTTTATGTGGAATGTAGAAAAGAAATTTTATGTATTGTTTTTCATATTGGTAAAACATGAAAAAGGTATGTTGGTTTTTTTGCTAGAATATTTAATTATTAATTTATTATTTGAGATTACATATTTAAGATGTAGTGTGTCTACATGTCTATGTGCTTGTGCCTTTCCACAATTTTTTCCACACCAAGTGATAATAATAAAACAAAACGGTTTTAAATCCGACAAACAATTTTAAAGTTATATGGACCTGCGCACTGAAATATTTCATTGTAATTTTTTTACCAGACAAACAATTGACAAAATCGTAAACCTCCTACATAATTTAACTTGTTCATCAACACACTATCTATTATCATAACATTACAATGTCGTAAAATATATTAATAAATTTTAAAATAAACTAATGAATCTTAATTAGTTAAGTATTGAACATACAATTAAAACCCAAAAAGTCTGCACTCCAATGCTTGCACTCCAGTCAAATCCTTGGGACGGCACGTGGCTCTGCATAAGCGTACATGCAAACGAGGAGCCGCCTGTATGCAGTGTCTGAGTGAAACCCCAGAAGCAGCCTCTAGCCCTTGCTCTAGGCCTGAGCGGGGCAAGTGAATTCTGCATGCTTCTGCTTTATATGCAAGCTTATGAAAGGGCCGCGTGCCGTCCTGCAAGTTTGAGTGGAGTGCAGAATATACATATGTACATGCAGTAAGGTGTATTGAGTAGCAGCATAACTTGAAAAGGCGATAACTAAAGTCGAAATGGATCATTTTTTTATAAGTGATTCCAAACTTTAGGGAAATTTTTTGGAAGCCTAATAAACGTCCCTAAAACTTTCTAAAAATATTTGAAGCTTGATACGCGACTGTAAGGTGTTGTAAAAAAATTTAGAAGCTTGATAACCCTCTTTAAAATGTAGGATAAATCTATGGAAGCTTAATAAATGACTCTAAATATCGTAAATTTTTAGAGGCTTGAGAAGCGTTTTTAAATATTAGTACAAAATTGTTTCTTAACAAATTATGAGTGCTTGAATAATTTTCAGATTTTTTGCATACCTAAACGAAAACCTATTCCTCTAATAATTTATAACAAAAATAGTATACTAATAAAGTTAGTTCTTGCAGGATCAGAAAATACAGCAATGCTTTTTAAAATAAATTGTATCAACTCGTGGAAGTATTGCCAAAACGGGAAGACTCTTTGCACCAAAAACTGATCAGCTCACGAATCACACAACACAAAAATTTTTAAACAAGTTCTTGGAGTTTCGATTATGGGTCTGAGTCCAGCGGGTATTTTGGGATAAATTAATTTTTTGGGGGATTTTTCTAGAGCCAAAATCGGAAAAATGAATTGATCCTCCAAATTAAAATAATAATAGGTTGCAACTATAAAGCATTTGGTAAGTTGTAACTTAGCGTACCAGTTTCAATTAAATACAATAAAAAAACTCCATAAAATATACTATAGTTCAATATATTTCAGAAAAGTTATAGAATCTTAAATTTCTATGCACACAAAGAAAAAAATTGCATTGTACCCGTAATCTTTGTTTGCCACTTTGCGTTGTTCTGATGAAGGCTTACAGGTTGAAGTCGAAACGCCAATAATAAACAGTTATCAAGAAAAAAGTTCTCAAACATCGGTAATTCATTTACAAGTGTAATCAATCTTTACTTCTATCGTTTACATAAATATTATCATAATTACCTTAATCCTGGTGGAAACTTTTAATAGACCTTAGGGCTTTCAGAAATCCCAACAAATATCGATACTATTTTCCTTTTTCTCTATGTACTCGTTTCAAATTTCTGGTGCAATAGGCTCTTATTTTTAAACTTTCAACTGAATTGAGAGCTTGAGAAAACATCAGACGAAAGAGACTTCCTGTCTTACAGCACCACGTACATCTGCATGACTAAGGAATACATGCAAATTTTATATGAGCTTGTTGCCTGTATCACTAATGCAATGTATTGAGTTTTACGTAAGAAATTGATAATTGATAAATAAACCCAGTACAAACCAGAATGATATTAATCATCATTGCTTGTATTTAATCAATCATGCACACCAAGTAACATACATGTAATATACGTAAGCAAGCTCAATTATTAAGCTTCAAAATAACTTCACAGTGTTGAATAAAAAGTGTTTTGGTGTTACATTAGATATACACATCAACTTATCAGATATTGATTACGCAAATTGAAAAAAATCACAGTACTTAAATATGTTACAAGCCAGCAATTTGACAAAAAAGTAATTACACTTTTGACAAATTACCTTTCATGAGTCTTGTTAGTCCCTATCGGATTTAATTTGCGTCAATATTCCCTCTTGATAACCACGCTAGTGCAAAAGTCGCCTGAAAAATTGAAAACAAGAAGATAGCAAGGTATGCAATTGGTTGGAGATCATAAACAAATTCTGGTTAAATCTGGTAACGGTGCTAATTTTATAAATGAGTTGCAGTACGAAATAATATTGTAATTTAATTATAATATATAAAAGCTTCAATCAATGTTAGCCGTGCGTCATAAGTCACAAGGCTACTTCAAGAGAAAACGTCGCATGATTTGCCAATTGATTGGTCAATGTGGCTTCCTATCAATCACATAAAAAATCAATGAGCTATGTCGGAAACAAGTTGTCGTAGGTAACTTTTTATCAACTGACGCAATTAAAAATAAGTCAAGATTTTGATTGATTTCATTGATGTTACGATAAACAAAATGCAGGTTTCTGCAGTCAAGCGACTGAATATAAATTCACAAATGGAAACTGGGGTTGTCAGTTCAGAACTGGTTCTCTCATACAACATATCCCCTACGTTCAAATTACAATTTACAAAATGAATTTCCCAACCACACTATTGGCAGGCTTTTTCCTTGTATCAGCAGTGCAGTTTGTGCTAGCTTTTCCGGCACCAAAGCGTTTGGAAAATGGTAAGATAAAAATAATTAGACGTATTTTAAAGTTGCAAATTGATTGCTAACGTTTTTTGGATCGGTTGATTCTAGCTGCTAATGCCACTTGCATTGTCAAACGCAATGAGGACGGACTGATGCTTCAAGTATACGAGCTTCGTAGCGCCGACACTAAGTACGGAATGCTACAGTTCACAAACGAGACTGAAAACGGCACAGAATGGAATGTGGTTCCTGTTGAAAATTCTACTGACCTGTTTCGACTACGCAATGTCCAGTACAGCCAATATTTGGCCGTTTGGCCCGATAATCTCCACTTCATCGGCACGTATCCTGAAGGCCATGGAAATGTCAGCAACTATTTGTGGAGTTTAGAGGAAACGCCAGAGGGACTTGGTGCTATAAAACACAACAACACAAACAATTGCATTACAATTGCGGAATTTTATTCGCCTGTTTGCCCTGTTTGTCCCCCTTATTATATTCCCATTATGTCAGATTGTAACTTGTCTATAACACGCGCATTTGAGATTAGTTGCTCAGACATTTAAATGTTCACTATTTCAGCAATTTGTGAAGGAATAAAGAATATTGAAGCAATGCTTATACATGTTTTGATTAAATTGTTTGAATTAATTTTAAACCGTGAAATATGAAACTTTGAATTTGTAGGGTTTAAAAAGGTCATGAGCTCGTTTGATTGATTTTGGCACATTTGATGGACTTAAATACGTAGATTACTCATTCTTTCACACAGTGTAGTATCTGGCTGGAATTGCCAAAAATTTACAAATTTGTACTTCAGAGGTCACCAAAACGTTTCATTCATTCAAACAGTGAGCCCGCCTCTGCTTTTGTTTCAATCCGTTTGGTTTTTTAATTTGGTGTAAAAGGAGCTCTCAGCGGTATCTGTTGAACCAGGTAAAGCTTAATATGTTCGTGTATATCTTGTTTAGCCTTTATGTTGTGTCATACATGTAATCTAACGAGAAATTTCTGGTAAACAAATGAAATACGTGGAAAAAGAAAATTATATGAATATTGTAAACAGTTTGCAAATATTTGTTATATTATATACCACAGCAAAAGTAAATGTAATATGCGTTATAAAACTTGATTGAATTGAATTCTCAACGCAATTCATTTCCTGACTAATATTTGCGTGAAATAAATCATCATTGGCTATCAATCGATTCATGCACACCTAAGAACAAACACTATGCAATATACGCAAGCGCATTTAAACATAATTTTTTAATATATTAGTTCAAGTGTGTTCCTGAATAACATATTGATGTTACAATTAACACAATCATATATGGTTATCAATCATTACGCAAATTGTAACCAACACTGTAAACAAGTCTGTTACAAATTATAAGGTTGATAAAGTAATTATGTTTTGTACGAACCTTTGGACAGTCTTATTTATTACTATCAGCATATATTTGCGTCAATGTATCCACTTGGTAACCATGTTAATGCATCAACATCGAGAATCAACAACGACATTAATCATCATTGTCTGTCAATCAATTAATCAATCATGCACACCTAGAGACACACATGCAATATACGTAAGCGCACTCAAGTATTTAGCTCTAAAATAACTTGTCAAGTGCACTGATAAATAACATGTTGTTAACATTAATTATAATTGTCAACGTGTTACATATTTCTTACGTAAATTGAAAAAAACACAGTAAACAAATCTCTTACAGGTCCGTAGCTTTTTAAATTTTCTGCAGTCAGTATCCAACCTGCCTACATTTGCATCATTATCTTCTTGATAACCATGCTACTGCAAAAGTCGCGTGAAAAATTTACAACAAAAAGATATAAAAGTATGCAATTGGGTGGAGAGCATAAACAAGTTCTGGATTAATCTGGTAACGGCTCTAATTTTAATAACGGATTGAAGTAAGAAATATCAGCTCATATAATTTAATTATTATACATGAAAGCTTCAGTCTATATTAGTTGTGCGTCAGAAGTCACAAGGACACTTCAAGTGAAAATGTCTCATGATTTGCCAATTGATTGGTCAATGTAACTTAATATCAATCACATACAATTCAAGAAGCGTTGTGGGAAACACTTTGTCGTTAGGAATATAGTCATCTGACAGCATATATAAAATAAGTCATGATTTTGATTGATCTTGCTGTGCTATAAAATGCACGTTTGTGCAGTCCAGCAACTGAATATAAATTCCGAAATCAAAACTTGGTTTGTCAGTTGAGAACCGGAGCTCATAAAATACAACCCCTTTTGTTCAAATAACAACTTTCCAAATGAATTTTCCAACTACTTTATTGGCTAGCTGTTTGCTTGTAGCAGCAGTGCAGTTTGTGCTAGCCTTTCCGGCACAAAAGCGTTTCGAAAATGGTAAAATAAAAATAATTAGACTTCTATATAAGTTATACCCATATCAGTAATGGTTACTGAATCGTTTGTATTACAGCTGCTAATGCCACTTGCATCGTCAAACGCCAACAAGATGGACGTGTGCTTCAAGTGTACGCACTTCTTGAAGGAGATCCTTCCACAGGAGTAATCATGTTTTCAAACGAGACTGAAAACGGCACAGAATGGAATGTGGTTCCTGTTGGCAATTCTACTGGACTGTTCCGACTACGCAATATTAAGTACAACCAGTATTTGGCCCTTGTGGTTGGCAATACAGGTTTGGTCACTTCGTACCCTGAAGGGTATGGAAACTTTAGCGACTACGTGTGGAGTTTAGAGGAAAAAGCAGAGGGACTGGGTAACATAAAACATAACAGTACAAACCAGTGCATGGAAATTCAGGAATGGTATTTCTCTACTTGCCCTGTTTGTGACCCCGTGTATTTTCCTTTTATGATCCAAGCTTGTAACGCAACTCAAAGCTTGTTTTCTATTAGTTGCTCCGACACTCATTAAAAAACTTAGTTTGTCCGTATATTTAATTCGAATGAATAAATATATATTATGAAAGGTTTATTGAAGAGAAATATGTATTTTAACTTAACAGAACTTTTTTGGTTTGCACCATTCTGTAGTGGTTTATTTCTCTAGAAATATTTCATACACGGTTTCAACAAATCCAGTTGCATCTATTTAGCATTTAAGTAGATAAAGTAGCATGATGACAGCAATAGTCATCATTGCCAACCAAAGTTGTAATAAATCATGCACGTGCACCAAAGATTAGTATGTCTTCAACAACTTGATAAAGGTAAACATATTTTTGGCAAAATCATCCTTTATGCAGTTTGTTCAAATCATATCAGCATACATTAGCGGTTATTACCCGGTTAATTCTTTTTTGTGCTTCAACTTTATTCAATTTTTAATCTTTGTGATAGGTGACATGAAACTTCAACATCGTCCAGCTCACCTACATAAAACTTCTTATTAACCACGCATGCATGGTTAAATACTGATAATAGTATCATAAACAAGTTTCCAGATAGTACATAAGTCAGGGACTTGATTTCATTTTTGTTGGAAATTCCCAAAATGTAATACCGCCGGCAGGGAACCAGATATAAATGTTGGAAATGAAAGTTGTGGTTCAAGTTGAAAATCTGAACTCATATAAAGTACATCTTCGTTCTTGTTCAATTGCAACATGACTTTCCCAACTACTTTATTAGCAAGTTTTGTACTGGTCGCGACAATTCAGTTCGTCCCAGCCTTTCCAAGACTCGAGGATTTGAGAAATGGTAAAGTAAGGCTATTCACAAGTTTAAAATTTTAATATTGTATCGTTTTAGAGTTTTAAATTCGTTCATTTGTTAGCTGAAAATGCCACTTGCATCGTCAAACGCAATCTGGATGGACGGATGCTTCAAGTGTCTGACCTTCTTGATGATGAGCCCCAAAACGGAATAATCCTGTTCACGGACCTGAATGAAACCAATACAAAATGGAACGTGATTCCTGTTGAAAACTCGACGCATTTGTTTCGACTGCGAAATATTCAATATGACCAATATTTAGCGCTTAAGGAACCTTGGACAACTTCATATCCTGATGGCTTCGGAAACTTTACTAACTTTGTGTGGAGATGGGAGGAAAAGTCAGAGATTTTGGGTAACATAATACACAACAACACAAACTTGTGTATGGACGTTGGAATATATGATTCCCCTATTGGTGGTGGTCCCACCGTGTATTTTCCTATTATGATTGATAATTGCACTGAGACTGAAAGCTTGTTTGTAATTAGTTGTATCGAAACGGAATAACAGAATTCACTATCAGTCTGTCTAAAACTTACAACTGAATGGCAATAATTAAAATGTTTTTTCAGACCACCGTATTTATCAAATTGTTGTTTGAGGTATTATACCACCGGAATTTGCTTTAAAAGATTTATGTATTGATTTACGCAAGCTATATATGTATTAAATTTCCACAATTACGGTTGCATAATAATATGAATTTGACATGTAGGCAGAATCGATAACAGCGTTGATCGTTATTGCCAATCAAATTAATTACCTATCATGCACGTAACTTACATACAATATACATAAGTGTATTTATTCTTTCAGCTCTATATCGTACCTAAACGATAATTGTAAAAAGATGCTGATGTTACGGAAAATATACTTCTCAACTTTCCAAACAGACATATCGTATATTAATCAAACAGTCATGAACACAATTGAACACGCCTGTCACATTTCAGCAATTTGTTTCAGCCATATCACCGTGCGGTAAATTCCCGACTTTTTTTCGATACTTGAACTTCAGCCAGTTTTTTGTGATAAGCGACTTGGCACCGCATATTAACCGATTGCTTAGTTCAGCTTTCCATCAACCGCGTACACATGGTTAATTCGGTCGTGAAAATTCTTTTAGGGCTCGGCAAAGCACTAGCCAGAATTTCTTTCCCAAAATTGCATATTGCAACATTTTCTAAAATTTAAGCACCAACGCAAGAGGAAGCATTTTTTGTTGTTTTTGCAAACTCGGTTTTGTTTGGGGTAAACCCATGATTTTCTGGAAGGCCGTTCTTGCAAACTCGGGGTTTTTTAAATTCTGCGTTTTTCGGGGTTTTAGGATTTTCAATATTTCAGCGGCGACCAAATTTAAAGAGTTTCCGTGTCGGGTATTATCATTAACAAAGTACCCAAATCATACGTCAAGATTATGGTTTTGTTTTTGTTGGAATTTCCCAAAATGTGATAAGTGCAGCCAAAGAATTAGATATAAATGCGGAAATTGATAGTTGTTTTGCCAGTGGAAAATCGGAACTCATATAAAACAGTGCTTACGTTTTCATTGAAGTTACAAACTGAAAAATGAATTTTTCATTTACACTTTTAGCAAGCTTTATGTTTGTAGTGGCATTGCAGTCTGTGTTAGCCTTTCCAGAACTCCAGAGTTTCCAAAATGGTAAAATAATCCCACTATATAAAATTTATTTTTTATTCCTGTAAAGTTTTTTACATTATTTGTTCGTTAGATGCAAATGCCACTTGCATTATAAAGGAAAATACGGATGGACGGATGCTTCAAGTGTCTCACCTTCAAGGTGACGACTTTCAATACGGAGTAATCTTGTTCACAGATTTAAATGAAAGCAACACAAGATGGAATCTGATTCCTGTTGAAAATTCTACTGGATTCTTTCGACTACGAAATATTCACTATGATCAGTATTTAACTATTACGGACATTTGGTGCATTTCATATCCTGAGGAGTATGAAACCTTTACTGAGTATGTGTGGAAGTGGGAGGGAGAGACAGAAAGATTTGGTAACATAGTACACAACAGCACAAACTTGTGCATGGACGTTGCAAAATACGATTTTCCTGATGGTGAGCCTAGCGTGTATTATCCTTTTATGACTGATAATTGCACTGAGACGGGAAACTTGTTTGCAATTAGCTGTGTGGACACGTAATAATTAATTTTGACAATAACTTAAAAAACGTTATAGCTGAGCAAAACATGCAGTCAGTAAGTTTTAAAAACTGGTTTGTTTAAATGTTTAAAATTTAAAGTTTGAATAGAGCAAATTGCATAAACCAAGTGGATACGTAACCAAAAAATAAAATCTGAAAATTTTCAATTATAGTTAATTTTATTCATTTTGTCATAGTTTCTGCGTTAACTCTCCACCACAAATAATTACATACACGTTTTTGCATTCTGTTTATAATGACCTTGCAAATGTTTATTAGCAAAAGCTTTCCAAAACGTTTTCGGCTGAATACTTTCATGGTAAACAATATAAGCCGATTAGCATACATACGCAATTTAAATGGCTGAGCGCACTCTTTGCATAGAAATTTTGACTTACTGAAAGAAAAACGACTTGTAATCTTGTAAAATACAAAATACGCAAAGCAGAGGTAATCAAAACGTTTCATTCATTCAAAAAGTTATCACGCCTATGGTTCTGGTCCAATAAGATTTGTTTTTTTTTCTTGGGTGTGACATGACGATAATGTCAGAGAAACTTTTTCGCAGCAGCTGTTTAACCTAAGGGATCATCCACTAATGACGTCACTTTTAACGGTCAGTGGGTCACTCTGGGTACAAAGTGACGGCCTATGTTAAGTGCCCTATCCTCTAATGTTAAAAAATAGTGACAGGGGTCAGTGGGTCAATCCAAAAATCGAGTTTTTAAAGTGACGTCATTAGTGGACGACGCCTAATATATGGAGTTACATACTATATCTGGAAATTTCTAGAAACAGCGTACGACGAGTTTGAAAATTCACTGTAAAATGAAACGTTACTGAACAAATTTGCAAAATGAATGGAGGTGTGTCTGTACCAGATGAAAATCTAAAGGTAATCCCATCTGCTTATTATGAAGATACAAAGAACAAAAATATTATACTACTTTATACAAATAATCCGCAAAATTCTTTGAAGATAGAGATTTGAAACAGCTTAAAATTTACTAGTGCCACATTTTCTTCTTTAAGATGCTCCTATTATTGCTCACAGCAAATTCTGGCAGGTATATAGTCACATATTCATCATTCATGTACACCTTGGAACATACATGCAATATACGTAAGCACGCTCACTATTATGATTTAAAGTAGCTGTGCATGCATATTGCTGTGACATGTTGCTGTAACAAGTTGATAAATGTTTCAATATCTCAGATAAGCATTACGTAAATTGAAAAAATCACTGCAATCAAATCTGTTACAAGACATCGACTTGATAAAAAAAGTAATTATATTCTTGACAAATTACCTTTTGGCAGTCCGTCCTGAGAAGGAGTTTTGGTGTTTTTCACAAATTTTGGGCACCTTCTCCGATTTTCGTCAAAATTGGCACATATGTACCCTTTTATTTTGTGAATATAAAAATAGTATTATTTTGGTTCCAGCGTGACGTTATCAGTAAAAACTGGATGATCGAATGTAACCGTTTTCATGATTTTCGAAGAATACCAAAATTTTATAGTTTTTTGAAGATAACTTTTGTATGCATCACAATCTGGAAAATCGCCGGGATGCCCATCCTAGCATATTTAGTGCTTGTTTTAACAAAACAAACCACAAGACATAATTCGATTTTATCGTGGAGATATTTGGAAAAATGTATGGACAAGTTTACCAAACTTGACAGAATCCATCGTGCCAAAAGTGATCGAATGCTGTTTCGGTGTGCGTCATCCAAACTGTCTGATTAATATATCAAATTAAAGCCCATGCAAAACGACAGGATCGTGTTTCTCAGTTTTTTGAAATACACACTAACAAGAAAGTTATGACCGCATTAGTGAAACTTTCCATTTTGTCCAAAAATCCATCATTTTGTAAATGTGGTCATAACTTTCTTTTTAGTGTGTATTTCAAAAAACTGAGAAACACGATCCTGTCGTTTTGCATGGGCTTTAATTTGATATATTAATCAGACAGTTTGGATGACGCAGACCGAAACAGCATTCGATCACTTTTGGCACGATGGATTCTGTCAAGTTTGGTAAACTTGTCCATACATTTTTCCAAATATCTCCACGATGAAATCGAATTATGTCTTGTGGTTTGTTTTGTTAAAACAAGCAATAAATATTCTAGGATGGGCGTCCCGGCGATTTTCCAGATTGTGATGCATACAAAAGTTATCTTCAAAAAACTACAAAAATCCTAGTATTTTTCGAATACTATGAAAATGGTCACATTAGGTCATCAATTTTTTATTGACATCGTCACCCTAAATCCAAAACAATCCTATTTTTGAATTCACAATTCCAAAGGGTACATATGTGCCAATTTTGACGAAATGCTAAAAAAATGTGAAAAACACCAAAACTCCTTCTTCCTATCCCTTTCTGCTCACATTTGCGTCAATATCTCCACTTGATAACCATGCAAGTGCAAAAGTCGCGTGAAAAATGGAAAACAACAAAATAGCTACCAATGCAATTGGGTGGACATCATAAACAAATTCTGCTTTAATCTGGTAACGGTACTAGTATTTTCTCAAATAACTTAATTATGATATATTAATGTTTCAATCAATCAATTATGTTAATTCTGCGTCAAATGTCACAAGGTCACTTCAAGAGAAAACGTCTCATGATCAGCCAATCGACTGCAGTCAATACGGCAATGTGGACAATGTGGTATTCTATTATACAGGTATAAAGTCAGCAAATTTCATCGGAAACATGTTGTCGTAAGCAATTCTGTCATCTACGACTATTAAAAATAAGTAAACACTTTGATTGATTTTACCTTAGGCAATGGGCCAGGCGACAAAAAATGAAGGTTTCGGCAGTCAAGTGACTGGATATAAATACTGAAAATGAAACTAGTAGTGTCAGTTGATAACCGGAGCTCATATTCCTAAATATAGCTCCTTCGTTCAAACCGCAAATTGCTAAATGAATTTCCCCACCACGTTGTTTGCAAGCCTTTTGCTTGTTGCAGCAGTGCAGTATGTGCTAGCATTTCCGGCACTAAGAAGTCTGAAAAATGGTAAAATGTATATATTCAAAAACTACTAACTTTCTACCTATATTGATAACATATTTTTTAAATGTTAAAATTTTAGCTGAAAATGCCACTTGCATAGTCCAACGCCATCAAGATGGACGGATGCTTCAAGTGTACGGGCTTGTTGAAGGAGATTCTTCCCCAGGAGTAATCATGTTTACAAACGAGACTAGAAACGGCACAGAATGGAATGTAGTTCCTTATGAAAATTCTACTGAACTGTTTCGACTACGCAATATTAAATACAATCAGTATTTGGCCGTTTATGAACACAATAAAGGTTTGGTCACCTCGTATCCTGAAGGGTATGGAAACTTTAGCAATTACGTGTGGAGTTTGGAGGAAGTGGTAGAAGGATTTGGTAAAATAAAATATAACAGCACAAACATGTGCATGGAAATTCAGGAATTTTATTCACCTATTTGCCCTGTTTGTGACCCAGTGTATTTTCCTGTTATGATTGAAGCCTGTAACTTTGCTCCAAGCTTGTTTTCCATTAGTTGCTCAGACACATTTTAACAAGCTAATGTTCCTGGGATAATTCAAGGAATAAAGAGTACTGAAGCAATATTAAAAAGAAAATTTTACTTAAGATTTTTTTTAAATGTTCGCATTCCGCATTACCAAACATGCTAGCATACATGCTTGAATACATTTGAAATCCTGACATATGAAACATATAATTCGTAAATTTTAAAAAGCGCAAGATTTTTTTTGCTACAAATCTGATATGTGATAAAAAATATCTAAACATTGTAAACAGGTTAGATAAAGTAAGTATGGAAATTTTTAGCAAAAATGCGTTCTTTTATATTTTATAACAAAAGTAAATGTAAAATACGTTAAGAAACTGCATTTTATTTCAATTCACTTTTCAACCATATTTGCTCAGTACAATCAAACATCGGAAGTTTTAAAGCTCAAACTATCTTTGCTAAGTTGTCCTTAAGACATAAGAAGCACATCTTAGGTTTTAAAAAAATTTCAATATTTGGTTTTTATGACAAACAGCAAAAATTAAAATTTCCAACGTATATTTCCAATTTCCATACATCCACAACTTCATTTGAATAATATAAATTTGGCACTTAAGTAAGCAGAATTGATAACAACATTGATTATCTTTTCCAACCAAACTATTAATCGATTATGCACGTGTAGAAACGTAAATACAATATACACATACATTTTTAACCTTGCAGCTCTATACCAAACTTGCAAGTGTATTGTAAAAAAGGCGTTAACTTTACGGAAAACGTATTTATCAACTTTTCATACAACCAAGTTGCAAATCAAAACGAGCACATTAATGAGCACAGTTCACAACTGTCAGGTATCAACAATTTGATAAAAGTAATTTTTGTTCTGGGAAAATATTTTTTTGCAGTATGTCTAAGCTGTATTCCGATATATTTACGGTAAACCTCCTTTTGTGCTTGAGCTTCAATCAATTTTTTGACGATAAGCAACTTGACACCTCAAGGTTGACAGATTGTTTAATTCAGCTTTTATTCAACCACGTACGCATGGACAAATCCGAACGTGGAAATTCTTTTGGAACTCGGCGATGCCATAGCCGGAATTCATTGCCTAATCCTAATATTTTTGGAAACTCTTGATAACTTGGGATGAAGCAAATACTGGCGTTTGTGAAAGTATGATGTTTTTTTAAAAAAATTCAAAATATCAAAAGTAATTTATTTTCGTTTTTTGCACTTTTCGGAGAGTTTGGGTAAACTCGGGATTTTTTAAAACACGAACTTTTAGAAACTTGGGTTTTTTAAAAAGAAATTTGCGATTTTTGAGAATTCGAGATTTTAAAATTTCAGCGCCAACCAAGTTGAAACAATTTCCACGTTGGATAATATCAATAAAAGCCCACATTATCAGTCAAGGTTATAATTTTGTTTTTGTTGGAAATTTCCCAAAAAGATACATGCAGAGAAAAGACTAGATATAAATGCTGGATTTTTAAGGTCGTGGCACCAGTTGAAAATCTGAGTTAAATAAAGCACATCTATTTTCTGCGAGCTGAAATTAAAAATTAAAAAATGAATTTTTCATCTACACTCTTTGCGAGTTTCCTGCTTGTAGCAGGAGCACAGTTTGTCTTTGCCTTTCCAGAATTCAACAGTTTACAAAATGGTAGGATAATAACATGATAATAAATTGTTATAATTTTTCTCGTCTAATATTTATAATTTGTAATGTTTGTTAGCTGCAAACGCTACAGGCATCGTAAAGCACAATGTGGATGGACGGATGCTTCAAGTGTCTGAAGTTGTTGGTAGCGACCCTCAATACGGTGTAATCTTGTTCACAGATTTAACCTAAACACCACCAAATGCAATGTAGTACCTGCTGAAAACTCTACAGGATTGTTTTAACTGCGAAATATTCAATACGACCAATATTTAGCTATTCAGGAGGCTTGGTGCACTTCATATTCTGAAGGCTACGGAAACTTTGCTGACAATGTGTGGAGATGGGAGGGAAAGACAGAAATACTGGGTGATATCATACACAACACAAATCTGTGCATGGACGTTGCAAAATATGATCCTCCTGCGGGCTTTACTCTGTACTTTCCTGTTATGATTGAGAATTGTGCAGAGAAAGAAAGCTTGTTTGCAATTAGTTGTGTGGACACGGAATAGCAAATAACTCTGTCAGCAGTTTATAACGCAATAAATCATGTTAAAGCAATAAAAAAGCAGTTTGGTTTCAAAATTTACGAATTAAGTATTGCATGGGGCAACTGGTTGCATGAAACGTGCACATAATAATATACACTTGAGAAAAATACAAAATTGTGAATTCAAGTAAAAATTTATTTTGTATTATTTGTCCTACTTTGTGCGTAAAAATGCACTGGAATTAATACAAATATACTAAACTCGTATAAGTATTCATCTTGAGAACATATTATGGCATACTAAACGAAATAAAGCTGTTATATATTAATGCCGTTCCGGTTTTGTATGACCTTGCGTAATCCAAATGTACTTTACTAAAAACTTTTCAAAAACGTTTTTGTCTGACGACTCCATGCTCAAAAAGCCAAGTGGCTTATACACGCAGTTTATCTGGCTTAGCGAATTACAACATTCAACATAAAAAGCTTGTAAAATACGCAGAACAGAGGTCACCGAAACGTTTCATTCATTCAAAAAGTGATCACGCCTGTGCTCCGGCTCCAATCAGATTAGTTTTTTAGTTGGGTGTGACATGACGTTTGTTTACGTAGGATTACAAATGAACAATGTTTTTGCAGCATCTACTTGGACTAATAAATGGTCTTACAAATTAAACTAACTAGACATTTCTAGTAAAATAGATAAGCTTGGGTGAGTGATATGGAAACTTGTATGCACCACTGTTGGACAAGTTTGGAATATTTTATAGAGGCGTGTCCGTCGAATGCCCCATGAAAAGCTGTCACATCTGTTTATTACAAAAAAGCAACGAAATCAAAATATTAGGATTGCTTTAGGATTTAGAGCAGCTTGGCATTTTATTAATCTCCCTTTAAGGCCTTCTTAATACGAACGTTAAATTTCATAACATTTTTCTCAGGCAGGTATATAGACACATGCGCAAAAATGAAAATTGACACATTTGAAATATTAAACTCAGGCAGATAACATCACTATACGTTAATCAAAATCAAAGTTTAAAAAATTCAATTTAAATTATAATGGCTCCGAATCCAGTGCTGCCTACTATATACAGGCAAATTAGCTATGATAAAACACCTAAAGTATCCAGTGAGTGTAATCATGTCTTAGTTTACCCCGAAAGAAAATTAACTCCATATACTCCCTCAATAATAGTATATCCTGAACCAAATTCAAGAACACCACTCATAATTAAAAAGCAAAGTTTTTCGAATGTTCCAACAAACTCTAATTTCCTGGATGTTTTCCTTGCCTTACTTTCCGGAGTATTTTTCACGGTATGCAGTACACTCGTCAAGTTTTTGACGGGAGTGGATCCTATGGAGCTTTTGATATTTCGGTCAATATTTCAGGTAACGTCAACCAAGCTTGCCAACCATTAAAAATTTCTGAGCTTTAACGTGTTTTCAGATTTCAAAAATTATCTTTTTTCCAATTTTTGTCAATTTTGCAAAAATAATCAAAATATTTTTTTAAATGCGTAAATCAATAAAATTTTTATACTTCGTATTATGAAACGCAAAATATTTTACTTTAAAAAAATATCAAAATTGACCGTTGGTTTGTTTTAGGTATGCATCACGCTCATAATAGCCACACGTCAAAACCAAAACCTCACAGGTCCCAAAGGTTCTCGTGCTCTACTTCTTTTTCAAGGTCTCATCGGCGGCGGCACACTTGTTCTTCTTTTCTACTCATTTCGCCTATTGCCTTTTGGAGACGCCGCCACAATTATATTCTCCTGCCCCGTATTCGTCATGATCCCATCTCACATTTGGCTTCGTGAACCCTGTGGACTCTACCGCACTTGCATTGTCATCTTTTTAGTTTGTGGTGTTGTTTTTATTACCAAACCACCATTTCTATTTTCTAGTCACGCAATTAGTGAAATGGAATCATATAGTTATATTGGCTATATTTGTGGCATTTCGGCCACTTTCTTTTACGCTGTGAGCATTGTGGTTATGCGCAAGTGTAAAGATATTCATTTTTCTGTAGTAATTTTTCAGTATTCGTTTTGGTCATTAGTAATTTCCACAATCGTTCTATTTGTTAACACGCATGGTGCTACCCCACAAATTCCTAACTTAATTCCTACTGAATGGCTGTTAATTGCTCTTGTGGCTGTTACAGGACTAAGTGGTCAAATATTAGTAGCGATAGCATTATCTCATGAAGGAGCAGGTAGAGTGGCGCTGACACGCTCATTAGATATGGTGTGGGCTTATGTTCTGCAGGTGATAATTTTTAATGAGGTTCCAACTTGGAGTAGTGTAATTGGAGCTGGAATGGTAATATTGTGTGTAGTAGGTATGGGATTTGAAGATGTAATACAAAAGTTAATCCACGGAAAGTAAAACCATGTGTCTTAAACACAACTGACAACTGCATAAAAAGATTAGATTTTCTAGCACCTTATCTTGTAAAATACCTATACTGAAACCCAACCAATGTAATAAATACTCTTTTTGTAAGTCATATCTGATTTATCAATACTCAATAAATTTTAGTTTATCCAAATTTTTATTCTGCGGGTACGAGTGCACTACTTCTAGTAGAAAGCCAGAATACGTTAATATAGAACTCTTTTAGTGGCCATTTTGCCATAAAACAATGAAACCTTCTTCGTCATTGCTAAATCGGTCTTACGCTTAATTGCTCTTATACTACCTGTCAAGTTCCCTGGTCAATCTTCCAATTTATTTTTACAATTTAAGAATTATATTGCAAACTTTATTGAGTTTTTGAGGTAAAGTCAAAGTTTTTAAAATCATTGCACAAACACTAATATATTTAATACGATAAACACAGTACATCAATCACAGCCTGACACAAATCAATAACTTTATAAATGTAATCAGTTTTACGCAATCATAACCAAAGCAGCGTATACTTGCGTCAATATGCGGAATTGATAACCACACTAGAGTAATGGAATAATTGAATACTACTTTGAACTATTTTTGGTTACAAGGTTTGCAATCAGGTGCATATATGTTGCGTGTCAATCCAATTCTGGTTTAGGCTGGATGCAGTACTGACGTTGGTCAGTACCATTTTATTTCTTACGCTTGTTGTCATATATCAAAGCAATATATATCAAATGAAGCTAACGTTAACTGTACGTGATAAGTCACATGTCACCTCGAACAAATATAAAACACTTATGATTTTCTGTCAAACGCCCTATCCAGCAATCCATCAATTAGATATACGTCATTCAATTTAACTTTGGCGTAAATAAATTGACAGCTTACGTCAACATTTTGATTGATTTTTTTTGCTTCCGCAAATTACAAAATCAAGGTTTATGCATTCAGGCAACATCATATAAATACTGAGATTGAACACCTTATTGCAGTTGCAAACCAAAGCTCAGTGCTCAAAATTCTTCACATCTGTTTCTTTTAGAATCCAATTTTAAAAATGAATTTCCTATCTACATTATTGGCAAGCCTTTTGCTTGTAGCAGCAGCACAGTTTATACTTTCCTTTTCGGGATCCCGGCTTTTGGAAAATGGTAAAATAACTCTATTTCCTGCAACGAGGACGGACTGATGCTTCAATTGTACAACCTTACTGATGACACTTCTCGTAACGGAATAATCCTTTTTACCAGCCCGGAAACGGCACAGAATGGAATGTGGTTCCTGCTATCAATTCTACCGGACTTTTTCGACTACGTAATATTAAGTTTCATGACCAGTACTTGGCCTTCATGGAGCCTTTTTGTTCGTCATATCCTGAAGGTCATGGAAATTTAACCGATTATGTTTGGAGATTGGATGTAAAGACAGAGGGAACGGGTGACTTTGTACATAACAGTACAAATTTCTGCATGGCAATTTCAAGATTTGATTCCCCTGCTTGCCCTGTCTGTGATCCCTTGTATTATCCTATTATGACAGAGTATTGTAATTTGACTGAAAGCTCGTTTTCGATTAGCTGCTCGGACGGGTTATAGTTTTCTTTCAGTCACTTGAAACTGAATAAACCAAAATAATGAGATTGTAAAAATATCTTGTTTCAAATGCAAAATAAATGCAAAAATTTGCCATAATCGAGATTGAAATTGGATATTTAGTTTGAGGTTTGGAAATGCAGAAATTTAATTCATTTATATTATGACAAAAATTTTACAAATTACAAAATTTTGACAAACTTTATGTGTGAAATTTTCACCAATGCCAAACATTTTTATCACATAAACAGCACAGCACACATAAACCGTAGTAAGCGTAATAAAGCTGCTATATTTATTATTGGTATGGCTTCGGATGACCTTGCGTAAACCTAAGAATGTCTTTGGTAATGGCTTTGAAAAACGTTATGCCAGAACACTCACATGCGGCTCAGAGATGAATACAATTGTAATAACTAGGTAATCTGCGGCTAATGTCTGCAGTAACTAAAGTCATTAGGATGAATTCTATTAACAGTACGTACAGAGGTCGCCAAAACGTTTCGTTCATTCCAAAAAAGATAACGCCTGTTCTTTTCCCAGGAAGAACAAGATGTGAGGTTTGTGTGAGAAAAAAAATGCATGTGGAATTCATTTGAATTTCACGAGGTTTTAATGCCTGTTTTAAAATAAAAAAAAAAACAAAATCTCACATGTGGAAAATCAGTGTGATTTTCACATGTTTTTCATGCAAGCATTTCCAAGCCTCTTTTACTCTTTGTCGGATTTGAGTGATATTGAAGTGAGTATTTTCAATGACAAAATCAAATGTCGAATATGTGTGATTTTCATGTGAGATTAGGTAAATGAGAAAGTACATGCATGGTTTACACACACACGTTTCGCAGCCATCGAGTGACAAGTCTCTCTGTCGGCAAGCAAGCTGAGCGGTCGTTTCTGCTTGCTGCTTCTGAGCCCTTGAAATCCCCTCAGTCGGTCATCTTCAGATCATATTGTGTGGAGATATTTGTGTTCTTGTCACGGAAATATTATCATCTTGCATATTTCAAAGAATTCAAACTAAAATGTGGTGCGTAGTTGAATTTGAAGACAACTCGGTTTCCATTGTTCCCCAAAAGTGGTTAAATGACGATTATGATTCCTGCTTATGGCCAAAAGTTTCAACGGGAATTAGTCAACTGATTAAGAGTCAGCGCAGTCCAAAGCGAGATTGGATTACATGCGTTGTGATTAAGGTGCTTGCAACGGGCATTGGTAAGAAAAAATACTTTTATCTAGAATGATTCAGTTACTTTAATCTTATGTTTAATGTGGCAGGTTATGGTGTAATTTCATTTAAATTTTCGTACTGTTTCCCTAGACTCATTTGCTAAAGCCAAGAAACTGGAGGCAAAGGCTGAGGTGGACTCTACTTTGGAAATTACCGAAAACGAAGAAACTCAGCGAGGTGGAAGGAGGCGGACACGGAGGACGGCAATAATTTCTAAGCCGTCGTTTGTTCTTGTTGGGTCCGGAAGTGAAGGCTCGGATGAAGATTCAAGTGAAGAAGCTTCTGATCATGTTCAGCTAGAGGATGATGTTTTTAAAGGTATAATTTCAATTTAAATAATTTTAGCTTTATTCTAGATTAAACAGATTTGATTCAAAATTCAACATATTTCCATTTGATTTGGCAGAGGACGAAGTGATTAAACTGCAACAAGAATCAGTAATACTTTCTCAAGGAACACAGAGAGGGAAACCATCTTTAAAATCTACTCCTGGAGTTGGCACCGCCCCTATCAGCGCAAGATTTGCCTCATCTGGAACCCAAATTGATTCAGTTGCCGCCTCGCTATTGACCAAGACAGTATCCTCCAGGTTAACTTTACCATCCACATCAAAATCCAGCGCTGTGACTGTGGTCGGTCCACGCACCTCAGAGTCAGCACCACCCAGCCAGTTCAACTCTGCTATTCCGGACTTTTCAGCACCGTATCCCCCACCATCCAGGACGCTTGTAGACAACGCTGGAGTCGGAACTGATTGCAACTGTAGCAAACGTCATGCAGGTATTGTGTTAAGATTTTTGAAATATAAACAAATAGTTTACTGTAAGGCTATTTCGCAAAATCATTGCAGCATTTGAAGGTAAAGTTCTTGCGCTTCTAACCGAGATCAAGAATGACGTGAAGGAAGTTCTTGTAAGGAATACTGTTTAGAGAAACGTGGGCCAAAACAAAAGCCGCCAGTTAATTCCCTTTGAGCTACCTTTGTCAGCTCTAGAGGAATTGGAAGAATTAGAAACATGGCTAAATTCCCAGATCAATTATGACACGTTGGTATGTATTTCTACTAGCTCTCACACTGGTAGCATGACTACATTTTTTATTCAGTTATACTTAATTTTTTTCTATACCTAGTATTCAGGTTACCTATGTAGCGTCGTTTGGTGGAAAGAACCTTAAGAAAATTGTTAAAACAATTTTACGACGTGTTCTAGGAGATGACCTGCCAAAGCGTATGAATTTTATCGGAGCCAACGGTAAACTGAAATTTGAGGATAAAAGGCTGTGCTCTGTTGTCCTTGGTAAATTAACCTACCTATTAATTGTGACGAATCATCAGTTATCTGTACAGAATCATTGTTATGCAACCTTTTCTTTTCGTTCTATAATTTTCAGACGCTTGCAGATTGAATGACGGCCACAAGGATGTGACTGAGAATGCCGTAAACAACAGCATAAATGAGTTCTTCAGGTACTCTCGTGACTACGGAAAACAGTCGAAGAATCTAGGAACATCTAACAATGGCTTCTTACAGGACTAAACGCCGCCGAATAGTTCAAGACGTCCAACAAATGTTAGCAGAATTTAATGAGTGTAGTAATGTATCTGTAATAAACTGGAAGTTGAATTAAAATTAATGGTACACCTAATGTGGTCGGAGGTCTGTGCATGCATGAAATTAGTGTGTAGTTTAGACGAAGTTTACATATGAAATTCACGTCGGTTATGAATAAAGTTAACCTGGAAATTCACACAGACTTCACGTGAAAATCATTTCAACTCCTTAAAAAAGAAATACAAAGTTACACATAGAATTCACATGAAAATCACACGATTTCGACAAACATTTTGTACACGTGTAAATCGCGTAATATCTTCTGCCATATCTCACTCATTTTTGTATAATCCTGTACACATGAAATTCATGCAAATATCACAACTTTGTTCTTCCTGGGTTGGTCCAATCATGTTATTTCGTTAGCTGGGTGTGACATGACGTTTGTTTACGCAAGATTACTTGAGAAACGTTTTTGTCACAGGTGTACTAGATGATGCATGGTTTGGTATTGAAATCTAACTGGACTTTTCTGGTAAATGATTTGAGTACTTTTAAAAAGTATGGACATTTTTATGGAGGTGTGTCTGCTGCATAACACAACACAAGCTTTTTTAACCTCACTAATAAAGTAATTATTGAAATCTCAACGAAAGTTATATCTGTTCATTACGAGTTTTGCACAGAGACCAAACTTTAAACAGACTTCGAGAAAAAATCTGCCAAGCTGAAAGTAAAAAGTAGAACAACTTAAAATTCATTTAAACATAATTTTAAATTTAAAGTAGCTCATATATGAACGCTTTAGGACACCAGACATTTTATTGAATGGTATCATTTTGGTAGCAATAGCGTTATCTCCGACGAAGTGGGTAGAGTGCGACGAGTGACAGTTTCACGCTCGTTAGTTATGGGTGTGATTATTGAGTTTCAGGTGATAATTTTTAATGAAGTGCAGGATTTGACTAGTTTGATTGAAGCAAGTATGGAAAAAACGAGTGCGGTGGGCATGGGGTTCGAGGTCGTAAATTAATAGCTAATTGTTAGAAAGCTGTTTAAAATAGTGACATGCAAATAAAAATATTTGCAAGTTTAGTCCTATTTGAACTGATTAATTTTTATACATATTTCAAAGGATTTCTAGTACTAATCACAATACCAGCATGCAGCAGCATACTCATAAACATATTATTGGTCATGGAATATCACACTGATAACAACACGGTATAGATTGTTTATCCTATAAGTCTTTGTTTATTTTATTTTATTTTATTTTGCGTTACAAGTTAGCAACCTAGAAGTAGGGCGCTACGCTAACAGGAATAGTCAAAGTTACTTTACAGGAATAGTTTTAGTATTTTATCTTTACTATTCAGATACAAAAATATGGTTTGAAGTAAATTCTAGTCATTAAACAGATTTATGACATCATCTATACATGACAAGTCGCATCCGCATGTTACTTACATCAATTTCATAAAAATAGTCTTTTGAATATAAATCTATGATCTTTGAAATCTAATCTTTCTTATAAATATTATGTTGCCATTTTTATAAGCTTATAATTCACAATGTACAAAAACACATCGCATTGCCCCGAATGTAACTTACTGGTTATTTACATTATCTGAAAGTTAATCATTCAACTATAAATAATGCAATGTTGGTATAAAATTGCAAGTAGACTTACATGAAAAGTGGGCTGAAGAAAATGGAAAAACTAATTTCATCATTTCTGTAAATATTAATAGAAATGTAAGTACTGTTTGTTAGGGCCTATGGAGCTGTACTGGGCACCTGAAATGATGTGGTGGGTGCTTTTTCTCTGGGACGGGCTTTTGTAGTATGTACGGGTCGGGTAATCTATTATTGTAGTGAAATGATTGTAGAATGATAATGTAAATGCATTTATTTACTTAAATACGAATTAACAGAGTAAATGCATATGCTAGTGTTGTAGTGTATAAGAGGTCTGGGATTAATAATAATTTTGCGAAGAGCATACTGTAGTAGTTTGGGGTATTCGAGACTACTGTTCTGAGGTTGTTTGGGAACGTTACGTTCACGTGCAGTAATTTGTAAATTGCTAAGGAAATAAGTTAATTGTAATTAGGACTGAACGGTGATTGGTTGGGAAGGAAAATGGGGAAAATTCTGGGTATATAAGGAAGGGCTCTCCCAACGGTCAGTATCAGTCTTGCTGAATTTTTGTCAGTTGAATGTTAATTGTGTCTGTCAATAAAAGTCTGTTAAAGTTGAGCTTTTCTGGTGTAGTCATTTTAGTAATAGCATTTCACTGATTGTAGTTGATAACTGAGCATCGTACACTGTTAATAAAAATTGGATTATAAATAGAATGATGCTGATTACTTTGCAACATTCTTTGTTTAGCCACACTGCCATCTTATTGATCCTGCATTTCAAAATGTGTAAAACAATTAATATTTTGGACATGTTTTTGCTCCTGGTGGCAGCGGAACTGGTACTAGGCGCTGAGGAAACATCGGGAGTGAAAAATGGTAAAAAACTTTACATTGCAAATTTCCGATAGTCTAAAACGGTACAAAATTTTTTGAAATATTTATTTGCGGCAATATCATCTTGCGTCATAAAACACGGTTCTAGCTTATGTAATTGGTTAAGCAAAATCTCTTTGTCATACACATTTAATTCCTTCTGTGATATTGTATAAACTATTTACTCGCCATTTGACACTAAAGCCATTTTGTTGAAAACAAAAGTCTAACATTTTAAGTTTACTTCACGCTAAATCTTGTAAGCATGATAATTCACTTTTAATCTGAATAGTTTTCTAATGTACGTCTTCATCTTGCTTTCTTGAAACTAACGTCCGAATATCGTCATGATACATTTACTTTGACTGAAATTTAGTATAACTTTATGCTTTATATAGGTTTTTATCTTAATTTTTTTGCTAGTTGACACTGCTTCAATAAAGTGTTTTATTGTTCCAAGAATCCACACCTTTCATAAATGTTCTGCCCATTTTCATGAAGAGAAAATCGAAGTGGACAGGAAATGGAAAATCTGGACATTTTATTATAAAGGACCTTATGCAAAGAACGAATGGTAGGGGCCCATGCCTTATTTTTGTTATGGGACACTGGATGGTTACAGTTCATAGCTTATTTGAAAGAGTATCCTTTGCTTATCAAAACGGCATATTAGCTTAGGTTTTAACTTGCTGCACACTTTGTCTTTTTTGCAGAAACATTTTTCAAAAATGCACTACTTAGCATGTGCACCAAGGTGCATATTGAGTCAATTCTGTCATTACAGTTCGGATGGTTACAGTTTATAGCTCATTCGATTAAGCATTTTATATAGAATAAAACGATATGTTGATATAGCCTGCAACTGTTTGCACAAATGCCATTTTTGGATATGCAATTGATAAGAACAATGTATAAGACTCGATGTAATCCAAAGTATTGTCCAGGGTAATGTATACTCAAAATAGTACTTGTGCAAGCAGTTTCAGGCTGTATCAACATATCGTTTTATTCTATATAAAATGCTTAATCGAATGAGCTATAAACTGTAACCATCCAAACTGTAATGACAGAATTGATTCAATATGCACCTTGGTGCACATGCAAAGTAGTGCATTCTTGGAAAATGTTTCTGCAAAAAAGACAAAGTGTGCAGCAAGTTAAAACCTAAGCTAATATGCCGTTTTGATAAGCAAAGGATACTCTTTCAAATAAGCTATGAACTGTAACCATCCAGTGTCCCATAACAAAAATAAGGCATGTGCCCAGACAATTCGTTCTTTGCATAAGGTCCTTTTCCATTCCTTTGTTAACTGAACGTTTTGAAGCTGTTCTCTGTCCACGCTCAGTATATCTTATTGTTTATTGCTAAGATGATCATTGTAAAAGTTCAATATTATGAACTTTGTATTCTGTAAAGGCTACTACCGGTAAAAAGGGTCAAGTTCGATCCAACGTAAGTTGGACTTTGTAAAACGTGTACATTTTCCTTTGTCTTTCTTTGTGTGGGAAATGAAGGTTTTTCTTGTGAAACCGGAAACGGTTCGTTCTATCGCTTCATGAAAAGTTCATCATGAAACGTTTTCTTTGTCTCTTGTCATTTTGTGATTTTCCAAGTTCGAACTCGGAGTAGCCAAGTTTAGTATAAAAGGAGGATGAAAATTGTAAATCATTATCAGTCCTCTTGAGGCATCATACCCAGAATCTTGTGGTTGAGCCAACAAAGAGAAGAAAGTCGGTCTACGGACTAGAGACATTTAACAAAAGCACCGTTATCTGTCTATTTTTGGGAAATAATAAAGCTGAAGTTCCTTAAACCTTTTTGGAATCGTTTGCTATTTATTTCCATCGTCTGGAATAGTTGACCCAGTCATTAAATTGACATTTTGGGGTTCCAGAACTGTCCCACTTCTGTGGGTGGTCCTTCGGAAGCATATTTCACCTCTTATGTTCCCAGACGCTTGATAAGCCTTGATAACGATTTCTGAGTTGTCGAAGGTGGAAACAATAAACTAATTTAATGTGTATAAAGTAACCAAACAAAAAGTCATTGTTCATTTCTGTTATTATTATTACTGTTTTAAGAACTCAAACCTTACTATCACTTGCTGTTATTGTGTGGAAATGCATTTTTCGGTTTTGTATACTGTTAGTTCTAAAATTTAAAAAATTAAAATTTCCTAAACCCAAAGGCTGATCGTTCAACACAGACTGTATACTAAAGCCAAGATCGTTATACCACTCTACTTTGTCTGTGAAGTGGGCTAATTACGGTTTCAGAAATGATAATGTCTCGTTGCCTGAGTACTTAATTAAATAACGCATCGCTTACTCATAGTGCAGTTAGACATTGATATACTGGTTGATGCATTGCTATAGGTCACTCAATGCAAACATTCTCAGCAAACACACAGGTTAATGTAATAAGATAGCATCATGCAATCATTATCAAAGTGTTTTTGAAAGCTGTCAATAAGTTTAAGGGATTGCATGTGATATGCAAAAATTGTTCATGTTCAACGTAATTTTTTGTTTTTAGGTTTTCTAACTTTATATTACATCAATACTGCCTGGAGCAACATGACAAATTTGTCATTATACGTGGGTTATTCTGAGACTGGGATAGCCATGTATTCAACAATTAGTTTAATAGTGTGGTATTTAATTTTTTGAGTACATTTTACCATTTTATTCAGATATACATTATTTACATATTCAAGTTATTATGCAAGCATAACATACTTATATCTTAACTACTTGCAACCTTCATAAGTTTACCAGCTTCAATTAAATAACTTGACTTAGAGCAATCTGAAAGTTTATTATGTACTCCAACGTTGCTTGCAAGTAGTTCATTCTAATATCCTTGTCCATTTTCAGCATGGATCCTACCTTCAATATAATAATTCTATATTCCTTACTTACCTTTAGCAATCCCATTCTACTTAAAACAACACAAAGTTTTGCCCTTCTTAACTTAAACTTCTTAAATTTTCCAACTTCTTTTGTAAATTGCAACAATAATCAAATAAGTATTGCAACACTGTAAACACAATTATTAGAACAAATGCTGAAAATGCAATAATATGAAGGTTGTTTACCTTTACTCCTAATATTAACATGTTTGTTGAAATAACCAAGGATATAAAAACGTACGACAGAAATCCCTGAAACATAGTTTGAATCAGATCGCTGATAGATGCAATTGCTATTGCAAGCTTTTTGTATTTTGCAAGACATTTTGAAATACTGGCACATGAATTCAGCTTCATAGACGTAATCCCTTTTAAGCGACTGTTAAGCAACTGTACTTGGTGAACGCCAAACAATAGCGATGATAGTTTGCAAATAGGGTAAACGAAGATACAAAATTGTGCATCTGACACCTCCTAAGATTATTTGCGTTGCAAGATTTTCCCGAAGTGTGAAGTGATTGCTTACGACAATATAACACAAGTAGATTGGATCCCATTTTAAAAGTAGAATATTCAGCGGAACTAATATAGACATTAAAGTATATGAAATAACTGAAGAAACTAAAATGTATCCAGTCATGTCACGACAACATCCAAATAATATATTTTTCAGCTCATTATTTTGAAGTTTAAGCGCACTGAGAAATGTACATTGGAATCCCACTGAACGGGTCTCGGTGATCATTAGATAATTCATCAACTTAAAACACTCGTCGCCATACATATTGAAAATATAATCAAGAAAAAATGACAACTTAATATTTATCAAGATAACGCCAAAGAACATGACGTGATGAGTTTTGATAAGATTGCTATTTGTTGGGTGAAGAAACTCGTATATACATATACCACAAGTAAATATTATCAACAAAGTAACTAGATGTTAAAAAACGAACTCGCAGTCTTTCTTTGACTTAAACGGACAATATATCCATACTTGTTTTTCGGGATCAAATTTGGCCCAATATTGAAAGGGTGGGCCCCTTAGCAGTTGGCTGTATTTTTTATGCAGAATGCGGATAGAGCCAATGCAGTTGTCATGGTATAAACTCGTTTAAGTATACGCTAAGCTCGTAAAAATAAAAATGACAGAGATATTCTGTGCTTTACAATTGCGTATGATGCTAAATGTTTGCAACTTTGGAAATAAATATTTTAGTGTTTTCAAAGCTCCTTATTGTTACTATATATTCTCGTCCAAAGAAATCGGTTAAAAGTTTCGCTGAAACGTTATACGACACTAGTACTGTGTACTTTTTAACGTCGTTTTTCTTACATTTTTGTAAAAACCAGGAAGTAGTAAATTAATTAACTTATAACGTCTTAACACATCAACAAAAAATGTCAACATATTTTTTTCTAAGAAATGCCAACTTGATTTTCTACAAAATGATTATTTGTAACCACTTAAAAACCTTTTTCGTAATGTGTACTATTTTTACCACAAATGTTAATCTATTTTTCTAGTTTCATATCAACTATCTAAAATGCAATTAAAATTCCACTTCTTTGCTTCCACATAGGAGCTATTTTGAACGACCAAGGTGATTCCAGCAAACTTAGTGAATTAAATTTTGAAAAATTCGGAAAACAATAATTTAAAATGCAATTAAAATAATTTATGCAACAAATAAAGTACCCACTTAATAAAACTACGAATGCCAGCGTTCTACAGCACAGCAAAAATAATTGTTGATGTTGAAGAAGTTGAAGATGGTAAAACAAGGAAAACATGAAGTTCAGTATTTAAGGAGTAGGATTATTTAATACGATATTCCTATATAAAATTAAACACAACAATTAGGAAAACAATTAGAGGTTGCAAACTCAAGATCAACCCGAGTAATTTAAAGCTGTCTGAAGGTTTTTAATGTACTCCACAGTTGCTTCCAAGTAATTCGTTCTAATTTGCTTGTCCATTTTTAGCGTGCTACCTACTTTTATTACCACAGCTTTGCAACCAAAGATTATCTTTTGTAAGTACCTCCGATTACAAATTACAAATAACGTTGCTCTTCTCTATTTACATTCTATTAAATTTTCTAACTTTGTCTGCAAACTGCAATAATTATTTAATACGTAGTTTAAAACACTATAAGCAACTAGAAGAGTAAAAACCGAAAATGAAATAATCGGAACGCTATTCAATTTCACTCCCACTATTATCATGTTAGCAGTAATAACCAAAACTGCAAATGTGTATAACAAAAATCCTTGAAGCAATGTTGGAAATAAATTGTCTATGGATAAAATTGCTATTACAAGTTTTTATACTCCGCAATATTAGCCAAAATATTGCCTGCATTCAAATTTGCTGATAAAATTCCTTGCAAATGGATATTAAGCAGGTATATTTGATAAAAAGCAAACATTATAGCTGACCTAAAGTTATTAAATACCAGAAACGAAAACCAAAAATTTGTTGATCTAACTGCTATTAGCACAATTTTGTTAAATAAATTATCCCGTATGTCCACTTTTCTGAAAACGACAATATAAAATAAATAGACTGGATCCCATTTTAACAGCAGAAGAACAAGTGGCATTAGTATTGGTATTATAGTATATGCGATAATTGTAGAAACCAAAATATATCCAATGAAATCCCTAGACCTACCGCGTAATATACGGTGCTCCATTAGCATTAGGTAATTTACAAACTTGATATAGTCGTCGCCATATAGTTTAAAAAGCAAATCTACAAACACCGAAAAGAAAATACCTAGAAGGATGAATGCACAAGTCATTACGTGATGGATTTTAATATACTGGCTGTTGCTTGCTTTTATAAACTCCCACACGCAAATACTACAGGTTACTACATATAGTCCGTAAATTAGAGATTGTAATACAAACTGATGCCGTTTCATGGATTGGGAAGAGAAATATTTCCAGATTTGTTTTTGAGCGTTAAACTCTGTCCAGTAACGAAAAAGACTTAGACGATTAGCTGCGTTGTTCATGCAAAATGCGGATAGAACCCACTCAGTTGTCATGTTTAGAAATTGCCAGAAATTTGAATTCAGAAAGCTCAAACAATAATTTAATTAGCAATTGCAAGTAATGGTGCTTGTAGCCTTTAATTTTTTCAATCTAGTGGTATGTTTCTTTAAATGCTATTTCAACGTTGCTAACTACTAAATATTTTTTCGGGGTATTAAACACAAGTAAATCGTACGCAACAATATCAGGTACTAAAAATATAAAATGTTTATTTCAGACGTTCTCAAAATAAAACTTTTTATGCTTGTTAGTTTGCTGCACTTGCAAAAAAGTGTATTAAAGATGAAGTATGTCTCTCTGTCTATCTCAATTTTTTTTGCACTACCGGACCATATTTTAAGCTATAAGTGGATTTTTGTGGTATTGAATTTAGTAGCAAGCTTCTTTTAATCGTATACCATAAATGTTTTTATAGTAATGAAAATAAATTTAAAACTTGTTTTTGCTATAAGCGTACAATAACAGAATTTTTTAAAAAATATTCAACTTACTATAAGTTATATAGGTTTTATGCCTATTTTTGTACTAAAAAACTTGTTCGATAAAAAGTCAAAAAATATATTTAAAAGTAACTTTAATTATTGATTAAATAAAGAAATTACGATCTAACTATGGGGCTAAAATAATAACGTTGCCTAACACTACTTTTTACACTATGATAATTGTCGTCAGTAGAAACATTTTACGCATTATTTAAATTAAAATAGTGTAGGTGCAACGAGTGTTTTAACAATTTTTATTAGTAAAAATGTCCCGACGTTTTCGTTAACTCAAGAATAAAAAGCTTTATACTCCGGGATACCTACTAGCAGCTTTGTAAATAAAATGCTTTTATTATTAACGTCATTCACACGGCAATTCTACATTAGAATAAAAAATCTAGAAGTTTGAGTCGGTGTTCTTTGCTATTATAATTATGTCTGCGGCCTCGACACTTGACAGTTCACTGATAAGATATTTTTGCAGAAACGATTTTATACTTTTGTCGGCGTGCTCTGTTTTCTTTAACAAGTTCGTAGTAGCGTTATCATCTAACCTTGCACAAAGTCAATATAACAAACAGCGTCATCTTAGCAAAACACAAAGAAAATATTTACGACCTATAAATATATTTACGGCGTCTATTCATTCCAACAATAGTATATTGACTTGTATATATTCTGCGCATAATCTTTCTCGGCGTTAGTCTAGAAAATAATCTTGGCGTGAAAGGTAAACTTGAAAAAATGTCTCCAGTTTTTCAAATTGGAATTCTGATTGTGTCTACGCTGCTTTTGCAGCAAGCTAATGCTTGTGGTAAGATAAAGAAATAATTTCGGTTTTGTTTTTGAAATCGTTTACTATTTTCATTTTCTGAATTTAGGAATGTACGAAGATATTTATTGCGACAGACTCTGCGGACCCAACACCTGTAACAAGCCAGACCCGTACCCCTCATTTTGTTTGAAAGTTTGCGGACCCGGAATACAAGAACCACCTCGTCCTCCAAAACCAGTGTGTCTACCTCCAGCCAAAGCTGTTTGGTCATTTTTCAGTTCGAAATGGAAGTGCTCAACAGGTCACCTAAAACCACCCGTGTGTCGACCCCCGGCACGACCTGTTCGGAAACCAAGTGGCGAATGGGAATGTGTACTTCGTGATGGACCTTTTGGACGGAGTTTGAAAACAGGAGGAGGATTTAGATCAGGAGGAATTGATAAACCAGATTGTCCACCAGGAACTTACGCAACTGCAGATGGTGAGGGTGGATATTATTGTCAATCGGTTTTAAGATCAGGACGAAAAGGAAGACCGACCTGTCTACCACCGTCGTACCTGGTTAGCATTGGAGATGGATTTACTAAATGCGTGTCAGGCCTTAAAGGGGGAAGCAGACCAGTTTGTAAACCACCAAATTATCCAGTTAGCATTGGAGATGGCTTTATTAAATGTGTGTCAGGTCTTAAAGTCGGAAAACGACCGGTTTGTCTACCACCATCATACCCGGTTAGCATTGGGGATGGGTTCATTAAATGCGTTTCAGGGCTAAAAGGATAAAGCTGCTGAATGTGTAAAATAAAAGTTCTTCACAGAAGAAATGCAAAAATACTTTTGATTATGTATTGAAATTTGAATTGAATAAAGTTTGCTTTAGATAACAAAACAAAATATATCTAATTATTATTAAACTGGAAAATGGACGTAATTCTAATTCAAAGTAGAAAGTGCCAAGGATAGATTTAGACGCCACCAAAGTGACAGTAACATAGTCTGAAATCTAAGTTTGATAACTTTTTGCACAATAAATGCGCTATGGGATTAACAAAAGACTATTAAATTTCTAATGATTCGCGGATGAAACAAAAATTCAAAACTGTAAAGGTAATATGTTTGCATAGCCTATCAAATAAAAACGCAAATTAAACTGCTTTACCAGGACTATCTCTTGTACCTGTACGCCAGCACGTGGATAATACACAATTGAAAGAACTAAAATAGCCTTTTATGACAACTAATTAACTCGCTTGGAATTAAACCTTTTTCCATAAGTGCGCATAAACGAGGCTTTTGTTTATTAGAGGTAGGCCAGTACCTAGCTACGCACGTGCAAATGTTTTTTTAGAGAGTTATATATATAGAGCCTTTATTGTCCAGCCAACTTAATTAAAAGCGTAATACAAAATTTCTTCAAAAAGTCTCTCTGTAAACATTTTTATTTTGTTATTTTGTTTTCATTTCCAGCTGGGACCTAGCAAACAAAATAAGTTTAATTCTTCTGTAAAGAATACCAGAAATTTGGAAACCTGAAAAGCTCTTTAAGATTAAATGTGGCTCGTGTCTACCATGCCTTCCTTCTGTTGGCTTTATACCATACATAATAAATGTATAAAAAGACATTAGCCAAATTAAAATTTGTTTTTAAGAGGTACTTCTAGCAAAAAGTAAAATTAGTTGGATAAAGCAATAAAAAAAGCATTTATGTTAGTGTCAACTAAGTGGTGACAGTTTTCTTAGTGTTATAGGCGCCTACAATACTTTTTGAGAAAGCTCATCAAAATCGTTGTGAAAGTTTCGGGCTTAACACTTTTTTACAGTACAATGTTGTTTAAAGTAAATTATTTGGTAGTTGTTGGATTTATTTTTCAAAAACTGAGTAATGTCTTGTCTCAACTACCAATACATTCAAACACTTGTGACTTGAACATAGTAATGTCAAATCGATATATTTATCAAACAGAATCATATATTACCAAATTCAAAAACAATTTTCAGTACATTAAAACAATTCATCAGCATGAGTATTTCTTTTGGCAGTTACAGGAAAACAGCACAAGCATTTCTCTTTCTGACGGATACCTCAAATGTTCTGGTAAACGACTTGGCAGCGTCTGCATTATATTTGGTTTATATTTAGAAACATTTCAAGCAATTACGGAGGCAATACTCAACTCGGGGTATGGATCGTCAAGTGAAGTGTTGTTTTATGTTTTTGGGCTAAATTCAAAGGAATTATCAAGTTTTAGCAATCTCTTATATTCTGATGTGACGCCGTTTAGCACAAATATTGTATTTATTAACCAAAATTTGAATGGCGTTTTGGTATTTTGCTACTTCTGTTCGCAAACTACTTTTTATATGAACACAAGTTTAGAAAATACTCAAAGTATATCCAAAATTATTCATTTTATGAAACATAAATCTAATGGAAATGGTTACGGACAGAAAGCAATTGCTGCTACGCCTACTCTTTACTTCCTCTTGAATGGCATATACCTTGCTTAAACGCAATGCATGCAAGAATAAAATCATTGAACGACCTAACAAGAATTTTAAATATTTGCGATAACCTAGACGTTTTACAATTAGGATTAGCTCAAACAGCTTTTAATTTTACTATCAAAGCAAACCTACCCAATGGACCAAGCAAAAGCTGGTTTCTATATGTGCAAGTAGCAGCAAGTATTTTTCAAAACATTCCAAACGAATTTGTCAACAAAAGAAATTCACTGTACATGAGTAGAGCTGATGGGGATTTTAAAATGTTAACTTGCGTTGCTAAAAATGCCATAACAAAATTTGCTTTTACATTTACTTCTTGTATATCCCATTGGGTTTATGTAGTATTCATTTGTGTTTGTATTTTGGTGGGCAAACTTGAATCCAATTTTTTAAAAGGGTTTGAACTTTTGTGGCTACTTTTTGGTGCAGCTGTGGCCAAAACACACAAACGCGCTATATTGTCTGCTGTTGCTTTTCCCATTCGTATAATAAACCTGGCGTATCAAAGTTGCATATCTTCTGAAGCTTTAAGATTTACCAGCTTTCCCAGTGCTCAGGATTTGGTAACTAAACACAGTTATAAATTTGCTTTTAGCAATGCTGATTGGTATATTCCCTTTTTGTTCAAACTTTTGCCAACTGAAATTCTCTCCAAAGCCAGTCAGAATTTAGGACGCGTAAATTTTACTCAAGTTTTTGTAATAAACGGGGAACTGGATAGAACTGCATTTAATCTGTCAATGTTTCTAGAGATTATGAAAGCAAATAAAATTTTTGTGACTTCTTCTGCACTTGGCGAATTTGGTGAAAGTATGTATAAACTTATGCAAAACAAGATTTGGATGGCGGATAATATGCTATATTGCAAAGGATTTGATATTCAAAAAGAAACCAAGCTTGTAATCTCAAGGAGTATGCGTTTTCACGGATATTTATCCCAGCATGTATTTAATTTCTTTAACAAGCTGGATGAAGTTGGAATTACGACAAAATATGAGCGGATGAAAACAGCTACAACGTTTGCATATTTTAAAGACATTTCCAGAATTGTGCCACTTGAGGGATTTACAATTCCGGAGCCAGTAAAAGTGCAATCACCCGTGGGTGTGGTTATTTTGGCCGTTGTTTTGGTTGAAGTTGTGGTTCTAATTGGAAACTTTGTTTTGCCTTATGGCAATTTTTTTGTTGGGATTTATGAGTGGTTTGCAAGTTGTCTATTGCATAGACTAACTGGATTAAGACTTACGTTAAACTGTTTTTGCAAATGTTTACAGATTTTTTGGTTCAAAAAATTGTTTGCCAGTACTACTACAACGATTGTATTTATAAAGACGGAAACCAAACCGGAATTATTTACCAAGCCTGTAAAACATATTTGAAATTTTGTTATATCCAAAATATTAAAATGTATGCGCAAATAGATTCCTAAAAACATTTAGTTAATATTTCGCACGTTTTTAAAGAATGAGAGGTAGATATTAAAGTTAATGCCATGGTTGATAGCATATCATTGCATTTGTTATGATTTCTGGCAGTTAATCTTTCCATGAGTTAGTATAGTTTAACAGCTAGTGTAAATAAATGGTAGCTGAGATAGAGCAAAATGAAAACAGGAATATGAATAAAAGTAGAAATTGATAAAATATCGTATGAGTGTTTACAGGGTTAGGAATTCTTCCTTTGAGTATTGCAGCGGAAGCCTTAGTGGGGACGCATATAAAATCCCGCTCCGAAAAAATCAAAATCCCGCACCACCATCACCACCCCCCCCCCCCGAATAAAAACGGCCTTCGGTCGCGGGTTCCTTATCAATACATCATCATCATAATTGTTTAGCCACACATATAAGGAATATTAATACTCATTTAGGACTGTTTTAAGCATTTGCATAAAACTTAATCGAATTTCTGAACAGATTTTAAAGCAACAATCTCCAATTGTGATTTTGAATAAATGACCAGCCAGTATTGGCATTTCAGCGCATTCGCCGTTTAATTCATATTTAGTGGGGAGTAGTAGCCGAAACCCTTAGGCGTTTTCAGTTGCCAAGCGAACTTCATAATTCAACTTCCAGAAGTTCCAAAAATTCCTCAATGCTTGGTGTCCTCCACAAATGCCATAGTCACCGGTTGAGCCAACAACCTCAGTTTCATGGTCAATTTTAACAAAGTGCTCGTGTTAAAATTGGATACTGGCTCGATTGGTGCAGGCTTGGTGAATAAAAAATTATGAGGAACTTGATGATAAGAGAGAAATGAAGCAGGAGATGTGGGAAATCGCGTTAAATGAGTTAGTTTCCGATGAATTTGAGATGAGTTCAGAGATTTAGAACTCATCAACTGCATACGTTACACGTTAAATAAACCAATATAGTTAGGGTTTGGGGGTTTGGGGATACTTACTGGGACTATTATTATGTTGGGGATAATGGGGTGAATTGGGCTTAATGCGTTGGGTTTATAACTGTAACTAAATGATGCGCTATCTGTTTTTCATTTGTCCACCGTCATCTGCATTTTGGTACTGTGGCTTGTTCTTTCCGGGAACAGGACCCGATTCCCCCGGTAAACTCGCCCCCGGACAATTTTCCCTGGACAAAATTTCCTTGGATGTTTTTTCCTGTGGACATTTTTTCCCCGACACACTTTTCCTTAAAACGGACATTTTTCCCCTGACAAACTTTCCCCCAAAACGGACATTTTTCCCCCGACAAATTTTTCCCCAAACCGGACATTTTTTCCCCGACACTTTTTTCCTCCATTACAAATCCCAGAACAGTCTATTGATATTGGTAGTGGGTAAAAGAGACCAGCCAAAAGAAATATATGACATGATCTATGAAAGAAGTAAGCATATACCATAGAATATTGGCAATGCAGTCTTAAAGTATTTTCCTTGAATATTTACTTAACATCTTGTATAATTCTAAGCACAAATGTGGGTGGTTATATTGATTGCTGACTTTGTAAATTGATTTATTTTCAAAAAGACCAAACACACTTTGTGCATTTTTCATTGCAAATCAATTTTTGCAATTGCAAAAAAAATATGGAAAAAATTGTCGAGGAAAAATGGGTCTGAGGAAATTTTTGAGTAGGGAAAATTTGTCCGGGGAAATTTCGCTGAATTGGCAAATAAAATCAGGGGAAAATTGTCCAGGGAAAATTTGTCCAGGGAAAATAGTCCGGGGATGAGTTGTCCAGGGGAATTAAGTCACCAACCCGTTCTTTCCAAAGTCGAACACAGCCTAAATTCAGCAGATCTACTGTGGTACCTTGTAAATGTACCATTTTCAATGAAACATAAGCAAGCAGTTACTATTTCAGTAGCAATTCCACTTTTGATTGTGTCATACACGTACCAAGGTCACATATCGTCAGAAGCTTTGGTTTTTTCATCAATGCCCACACTTAAAAATTTGGTTTCCCAAGGATACAGAGCAGGAATCGGACCAACGTACTTTAATTTCGCAACACTGGTAATATCCCTAATTGCGGCAAACATTTTGGAACGTGCTAATCAGGCGTTTGCCACAACAGAATTGTCAAAACTGATCACTGTTGTGCCAGAGATTGAGGAGTTAAATATTAACCTAACAAATTTATGGGATATAAGTAAAAAACGCAAATTGGCTTTTCCTGTACTATTGTTGCCCACATTTGGCTATGGCCTCTGGAAGGCTATGAAAACAAACACTTGGATGACAGAAAATAGACTTTACTGCAAAATGTTTGATGCTGCTGAACATGCAAAAATACCAGTTGGTGTTTCTTTTCGCTTTTCCGGCTACCTAAGCCACCGTATTCGGGAGTTGGAGCTCCTGGCAAAGCGGGGTGGAATTGCACAAAAATTCGATGGCCTGAAAAGTTCACCAGGGGGAACACACTTGGCTGAAATGGCAAAAATGACACCGATTCCTGGATTTGCACCACCTGTTCCTCTTGGTATTTGGTCTCCCTTGGATTATCTTTAATAGGTTATGTGAGCTTTCACATAACAGTTATACTCTCAATTAACTTGTTTTTGTTGTTCAAGTATTTCACACAAACACTGCATTTCAAAATTTTACGGTGGACGAAGCAGGAAACCCAAGTGATTCAAATTGGGAAATGCCAAACTTGCAGGAAGGTGTCTGTGGGGATCCCTGGGTAATATCAGTGACCAGCTGGATTGCAAGCGGCACCGGCTGGCTCATCCCTTCCCCTGCAGACCCTCCTCACAAGTTAAACGGATTCACGGCACGTGAAGATATTTTAATCAAGCAATCTATATACGAAGCGCAAAGAAATTATAACAGAAAATGTGAATTTTAAAAGTTTTTCTGACCAACTAAAGCATGTCTAATTACTACTGTAACTTTTTGTTACAATGTGGTTAGTAGCATAAACAGTGACAAGTCGTTCAAAGATATTACGTTTGGTGAAAGTATTTTGTAGAACGTTCCCATTGAATTTCTCACTAAAACAAACTATTTATGAGTTGCTTTTATAAAAACTTTTAAATTATAGGTTGTTTTCTACACAATTCTTATTTGCGGTTAGCTCTTGCAATGCATATTGGATTTTCATTCTATATTTTTATATTTCTGCAACGGTGCCTCCTATAGAGCAAATCATTTGTAAACGATTAAACTTTGTCAGTCTACTCTTCCGTTTACCACTTGAAAGAAAGCTTGGAAAACCAGTTGTTTGTTGCTCAGCAATTTCTATTAAGGTGCCCGTAGAGTCCGATTACAAGTACATTTACAAGATGAAATGCTTGTTTTTGCATTTTACTGAATTCAATTGTAAATGTGAAAACTATAAACGCAAAATAGGAAACTGGTTGATTTTGTATTCCAATTCACATTTGAAATTGCATTCTACATGTTGCTAGTTTAGACTTTGCATTTGTTTTTTCCTATTGTCTACTCTCGAGAGTTGAAAAGAATCCAACTCTTGATTTTGGCATTGTACTTCCAATTTTGGCACCAAAATCGATGCATTGCATTAGCATTGCATTGTACTCTAAACACCACATGAGAATAGGAAAGTACAATATGAATGCAACTGAAATTTTGCACTTGACTATAAATGCCACATTATGAATTGGAATTGGAATGCAATCCAAAATACCACAGTATGAATTGGAATGCAATGCAAATTGGAAACTATAAACGCAGAAGTGGAATTGGAATGCAAAATTTTGGCATTGTAAATGTACTTGTAATTGGACTCTACGGGCACCTTTAGGGCGTTAAAGCGTAAAGCCATATAGGGATGTAGAAAAGTTAAAATAATTTTTTAAGACGCAATTTTATCCAGCTTAAATGTTTAATGCTTTGGTATGTTTTTATATTATAATTGCTTAATAAAATATTAATTGTTCAAAAGAAGTACATAAAACCCGCAAATATATACAAATATAAATGCATACAAACAACAATCCACAAACCCCCAAAATATTAATTAACTGTAATTTTGGTTACACCTTATGTTGGTACACTATCAGGCTATTTTGCTTGCATTTTAAAAATGTTTTAGAAATTATTTCTAGAGGTGCTATTAAAGCCTCCGGAGGTTGAAATGCGAAACTGAGGAAACCCGGGAGCAGTCCTTTCATGTGTAGAATTTCCCACCAAATTTGGTAGAGTTTCAGAGCCTGGCGTATTACTGAATAGTAATCCGGGCGGTACTCCAAAAATAATCGGAGTGTTCTGTGCCCTGGTTTCAATGCTACCTGTGTCAAATATATTAGGAGCAGAAGTATTGGGCAATATAACAACTCTGCTGTGAACTCTACTTCCTGCGTTTTGGTTTCCTTTACGAACACTATTACAGGCTATTGTAACAATCCCGTTTTTCACGTAATGCAATAAGAAGTCATATGGTATTCGAAATAGCTGATTTTGGAATGCCTTGCTGGCGTACTTAAACTCAAATGGTTCCGTGCTCCAGATAATGTTTGGCGTCTAAAAGCATCAAAAATGCAATTCAATCAGAAAGTCAACCAGCATAAACTTAAATGCTTATTGTTGCGTACCACATTACAGTCTGCTGACAAGACCGCAAACTCAAGTGTATAATTGTTGTGTGCTTCGGTTCGTTGTGAGTCATCCAGCAACTTTACACAAGTTACGTGCAGCGAGTTATCAGCATCAAACCCAATTTTTATCAGCACACTGCTACGTGAGCCGTTGTAATCTTTCATGATCACTGGACTCCAGCTGAACTTTGGTCTATTACCAAATCCAAAATGAAAATGGCCATGAAGTTGTATTTCAATATTGTTCTCGTCACAAATGGTAGTATGGTGGGATGTAATAAGATGTAGACCAGCTTCGGAAATATTTCTTGCCCAGGTTACATAATCGCACTGATAGCCAAGCAGCTGACATAGGTTGACCTTAGTGCCACTAAAATTTAATTTGATTTAGAGTATAAAAAAATGATTTGGTTTGGTTATATAATAATTGCAGCACTTACCCGAATTTGCAGCTGTTCAGGTGGCTTGAAATATTTGCCCTTTGAGTTTTGGCATTACATCCCAACTCCTTAAACTCGCATTCGAATGTCATGATATCCAAGATATCTTCTAGAGCACGGTTTCGTATTTTATTTGCTGCGTATTTCACTCTGCATGTTGGACACTCCGCAACTCGAATAGAGCAATCGAAGCAAATTGTGTGGCCGTTACTGCATTGGTACACTTCCCTTGGAGGCACTTGTAGGCAGATGGGACACTTTACTTTTTCTGCTAGTTTGTGCTCCATTGTAAGCAAGATAGGAAATACGATATAGTCCGAAATAAATTTGAAATGAATTAAGCAAGTAACTTTTAAAAATTATTTTGTGCAGACTAACGCAGTAAAAATCACGAACAATGAGTTCGTTTATGTGAGAGCTATAAATTACTGAGTGCAAAATGGTTCCACAATCAGGCTATGATGATATCAGAGAGCTGGTATTTGTTAAGATAAAATAAAAGTGATAAGATAATTATATGTTTTGTGCTCAACATTATCGGTAGAAGAATTATAATGTGCATGTATGCTTTTGTGGGTGCACACAATAAAAGGAAAAACGTGGAAAATCCGAATCAATATCTTCTTTCATTGAATATAAATGAGATAAGAAAGCCCAGCCTGTCAAGCTAAAACTGACTGTTCATCTAACTTTACTTATATGTAAACGTTCGTTCCTAGATTCATAAAAACACTATTTTACCCATGAGCGTTTCATATTATTTTGAATAAGGTTGAGCCCTAACAGAATATTCATAAACGCAGAAACGCAGCTTTGAATTTGCTGTCGAACCTCATTAAATACAAAACACTTTAAGTGGACATTCCATAAAAGCGTTTATAGAGTTTATGCTTGTGCTATATGCATTTGCAATTATAGTTACAACTTATGACTGCACATGTGTGAATCTCGTGTGAATGTGCTTAATGAATGTGCATGTGGAATTTATAGTTCCAAATGAAATGTGCTTTCACTTATGTCTGAACTCAAATCAAATCCTATTATGCGGCATAAGCGTGAATTCAAATTTACTATAGATTTGATTGATTGCTAAAATAAAATTAGGTTTTATAAGTTGAAAGCAGATATTTTGTGCAGGGCGCCAGCCAGAGAGATTTGTGTTACAAAGACTTGTTATAAAGAATGCAAACAACAGAACTAGAAAAATTAAATGACAAACTATTTGAATACGTATTGCTCTGACTATATATCAACATTTTGAATAAAAACCAATGCCAATTTTTGACCCCGTTTAACACAAATTCCAATACATTTTAATATATTTTAAAACAGTTGGCAAATTTAAATCACTTTACAATACCAGTCACCGTAAAACAATTTAAATGGAATAACGAAAATTCGTAATCACTATTTTCTTATCTTAAATAAGCAAAATGTGCAATTATCTAGCTCTATCACACAATTCATTTGCTGATTTCATTGCAAGGAATGTTAAATACATCGGTAATCGGATTGTGGGTGTCACCTAGAATAAACGACTATCATCTTGTCGTCTGTGCCAATATGCATATTGAGCCAACTTTCCCATATTCCCACCTAACATGTTTTACCAGGAATCATTGAAGCACTCATTGCAATAAACTAATTAGTGCACCTAAAGTGTTTAGAGGTTTACTTGAAACAAAATAGTCAATTATATTTACGGTTATACAATACTAGAACATAGCAAACCCATAGTTAACTGCTAGTCTGATTGGAAATTTTGTAAAGGTACGTTTAAGTTCAAAAATATTCCAGGATGTTGCGATTAGTGGTTTGATTTAACGAAAAAATACAGTTTTATCAAGCAATTAGCTGCTCATGAATTTTGCTGGAGGAAATGTGGTTTGAAGCAACGATAAAATTTTAAGATTAGGCATTTTAAGCAAAGCACAAACAAAATAACAAATTGAAACGAATTCAATTTGCAACGTACTTTTTACACTTAATTTGTGCAAAAATGTTTACACACAAACAGTTTTAAAAAAGGTTCAAGGATTTCCTAGAATCGGGTTCCTATGTTTTTATAGCTTGACAATTATACGACACATTGTTACAACTGCGCAGTTTCATGTTTCTGGGAATTTTCTAATAAATTTGTAGCAGAATATTGCGTTTTTCTTTCGTATGAATGTTTTAAATAATTAGAATAAAAAAGCGTTTTAATCTATTGTTTGGCAGTTTTACGTTTTTATTCAAATTTTGAATTTTGCTCCGTATTTTGTATTTTTGTCTTTAAATTTATGCATCCAATTTTGTAACTCTAATTATCACCGTGTTATGTTTCCAATAAACTCAAGGCAATCGAATTAGTAATCTCAATATGATTTACTACAAAACTTAGAGGTAACTTATTTGCCTCCACCACCTCCACCCCCAGTTCCACCACCGCCTCCTCCACCCCCACGTCCACCGCCACCACCACCTCCTCCAAGACCGCCTCCACCGCCACCTCCTCCTCTTCCACCACCACCGCCGCCTCCTCCTAAATACACAAAAAGCAAACATAAGTTATTAAACCAAATATTAATTGGTCAAATATTTAAAAAGAATACATCATTTCAAATCGTACCTAAGCCACCTCCACCTCCGCCGCCGCCGCCACCTCCTAAAATACAAACACGGATTGATTTAGTTGAGGCTTAAAAGAATTTTTAGGATAAAATGAAGGATTAAGCTTACCTCCACCCCCACCTCCACCAGATCGCTTGAAACGTCCACCTCCGCCACCACCTCCAGTTCCACCTCCGCCACCACCACCACCTATGGCATAACAAATATTTATTACAAAAAAGTCCAAACATTATTCAAGTCAAACAATCGATTAGTTTGCAAAGTTTATCTTACCGCGTCCACCTCCGCCACCACCTCCACCTGTTAGTACCAAAACAACAGAATTGTTTAAATAATTGTTCTGAAATACCTTTTACAAAAGTTACGTATTATATCTTGGTTACCTCCTCCACCACCACCTCCGCCACCTCCACTCCTTCTCACACGATTATCCGAAACCGGTACAGTTTCATATTCTTCTACAGGAGCAGCCAAGGCCACAACCAAGCAGGTTAGGCCAAAGGCTAAGAGAACAGTTTTTGAAACCATTTTAGCTGATTGCTAGACAAGTAAAATTTGGAATGATTTGTAGCCATAGTAAATTTTCTTTATATAGTCAATACTTTCCGTTTCTCCACTAGAGCATCTTCATTAGCATGTCATTAATGTCATTACTTGTTAAAATTTGCGAGAATTGTATAGCAGTATCGTTTATATTTCTGGGAATGTTTATAAGAATCCGGTTAAAAACTCTATTAATTTGAGCTAGTCAACTTTAAATTTCATTTTTCTTGACAAAAAGTTGATAACACCGACTTCTGCGAAAAAACAGAAAGAAGCAGCAGTCGAAACTAATTAGTTTTACCCAGAACAGATACCTGAGCGTAATTACCGCCGCGGATTTTTATTGCTGCTCTTGAGCATAGGTAGAGTTAATGACCTGTCATTATCCAGCATGCAGCTTTGCGTTTCACTTAGAGGTTTTTATCAATGAGCAACATTAGCTTGTCATCATGGCTGAACGGTGAGGCTTCATTCAGTTAAAGCTGCTAGTATTTGTTTGTTCGTTATAGTGTATTAGATAAGGGTGAGTGGCTACAATTATTGCCATAGTAAGCAAAAAATTGTTTAGTACGTAGAAGAGCAAACTGGATGCATTTATAGTCAATGAAATTGTGTAGTATACTTCTTTGAATATTTTCTTTTTGATACACTATTTTTTCAGTTATTTGTAAGGTTCAGCTAATCACACGAACCGTGAATTTTATTTGTGTCAATTTGTTTTTGATACAGCATAATCAATCAATTATTGATGTATTAATTTGATCCTTATTGAAAAGTGGATTTCTTTCCAATAAATCTGTTTTTTTCCTGTAAAAACCAGAAAGAAACATGGAAGACAATCTGATAAAAATAATTCAATTTCAAAACAATTGCAACTTACAACGCCAGTATGTACTTAAGTAGTGACCAACTTTGTTTTAAAATATACCAAATGTCAGTGCTACCTACGAATTAATCAATAACACGAGGCAGGATTCTGGTCAAAGCAATTAAGTAACTTGTTTTCTTCAGAAGACATGCAACTGCTGAACACATAATATTTTAACGATAACTTAATAAGTATATAATATATTCGAAGCATTTTGACGGTAGGAAAAAATAAAATTCATTAAAAGCATGAAATATTTGCCAGAGATATAGAAAATATGCATGCTGGCCTGCAACTCACTAGCATGCTCTCCTACTTACACTTAATTGCTTAACTCAATTTTTCTTTTTGAGAAATATGAAATATATGGAAATAACGTTATGGCCAAAGCGCCTTTAACAGTTTCTAATATTTTTAAGATTTAAAACCTTCGTATTTTGCATGGAGCTGTGAAACGTGCATTCGAAATAAAACTTTATAATTGAAGGTAAAATCTAAAAAATTATAACCATCACACTGATTATGAGTTAAGTCAATGCACTGTAAATCAGTAGGCACATATAGACGCGCCTGAAATATGTTATATGTTATAATGTGATTAAAATGTTAACGTGACTTGAGAAGCTGGTATGCCAGGCAATTGTAGACACGCGAATTTCTCAAGTCCAAGTGGCCAAACATGTGCAGATACTTACATGCTAGGCATGCAATGCAACGTGACAAATAAAGCTGTTATGAGTCCAAAGTGTGTACTCAAAACGTGCAAAATAAAGAACACGATTGCTTTAAAATGATTTATATGCTAATAGTGATAATTTTAATTGTGATAAGAAACATTAATTTTTATTATTTAGCTGGTAGATGGATTTATTTATTTGGAAACTTACTGAGCACAAAACATTCTAAATATATGCAAATACGTACATTTTTTTGCATGTTTTGGTTTATTTATAATATTAGAGTTTATTAAAGCCATAATGCTTTTTACGGCAGTTATAAGTTCATGGTGTATTTTGAGTTGCAACAAAAATTTGAACAACATTCTCGTCGAAGTTCCTGCATCCTTGAATTTTGCACCTAAGCCTACACACAAACTGTTTCACAAAAGCCACCATCCAACTAGTACCAATACCTGACGCATATTCTGCCCGCCTAATAATAATATTTAGAGTTAGCAACAGAAAGTCAAGCAAAACCACACCTAAAATAAAAACACCAAGTGGAGACTTCAATTCCGTTCTTTCCGCAGGCTTATATCCTCTTAGTGGCTTTATTCTATTAATATCTCTAAAGTGCGAAAATTTAACTGCTGTAGTCAATCTTAAAAACTTAACTCTTATTCCCGCCTCTTCATTTCTAATTAACCAATCATAAACCTGTTTAGACAAATATCCATAAAACCTATAACTTATAGCAATTTGCAACTTGCTTTCCTTTTGAACATCAAAACCTTTACAAAGCAATTTATTATCAGCCATCCAAGTATTTTTACCCATAAGTTGATACAAGCCTTCACCAAATTTTCCAAGAGAAGCTGTAGTCATAAACAATTTACGATTTTTCATAAATTTTAAAAACGCTGACAAATTAAACGTCATCGTATCCAAATTATTTTCCACTTTAAATAAATTTGAAAAGTTGACACCACCAAGATGTCTACTCGTAGAATCTAAAACTTCAGCTGGCAATACTTTAGACAGTAAAGGAATTAGTGAACCAGACTCACCCAGCCCAACTTTGTACTCTTTTTTACTTAAAAGTTTTTGCACTGTGGGGAAATCAGCGTAGCTCAATGCCTCTGAAGATATACAACTTTGATATGCTAAATTAATTAGTACCAAGGGAATCGCAATAGCAAACACCACAGCGTGACGATGTTTTCTATGCATTCCCGCACCAAAAACTAGCCAAACGATGTCAATTCCTTTCCAAATATTGTTTTCTAGTAAACCTACTAAAATACAGGCTAGTACAAACACCAAATAGAAACAAAATGAGATACAGGATGTAAATGTGAATTCGAATTGCGTCGAGTCGTATTTAGAAACGCAGGTTATGGCGTGAAAATTGCTCTTTCTCCGGCTCATGTACAAATTGCTTCGTGTGTTTAGAAATTGATTAGGAATATTTTGAAAAATGCTTTCTCCAATTTTAAAAGTCATAAACCAATTTGCAGACTCCATGTCTTTAAAACGACTTGTTACAATTGTAAAATTAAAATGGGACTGAATAGGTGCCAACAGCACGACATCTGTGTTTTCGCAAATGTTTATAACTTTGATAAAGGATTTTAGGTTTGAAATTGGAGTACGGAATAAAGCAAAGCATTCAAGATATTGATCCAACGGAATCACTATGGAAGCTTCAACGACAACATTCTGATTATAACCGATTCCGTTAAGATGTAGCTTTGAAAACCGAATTATGTCGTTTGTTGTTTGCTTTTCTATTTGGTACTCGTAAAAATTATTACTTGGACAAAAATAGCAAAATAAATAAATTCGGGTTGGATTTGTATCAAAGAACGCCAAATTAGTGTGAAACGGCTCCACATCGGAATTCAGTAGATTCAAAAAGTCTTTAATTATATTCGGATGGGTGACCAAAATAAAAAACAGAACTTTGATTGATGTGGCATATCCCGAGTTATGTATGCTCTGAACAATATCTTGGATTGTTTCCAAGTACAGAACAAATATATTACAAAAGCTTCCGTAGTTTTTGCCAGTAAATTTTAGGTATCCATCAGATAGCAAAATATTTGTTCCGTTTTCAGATAGCTGCCACGTTGTAACGTTTGAGATGTAGAATGTGTAGGTGTGTAGAAATTCTGTACGAGTTTCTATGAAACCCCTTTCTGTTTTTAGTTGGCTTGTTTGCTTCACACGTATATGGTTTATGGATGCGGTTACGTGAAAATCACACGAGGTACTAGGATTTGTTGGAATTGGTACTAAGTCAAAGCAATTTCCACGTTGTAGTAACAAAATGATCAAAAAGGCAATTATATTGGTACCTTTTGTAGTATTTTGACTTGGTTTATGGAACGTCATTGTATTTCCAGTTGTTTCCACGTTGTTCCAGAAGTACAAACTGTTTTTTTGTTAAGGTATAGTTTGAATCGTACTCTATTCAGCGCAGCTTAGACAGAACTATATACAATGTTGTTACAAAGGCTTGTTGCCGTGGCTAATATTAAATTTTTTTTACATTAGCTGACTAAAATTTGTTTATTTAATTTGGAAATGACCATATTTTGTTTTAATGTACCTTAACCAAATACAATACAAAATTTCCGGTTTTCCGGTTTCCTAATAAAAATGTTGATTATTTTCCAACAAACAAAAAGTACGTACAAAAGTGTAGGCATATAGTTTACTTTAAAATTTTTAAAACGGTGCTAAATTTTAAATGCTGCTTTTTGTTCTAACCATGTAAAGTTGGCATGCTTGAAACTACCACTAGAAAATAAAACTAATCGGCTAATACACAAGCTTTCATAAATATTTTAGTATTCATGTGCCAGCATAAACTTTCATTATATGTAATTAATATTTATTTGCAAAAATTACCTGCACGTGGCGGCACAGGTACCTTTTGCATGGATTTTAATTTAATGCTTTCTAATAGGTGCTTGGAGATCTTTGACATCACCGCAAGGTGTGTATAATAGAAATCTTTCAAATGTTTAGTTAAAGAACGTGACCACCGGGTATTTGTTTTAAATCTAATATATTCAATTAAAATTCCGTGTTTAGTAGATCGGATAGTTTAAACTGTTATTGGTTTTTATTATTCTTTAATAGTTGGCATAATACAAAATCAAATGTTTATAAAGTCAGAATGATTTTTTATCCTACAATATAACGTTCTTCTAAATATAAAAATTACATTTGATGGTTTATGGTCATTACGTCAAATTTCAATAATCAATATTGTCACAACAAAACCAATAAAAAATCCAAAATGCCGTGAAATGAACCCTATTTAAAACGCTATAAAATAAAATTGATTGTGTTAAATGTTATAAGAATTTGAATTACCTGAACATCCTTTGGACAAAAGTGCTTATATGAAATAAGGTTTTCTTGACTTTGCTTCATATATCACATTACATAATTACGCAAAATTCCAAGATATCTTATTCAGTTTGAACCTAAAATAAGTTTTAGTACTCCTACAAATAATTGCTACCAATGCAGCATAAATACACAGGTAAATAAGTAGATTTATATACACATTTCTTACAATTGAATTTAGTGATTATTATCTTCTATTACAAATTTACTGTCTCAAATACCCTCAAATATCAATTCAGGAAGCGCGTTTTGTTTTGTAATTTGTTAGACATAACAAAACACGCACTTGCTGTAGAAACAGAAAATACACATAAAGACAATTTTGCATGCATGTTCTTCTGACAAGGTTTCAACCTGAACATTTTAAGGAATACAAAATCCGTTGCAAAACTACTTGTCTTTTTTAAATGAAGGAATATTGTTATAGGCTGAAACAAAAATGAAAACAACATTATGTTGAGGCGTTCCACGTTGCAACTTTTTCGTAACGTTAACAACTATTCGTGTAATATACCCCGCAACCCGACCAAACAAACCAGAAATGTAATCTGAGTTCCTATAAATTATAATTATCTTAAGAAGGACAAAGTCAAATACGACTACAGCCAGAATGAAAACCCCAAGTGGTGATTTCAACTCAATTTTCTCTGCTGGCTTGTATCCTTTTATAGGCATTATTCTAGATATATCTCTAAAGTGCTTAAATTTAACCAAACTTGCCAGCCTTTCAAACTTGGTTTGTATACCCGCTTCTTCGTTTCTAATTATCCATTGATATAGATGCGTAGACAAATACCCATAAAACCTGAAACTCAAAGCAATTTGCAACTTGCTTTCTTTTTGAAGATCAAACGTTTTGCAAAGCAACCTGTTATCAGCCATCCAAACATTTTTACCCATAAGATTACACATGCCTTCGCCAAATTCACCAAGAAGAGCTGTTGTCACAAACACCCTGCGTGGTTTCATAAACTCCAAAAATATTGACAAGTTGAATGCTTGGTTATCCAGGTCTTTTTCAAATTTGAAAAGCTTTGAAAACTTAACGCCGCCCAGATTACGACTTGCAGATTTAATAATATCAGATGGCACTAACTTAAATGCTTGGGGAACAAACCAAGCAGACTGACCTATTGTAATTTTGTAGCCCTTTTTATTTAGTAGGTTTTGTACAGTGGGAAAATCTGTGAAGTTTAACGCCTCTGATGATATGCAGCTTTGATACGCCGCGCTAATTAATAACAGAGGAATTGCTATGGCAAATACAACATTGCGTCTGTGCTTTAAATACATTGCTGTATCAAATACTAGCCAAAGGATATCAATTCCTTTCCAAATATTGTTCTCTACCCAACTTACAAATACAGAAGCTACCAAAAATACAATTATGAAATAGAGTGTAATACAGGATGTATACGTAAACTCAAATTGTGTTGCATCATATTTTGAAACACATGTTATAACCCTGAAATTATCTTCTGTGCGACTCATATACAGCAAATTTCTGTTGCGCACAAACTCGTTCGGAATATTTTGAAAAATATTCTCGGCGGTTTTAAATCGTAGAAACCATTCTGTAGACAGCTTATCATTTTCGCTAACTTGGTTTGCTATAATTGTTATATTCAAGGCAGTTTGAGCAGGACCAAATTGCACGACATCCAAGTTATTACAATTGTTAAGAATTTTGGTTAAAGTTTCTAGTCTGTGTGTAGGTGTGCGAAATCTACCAAAACATATACTATATTTTTCAAGGGAGAGAACGTTGTAAGGTGTGGAAAAAATGACTCTGTTTCCGTAACCATTTCCGTTGAGTTTAAAACTCAAGTACCAAATGATATGTTTTGTTGTTGAGGTTCCTAATTGATACTTGTAAAAATGTGTATTTGGACAAAAGTAGCAGTAGAGAAAAATTTGATTCGGATTTTCGTCAAAGAAAATCAAATTTATGTGAAATGGTTCTACCTCGGAGTGCCGTAGATTCTGAAAATCTGACAGTATACTTGGGTTTGCAATAAATATGCAAAAGAGTGCTTGTATTGACGTTCCATATCCCGAGTTGTGTATGCTTTCTGTAATTTCTTCAAATGTTTCCAAAAAGGAAACAAATATTTTACAAGTGTTTTCGTAATGCTTTTCGGAGAATTTTAAGTATCCGTCCGACCATAACATATCTTTAGTTTTTTCTGATATTTGCCATAAAGATGTGTTTGAATTTTGGAATGTGTATGTGTGTAGCAAATTCTGGACGCTGGTATCAACGTTTTGTGAATTCACTGGTTTCAGGTTTATTTCGTTGGTGGACATTTGTACGTGTAAGTCACAAGATGTACTGGGGTTTACTGGTAGCGGAATTATAGCTAGGCACGTTCTTCCCCTTACCATTAGATTATAAACTAAAACAAAAAAAATTGTAGGTTTTGCAGAATTATTCAGTTTACATGGCGCCATATTTCCTAGTTATAAACAAGAAATTTTATGTATACCTAACAAAGTTACTCTAAATGCAGCTTTGAACGTTACTGTAGTTCTGCACAGTCTGAACTGAATTGTTTGTCAGAACTGAATTGTTTGTCAGAACTGAATTGTTTGTCAGAACTGAATTGTTTGTCAGAACTGAACAAAAATATGTTTTTCAACGATTAAAGTAATTTGCATTAGGTAATTAAAACCGATCGAGTACTTTCCACAATTTACTAATGGATTTTTGGCACTTTCCCCAGCAAGTTCAGCACCTAGATTTAGTGAAAACTTAGCTTTTTTACTTTTGCTTTACTTCTATATTTTCCATATTTCTAAAATAAGTTTTTATACAAAAGAAATAGAAACAAAACTAGTTAATTTTTGGATACATCGGTAATGTGTTTAAAAATTAAAAGCAACGTGAACAGAGAGTGCAAGCTCATTCAGTTTTTGTGAAGATGTTTTCTTATATAATTCTTCAATGCGTAATAGTTATAAAAACTAAGTACTGAGTATGCCACAACATACTACCTATTAAAATACTTTAAGATAACTTTAATAATGTTGTTAAGTACGCCCAGAAAATAATTGATGGCGGGAATATTTAACCATGGATGGATGGTTTACCATTGATTGAATATCAAATTACATTCTCTGAATCACTTATTTCTGGAATCTCTGAATCTGACAATCTAGTCAAGGAGAAGTGTATAAATACTTTTGGTCGTTTGTGCTGTTTATATATTTTTTAAACTTTATCCACGGAAAGCCACCTGTACTTTTCAAATCAATCTACCGATTTGGACTTACACGTGCCAGTATGTTATTTTTTCATCGACCAGTTAATACTTGTTAACGTAAACCTTTAATAACTTTATCCATCGTATATGAGAAGCTACATAGCAATAGATACTTTCATGGTGTTTTATTGCAGTGTCAGCCACATCTTGATAAATGTTTTGTAATGTACGTGACCAACCAATAACAAAAGTTTAAGAAACCTTGCGCATTTTAAAAATTGTAGGTGAATAAATCAAACAACCACAAGTTTTTCGGTTTTTGTTTTCAATAAAATTTTGTGAGCACTGCAAACATATTTATAAATTCGCTGCTGCTTCAAGATTTAGGTATAACCTTTCGCAAAAAAGCACTATCACCGCGATTAGTTGTCGCATTCGTGTAGTTTCTAGAATTTAAATAAATATGCTTTGTTTGTCAGCTTGTGTAGATTCCATTGTCTGTAAGAGAAGTATTGCGGAGCTAGAGCGTTTGCCAGGTTTAATTACACGCCACTGTATATTTCATTTAAAAGAATAAAGGCTTGCATTTAGGATTGTAATGAGCAAAACCTAATGGTGGGATCCACCTGAAAATATTTTTAACCGTGAACTGATTAATTGTGTGCCTTGCTTAATGGAATTTGTATTTCGTTTTATTTTTTGTCTTTCTTTGTAAACCTTTGCATGCAAACTAGCTGATCTAAAAATTTGAAATCCATGAACTATTTAAAATTAGGTTGAATAGAAAATACAAAATTGCACTATAAATGTATTTACAGCATATTTATTTTACCAGAACTCTACTATAATATAGAAAATTGTATTGCTAGCTTGTTTTCATTTTTTTATTAGATTGGTACAACATTATTATTAACCTGCAAACAAATTACCTATTGTAAATTTTATTGAAATATAAAACTTAAAGATGAACTTCTCAAACAAAATCTAATTTTAAGGCAAATACAAATTACAATTACTGTTAAAAATTATTACAAGTATTAATATACTTGCAACTTGCAACATATTATATAATAAGTTACATATTTGAAACATACTAATAATTAACAAATTACAATGCTATACAAATATTTTGTTAAAATTCAAATGCACAAAGATAAGTTTTGCAAAAGAAACCCACAATTCGGATCCAAAATCATTTGGAAATTACAAAAGCATGTAATTTTTTACCCCTAAATATACATTAAACCATCCTCTTATTATCATGCCTCATCCTCTCGTGCCAAAAAATTAATCATTATTAGCCCTTAAATGATTTTTTGAGGGATAAACCATTATTTGGTGTTTACGAGCATAAAATGCATGTACGTCCTCATTTGTCAGGCATGCATAGGTATAGAATGAGCAGTAGAAGTGACTCAGAATCGGAACTAGAGCTTGTAGTTCTTGTTCCAAAGAAACGTCAAGTATGGTCCAAAGTTTCGTTTTCCAAGAAAGATGTTAAGAGCATCTTTTTTCAGAATCGACCAAAATTTTCTTCACCTTCTCAAAAACTCTTCTAACTTTCAGGGCTGATTCATCTCCATAAATAAACAGCAAATTTTAAGTACTAGCTCAAACGAATGTCATAATTCGGAAAAATTGCAAAAAACGTGATATTTTTAAATGACCTCAGCTTAACCGTCATAACTTTTTTGTGTGCAGCTATTAACCAATTAAACTTTGCATGCTGATACACAACTAATTGGGTTATTTTCATACGGAGAATCAAATTGTTTGCTGCACTACAAAAGCTTCTGCAAGGCAGTTTATCTCAAATTTTCGTACCTGTCCAACACATATATGACTCTCTAGTCCATACCAAACAGTATTTTTTAAAAACTTAAAGGTGGCCATAAGGGCACTAATATGTGCTACTAAACGCAACAAACCGCATGGAAAAATCTTGAAACGTTGTCGAGATATCCCGGTTTAAGTGCTAAAAATCATCAAAAATTGGGCAACATTTTATTAATGAAAAATTTAAATGACATATATTTGTAACAAATTAACTCTATCTTATAGAGAATTTCAAGTTATGGGGTATACTGAAAGAATTATTGCATTTTGGAAATTTAGTGAAAAGTTATGAAAATCTGAAATTTGTATGTTGTAGTTGCTTGGAGTTTGACCTCTTCATATGTACAATTTGACTAATTTTGTCCTAGCAAATCTTTGGAGAAGTGTATGCATAACATTCAGGTACCAATCAAAACTGCTTAAGCGGGGCTTGGATATACATATTTGAAGGTCTTATTTTTTGGACTAAAATGCTAAAGAATATCCAACTTTCTAAACATATTACCTGATTCTGGTGCTAGGATTAGTATGTTCAAACCGGGATATCTCGACAACGTTTCAAGATTTTTCCATGCGGTTTGTTACGTTTAGTAGCACATATTAGTGCCCTTATGGCCACCTTTAAGTTTTTAAAAAATACTGTTTGGTATGGACTAGAGAGTCATATATGTGTTGGACAGGTACGAAAATTTGAGATAAACTGCCTTGCAGAAGCTTTTGTAGTGCAGCAAACAATTTGATTCTCCGTATGAAAATAACCCAATTAGTTGTGTATCAGCATGCAAAGTTTCATTGGTTAATAGCTGCACACAAAAAAGTTATGACGGTTAAGCTGAGGTCATTTAAAAATATCACGTTTTTTGCAATTTTTCCGAATTATGACATTTGTTTGAGCTAGTACATAAAATTTGCTGTTTATTTATAGAAATGAATCAGCCCTGAAAGTTAGAAGAGTTTTTGAGAAGGTGAAGAAAATTTTGGTCGATTCTGAAAAAAGATGCTCTAAGAGAGATTGGAGAGTCAAAAACCTGATAAAAACTAATATTGAAAATGACATTGGTGATGTTGTTGTTTGGGCAAAGGAAAATGGTGTTGTGTCAATGGATCATGATAAGCCTTTTGTTGTGGATTATTCTGTTGGAGGCACTAATGATCAGACCTGCCATATACAAATTTTTGTGTCTACGTTACGATTTCTTAAATTTGCTTTGTTTTTTAAACACGTATCACATATGCCACATATAAGCTAGTGCATCAGGGCTATCCCATCCTAATTGCTTGTGTAACGGACATGGCTAAAGTTTTTCATCCGTGCGGCTTGGCTGTTTGTAAATGTGAATGTACGTACGATTACGCATATCATTTCCTAAGGAATGGTACATGCCTGACTACAAATGTACCTTCTACCATTTCGTTAAATACTACATATCACGTTATTGCAGTACTTCAGGACAAATTAGACTTGTCAGCTTCTGGTAGCCACTGGTGGCTTGTGGGCTAAAAGAGGACGAGAACGTTCAAAAAGATTACTGACAAAAGATTAACGTAGATATAAGGCTATACTTTAAACTTAATTTTGAATAAAGTGACAAAATAATTGTTTATCCCTCAAAAAATCATTTAAGGGCTAATAATGATTAATTTTTTGGCACGAAAGGATGAGGCATGATAAAATGAGGAAAAAGGATTGAACAATGTATGAGACATAAGCACTGTGATAATTAGTATAATTAAATTGTAAATTTAATATGAAGCATACATTTTGTGTAAACGCTTCATGTGTTTTCTAAGCCTGTCTTTGCGTGTTAATCCTCTGTCGCAAATATTACACTTAAAAACTTCTCCAGTATGTTTCCTGATTGATTGATATGACTGATTTATGTTTAAAACATAATTTTAATTTACTCATGTACTATTCAACATTTGTTTAAAATTCTATTTTTCTAGATTGCTGTAATTTGAAATACAAATTTTTGTGTTGTTTTTTATTAGTATGTGCCATCAAACCGTAGAACTGCTATTTTCCTACAAATGTGCTTCAACGACCTTTTAAATGCTCTAAAACCACTCCTATAATTAACTTTGCTTGTTTTTCTTACTTTTTAGGTCTGAGTAGAGGTTTTAGGTAATCATCCATTGTTCCCTGATAACCTCACACTTGAAGCAAAACGATGTTATTTTTAAATTTCTTATTCAAAAATGGTACATATACGCTAGCTTTTAAAAATACTCAAAGTATTTGAAAAATCTGAAGACTTCTGCTCACACTCTACAATACGTCGTCATTTGGTTTTGCATTTTCACACAATTCCATAGTCTTGACAGAAAAGCCTAGTTTCCAAAACTGACATTTTACAGGTAACGCCGTGGAACGTATAATATCAAATGTTGTAAACAATGCATGGAACAACATCATAAACCAAATTTGGTTTTGAAGTATTAAACCTAACAAGTACTTCCAATCTAACACTATAAAAGGTAAATTTCTGAAGTTAGGAAATCGCAATCTAGAGACACAGGAAGTTATAACAGTTTTGAAATTGGATGTTTGCATTACATACATTCAAACTAGTGATAACTAAATAAAAATGCAAATCTGTACAAGTACAAATGTTTTTGTGTTGCGTGTTTTTTACATATTATTGTTTATAAAAGAACTAATGCTTAAAAAGTCTGCTTTGAGTTCATGGCTCATTTTGATTTTCCACAAAAATCTGGACTACATTGTCGTCTGAGTTCCTACACCCATGACTTTTACACTTAACCCTGCACACAAATTGTTTCACAAAAGCAATTATCCGACTAGCATTAAAACCCGGCACATATTGTACACGCCTAATAATAATATTTAAGGCTAACAGTAAAAAGTCAAACAACATTACTCCTAAAATAAAAACACCAAGCGGCGATTTTATCTCCGTTCTTTCCGCCGGCTTATATCCATTTAGCGGCACTATTCTATTAATATCTCTAAAGTGTGAAAATTTAACTGCTGCTGTTAATTTTAGAAATTTTACTCTAATTCCCGCTTCCTCATTTCTAATCAACCAATTATAAACCTGTTTAGACAAATATCCATAAAATCTATAGCTTATAGCAATTTGCAACTTGCTCTCTTTCTGAACATCAAAACCTTTACAAAGCAGCTTATTATCAGCCATCCAAGTATTTTTACCCATAAGTTGATACAAACCCTCCCCAAATTTTCCTAGAAAAGCTGTTGTCATAACAACTCCACGATTTTTCATATACTTTAAAAACACTGACAAATTAAAACTCATCGTATCCAACTCATTTTCAACCTTGAATAAATTTGTAAGGTTAAGACCACCCAGAGTTCTACTTGTAGCTTCTAATCTTTCCGGTGGCAATACCTTAGACATAAAAGGAATTAGTGAACTGGACTTGCCCAACGCAACTTTATACCCTTTTTTATTTAAAAGCTTTTGCACTGTAGGAAAATCAGCGTAGCTTAAAGCTTCTGAGGATATGCAGCTTTGATAAGATAAATTAATTAGTACCAAAGGAATTGCTATAGCAAACACTACACTGTGACGATGCTTTCTATGCATTCCCGCACCAAAAACTAGCCAAACTATATCAATTCCTTTCCAAATATTGTTTTCTAACAAACCCACTAAAATACAGGCTAGTACAAACACAAGATAAAAACAGAATGAGATACATGACGTAAATGTGAATTCAAATTGTGTGGTGTCGTATTTAGAAACGCAGGTTATAGCGTGAAAATTGCTTTTTCTGCGGCTCATGTACAATTTACTCCGTGTATTTAGAAACTGATTAGGAATATTTTGAAAAATACTTTCTCCGATTTTAAACGTCATAAACCAGTTAGCATTTTCTGTGTATTTAGAACGACTTGTGATAATTGAAAAATTAAAATGGGCTTGAGCAGGTGCAAATTGCACTACATCTAAATTAACGCAAATGTTCATAACTTTTAAAAAATCGTCTAGATTTGTAAATTTTGTACCAAATACAACAAAACATTCAAGATAGTGATCAACTGGAATCACAATAGGTGCATTAACGAGAACTTCTAGTCCATAACCATTTCCGTTAAGATGTAGCTAAGAAAACCGAATAATGTCGTTAGTTGTTTGCTTTTCTATTTTGTACTCGAAGAATTTGCCGCTTGGACAGAAATAGCAGAAAAGAAATATTCGAATTGGATTAATATCAAAGAACGCCAAATTAGTGTGAAATGCTTCCATATCGGAATTTATTAGGTTCCTAAAATCATTTAGTATATTTGGGTGCGTGACAAAAACATAAAACAGAACTTCAGTAGATGTCGCATATCCGGAGTTATGTATTGTTTCGACAATTTCCTCAAATGTTTCCAAATACAAAACAAATATTTTGCAGAAGCTTGCATAGTGCTTGCCAGCAAATTTCAGGTACCCATCTGTTATTAAAATATTTGTGTCGTTTTCTGGTAGCTGCCACGTTGTTGCATTTGTGGTGTACAATGTGTAGGTGTGCAAAAACTTTGTTCGAGTTTCTACAGAATCTGTTTCCTCGTTGTGTAAATTCATTTCCATTATTTTGCGTGCACTTATTAGGTTAATGGATGCTACTACATGAAGATTGCAAGGGGCATTAAGATTTGCTGGAACGTGTACTAATGCAAGGCAAATTGCATGCGTTTGGAGCAAAATGATTACTATGGTGTGGAAAATAATCTGATTTATTTTATGGAACGCCATAGCGTCAGCCGATATTTCTACGTTGTTCCAGTAGCTTAAATTGGTTTTGCTTGTATGGATCGACCGGAGTATCTTCCTGTGTATTAGTTTGGACAGAACTAAACAGGTCGTTAAAAATGCTTGTCGCAGTCGCTAACAGCAAAAGTTTGTTACATTAGCTGATTAAAAGTCGTTTATTCAATTTACTAATGGAAATGTTTTGTTCTGATGTACCTTAATCAAGTATATTATTAAATTTCCATTTTAAAAAACGTTGATTATGTCTCTGTGCTAATTAGACTTAGAAATGAGCTAATTTGCACATACTGTATACTGTTGGCTCATACGACAGAAATATTCTGTAAAATATTTTAAAATCTGTCAAATTCCCAAAGTTGGTATATTTCCACGAAATATATTCACTGTAGGATTTTAAGAATATAAGGTTAGCAAGCTTGGCAGCTTTCTACCAGAAAATAAAACTAATTTGCTAAAAAGATAGGTTCCATAAATATTTTAGTAAGCATGCAAAGAACTCTACACGTGGAGGCACAGGTACTTTTAGTGTAAATTTCAAATTGATTAAATGTTAATAAATGCTTTATGATCCTAGGCATCTTATTGAAAGTTTCTAAAGATATAAATTTTCATGCTCAGTAGAAACTGCAATTAGACCGAGGGAATATTACTAATCCATGTGTAATGTTGCACAAAGTAGGTACTACAACTGATACTATATTTTGTTTTATTCTACTTTATTATAAAGTCTTTATACAATACCTCATTGTTATATTTAATCATTAATACGTTTTCTGCTTACCCTACGCAAAAACTGAACCGGTTATGCATGCTATTCTTTCTGATAAATAAAATAGAACAAGTTTCCAGGAAAACAAAAGGCAGCTTGGCAGCCATCCAATAGAAGGTGCAACAAAACAGGCAAGTATAAAATAACCAAAATGCCGCACAAGAATTCTTTGTATTTTCTTTGTAAGCTTTTAAGTGGCACTGTATGACTTTGTGGTATAAGAGTGAACATCCGTTTGATCGTCTGTGTTTATAAGCATACTTTACAAGACATTTTACTATAAAGCATATATCTGCAATAGTGTAAGTTGTTAAATTATCCTGCAAAGTTAATATGAATTAAAATGAAAATTAATTTAATTTAACAATTAAATTGTATGTGAACTACTCGTCATTACTTACAGGATTTAAGAAGATAAAGATAAAACTTGTGCTTAAACCTTAAACCATTAGAACCGGATCTATGTAAGATTGATTACCATTATCTCAAGTATGCTTTAATATTTATTTGCAAAACTTTGTGAAATGGAAACATCATTTTTCATTTTTCCATCCAAGTTATCTCCACGTTTTAACTCTTCCTGATTGTTAGCTTGGATAGACTCCATTGTCTGTGAGCAAAAGTAGTCGTATCCAGGTGGCAAAAAGTCAGTTAGATAAGATGACTTGCGCCTATAAAATTTAAAGTTTCACGAATCAAATTTTAAAAACTATGAAAGTGGAATTTTTATAAAAAAAAATCATACTATAATATATAATAAAATATATATTAAGAGAATTTATACAAACTTTCGTGATTTAGACTTACAACCGGTGGCGACTTAATTTTTCGCTACATTTGCACACGTTCCAAATTAGCTTGACAACGCACAGAATTGCAAGTGCAGACAAGTGGCCTGCTGTAAATTGTACACCAAAGGATATTGTTCAGCATAAAAATTTGCAAATTGTCGTTTATTTGTTTCTTACCAGCAAATTCAACCCAGCCAAATTCAGTTTTGTGTGAGCTGACGTCAGGATGCTCATAATACGAATATCTGTCCAATGTTGACAACGTTGGAGAATTGATTATGGGTGTTTTGGTTGTAGTTCCATTTGTTCGAATTGGTGAATACTTGGTAGTAGTTCCATTCGTTGGGGGATACTCAGTAGTTGTTCCGTTCATTGGAGAGTAGCCACTGAATGTTCCGTTAGTTCTAGGTACATCCGTGGTTGTCGAAGTGCGATACAATGGGGGATATGCCGTACGCAATACACCCTGTGCACGCGCAGATGAGAAGCATAATAAATAAAGTCCCAGGAATTTCAACAAATTTGTAAGAACTTTGAACATTTTTGTTGTCTTGATTCCAAAATGAAGTTTTGTTGTTACAGTTTTGAGCACGCTATACTAGTTGCTATTGAGATTTCGAACTAGTACAAATTTACAGTAAAACTTTAGTATTGCGTATCCATAGACAAACTGTACGATAAACTTGGAAAACACGTAGGCTTAAAATGTATCGATTTATTAGTGACGCAAATGATATGTAAGTGTTTTTCAACTTTATTATTATGGAATACTTGGCAGTACTTGCGAAAAATAAATAATATAAGTGGATGAAAAAAACCAACAGTTGCAGAAAAATAATGAAATGCTGAAGTGTTTAATACATAAACGTTGATATCCGAGACACTCAAAAACTTATTTGAATAAGTAGGTAAATCCGAGTATTAGCTCGCTGTTTCTGCAGGAGAGCTATTTAAGATATTGTGTCCGTTTGTCTGTCTGTCCGTCAGTCCGTCCGTCCGTAGACTTTTTTCGGGTCCTAAGCCTGCCAAAATGGGCCCTAAACCTGGCAGAATGGGTCCCATACCTGGCACATTTGGCCTAAAGTCAGCCTATATAGTCCTAAGTTACGTTAAAATGGCTCTAAATCATGCTCAATGGGTTTCTGTGTTGTAAATTTGGTTGTGTAATAGGCTCGTTTACGTTTATATATGTTTTAGCAGCGAGCATCTTTCAATCACTTTCCATGGATGTTTATTTGTATTACGGATACATAAGCAAACTACAGAACAATAGGGTTTCAATTCATTTTGTCGTTTCGAGAGCATTTTTTCAGTTGCTTTTCAAATTTCGACAATCAAGTCAAAATAAAAAATATACGTAATATAATACGTAAAATAGCCAGCTAGCAAAACATTGCAAAAAATATTTTCTGTGCTTAGGAACGGTTTATTCAAAACCAAGAAACTAATTCCCAAAAATTTCTACATAAATCAAACTTGACAAATTTCAAGAAGTTATTGAAAGGCCTACATTGTCAGACCAATAATCAAAAGGAACTAGTTTTTAAATAGCCGCATTTAAGTTTTCATTTAACGTCTAATTTTTCACATATTGTGCAAAATGTTTATACCCTACGTGTCTTTACGTGTAAGTTACAGATTTTTTGAAGATAACGATTAAGCAATAGTATACCAAATTAACCCTATACACAAGTTAGCCGAGTTAAGCGAAACGAAAAAATTAGAACAATAAATTTTGATAACCGGTATCCAAACGTGGCACGGTGTAAATCTGTTTGCATGAAACGTCTGACCGACACAAGTGTAGATACTGACAAGAACAGGTTTTTTTACGCAAATAAAATGTAGGTAACGTCGAGTGCAGTTTAAAGTTTTTATTTATAAATGTCTCCCAACGTTTCGATCTTATTTATGATGCTCTTCGGGAGCAAAAAATGAACACTTTGAAGAATGATATTTGTTGTAGCCTACGAACCTGTAATGACCGCCTGGGATGATGTGGAGGTGGCTTATGGGTTGGCTAGTATGGGTGGTTGTCTGAGTTGGTCTGGGATTAAGGATATTTTGGTGGAGAGCCTGTTTTATGCACAATTGTACCATCATGCCAAAGTGAAAGAAACTCCCGGTCCAAAATGTACTATGTATGTGTGGGAGCTTATCGGTCGGGTATTTTGATGCATAGTGCTTTTACTTGTTACTTATTTAAATTGGGTTGTTTACGCTATGCCTGGTCTCATCGAGCATCCCGGATTAGCTCAACAAGTGGCCGCTGCTTATTTTTGGACCAACACTTTGAAAAATACTGATCACATAAAAATTGTGTTGGCTATACCTTTCTCAATTATTACTGAAGATTCAGTACTGGAAGGAATGGAAGGAAACTGATTTCCTTCTCACACGGTTTGCTAAATTATTTACCAAGTTTAACAAATTTAGAAACTCTGCTGGTTTGTTGCTAACTGTTGATGCAGCAAACCATTTAAATAATACCGAAGTAATTGAAGCAACGGTTAATATATTTCAGAAATATTTGAGGTATCTTCAAAGCACTCAGCAAAATTGTGCACTAGTTGCTTGTAGAATAAATAAAAAAAGGATTAACGCCATTACACATTTTCTTGAGAAAGAAAAAAACGGTATTCCAAAAAGGGTTTTGTTTCGACGAATACCTGCTTGTAATAAAACTACAGACTTTGGTTCACATTCTGTATAGGATACCGTTAGTTTATAGTCAAACAATTTACTATGGACAGCTTCAAACAAATCGGACTTTAATTTGTTAAATAAGCCATCAGTTGTTACAGCAATTGAAAACCAGTTTATACCAGCCACTTTACACTCGCTTGCTCTGAATTCAAATAGCTCTAATGTAGTTTTTAAAGAATATGTATACAATTTTCAAATAGCCACACAAAATATGAAGTCACTGCAAGCTCTTGAAGTGCTAAAAAAATTTGACCAATTGGTTTTGAGCCTAACTTCCTCTTTCATTGCGAGTGCCGGGAATCTTACAAGTGTCGACTCATCATTTGACCGTATATATATGACACATTCAATTGGTCGGTGCCCAGCTTATCAGGCTTGACCCAAATCAAACTTGCACAATATTTTTTACCCAGCAGTCAGTCGTTTCTGGTTTTAGAAACCTGTTGTTGGACACAAAGGATAATCTGATAAACTTGAAAAATATAACTTGGGCTAAAATAAATACAACTGTACCAGAAATGGTGTATGGTTTACAAAAGAGCACACTAAAAATGAATGAGCTCAGGCTTGAAGATGTTAATACCAGACGTTTTCCAATGACGGAGGGTGAATGTCTTCTAACCTATTACCGTTAATTGTAATGCAACGAGAGCAAATTGAAATACAAATTGAGCTTATTAATGGTTTTTTACAAATTGACAATTTGAAATTGTAGAGTTCCGTGTGACCGATATTTGGAACGATGGCTTTATCAATGAAAAAAATAACAAACTGAGAATCTTTACTTAATTGGTTGTTGTTGCTATGCTAGTACAAGATAGAATGTATGTCAATGCGACTCGAATTTTTGAAAAAATACAAAAGTTTGATAGAAGCGTTCAAGCAGTGATTCGAGTAGCTCTGAGTGGAAATTTAAATAATACGGAAAACATTGTATCTTGGCTTTCAGCATATACAAACTGTACAGTACAAGTCAAAGGTTTTGCAACTTTATTCGAAGAAATTTTGGAGAACGATGAGGCAGGAAACGTGGAATTTCTGCTATTAGACTCCTTGAAAACGAACTGCAGGAATACAGATGGCGCAGCAGAGTTTATTGAAAAACTATCGAAACATGTACAAAACACATTGGGCTAATTTGATTAAAGCTGGTGAAAGACATACCGTTTTTGAAAGTTGTAAATTGATTCCTGCTGGATTAGTGGAAAATGCACTAAAACAATTTGTAGAAGAAAAGCTTAAATCAAAACAATTGCTAAAAAAGAAAAATTACGGTATGCTAGCAGACTTTTTTTTAGCAAATTTCAGGCTGAAAATGGCATTTCCAGTTGGGCATACTTCCAAAACCGCATTCTGGGCACAAAGTATAATATAAACATACCGTGTTATTTTATACACAGAAAAATCAAAGAAATTGAAATTACAAACTCTACTAAAACCACAGGGCAAAAGTATTCTGCATTGTTTGAAATCTTCAAAATATGCATCCGGATAATATGTATTTGTGTTTACGTCAGCAGCTTGTTGGGATAGACTTTTCTGGAATATGCAGCAGCGTGTTAATAAATGCCAATTTGACTTTATGTTTTAATTTTATTTACAATTTTAAGAATACTTAAATCCAATGTACGTTCGGTTGTTTTCAAAAATTTTAAAAACAAACTTTTCGCTGCCCATCTTGATGCATTTGGTGGTGACATAGTTGTTAAATGGTCACTTTAAAACGTGAATTCAGTACTCGCATCTTTATTATTAAAATCTAAATTTGTGCAAAACAATGGGTCCCAATATTATGAAGCCAATGGTGGCACCACATATACACATTAAAATTCCACACACAGTTTCTTCAGCAAAATAATATCCCGTACTGAAATTCTTCCCGTACTGAAGAATATGAAATTCTTCCCGTACTTTTCGGTTTGATTCATGAGTATGAATTATTTCGTCCAAACTAGTGCGCATCAAACTTTCACCATTTTCTAGCATCAGCGTCCACAAAACTCTACTGTTATTTTGTGAGCAGTTTCTGGACCCAATCACTTCTCCAAAAGTTTGTGTGTACCCTAAACACATTCCAGTTTCCAGATGAAACAAAATAAACTCGTTTTGATTTTGAGCGGGAGTTATATTCCATGTTATACTTGAGTTCGAAGAGCACTCTTCAAACTTTGCAACCCAAGTGTTATTTGAGTTAAAAGAAAGAGCTAAGCACGTTCGCTGCACTTCGTTTTCTGAATTCCAGTTGTACTTCATAAGCACGACTCCATTGTTACCATTCTGTCTTATTCTGATAACGTCAAAGTGTTTTGTTCTCGGTAAAGAGCAATTTACTGAAACCGCATTTCCAGACATTCTGCCATCCTCACCGTTGTATTCGTTTAGACAGTTATCAAACGCAGTGTTCTTTAGTACAATCCCAGGTGGCATACAGATATCTCGAAAACATTCCTACAAACAATATTTTTTATAAATATCCTAACCAAACAATAAAGCCCCGTAAAATACTAGGCTTACTCCATTTGCTCCATTGTCGTCACTACATGGGGATCCATTTAACGGCTCGATAACTTCAATACTGCCTGAAAACCTACCTGTACGACAGATAACGAATTCACAACTTGCTTCATTCTGAAATAAATTAGGAATAACCAAACAAATTTTAATATATTTTCTATGAACTGTAGCAAAATTAGTCCACAACTGGTATTTTGGCTTGGTAAACAGAAAATTAAAAAAAGTTTCTTTTCACGGATTTACCTGATTTACAAACACTGAAGAGCTGTTTGTCAGAATTCGACATTGCTCCAAAAACGAAAGGGCTGGTTGAACTGACCAATTTTCTGTATCAATGATTGGGAATTGGGTTCTCTTGATGTCCTGAAGACATTTGTTTAACCCGGTTGGGTGCTTTTTGGCTAAAATCGTATTGGAACAGTTGGAAAAGAAATGTCGTTTTCCAGGTTTTCGTTTGGATATAATTGTCTTCATCAGATGTCCCATTTTTGGAAGCTCACCGCACTGGTAATTTAAATATGTCAACTCGTCGTCATGATCAGCGCCTAAACTGTGTTTGAAAAAAATTTAGTATGTGATCAATTTAGTTGATTAATAATAATTTTTGAAAATTTACTTACACGTGACCAATTTCGTGAGCAAGAACAGAAGCAGCATCAAGTGTTCTCACTGAAAATACAAGGGCATTCTTCCACGCAGACGTACAGATTTTATCTCCATAGGCACAACCAACGACACTCCCTGGTGGATAACGAGCTCCAACGGCCAATACTGCAATATCATACTTTACAAAATATCCAAAGTTTTGTTCCAGCCAATTTGAAAACGGTGGTAAGGTTTTTATAACAAGAATTGTATCTGAATCTACACGGGCCTTCTCCACAATGTAGTTCTGATCGGCCAGCTGTAAATGGAAAATATGTTTTTATTTTTATAAAATATAAATATACTATGTCATCTTTGATAAAACATTTCAGCTTTATTAGAGCCTTACATCAAGGGCTATAAGTTTATTTACGCGAAAGGTAAATTTTGTACTGGGCAGTGTATTATACCGCAACTGAACGTCGTAAAACATTGCCTGCCAATATTCCATTATTTTGGTTTGGTTGTGTTGGAATAAAGCATTGAAATCTCTGTCGTAGAATATTGCAATTTCAACAACATACTTGTTAAATGGTTCAACTGGTTTGTTAACTTCAACTGCTTTAATAATTTCTACTGGTTCGGCAATTTTTACAGGTTGGCTGATTTTCAATAGCGTTTGTGTTTCTAGTTCTGTCTTTTCCCACGAGCTTTTAGATATGTTTGTCAATATGTATGGATAGTCAAACTGGCACAAGGAAACTTGATGGATTTGTAACAGTATAAGTAGCAGCAAAGTAAGCTTGCTTTTTGGCAAAGTTTCAGTTTTAAGGTAAAAATATAGTGCCATGATTTGGTTTAGCTGAGGAAATATACACAAGTGAATTGTTAATAACTGGTAGTAATAAGTATAGGTATTAATTTTTTAAACTGATGACTTTAAATAATGGATATATAAGCACAAGCACAACATAATGTTTCCGTACTGCACGGCTTTAGTAATAGAGAATTTAATATTATGACAAATTTTCACAACTAGCTTGAAGCTCCTCTGAAGTAGAAATGAAAACTAGTCTGGTTTCTTCTTGTCTAAGCTGAACGCATGTATTCAATGCTCAATTTAAATGCAACATATTCAACAATAGAAGGAATTACGCGCACAAAAAGCAACCCGAATGAAAAAACTCAACTGGGGACTATGTCTATATATACCACATAAAAGTACCTAAAATAATTAGCTTGGTAGGTTAGAAGGAACTTATTCCCTATTCTGCAATAACAACTTATTGAACGTACTTAATACTGCAACTGATGTTTCTTTGGTAAAACTTTTGAATGGTTACCCAATATGTTCAACATTCTCGTTTATCAAAGGTAGTTTTACCTTTACGGATTGGTGCCAGCATGGGCTACAACAATGGCATAGTTCCGACTTATTTATTATAAGTCGTCGTTTGCTATTTTGAGAAAAAGCTGAAGTTTTTGGAAGGCAAATAATCACGTAGACCCAAAACCAGCACAATGGCATTTCTGAGGTGAACTTTCTCTGTATGTACGGTTACTTAAGGGGTGAGTTGTCCCCATGGATCAGCATTACGGCATTGAAAATACAAGTTTTAAAGGATTTAAGCAGAAAATGGTACAGTGGATAAGTAATAACTTTTCGTGGTAATCGGATTATAATTTTTTCACGTATATATAGTAAAAAAACCAAACCAATGTTCCCTTTGTGACAAACGCTTCGTACAGAAGGGACATCTTACTTACATGACATGTCGTACTGGCGACATGCAAACCTACAGCAGCAACACTTGTGGTCAAAAGTTTTCCATATTACCCAACCTGTCATCACATAGAAAACTTCATGGTAAACTGAGTTTCAAGCTGTTGTTTTAGGAATGCATGAAAATTTAATGTAAATAATAATGTGTTTAATGATGTTTAGAAAAATCCACCAAACCTTTCGGTTGTTTTCTGTGATACGTCGTTCCAAATATTGCAAAACCTTGAAAGGCATACTTTTGTTCACACAAAGAAAACCCCGTTGGCAAACGAGCATTTTAATTGTTTACGATAGTGTTTATAATAAAAAACCACTTGTTCTTTAGTATTTGAGAGTCAGTACTATATTAGTTAGTCTGTGCAATTTTATGTTATCAGACTACAGTAACACTTCCATAAACGTAAGCAAGGAAAAAGACAAATGAGGAAATTTGGCAAAATTAAAAGATCCTTTATTTGGAAGGAACCATACATCTCCTTGTTGTAGGTTTTCATATCTGGAATGAGCTAAAATTTGGAATTTAAGGCTAACTTAAAGGTAGAAACTTCATTGTTTTCTAAAATATGCGACAATATGTTTTTGCTGGGCGTATTTAACAAATCTACTAAGGTGTTATACTTGTTCACTTCATAAATGCAGCTTAACATTTTTAGATTAATTTTTTTTAAACTCACGGGTTGGCACTGTTTTTGTTTTACAACGTTACATTTAAAATAAACAAAATGTACTTGTTTAAAATGATAAACCGTTCGTTTGGATCAAATTATTATGTTATGGCATTGTCGGCTTTTAAAAATACTGCTTATAAAGTTAAGACTTTATACATTCATGACCATTGAAATTTGAGTGGCGATTCGTTAACCAAAATTAGCAGCGCCGTATACAGAAGACTTTCATATCATGATTTACGCAGCAAAATTGAAACTTATAATAACTAATACTTGGAACAAAAACCTTTCGTGGTAATCAGAATAACATTTTCACACGTACCTACAATTTTGGAGAATGAATTCATTTACAATCAAACACCTTATATCTACAATTGGCTTGATAAGTTTTTAAGGTATATATCTGCAATCCTAAACTAAACAAGCATTCTGGTACATCTTGGTGATATATTTATAGATTGTTGCAAAAAAGTTTATCACTAATGCTGGACGCTGGTTTGTAGTTGAGACTTGAGTTGTTAGTTGGACTAGTTAAGCATTTAGTATTAAGAGATATATTCGTTTTCTTGTAGTGAAAGACGTCCAGCTAAATCTAGTATTAAAGCATTATTCGCTTTTAATAAGCCGTTTATGCGGTAAAGAACGTAATCAATTTGGGGTTGCAACTACTCAGATGGTACAGCAATAAGCATTGTAGTACTCAGAAGTCAACTAGCTGTCATCAGTTGTCATACAGGCGAAAAACCTTACAGCTGCAATGTTTGCAGTCAAAAGTTTTTCCGTTCATCAACCCTGTCATCACATCGGAAACTTCACGGTAAACTCAAATTAAAAATATGTTCTATTAGGAATTCATGGATTCTTCTTACTAATTATGTTTAATGTTTTTCAGACAAGTCCGCAAAAACTTTCCGCTGCGTTTTCTTTGATAAGCCATGTCGATATTTAAATAACTCTAAAACACATATTTATGTTCATACAAACGAAAAACCATTTGACTGTCCCTCGTGTGACAAAAGTTTTTCATCGAACAGTCTGTTATCGTCTCATGTCAAGCACAAGTTTTCTGATAAGCGTCTTCATAAATCTAATTTGTGTGAAAAGGCGTTAAAAATCCGACAATATTTAAGTTTACATCTTCAGCAGCATTTAGGTGAAAAATCTTACCAGTGCACTTTATGCAATGAACGCTTCAACAATACGCAGGAACTAAGCGGGCATAAGTTGACACATAAAGAAAAAGTGTTCATGTGTGACATTTGCAAAAAAGAAATGTCACGCAAGCATAGCTTAAAACGATATATGAGGCTTTTACACAAACTATAAAGGTTTCATATTAGACTCATCTATAGTATTTAGCAGTGTAGAATAATTATGTTGTTTTTAAAAATTCTTCGATCATTTTGATTTACCTTATTTGAAAAGCAATAAAAGGGATCCAAAACAACATGCTAGGGTTTGTTGTAGTTTAGACTTATTCTGAGCAGAGTGTAAAGCTTTAATCTAATTAGTTAGCATTCTGTTTCAATTCTGTCAACAATTGTTGTACCAACAAGAAGTATGGATAAGCGTTATTTCTATTAACATATTGTAATTTATTTCTGTATCTCTTTGTAAAATTTTGCGTTATTAATTAAATCAGAACTATTGTAACCAAAGTCCATAAAGCGCGTGAAAAATCAGAAAAAATTTGTTTCCACATAGTAGTCTGTGTTATTTAAGTAAATGAATAAGTTACGTCGTCCTACATCTTTTTGAATTATCCTAGTACGGCAAATGCAAAGCATGTTCAAACTGAATATTAACTATCACCACCAGTACAGGTAGATATACTTTTGAAACCTTGCCGTCAGTCTAAAATTGAGAGGAGGAAGTTGAAATTTTGGCCCCTTCGGTTTATAGCCCCCTATCATCTTTGATTCGAACGAAGACAGAAACATCCACTTTTATATTGACTTTTATGAACAGAATAGTCATTACAACGCATTTTGCGCACTTATTTTTGCTTAAGTACGTCCTAACAAAGCCATAGCTGAGCAGTTTAACGTTATTTATCATCATAAATTCAAAACTTTTCCAAAATGAATCATCAAATTTGAAATTTTGGCCCCCCTCGAATTATACCTTCCTTTGAGATGTCAAATTGTAAATTTTTGCCGGGGGTATAAATCGAATAATTACGGTACATAAATTACAACGGCAAACGCCATTGCAATACGTAGAGGTGCAATAACTTTGCCTTGTAGCGTTGCGCTGACTGGAGGATAAATTGGTGTTTCAATCAACTTCTTAAAATCAAAAGCATACCTAAATCAGCATTCTATCGTATTTAAAAATGTATATATCAGGTCGTAACAAACTAAGGAAAGATAAAGACTAGAAGGTTGTCGTAGTTAAGCGGATTAAAGTATACACCTATAGGCACAAGCAATTTCTGGGAATACAAAACGATGCATTTGAGCCCTTTGGGTTTACAAATGTGTACATTCATTCATTTCAAACGGTTGCCTTCAAAATAAAAACCTTTCAGTTCCAAACCGATTAATATTTCACGATTGCCTACACATACACTTTTTAAAAGTGCGTACTTATACATCCCAATACTATTGCCATATTCTTTACACTGAAGAAATATTTTGGTAACGACACTGTTGTTGCATTTTCTATAGACATTGTTTGTGAGTAGTTTTGTCACGGAAACTAATCCTCTTACTTAAGCGAACCTGCAACCGTAATTGCAACTAGCCATGTGGATATTTTTTCTCACAAAAAGCACCTGCTTTGCTTTACATAAATATTACTTTATTGTGAGCACTTTTCTAAGAAAAGTTGAAATGCATACTATCACAGCATATAGGTACCTGTGTGTTTGCTACAAAACGACTAACCTATTTGCAGTACCTTTCAAATTTGAGCAAGCTGGAAGAAGGCTAAAAAATGTACATGCAGTAATATTCCCTGAGCAAACGCAATATTTTTTAAAATCATAACCAATTTCGTTTCAAAGCATTTATAAAGCAAGTTAAGTACTGGTTGTTTGACGACGTATTGGATGTTTACATTTATTGGTTGCATACTATAGGTTTGAATCTAAAGTCGAGAATTGATAGCAGACAAATGCAAAGAGTTGGATTTTAGCGAGTTTCATCTAGTTTTAAGAAGGAATTTGCATGGAAAATCAAAATCAATAGAAACTGAATTAGAACATTATGCAAAGAGTAGTCCTTAAACGTCCTAGTAATTTATAGTAAACACTCAGTCCAGTCGGAAATTTTGCACGTATGTGACGGGCGTCATTTAAAATTAAACCATTCGGTTTTAAGCCAACTAAAATTTGCACAGGTACAATAACAACATTTCTGGGAACGCATATCTGTGTATTATGTATATTGGTTAGACGTTGCCATTGAAGCAAATGCCCAAATCGCATTTTCGTATGCTAACAAATCCCAAGCCAAAAGCAAATTATAGACCTTTTGATTTTGCTTCAAAAATACTTACTAGCTGTTAATTATATTTAAATTTCCAGGAAGAGCAAACTCTGAACCAAATACAAACAACGAGCAACAAAGGGTAACAAATCTAGGGAAAGGTACTAGTGTACCTTAACAAAATACGCAGTTAGCCGCACAATTTTTTTGGTTCTATCCATTAATCCCTCGTTGGCTGTGAATATTAGGTACACATCAAATTATACATATAGAGAATGCTGAATTTACATGTGTACGTATACACAGTAGAGCTGCATTCAAAATGAGAAGCACACTGCCAACCTTTTCATTTCTTTATAATTCAGGCTAATGCTTCAATTGTGAATCTTCGGGTATAAAGTCGGGTGCAAACGGACATGCTCAACACAGTACGAAACTTACTTTGCCAGGTTGAAATAAAAACTTAAAGTCACCTACCATTGGAATTAGATACTCTCACTATACAAAACTTGCAAGTTTGCGGAATGCCAGTTTGTGGTTGTGCATAAAGAATCAAAATTGTATATCAGTGTAATTTCGATTAAGCAATTAACACAGTACAAAACTATCTTTGCCAGCTTGAAGTAAAAACTTAAAAGCAGCTACAAGTTTTGTAATCCCAGAGCCCATATCAAGAGCAATGAATTTTGTTGGCATTCTACTCACTTTGGGGCTTTTGGTGTCCCTACATTGGAATAATGTATCTGGAGGTAATTTTCCATTGGAATATCCTGTAAGTCTTTTTTTTTAAATTAACAACACAAATGTTACAACGTATTTTGTTTTCAAGAAGAGATGTTATATTTTTTCAGTTTGGAACCAACTACCCAGAACCACTCGAACCAGAAGTGTATGACAGCAGCATGTGCCTACTTCCAAAAAGTTGTGGAAGATGTAGAGTTAGGCACCGGATGTTTTTTTTCAATTCCGCTACGAATTCTTGCGAACCGTTCATATTCAGACGATGTGGTGGAAATAGGAACCGATTTGAAACAAAGGAATTGTGTGAAGAAGTATGCGAGCCATATTTGGTTAAAATGTAAGTTTGCAACAATTTACACTAACTTAGGTGTGTAGTACTTAACTACATGCTGTTAAATTAATTTGTGCTGTTGCTTTGTGGCTTATTTGTGTTACGTTTTATAACTACGTTTTGCCGTAACTTATTATATGTAAGTAGAATTGATTACTGGAAGACTTAGAAAACTTAGCTGGCTTAGTATATTCTTACTAGTTTTGTTTCCAGATTGTGGTATACGTTTTTATTAATATTTATGCACACTTAGCATTCACAAAATTGCATTTTTATAGATAGGATATTTAATAAGGAATTGTGTGAAGATATGCGAGCCGTATTTAATTTAACTGTAAACTCACTAGAATTAGCCTTAACTTAAGTGCCTGGTAAATTAATTTGTGCTGTTGCCTTGTGGCGTATTTGTTTATCCTTTTCTGGGTTTGTAGTAATATTTGATGTATAAGTGTAGTTGATCGTTGGAAGACAGTAAACTTAGATGACTTAGTAAATCGTTATTACATTTGTTTTGAAATTGCTATGACATACAGTTTTCATAATTTATGCAGAATCTACCAAACTTGCAAGTTTTGTATAGTAGGATTATCTAATTCCGATAGAAGGTGGCCTGTCTGCATAGCATTTTAACTCTAAATATTCATATTGTCATTCAAATTGCACACATTACATGCTGTAGCAATTCACTTAAAAAGCCTGTTGGAATTTCTTCTACAAAATGATATTTTGCATTGGATATTGCACAGCTCGAATGTTTTAAGACATGTTCGAATGTGTCAAATTTCATTTCACAATGCTCACATGTGAAGGGACACTGGTTTTCATGAACTGTGCTAATGTGATGTTCTAGACTTGCTTTGGTTGATACCTACTTGCTGCAGATATTACACTTGTTTGGTTTCTCTTCTGTATGCACTTTCATATGAAGCTTGCGTTTGCGCATATTTTGTGTTTCAAATTCACTAACACTACATTTGTGTTAGAACACCATAACTGCCTTCGACATTATCACATTCTTATATAGACTTAGTATTTTACTAATATTTAATTCATTATTCATTAGGCTGCAAAAAAAAACTCGAAACACTAAACCGCCATTCCAAAATCAAAAGATGCAACATATTTGCAAAATATATCAACCCAATTGTATACACGGACGTCCAACACTTGCTTGGGCTATTTTGAAACAAAACTAGCAGTGGTGGTAAAAATACTAGAACGTTCGCGCAAAGCAGTCAAATGCCAGGGTCGTTTCAGAAATATTTTCCAGTTGGTTTCCTCAAACCAAGTTTTCTTATCTGTTCCTCCTTTACTTTGAAACATGGATCCACTTATCGTACAACGCATCGCAAGCATGTTACTCCTTGTAAACTATATACATGGGTATCTTTATGCTGTAATTCTATAATTCGTTGAATGTGGGTACGATATTATGCGCCGAATCTTGGATGACAAAATGTGCACACTAGTGGTGTAGGCAAATAGAGTAATGATATACTAATGCAAGTTTAAACACAAAAGTGCAATGATGAATAGGTACCTTTCACAGAAGCGGTATTTTTGTACATTCTAATTCAACTAACGCCCAAGGATTTTGCTGTGAATTATTTAAGCGTCCTTAACTGATTTAGTGCTTGTGCAAACTTTCAACATTACGTTTTCTTACATTTACACTACATTACTGAACTGCATTGATGTATATTTAAAATTTACTATAACTTTTAAATAGTGATGCATACGAAATGTCCTAATTCAGTTTCCAGTGATTTTGCTTTCTTTGCACGCAAATCTGTTTTGCTGAAAAAGATATCATTTGCCCAAATCTGACTCGTTACAGGTAATGGCTAACAAACTAAGGCTGTTGTTTACAATCTGTTCAATGTGAACATGTTTTGTGGACTTGAAAATCACAAGATACCCGTCCTGGGGAGTATGATTTGCATAGTAAGACTTTACACCAAATTCAAATCTGAACATGTTATTTAAGCATTTTTTTCGCTCATTGAGACCATCCTGGCGTGTCTGGATTTTTGGCATATAGTACGCTTAAAATCTTCTTAATTATGCTTCCTGGCATATCTGCTTAGTTGCCTTGCACTGTTTAAACCATCATCACTTTTCGAATACTTGTTTGATTTTTCAACCAAGTGTCTTCGCTGATGTGAACGAAAGTAATTTTTGGTTGTCAATGTCTTTCACACAAATTGCATTTGTGCAGACGGTCATCAGAATGCAAGTAAATAAAATGGGATGTTAACAAACTCGTTCATGCAAACCTTTTGTCACAGAAGGGACAACCAAACGGTTCTTTTTTATGGAAAATAACATGTCGTCGTAGATGTTTCAAATCTACAAATGGCATATCACAGAAAACAAAACCAAAAGATTTAGCGGCTTTATCTTAAAATTATCAATTATAGTCTATTTCAAGAACTCAGAAAAATGAGAAATTCATTTTCAAAATACAATATTTTTATTTTTAGTTTAACATGAAGGTTTCAATGTGATGACAGGAATGATTGTTGGAAAACTTTTGGCTAAACACACTGCAGAAGTAAGGTTTTTTGCCAGTGTGACACGACATATGATGACTTAAAGACTATTTCCTGCAAAGCTTCATCGCAAGTTGAACATTCTTATATTTCTTCTCCAGTACGCTTTCTTATGTGAATATTAAAGACATGTTTTGATACAAGTTTTTTTAACGGTGCTCGCCATTGAAAGGTCTAAATTTTTCATGAACTGCGGTAGCATCACCCTTAAGTGGAAACTTTGTTGAAACCCGTTGGTTGCAGATGCCACATTTGTAGGGTTTTTCTTTTGTGTGCACCCGCTTTTAACACTAAACTATACTCAAGATTTGTGCTTTAAATCCACAAATATAGCACTTGTGTTCTCCTTTGGGAGTATTTTAACTGTCGGTTATAAGACACGTAAATATTTAACAAAATTTAAGGGATTTATTGGTAAATATAATTGCACCAACTTACGTATTTAAGCAAACGGCGCCTCTTGGGATGAGTTTAACTAAAGTCGTAATAAGTATTTAAATTATTATGACAGCTTATATTAAGTCTTGCTTATTACGAGTGGTTTCTTAATTTGTTGTCTTGAAGATAGAAGTGGCAATACTGCTGTAACAGTCGCAGCAAAATGTTCTATGATGGTATTCTTAGCCAATCGTTTTAACCTTAAATATTTGAAAACAGAAAAGTTTTCTTATTTTTATTAACGTGACGTTTATTATTTTAAACAATACTCTAATACCAATTCCTCAAAGTTGCCTATTTTGCTTTTTCTACCAAAGGTCAATTAAATCCGTTATGGCATCCGTACTGGGACACAAGAGAAATGGCCAGGTTGTCATTCCGAATTGGAAATGGTACGTAGTTTGTACCTACTTTATAATGATGCAATTCAAAACAGATTTGAATGAATGAAAGCACTTTGGCTCTTAAAAAGTAGAACGATGTTTATATAGCCACTAATTTATATAAGAAATAATTTAGTGCAAAATAAGCATGGATTTAATGAAATGACCATGGAAGGAGAAACCGAAACTGCAATAGTAACCAGTTAATGGCAAGCCAATAAAAATGCTCGCTGCTAAAGACGATTAGTGAGTGGGCATATCAACAGTCACTTCAATAAATTTGCAAGATAATTTAGATTCTCAAAAACCACAATGAGTTGAACTTTATATAAGTAATACTTAATAATAACTGGCCATTAACCCTGGTTTTGGTCCATTTTCCCTGGTTTAGGCCCCATTTACCCTGGTTTAGAGCCCAGTTACCCTGGTTTAGAGCCCATTTACCCTGGTTTAGAGCCCAGTTACCCTGGTTTAGAGCCCAGTTACCCTGGTTTAGAGCCCATTTACCCTGGTTTAGAGCCCATTTACCCTGGTTTAAAGCCCATTTACCCTGGTTTAGGCCCATTCACCCTGGTTTAGGCCCATTTACCCTGGTTTAGGCCCATTTACCCTGGTTTAGAGCCCAGTTACCCTGGTTTAGAGCCCAGTTACCCTGGTTTAGAGCCCATTTACCCTGGTTTAGAGCCCATTTACCCTGGTTTAAAGCCCATTTACCCTGGTTTAGGCCCATTCACCCTGGTTTAGGCCCATTTACCCTGGTTTAGGCCCATTTACCCTGGTTTAGAGCCCAGTTACCCTGGTTTAGGCCCATTTACCCTGGTTTAGGCCCATTTACCCTGGTTTAGGCCCATTTACCCTGGTTTAGGCCCATTTACCCTGGTTTAGGCCCATTTACCCTGGTTTAGGCCCATTTACCCTGGTTTAGGCCCATTTACCCTGGTTTAGGCCCATTTACCCTGGTTTAGGCCCATTTACCCTGGTTTAGGCCCATTTACCCTGGTTTAGGCCCATTTACCCTGGTTTAGGCCCATTTACCCTGGTTTAGGCCCATTTACCCTGGTTTAGGCCCATTTACCCTGGTTTAGGCCCATTTACCCTGGTCTACGGAAAATAAAGTGGACACACAGACACACGGACACACGGACACACGGACTCGACATCTTAAATAGCTCTCCTGCAGACGCAGCGAGCTAATAACGACTGACTATGCCTATACGAAGAAGACATTGTTTTACAATATTAAATTTGAGCTAGTTTTACTAGTTGAAACGATTTTTTATTCGGATAATAGTTTGCTAGGAACTTTAATTTTAAATTGTGTTTAAGAAATCAGGTTTTAGAATTGCAGTAAAATTCATTCTAGAGAGGAACAGCGTTTTGATATCGTTGGATATAATAGAATTCAATCTTGAAAAGGTAGAATGGAAATTAGAAATGTTAGTTGTGGATAAATGAATATGGGAAGAAAATTTTAATGCTGAGAGATATAAATTATTGTAGTATTTTTAAGATGGTTTTACCACGGTGTTGTGTTGATAAAACTAGGTAGGCAGTCTATATTCGTATTTTATAGTTTAATGAGAAGTTTAAAGTTTAAATGTTTAAAGAGAATTGAACATTTGTATGTATTTATTATATGTAGACAGTACAGCAATTTTGCTGCATGTGTGATTGAAAGAGTGCAAGGAAATGTCTCATGTCCATGATGAGTAATGTGCTCACCTAAAAAATGAAACGATGGCAAACTAAAAACAAATCTAAGCATTCTGCAGTTATGCCTGACTAGGTTTTTATTGAGCCATACAATAGTTATTTGATGTACCTATGACTTTTATAGCAACCTATTTACACTTGTCTTAAAAGAAAAATATACATTTAAAATACCTTTATTTAATTTGAGTTAGTTTAACACGCATGATATATGCTCAAAATGAGTGTTTTAAACATATAGTGCCTACGCATATATACTTTGCCTATCTACGAGAAGATTACTATATTACATAATTGGAAGACATAATGTACTATCTATTTAATAAGAGAGCCATTTTCTTGTCGTATACTTAAAGAAAGATTTGTTTAAAGTCGGAAATATTTTGTACATGTTAATTGGCCTAGCCAGACAGATTTTTACACCATGTTGGTAAATGGTGTATCTGGACTTAAATACTCAAATTTGTAGAATGCTCACAAAAAGATGTAAGTGTGGGTTTCTAGTCTACGTAACCATGCTAATGTACAGTTTAAATATATACATATGAATGATGTTGTCCTAATCGATTTTAGTATACGTGTGTATAAGTATAGGAGCAAAAAGCATTCGGAGATGTATTAATTACCTATTACTTTGAAAAATGCATTGAAATCACATTACAGCTGTCTACTTACAAAAATTCTTGTCCTCCGCTATATCTAACTGAAAGAAAGAGATAGAAAAATAAGTTTCATATCCATGTATTTTGGGCTATGGTCATGCGTTTTTACTCCAATGTTAAGAAATAGGAGTTTTGAAATTTTGCTCGAATTTGTAGAATGCTCACATGATAGTGTAAATGTGGGCTTCTAGTTGACTTAAGCACGCTATCAAACTTATTTTATACATGCATGAATGATGTGTCTTGCATAATGGATTTTTTGTGTGTAGATGAAAAAAGGAATATAGTGCTTATAAGGGTATAAAATGACAGATATTTTTTAAAATTCTTTTATGCATTGTAGTGATTGTTATGCATTCTTATGATGACCAGGCAATCGTCGTGACTGTTTGACAATATTTATTGGTGACCTCAGTTATTCTGCTGTCTGAAGCAAAGTTATATTTGATTTCTGAATACAATTGAGTGAGTCATTTAAGTTTAAGTTAAGTTTTTAAAAACAGGATGTAACTTAAGGCTATTTAATTGATTTATAATTCTCGTGACCTCAATAAGGAAATATAATAAGAACTTTATGAATACTTAGGTATATGAAAAAGAGAAAAATAGTCGATAATTGCTCTGAAAAGTATTTTTTCACTAACAAGAAAATGGAACTCATAACTATTCAGAATTTTTGGTAAAGATTCACTATTTTGCACACGTACGCACGCTAGAGCCTATTTGTTATACAAGTGCTTAATTTAATGTTAGAATAAATTCTAAACGAAAAGATTTATGAAAATTATGAAATTGAAAAAGTGTTTTAAACAAAATTGGTCTGGGTACATCAATGATATTCTGACTCACACTCGTCAGCCCAGCTAATGCCGCCTGAAATTTCAGCCATGTCATTCACGGGAGAAATTGGGGTTGCTGCTCTTTCAGCGTTCATATCTACCTGTGTCTCTGCATTTTTTGTCAAATTTTCTGTTTTACTTTCAACTGATACCCGGTTGATGGGTATAACTTTTGCACTGTCTTGTAATTTGGTTTCTTGCAGCCAGAGTATTGGTCTATTTTCAAATGAGATTGGCACAGGAAAAAGGTCTGACTGCAGTTTGCATTGTGATGAGCTAATCTGAATGCTAAATGACTGAATAAAATCCCAGCCTACCTTTGTGTGCCTAGCGTTGACGACTACAAATGGGTGCTCTATTATGAACTGTTCGAAGTGCATCGAGACAAGTACTATGCCCTGGTTTGAAATATGAAATTTCTTTGGTGTTGAAAGGCGTGGCATGTTACCTACCAAATTTTGACCAATTTCAGAAATAGAACAATTTAAGTCTAGTCGGATTTTCAGCGGTCTGCCTTTTACCATGCATGTAAAAACTGGTGTTTTTCCCGGGTGCGGTTTAGATGGAGTATACACTGATTTATGCTTTTTGCCTAAAACCTTTTTGGAACTCATGTCTGCGATGTATTTACAGAACCAAATAATAATAGTAATTTTGTCAGTGTTTTCACCTTACCATCCAGTACTTCCAGGATAAATTCCAACTAGCACAAAAATAATTTATACTTTTTCCTATTAAAAACAAAATGTTTTTTTTCTGAGGTCTTTCACTGTAACTTTACTGAGATTTTTGAAATTTTGAAAGGAACATTTAGTCGTTTAAACTTAAATGTTAAAAGAAAGGGGAAATGTAATCTGTAATTAGATTTGTTGGGATGTAAAGTGAGAAAAGATTTGCTTTATTAAATATTTTGCTTGGCAGTGGGATGAAAAAGAAAATATTGGAAAAAATTTTTTAGAAATATAAACTTCTTTTAAGTTTTGGCAAGAAAAGATGAGCAATCTCCACCACTAAGATCTGTGTATGTAATTTAGAAGAGAGTATGCCAATTGTATGGGGAATGAATAGGAGATCAACTCAAGTGCAGATCTTGTGAGTTTAGAGAGATAACTGATTACTTTATTAGATTGTCGTGTATATTATGTAGAGTAGTGGATATTCATTCGGCACTCATTCATTAACATTACGTCATTATATATTTACTATACTATAGTTATATACCTTATAGTCTGGCTATTTGCATGCTTTACTATTACCAATCTGAAGCTGGTGACAAGCCAGTCTTCACTACATGAAGCGACTACACAAGATGTAAAATTTTAGGATTTACAAAATCCTATTGTAGATATTAAAATTAGTGCACTAAGAGATCACATCATGCCTAATGATAAATATTATATTTGTTTGTAATTATTTGGTTTTTGCTGTATGATTCTTGAGGTACGCTGATAGTTCCTTGTGATGATTTCTTATGATTTTCCTAACGCAATAGGCATGCAAAAACTGTTAAATACAAAATATGTTTTGATTCTGGAAAGGATTACACAAAAATAATAAGACAGCACCGAACGTATAAATAAATTTACAGTAATCACGGTATTATCAGTGGTATGCTATACACATTACTTACGTTTTGTGCTCTAAAATAATGTTCTAAATTTAGTACTCAAATTCCGGATTTACGATAACGTTTCAAAGTTTTACGTAAAATTATACGAAATTAATTTTAAATTTCAGATATTAAGTTGCAACGGGCAAACGACAATCGCTTTGCTTATGAAAAATACAAAAACCGCAAATATTTATGGCGTTTATTCATTATTTTGATTTTTTATTAATTTATTAATTAATTGTTTAAGAAAACTAAGACTTTTGCATTCTAGTGTAATTAGTTATTCAGAAACATTGCAAACCATTTATATTAGACTCAGCAAAAACTGCAATTAAACAGCATTTTTACGCTGATACCATAAACACATGCTGTACCAAACCAAAACTTAGGAAAACAGAAGATCAAATGAGTTTCATATACGACATTGTACATGTTTATACCCATTGTTTTTGGTACAGTATAATTTGGCAAACAGTCAATCTAATGTTGTAATTGTTTGCAGGTTTAAACACAAGTATTATCTGTAACTTTAACTTTAACACACATTAGTTACGACGAGTAGCTAATAATTGTAATGTTTTCAAATGAACTAAATAAACTTAGCGTCTATACTAGCAATATTTAGTGATTTTCTAGGTCAAAGTGCAGCATCTCGAAATAATGCATATTCCTATAAAAATATTGAAAACCCGCTTTTCATCAACACTTAATGTACAATCATTTACTTGCATCAACTTTAGTATGATAGGATAATTTCATCTTAAAATATTGAATATAGTTATGCAAAGTAATGTTTAATCTTTTCAACAACAACCAAGAGGATTTTCACTCTAATACCGCAAAATCATGTTTTGCCGGTTAACACTTACACCAAATAAAAGAAAACAAAAAAACAGGTTTGTGGTGGACTAATTTATACCTACTTTTATTGTTAAGCTTTGAATTGGATAGCTGCCAAAACCTTTTGCATTCTTAGAAACGTGAAACATAATAATAATGAACTACAACAATTGCGTATTGTTTAGGTTTATGTTTTTTTATTCAAGTTTAAAAGAGGGTGTTTTAACCTTAGGGTTTTCACAACTCAGTTCGTGTTACCAGTTAACTCAAAGAAAAACCTAATACACTACAAATGCACGTTCTGCGGCTTCAATTTTTTTTATCGGGACATACATAATAGAACAGGCAGCTAGTTCATCAGCTTCTTTTGCAGTATTACTATCTAGGACAAACCATACTATTCTTCAAAATATGCTGTGTATCCAGCAAAAAGAAAACCTGCAAAACATACTGAAGTATCTTAGTAATAACCTTATCTTGATCTGTTTCCATTCTAAAATAAAGTAGCAGTGTAGAAACTTCACGAATCCTGTACGTTTTACTTTCAAAACGCACGTTTAGTTGCGTACCTTGTGCAATAGCTTAAATTTTCTTCAGTAAAGTCAATTTTACCAACTTGTCATTGAGCTTTTTGAATAGTTGGAACGAAATCCATTTTGCTAAGCAAGTAAGCCGTATAGTAGGAGTATGCAAAAATAGCATTTTTTTGAAGAAAAACCTTACGACAATATGATCTGAACGTTTACTTCAATATTTTGAACGTTTTAAGGAGGAATCCCTAATGGCAGATTAGAATTGGACAATGCAATTGGTATGTTGATTTTTATAAAACAAAATAGTCCATAACCACTTGAGTTTCATCATGAACCATTTACAGATTTGTGTACACCATACTATTTCTAGCACAGAAAACCAATTCATAAACAGTAGTAATCGCCAAAAAATGTAGGCTCTTTATTGTGTATTTGTTTCGAGAAATCCTTATAACTCGGATGTTTTGAAAACTTCAAAAACTGATAAACATGGAAGTACTTTCTGAACATTAAGCAATTCAGAACGCCGTTTTCTACTTAAGTATTTACTAATGTCAGCCGTTAAACCAGTTTCATATATTTTATTGCGCTGTTCTACGATGTCCTCATTTGTAAAGACTCTAAGTTCTTTCAAAAAAGGCAACAGTGTAAGAAATTCAAAACGAATGTTTCTACCATCATGCAAAGTTAAAACGTTGACGTTATGTATGGGTTCTATGGTCGACAATAAGGAAAGTGAAACCATTACATTGTCATAAGGGTTCATAATCTCCAATGTGGTGATACTTGAGTTTTGTATGGCCTTTAATACATCAAAAATGTCAAGCTTGCTTTGGCAAGAAGGCAGGACTCTCAATGTTTTGACAGTTAAACATTTAAGGTGTTTGAGGAATTCTGTTACACGCTTTTTGTTCCTCACCAAAAAAGCGTCTATAAATATTTCTCTGAGGTTATGTAAATAGCCCGTGTGTTCCGATCGCCATAATTCCAATGGAAATCCAAGTCTTATAATATTGTTTTTTCTACAAAACATTCTAAGAAAACGGTAAAAATCTTTACCAAAAAGCGCCGTTCCAGCAAAGACGTTAAGATTTTTTAATGCAGCAAATTTAAAACATTGCTTGTACTTCATTATTGACTTGCTCATGTCAAAACTCGGAACAAAGGTGTCGTCAATTTCAAAGCCAATTCCAATGGAAACGACATTTGGAATTTGTTCAAAGCATGCAAATATTTTTTTCAGAATTTCACAAGCACTTGCATTGGTTGTGGGGAAAAAACTGCCAAAATCTAGATTTATATCTTGAATCTTGCTACCATGTGCTGTTAGCAAATTCAGTACAGCATTAAAAAACTCCATTGCATTAGTTTGCGCAATGATTTTTTCCTCGTCGGTTTCATCAGGCGGAGGTTGTCGTAATAAATTTACACTGCGACAAACAAAATTACTGCCACTGCACAAATTGAGTTCATTGTGAAACTTTGACACTTGTTCTGATTCAGTAAGAATGACACAAGGAGCTCCTTTGATAACTGTTGTAAGACGACCTTTGGCAGAACGGAGGTATCGCACCCGCTGCTTGATTTCTCTATAACTACGAGGACGTAGTAATGTGTGTGACTGCAAGGTTTTGTCCACTGCTATGCTCCAATCCTTACAAACCAGACGACATGCCAAAATGTTGTTTCCAGATTCGGAAAATTGTGGAAGCAAGAGAGGCATTACCTACAAATATGTCAAAATTGGTACTCATATAATCAGCATGAAAATATCAACATTAGTTTCCAAATAAATTTGAAAATTTGCTAAACCAAAACTCACTTGTTCACAAAGCCATAAAGGTTTGCTGGCTTGAAAACTAGTGCTAAGTTCTTTATTTGCCAAGAGCACGTTGTAAACACTCTGGCTGTGGCCAACACGTTGAAATATTTGTTCCCAAATCTAGCAACAAAATAAGCGTTTTATAGTTTTGTGAAAACATAGGTTGCATTGGAAAAATTACATTTTTCATACTACAATTTTAATGAAAATCTTACTTCTTCAGGAAAAACTTCGAAGGCATGCTGTGTCTTTAAATACTTATTCTGGTAGTACACTCCTTTTTGCACGGAATTTATTTTCTTTCTCATGATGCTTTTGATTGGTTTTGATGGCGTACAAGAAATTCAGCAATATTTCATAAGTTTCATAATTCAGCAAACTGACAAGCATAAGTAGTTGTATCGTGACTTTTAAAAATACGAAAGAGACAATTTTCAAAAATACTGGTTATTTGTGAAATATAGAAATTGCCGTAACACTCGTTTCAACTTATCCACTCCTAAAAGAAAACGATAAGAGTTTCAGATATTTCAGGAAAAGATTGTTTCACTAACCAAGGATTGAAACTGAAATGAGCACGTTATTCAACTTCACTCAGTAAGGCATATTACAGAGTTTATTGCTTGTTGAGTTTGGGTAAAACCCATACAGATCTAATATGTAGGTACCCTAGCAAGTGTACATGACCCAGTGCAAGTTGTATGTATTAAGCAGCAAGTTTCTGTTCCTATTGTTCTTATTCAGCTTATTGGAATTTTATCTTGTTGAGTATATACAAATATATATTACATATGAACACACCTGCTCAATAATTAGTAAACATTTATTTTGCAAGTAAAAGCGTTCCTCGTAATGATGTCACAAGTTGCAGACAAAGTAGATTTTGTGTTTAATAACATTTATTTGCACAAATTTGTTTTCTCATAACCATAACCCAAAAGCGGTTTTGCATTCACTGTTGAATAAATTGAAAATTTGCTTGGTTAATGTTTTGAAACAAAACTAACTAACATTTTCACACTTTCGTGCAATTACTGATCAGAGCGGGTGCTTTTTAGTAAATTTCCTATTCTAATTCTAATTCTAATTCTAAGTGTTCGTTCACTTTATGTAGACGTTATCACAGACAAGTTGCCCATTTCAAAGCATAGGCATAACTACTTCTATATTGCAGCTTGCAGCATGCTGGCAATAAATTTGCAAAAAAACTAAGCTGCTGTTGGCTGTTGGCTAAATACGCACCATGTCACAAGTAGTAAAAATATACTGATGTTAGACACAAATGATTGCGATGTACAGGTTTTCATACTCAGATGTATTATTTTTGTACCTGTGTAAATTCTAATCCTCTTAACACCAAATGGCTTTATTTTTAGAGCCTCATGCTTCAATAAATGCTTTAGTGCTTACACAAGCAGTATTACTGAGCACAAAACTATCCCAAAGGTTCAGATTACTTAAACTTAGGTACATAATTATTTATTTTAACCACGCCCGTCACAAATGTACAACGTTTCAGATATGAGATTATTTGTTGAACAAATGCACGTCATACCTATTCGAAGCATATATTGGCACTTTGTAGATAAAATGCTGCCTTTAGAATTTAAGGTTTGGTTCCATATACTCAAGTAGAGTAATTTCCAAGAAACGGAAGAAACTTCTTAGGTCAGCTTTATATTACTGTGCTATTCAGTTCTACCAGTCTGGATGTTTTTACACAACATGTTAAGGAACACTGGAGCATGATGAGTGAAAATATATGTAAACCTTTTGATGTTAAGCGGATTAAAGTTTGAACTTCGTTAATACCACTAAGAATAGAAAATGGTTCCTCTTCAACAATTTTGTTCTTGCTTTGAAAACTAACGCAGAATAGAATGGATCCTTGGATGTTTTTGTTGGTTGTAGTTATCGCATATAAATACATTCAAATGAGAATAGAATTTTTTGCTAACCTGTTAACTTTTTGGGAATAGAGTTTGCCTTCTACATAATATATTATTCATCAATTTATAATTTATTAGTGCGCCTGTGAAAACTAAAATGGCGAAACCGGAAAAAGTTGCTTGCACCATTTGTGATTATAAAGCAAAGAATTTAAGTATGATTAGGCGTCATGTGAAAGTGCACACAAAAGAAAAACCTTACAAGTGTAACATCTGCAACAAGCCGTTTACAAGCAAGGCTAATGTAAGACACCACATAAGCAGAGTACATGAGAACCAACGACATTTCAAAAGTGACCATTGTGAAAAGAAATTTGGATCAAGTAGCCACTTAAAAAGCCATTTAGTCATTCATACAGGCGAGCGGCCATTCCAATGCTTAATTTGTGACAGGCGTTTTTCACGGAACGGGAGTCTTAGAGCGCATATGACCTGACACACTGGTGAAAAACCTGATACATGCAATGTTTGTGACCAAACGTTTTCAAGTGTATCAGCATTGGGTCAACATCGGAAAATTCATCATGGTAAGTTTATTTCAACCTGTTTTATTGATTTAGTTTTGGGAGTTTTAATACGATTAGTTTTTTGTTTCAGGAGACTTCACCAAATGTTTCTTTTGCGTTTTTTGTGGGTTTAGTTTTCGAAATATGCCACACCTTTATAGCCACATTCGTATCCACACAACCAAAAAACCTTTTGATTGTTCGTTATTCGAAAAATGTTTTGTTCAAAAAGGCAATTTAACAGCTCGCATCAAACATAAGCATTCTGAAAATCCACGTTTTCAGTGTGATTTGTGTGAAAAGACATTCAAATAAAAAGCTTGTTTTAAGAGACATCTGCAAAGACATTTGGGTGAAAAATCCTACAAATGCTCCACATGTAGTGAGAGCTTTCTAAATGCACAAGAGTTGAAACGGCATAACCAGAAACACACGGGAGTAGTTTTCAAATGTATGTTTTGTAAACAAAAGCTGACGCGCAAGCATCATTTTAAGGAACATATAAAGCGCATGCACAATATGTAAAATTTTGGAATAGTTATATTTAGGATGGTTAGACATGTATTAAATCCAGTTTTCTGCATAAATAAAGGATATTTGGTGTCCATATATGCGTTGACTGTTTCAGGAAAATGATTCGATTTTTACAAGCATCACGAACACAAAACTTGGCTTGGGTAGCCTGAGTGTGATAATCTGGTAAAAATGTATATAGTTTTGCTTGTTTGTAAGTAGATTTATCCTTCTATTGTAATAAAGTTTGATTCTTAATTTAATCACTTGTTAGTTTATTATCACTTGACGTGTTTAAAAACTCTCAAAAGATTATCGAGCATTTAATAAAGAACTGAAAATTTGAAATACAATAAGATAAAAGGTTACGATTTTTTGATAATTGGTAACACAAAAATTTTGCAAGTACCGATTTACTCACCACATGTTTAACAGCGTCTTATTTAGTAGCATCTTAAATAAATATCAAGCAGCACAACAACAACTGTCATGGAAGTATGTAAAAGGCATATAAATTCAAACAAAGAGAATTTTTTGTTGCACTTACTTCCGCATATGTTGTCAGCCTACTAAATATTTTTAGTTTCTTTAATATTTTAGGTTTTGCAATACATGTAGATAGCATATATGGTATATACCCCTTAAAATGTTATTATTTAAAGCCTTCCGTTTCATTTGTTTACTTCAAAGTCTCTGAAATGAACATTTTATGCCTCAAATGTTGAACAAATAATATGTAAGCGATACGATCTGTACAAAAGTTATTCTATAATTTGTTCACGATTTGTTTGAAGAAAATAGAATATGTTATGGCCGAAAATAATTAGCTTTTAGGATGCCGGTGAATATATCAGTGTCCTGTGACAGATATATTGGTGAGGAATTGTGTTCAAAAATCATACTTTATTAACCATTTTTTTAGTTGAAAAAATGTGTTTACCAGGGGTTACCCTGCAAAGAAGGCGTAAAATATTCATTTATGAATTAGATAGATAGAGAATAGTCTCCATTTAGTCATAGACACTTTTAAATTTCTTCTACTTAAGTGGATTATAATGTACACATACTTGAACACGCAGCTTCCCGAGAAAACATATCTGTACACTACAACACTACTAGTCTCTATATGCATGCATTCCCTCTATAATGAGTGCAGACATTTTTATTCAAAATGAAAACCTTCTAGTTCTCAACAATATAATGTTCAATATTAGTATGTACATATGTACACATTTGCATTTTACCTTCTCTTTCATACTCAGGTTGATGTAAGAAGCTCTTCCACGTAGACTAATCCTTTTAAATGAACAAACCTGAAACATTTGTAGCTGTCTTTTGAATAGTATTTATTTCTAAGAAAAATACTACTTCAACTTGTTTCGTTGCTATTGTTCTAATATATTACAAGCATATACTCTTTGTGCAGCATGCAAAGCAAATGGCGTTTCGGAAGTAACCTCCGTTCTATTAAGCGGATTATTACTTTAGTTGAGTGGGATACCACTACCAGTGCATGCCAGAACAACCTATATGCTGTATATTTAAGGTTGAAATTTGGTTAAACCTGCTTCGTGAATTGAATAAACGCAGGTTGAGTAAAAATTAACTTGAACACTAAAAATTCACGTTCGACGAAGGATACGCTGGCCGCAAACACATACACCACAATATTCCAGTAGGAAAGCTCGATGAAAGCTGGTTGGCAGTTATATACAAGATTTGTCAAAATCATTGACCCCCTTGCTTCACATAGCAAGCATGTAAAAGTTGTTAGAAACATAATTCAGGAGTTTGATTGATATTTTTGTGTTACATGTTTGTGACGTTGACATAGCTATTTCCAAATTCGCAACATTTGGTGATTTTTGAAACAAATAGAAAGCTTGAAGAACCTTAGCATTTTTAGTTTTATGCAACACTGATTAACGCTCGGCTAAACATACTCATAAAAACTCTGTCAACTGTATTCACGAAGACTTTAAAAATGACCAACGCTGAGCACAAATGCAGTATCTGTGAATATAAAGCACAAAGTATGAGTGCACTCAAGTGTCACATGAGAGTGCACACAAAAGAAAAACCGTACAGGTGTAACTTCTGCAAAACAAGTTTTTCACAAATGCCTAACCTAAAGCATCACATTAAAACAGCTCATGAGAACATCCGACCTTTCAATTGTGAACACTGTGGGAAGAAATTTGGATCAAAGCAAAAGTTAAACATTCATACCAGAATACATACAGGAGAAAAACCTTACCAGTGTTCGTTTTGCGAGAAACGCTTTACACGGAATGAAGATCTTACTAGACACATGACAAGTCATACGGGTGAAAAACCTTACAGATGTCCGATTTGTAGTCAAAAATTCTCCCAATCATCGACCCTATCCACGCATCGGAAACGTTTCCATGGTAAGAACTTTTTAGTGTTTGTTTTGTAAACAAATGTTCAAAGAAACTAATACAATTTTTACTGAAATTTACGATCAACGTTGTACAGAAAAACAAGCTAAATCCTTCGGCTGCGTATTTTGCGATTCCCGATTTCAAAATTTGACCTGTCTAAAAAGACACATTTTTGTTCACACAAAAGAAACGCCCTTTTGGTGCCTCTTGTGCGGTAAAAGTTTTGCTTACAAGCGTAGTTTAAAAGCCCACCTCAATCAGAAGCACTCGGATGACCGACATCACAAGTGCAGATTGTGTGAAAAAGCATTCAAAACAGGAGCTGTCCTACGCCAACATCTGCAAAGGCATTTGGGTGAAAAACATCACCGATGTATCACCTGCAATGCGAACTTCATGACTCCATCCGAACTTATCAGGCACACCCAAAAACAAAATAAATTAACCTTCAAGTAGTGCAAGATATGCGGAAAAAACTGTTACACAGCTGACTGTCTTAAAAAACGCATTACATGAAATGTAAACATTTGAAAGGAAATTATGTACGTGTAGTATTTACGATTTATTATTCAATTTGTTTAAATTCCATGAGGCATACTTTTACAACTTGTGTTGCTTCTCTCTTTGTAACTTGTTTCAAATGTATTTAGGTACTTAAAATATGCATACAAACACGTGAGTTGTAAGCAGTTAGTTTGTGTTGTAATTGGCACCAAGCTTCAATTCTTTAGTCTACGCATTTACTTGAATATATTATAAATTAATTCCTTTAAATGAAACACTAGAAATTTGTACGTATTTTGTTTTATTAGTTTTGCAACGTTTGTATTAGATTTGTTACGGAGGGTCTGGGGATGACCTTACGTAGGGTAATGCAGTCAGATGGTGATAATGATTACTCGCTTAGACTGTGAGGGTTGGAGGTTTATGTGAGACTGAAGATGTCTCCTTTATTGACATTGGCCCTTATATATATTACATACAAATTATAGAGTAATCTTACTATTAAGTTACATCAGCCCTTCATACTGAAGGGTCATCTCGTATAACAAAATGCGCTTCCGGTCTTGCATCAGCTTGACCTAGAAGTACGTAATACTACTCATCAACGTCTCAACGGTTGATGACACAACTTTCACATTTTGCATCATATTCATAGCCCCAGCCCACAGGGCTCGGGCGTAACATCTCCGCCCACTCAAATAAAAAACGCTCCTGTGTTTTTCGCAAGTGATATGTCCTAAATTGGTAAAGCAATTTCATTTAAGAAGTTGTAATACGTAGATTGTTTGTTACACATAGCTATATTTTGTTCATTTAGAATGGTCTGTACTTATAGAGCTATTTCTACTGTCAAGATGTATGGAAGCTAATGTATTTTTGTGTTTTGTGACGCCTTATTAGACATTCTGATTGTTCCGGTGCAATTGAAAGATAATGATTGTTTATTTTAAAATTATGACCTGGTAACGCACGTACTAAACTAGCACTAGTACGAAATGGCCGTTGTACGGCCTCCTTCCCCCCTGATAGCTGAGAAAAACGAGTCTAAAAAAAACATCTTGAAAGCTCAGTAAAAAGGACCCTTGCACGCCTGATGCGTAGTGCATGCAGTGGGGCTACATTGGCGACGTGCACCTTTGTTCGACTTAATGAGTGTCGCACAATACCCCACGACACACGCGCAGAACAAAACAGTGCGGCTGAAAGCAACAGTTGTGTGTAAACACAGCAAACAAACATATCCTCAAAGGTGAACCATGGACGGGATGGGCTACGGATATTTACTGGTGGACAAAAAAAATAAGCGTAATTAACAGAATTGGACACAAAAAATAATGGACAAGGAACTAGTAGTACGGGATCAATTACGGTCATGTAAGTTCATAAGTTGTACAAATAATGATTAGGGGAAAAAAATAAATCAAAGTCAAGTAATAAAAAATTAATATGCGCCAGGTTTAAAGCATGACCACGATGAAGAGGAGTTAGCAAAGTTTAAAAAGAAAAAAGGGGTGGTGCACAAAAATCCCCATGAAGGCCCGTGCCTAAAGAATAGACATTGTTACAACTGGTTTAAGCGGAAGGAATGTCCTCCAGATTGTGGGGTGGAGGGTTGCAAGAATCGGGAAATTGCTAGTGGGCTTGTGACAAAACATCTCCAAACTAGGCGAGTGGGGGATAAGGGGCTCACCCTGTACACGACGGACACTATCAAGAAAGGGTCGAAGGTAGTGGAATACGTGGGGTGGATAAGGCCGAAAGAGGATTACCGGAAGGAATTTTTGACCAATCCGAAACGACATTCATATGGATTAGAAATAGTGAAGGAATGGATTATTGACGCCACAACGCACTCCAGCATGGCTCGATATATTTGTCATTCGTGTGATCCGAATCTGGAGGTCGAGTACTGGATCTCAGACAGTGGCTTTCCGAAGGCGATTATGGTGGCTAAGGAGGATATAAAGATAAACGACGAATTGACCTTCGACTACGAATTTGAAGAATTCGAAGAGGCGTCAGCCTGGGTAAACTAAAGTTGTTATTTAAAAAAAGAAAAGCACTGAGTACATGAACTATTCTAAAAAGAAAGTATATTTTTGCAGGAATGTCATTGCGGAAAGGCTAACTGCCGTTACCCCAAACAAAAACCTATGGTGATCCGGGATAACTCAAAGAAGTTGAGTTGCCCAGTGTGTGATAAGTAGGGTAGTTAATCATAATGTAGTTAATACGGGAAGTTCTGAAGAGCTAAAAGTTTACATTATTTTGGCATATAGGACGTTCTCAACTACTTTTAATTTGGATAGACACTTGGCCTGTAAACACGAAAGAGGAGTAATGGAGTTTGAGTGCGCTGTGTGTGAGAAGACGTTCAATAGGAAGGATGCACTGACACGGCACATGGAGTGCCATGACAAACGAAAATCGATAGGATACTGCAAGAAGTGCAAAAAGTATAAGAATTATAAAATTATGAATTGAATACTGATTACTGATGATTTTAGTGCTAATCTGATGATCTAAATTCCTGCTTTTTCTTTAAAAAAAGGGGTTTCCTCACAAAAGATGGTTATCAACGTCACCAGGTACTTCATGACAAGAACCGGGAAATCATTATTTGTAAAAAATTGGTTAACTGTAGACCCTGTGGTAAGGAGTTGCGTACCAAGGCAGGTTTTAAGCAACACCAGGATAAGTTCCATCCAAATGATGATTAGTATGAGCTGGCTACTTATTGTTCATTTTTCTTTGACAGTGATTAAATAAAATTGTATGCATATACTGCGTTGTAATAAAGAGGAAAATTTGTCTACTTTTTTGACTTCATATTAATTCCTATGGAATGGCATTTTAGTTTGATCGCTGAAGGTGTTTGGCTATGGGAAAGTGGGCTTGGTAAGTATTGAAATAATGAATAGTGATATTGCACTGAGATAGGAATGCGTGTGGTTGGTCAAAAAAGGAAAAGGGTTATGGTTGCATAGCGGGGGTATTTATATGGAGTGCCAGACTGTGGAAAATGCTGCATTAAGAAACTGTATGTGGAGAGCTATTCGGTGGAGGATGCCACGTACCAAAAACTGTATGTGGAGAACTATTCGGTGGAGAATGCTATGTACCAAAAAACTGTATGTGGAGAACTATTCGGTGGAGGATGCAACGTACATGATGCAAAATGGAAATTTTGTGTTGAAAAAGCATGTTCATAAAACTATGCCAATAAAACACAAAAGTATACATTTTAAATATTTTATAGAGACTTAAGTAAAAACTTAATTATAATATAAATGTAGGAAACTTATACACTTGTAAAGTAATGCATAATATAATGTATATTTTAACAAGAAAACAATATTATAGAACTGCGAGTACAATCGTATTTAAAATTTTCTGAAAATTAAAATTGATTAAGGTAACTTTGAAATGGTGATTATTTTACTAAAATTGGTTAGTATCATGCATATTGAATTATTGTCCTTACAAGCTCACTAGTAACGCAATGGATTACATATTTTCATATTTTTAAATTTTACATTAAACTTAGCGAACTTTCTTTATACTTAAATATACTATGTTTATTTGCATGTTAGTAGATTATTTAAGTATATATGCAAGTATTTTGGTATTAAATATTGTGTAGTGTTATTGTGCTTTTCTATACTTTTAGGAATGCTGTTTTTCATGATTATTATTATGGTAATGATTATGAAAGAAAACTTACTAAACAATAGTATTTACAATTGGTTAATACACAACGGTAACATGTCGTACTGAGACATCTTCGCTTGCACGAATGCTGTCTATGGTAACGAATATAAAATATAACATTTAAAATAAGAATATGGATATGGATAAAATGTTTCCAACTAATTGTCCTACTTTTTATGACTCTGTCTATTGTATTTTCATTATTTTTACATGTGACCGACTAAATGGGGTACCTCATACGTTTTGCTTTGGTTTATGCTGTATGAATCTCATCTAACAAAAATGAAATAATATTATTTTAAAAACTTATAATTATTATTATTATTATTCTTTACTTAATGCAATGAATGTGTTAATGCGTGAATGTGGAAAAGCGTTAATGCTAAAAAGCTCAACATTATTGTTACTATTGCATGCTTAATGCTTAAACTAAATTTTTTACAATGCTACCAGTTTACTCGAACTCTTTAACGTGGCTAAGCACGTATTCTTAAAACTAAAATGGCATTTTTAGGAACTCACTTTTCATGTTTTTTAGGAACTATAAACTCGTACTATTATTTTACTAGGAACTTTTTACCTTCTATTGCTTTGAAACAAAATCTTATTTTCTATTATTGTTACTATTAGTGGTATTTATTCATTAGCTGCTCTACATATTCAATTATCATTAAAACTAAAGAACGCGTCAGTAAATTCAGATGCATATGAAGCCTTCTGTGACATGACATTAACGAAGTCATTGATTGCCGAATCTGTCCAGGGGAACAGATCCTCTAAGATCATCTCACCTACTAAATTACATAACTTTTGGTCAACGTCATCTAATAGACTGTTTATTAATGGAACTAATGGCGGGTACCAGAAGTGTAATTCTGGCAAAAGCCATTTGTCAAAGTACTGGCGTACTTGCAAAAGCATATTACGGAAATTAAGCTCAGGGATGACATCATTGCTTTCTATTGTAGCAGTTACAAGCCTACAAGCCTTAAATTTACCTATGTTAACCCTAAAAAGATATTTTTTCTTAAAGTTTATTTTAAAATCTCTTATCTCCCTTTCTGTGTAGATTGGTGGGAAGGAGTAATTTGAGGTTTTGCTCAAGGGTATTAATCCTTTTTCTCCTAACTTTTCATATATTTTATGTATCTCGTAATTGAGATAATTGATCAACATTCTCTTTGGAGATGGGGGATTATCCGCCATTTTGCTTTTGTTTGTGTTTGGGAATTAGCGAAGTCTTTAGCGATCTGGGGCATCAAAGGGCCACCTGGCTAGACCATTTGTGTGGTAAGCAAATGGAACCTCAAAGCTCTCTTCTAAAATGAATTCTTAAAGGAATGCTCCTTTGACGAACGTTTCTGCTTTAAGAGCAAGAAATGTTTCTGTAAATTCCGGTGTAAAATCAAATACTCTTTTCAGTCGCATTGTGAACAATAGGTTGTCAAAATCGTACAACACTGAGCAATGACGTTCCTCAAAAAAGGAACGCAACTCTTGATGTGTTGTGGTAATTCCTGAAAAGTTGTTTACCTTGATATCCCTAAAGACTCGAATAAGTTGCGTATGCAAAGTTGTGACGGACAAGGGAGTGTTTCCACAAAAATTTTCCCTAACCGTACCTAATGCTTGGCGAAAAGAGCTCGCAACTAGTGTCTCCCAGATGGCAAGATACTCACTTCTCTGAGTATCCCACCCTTCATTTTCCTGCCTCAATTTTAGGGCACCAATCAAATAAATTGATTCGTAGTACCTTTCAATCTCATATACAAGGTAGCTTGCTACCCAATGTACTAAAGAACCTTTACTAAAATAGTTTTTACGCCACCGTAAGATATTCTCTGGCATTTCACTCATTTTTGTGAGCTAAACGAATTTTAGGACTAATGCCTTTGTTGGTAGCTTTAAGTATACGTGTATCACCGTTGATGTACTCAACTGCAAAATTCTGGATAGCGTGCTGGTCAAACTCCAGCAGATTTTGTTTTTTAAGAGTACCTAAAAATTTGGCCAACTTGAAAGCATGGCTTTCAAGATACAACGGTAATACGTAAGCTAAAAATGCATGAGGTGGTGCTATAGTTTTTGAAAAATGCGTGTTTATGTAATTTCTAATGTTCAAAAGCCTTTCTTGTATCGTTTCTAACGACAAGTTTTCTTCTTGTTCAACGTATTGCTTAATAAAAGCGTTACTGTCTAAACGAACTTTTTCTATGACGGACTTCCAGATATTTTTAGCCTGACTCCGAATTATTTTAATATTATTTTGGCTAGCAGGATTAAATGTAGTGTTATGCTTTAATGTACCTACGACTACCGAATTTAATTCACTTAAAATATTTTCTACTTCTAATGTTAAAATATTTATATATCTTAAGCTTAATGTAGTATCTAATTTCCCCATGCGGTTTGTTGTGAATGTTAGTTTGTCTTAACAAATTTTGGACACTTACATTAATTGTCCGTATAATCTGGCGTCCGTCTTTGATGTTGATCTTGTTCTTGTTGCTCTGAAGTGGCCGATTCTGAATGAGCTCTTAAAAAGTAGGCGTCCTCCTCATGAGGTGGATTCGGTGGCCGATTTAAAGACGAAGGCGGGGTGGTCAACGTAGTCACAGGGTATAGATGGATAATGTCGGGTGACCGTATAGTAAGGCGTGCAGGTCGCAGTGGCGTCGCACGGATTTGTGGGCTGTCCTGGTTGCGGGCTTCACTATAAACTACTCTGGTGAAGCTGGGATGATGAAGAGGTGGCGGTGGTGGAAGGGATGCTGCTTCTGGCGGGAGAGGGATCTCATGTAATGAAACTAACGATGGAAGGGTTGCACTTCTCTGAGCTGGATATCTTGACCTGCTGGTCAGAACACAACTCTGGAAAAATGAACGATTAACAGAAAATACCATATATTGCGAATGACCAACCTGTGGGCGATTAGTGATTTTAACGCTGCCCTTGGTGTAGGTGGTGGCGGGGGTGGTGGTGGTGGCGGAGGTGGCGGAGGTGCTGCTCTTGCTTGTTGACGTTGAATCCGATGCTGCAGAAACTCTTGGAAGATTGCTCTAATTCTGGAATCCTCCTCTACTCCGGACAGGATTCTCCCCACCAAACCTGGGATGTAGTCTAGATTTTGTGGTCCAAGGAGGGGTATGTCTAAGCAAATCCGAATTGTATCGATTCCTTGTGCGTTGTGACGCGTAATGGATCCAAACGGTGTGCCCAAGTTGACACCGTTGGTTGTCACTCGTGCCGGAATATTTTCAGTCGTGAAGGTGCGCCAAAACACTTCGTTAACTCGAAGAGTATCAGCGTCCAGATATTTTTGGCATTTGACGAACAAGTCGTTGTTGTGTGGAGGTGGAGCAGAACCTGTTTCGGGAGGTGAAGTCAAAGAGGCAGATGAACTAGGTGTGGGTTCCGAATTTTTCCTTTTCTTTCTCGGATTTGGCTCAGTTTGCCCCGTGGATTCGTCACGGTGAATCAGATTAGCTGGGATAGCAAAATCCGGTGAGACAGGAGGTGGGATATTTGTCGTATTATAACGACGTGAGGCGTTTGGATTCGCTGCCTAATAATAATTTTATCACTTTAGGTTTCAACGAAATCACAATATCCTTTTTTATCTACTGTATTTTCATTACCTGTTGCAGGTTTGCCTGTCTGATACTCCAAGTTATGAGATGCGTGACTTCCGTGAGGAAGATATAAAGATCTCGCAGAAATGAAGAGTGCGATTCCAAAGATTGGGTGTTGTCTGTTCCAAGAAGTGTTGATAGCCAGTGAGTGAAGGTAAGTAAGTAACGCAAGAATGTTTCCCTGGCTGGGACGTTCGCCGCTCTCCAGTATCCGCGCGGATCGTGCATAATGCACTTTTAGTCTAATACGGAGTCAGCAGATTCCTCGGATTCCTCTGCTGCTCGTTGCTGTTGTCTGCTATAAAAAAAATTAAGATGCAACTTCTGATTTTTTTTTGTTTAATGACTAGGTCAATATTTTACAGTGGTGTCTAATTACCGTCTAACAACTCCTCGAATGTATATTTGATGATGATATCTGCACCTGCCTTCTAATATGTGGCACGCAGCACACAATGGAATGTTGTTAGCTCTTCCTAAGGTTTCCTCTACCAGGAATAAAATGTGGGTAAAAGCTAGTGTGAGACGGAAAACTGTGGTACTCCTATTCCCAAATAGCGCTAGGGTGTCTCTGATGTAGTAGATGATCCTTATAGCGAAGTCTCTAGTCCTGTTATTTGTATTCCAGTAGTGGTTAAAACGTGGGAGCATCTTAAGTTGTTTGTGGTGGTTCCATAAACTCGGATAATTTTGACATTAATTCGTCGGCTTTTTCACTGTATTGATCATATTTTGTGGTCAAACTTTGAACTGTAGCTCTCAATATTGCTGATCGTTCTACAGTGTTTGCAACTGCATCATGTAACTTGTGGGCAAAGTCTTTATCTTTTTCTAGTTCAGTAACACGATTTTTTAGTTCATTCACTTCTTCACTTATTTCTTTAATTGAATTCTTTATTGTGGTCACAAATGAGTACTGTTGTTGAAAAAACTCAAACAGTGCATTTGATAGTTCTTCACTGAGCACGGTTTGATGTTTGGCCATGGCCATTTTGTCCTAAAACGTCGTTCTCAATTATGTGTACTTGCATCTCGTGATGCATAGTTACAGTTGTATTTCTAACTTCTGTCGTTATCTGATGTAAATAATCGATGCACGCTTGAGCATGTCCTAATTGATTTTTTAGTGTAGTAACTTCAGTCTGAAGTGCTGTAATTTTATCACTTATTTTTCTATTTTCTTTAAGAATCTCTACAAGGAGAAATTGTATCTGTGAATTAAACTTATTTTGTAAATTATTTGCATTAAAATCCATATTGAAATTAGCAGAAGGAAAAGAGAAAGGAAAATGATGGCCGTGGTCCGTTTGGGGTATATTTATGTATTTTACACCAGCGTCTCTTTCTTAATGGTGGTAGACGAGAACGCTTTGTTTTCTCTAGTCTTGGAAGAACAAGGATCAGAAATTGTGGGTGGTAAAATTCTTTCTCCCACCTTTCGAATGCGATGCTTAACTATGATTCCACCATCTTCAGTAGTATTCTCTCATTTCATTTTTATCTCCCCCCTAGACCATCGCGTCAGTTCATGTTCGATGTCTTGTTTGGTGACTTGTAATAATCCAGATTTCTTGAGATACATATACACAAGTACGATTGCTACTAGTATTAGCAAAAGTACAAAGGATTCAAAAACTGACATCATGATAAAGGCAGTTGCCTCGTTGGTAGGTGACTGATAGCCGTGAACTCCACTGGCCAAAATGATAGCTGGTGACGCATTCAATAACTTCCAAAGTATATAGGCGTCCACTATAGTTAATACAAAAAGCCATAATGATGACAAAAAGGATACGTGTGTGCTAATGTGCACTAGCGTAGGTATAGGTACATCGTACATCCCGCTATCTGCTGAAATATTTAGCAGCGGAGTTGTGTGAACCCATGGCTCATGCGTTATGCTCTCCAGCTTCTCATGCAGTGTATTATCAGTAATTATTGTCGATTTCAAATTACTCCAAGCTGCTGGGTATAAATGATGAATTACTATATCCTTTTCTGCCTTTGCAGAACATGGGTATTTTCCTCTGATTACATCTCCATTTCCAAAATGCATTTTGCAGAAACAAGGCAAAGCAACGCTTAACAATCCATCAGTAATGTTCGGATGATAATTCTCATCATTTTTATCCTTGCATTTTATGGACACAGGGTAACTTGGGTTGAGGACAGTGAACCTATTGTCCGCTATGTGACTTATCACCATATCTTCTTTGTTCTCAAGGCATGTAAATGCGCAGTGCTTCGCGAGGTCATCTGCAGTGGGAGAAGGAGAGAGTAGCTTCCCAATGCAGTGTATGTTGAGTGGTGCTGCCCTTAGGTATTCAGGTAGAAAACACAGTTTGTCGCTCACAGGATTGCATAAATGCAAGGTGTCAGCATTTAAAGGAATTATGTTTGCGTTGTATTTTCCAACGTAGATGTTTTGCATGTTGATTTGACAAATCGAATTTCTGTATGTGAAAGGCAACGGCGTGATATGATAGAGTTCTTGCGTTATGTTTTGTCTTGAGATTGGAATGTTAATCGTAACAACGATTGTGTCTTTCGAGATTCTGCATGACGCGATTTTCATTTCGTAGTATCTCTCCATTTGTGCAGTGCCTACTGCAAGCTTAAATCCATCCATGCTCACAGATCGTGATATTTTACGTAGATCCATTTCTAATGTTTTAGGGGAAATTATCCCATGAGGTATCTTTTTATTCTGACAATCTGACACTGTTTTCAGATAAGACGTTGTTTGTGCTTCTTCGTAAATCATGTTTGCAAGGGAAAAAAGAATCGCTGTGTGCTGATTCACCTTCGCATCAATTTTTTCTTATGCTTCAGCAAGTCCAATGATATCATTTCTGCTCTTTGTTCCGAGTCCTTCTAGAACATTTTTCATCTGCACAGAATACTGGTTAATTAATTTCCTTGTTGCTACTGCTTCTGCGTGCTCCTGCACGAGTTGCCCTTTTACTTCTTGTGTAAATTTCTCTAAATTATTTTCGTTGACAAACACTTGTTCAACCGAAGCTTTACTGGCAATGTCACAACACCAGTCTGTAAATTCTGAAATGAATGCCAAACCTCGTTTTCCTCTGCTTAGCGAGGTGGCGTTTTTCCTCTCGGTGACTTTCAAGTCGAAATCCAATGTAGAGTTGATGATGCCGGCAGTTTGCTGGAAAACGGCTTTCAAGTCATTAAAAATTGCGCAATTTCCGAAAGATGACATAGTTTCACATTTATCTCTGCTATATCTCTTAGGTATCTCAAACTTGGGCATTGCTCCCTTGCTCACTTTGACTGGATAATCAGCTTTGGCTGGATGGATGGAGAACAGTTCCATAATTGCAAAAATGCAGATGCAGAATCTCAACATGATGATGGTTTTTCTCGCGTAAACGCGCACTTTCACAACAAAAAATCGGAATTTTCTTCTTAAATTTCGGTGTGATTATTATAAATCAGGTTTATCTTTGTTTCTGAACAAAACTTTTTAGGCTGTCTACTCCTCAGGTTGTATGAATGTGTTCTAGTGTCCTCCTCAGAAGGGTCTTTCCTTTTTATAGGATGATTAGCTTTCGTTTTGGGGTCCTCTACTGACGTGTCTTTTGGAGTTGTTGTAGTAGGTTCCTCAATAACCTCAGGTTCTTCTTCTTCGTCATCGTCAATTGGATGATCTGTGGGATCGCCCACATTCCCCAAATCTATGTCATCGTCCTCTCGGAATTTGTAAAGTTTCATTTTCTCTGCATGTACTCGTTCCACACGGGGTTTACCTCTGTGAAGGGACTTTACCAAAAATGTGACCTAACTTTCGCGATCGAGTATTTCATATGGGCCAAACCAGTATCTGCGTAGTTTTTTACTTAAACCAGGTGAAAATTTATCTTTACGTATCATCACGACATCATTTTTCTTAAATTTCACTTCCGACCTAGTTCTGTTAAAATATTTTGCATATTCATCTTGCCTCTTCATCGTTCTCTCTCTTGCAATTTTTCTTGCTAATGTGACACTTTCTACCATCTCCTCTACTGTCTTATAGCCTGCTTCCTTAGAGTCTGCTTCTAACGGTAATCTAGCTTCTGTTACAGTGAGTAGGTAGTGTGGCGAATATTTTGTCGTTTCTTGTGGACTCGTGTTATATGCAAAAACTATACTTTGGAGAAACTTTGGCCAGTTTAATTGGTTTTGGTCAGTATACATAGAAATGCAATCAGCTAATAAGCCATGAGACACCTCTACTAAACCGCAATTTCGTGGTAAAGCGTATGTTGAAATACTTTGGGTAACACCTAAAAGCCTCATTGCTTCCTGAAACATTTCTGAAAGAAAAATGGTCCCACGGTCACTTACTAATTTTCTAGGACAACCATGCCTACAAATTATTTGATTAACGAGAAATAATGCTGCCGTTTCGGAGTCAGCTTTTGCTATTGCTTTTGCTTCCATATAACGGGTGGTCATATCGAGTGCGTTAATTATGCATCTTGCTTTCTCCGGACCCCCGGAAGTGCGAAATGGTCCTTGCACGTCAATAAACACAGTGTCGAATGGTTCCAAGGGAACTTCCCTTTTTTGCATGAGACCTTGCTTCTTTCTACGGGGAGTTTTCCTTGCTTGACATTCATCACATGATGTAATGAATTTGTAAATGTCTCGTCTCATGTGCTCCCAATAAAAACGATTTCGTAATTTTCCATAAACTTTTGTGAAACCAAGATGAGCTCCCAGTGGTTGAGAATGATAAGCTTCCAAGACTTCTTTCCTGTATGGTTTTGGTACATAAGGTAATACTTTTCTTCCTTCTCTGTTGATGAAGTACAGTACATCATCATCAATTCTATACTTTCTTGCTAAATGTCCATCTGGATTTTCTTGCATGGCATCCTTAATGCGCTTTACATCCTCGTCATCCTTCTGCCAACTCAACATTGCATTAACGCCAATGTTCATGATGGGAAGGAAAGTTATGTCTTCATCCTCTTCGTCTTCAGGTGCTCCTTCCAAAGGAAATCGGCTGAGAAAATCTGGAATTGAATGTTGTTTTCCCGGAACGTGAACTATCTTTTCAATAGAAAATTCACTCATTAATATTGCCATTCTGTTTAATCTGGGAGTTAGATTATTTTTCTTTGCTTTCAGCAAATAACATAAGCCACAATGATCAGTTTCAATCGTTATCTTTGTGCCATATAGAAATGGACGAAGGCGTTTAAAAGCAAATGCTATTGCCAAAGCTTCCAGCTCAGAAATAGTGTAGCGTTTTTCGTGGCGGTTGAGTGACCTGGAAATCATTGCCACGGGATGCATTTTCTCATCTTCCCCCAACTGAAATACAGAAATTCCAACTCCATAATTACAAGCATCAGTTTTTAAAACAACGGGTTTTTTCGGATCGAAAAATGCTAGTATTGGTGCTGTTGTTAATTTGTCTTTTAAAGTTTCAAATGCTTTTTGTTGTTCCTCTCCCCACTCAAGTTTTACATCGTTAGCCAGTAATTTAGAAATGGGGTAAGCAATGGCTGAAAAGTTTCTTATGAATTGGCGGAAGTAGCTTAACAAGCCAAATACTTTCTGTAATTCTTTCTTTGTTTTCGGTGGCTTCAAATTTCTTACTGCTGCTACGTCGGCGGGATCTGGAGTAAATCCATCCTTTGAAACAAGAAGGCCAAGAATTTTTACTTGGTCCATCATTATGTGACTCTTTTGTGGTGATACGGTGACATTTTGTGTTCGGAGATTTTGAATGTGTTCTTCTGGAGTTTTTCCATGAATAATGACGTCATCCATGTAATTTATAGCCGCTGAGGGACTTATTGCTGCCATGATGGCTGCCATGACCCTTGAGAAGGCCGATGGAGCGTTACTAAGTCCAAATAGAAGTACCTTTGGCTTATAGCAACCTCTCTTTGTGACGAAAGCTGCAATTTCCTGTGCTCTTGGAGTTAGAGGTATTTGAAAATATCCAGCATTTAAATCTGTGACGGTAAACTGACCGGACCCTTTAAGTGTCTCAAGTACATCAGTAATTAAGGGCATAGGGTAGCTGTCTTTCTTTGTAATCATGTTGACAGCACGGTAGTCAATTATGAATCTCCTTGCAGTTTTTAGTCCTGTCTCCTTTTCTGTCCAGGATCACGCTTGGGTACAGTAAAACAAGGAGACGCCCATTCTGATTCCGCTGGTTCAATGATCCCTTGTTTTAATAGCTTTTCAACGTGCTCATTAATTTCTTCGTCCTCCTTTTGTGATGATGGAAAGGGCCTCTGTTTGATTGGGTGTCCTTCTACAATGACATCAAATTCAGCATTCATTTTACCTATTTTTCCATCAAATGAAAATACGTCAGCGTACTCTCGTAGTACCTCTCTAACTTTTTCTTTAATTTCTTCAGGTAGACTTTCATTGATGTGGATTTCTGAAATGTCAGCTTTTCCTAAGTGGTTTGGGAATGCACTTTGCTCCTCTTTTTCGCTTGCTTTCATTTGAAGAATGGGAACATCTTCATTTTCTGCAAAATGTGGTGTTATACGCCCAATTCTGGTATTCTTTGGTAGTTTAATTGATTTGGTACTTGGGTTACTTATGTACACGTGCGTAGTTGTATTATCTACGTACATGTTAGGTACTAGCAAGTTCATTGTCCTAAAAAGGTTGTCATTTCGTACTATGACAACGCCAGTGTCATCAAGTAGGTTAAGCTTTTTTATTGGGATTTTGTAGTGGGTACGCGCTCGTACCATCACAGTCTCTGCTACACGTAGGTAACGATCATTTTTTGGCAAAGCTGACACGAAGGCTATGCTTCTTTGCTGAACTTCCTGCATTTTTGTGTTTGTTGTTGTGTTGCACGGGATAGTAGGTACTGCTGAGGTCATCAAACTCTCGTGTAGTTTTCGTCGTCCAAATGCGATGGATGAAAAAATTCTAGTTTCAGCATTCAATATACATTTATATTTACAAATGAAGTCTGCACCAAGTAGAACTGTATTTTCTAGGTCACTCGCGATGACAAATGGGTACTTCATCGTCGTCCTACCTATCATGAATTCTACTAATGCAAATCCTTCATCTCTTATATGATCACCATTAATGCTTGTAAGTTTTATTTTATCGTTAGAAATTTTCTCAAAATTTTGCACTAATGATGCAGATATTACAGATGCTCCTGCTCCGGAGTCTACGGTGGCTCTTAATCGTTGTCTATTAATATTTACATCAATTGATAGCGGTCCATCCGCATGTCTTCCTATTACGGCTATTGTCAGTTTCTCTTTATTCTCCGCGATCCGGTCTTGGTGGACCGCGCAATCTAGTTTTCCGGTTGGAAACGTTGCTGCTGGCTGTTTGCGGAGAAAGCGGGACGTGAAAGTGGACATGGTGGTGGCGAAAATCTACTTTGAGATTGGAATTCGCGAGCACGTGGATTGTAGTATGTTTGTTGTGAAGGACGATTCATTACGGGAAAACGCCAATTACGCCTGTTTATTGTCTGTCTGCAGTTTATAGCAAAATGTCCTCTTTTCTTGCAGTTAAAACAAACAGGAGCATTATCAAAGCTTCTGTTGATGTTTGAAAAACGAACCGTTTTTCTTTCAGGAAATCTCCTTCTCTGGGTTTCATCATTGTTTTTCAAGTCTACATGCATTGCTTTGATAGCTGTGATAAGCTCATTCATCTGACTTGAGAGTTTCTCTTGTCCATTATCCTCTTCCTCTAGAATTTTAGAGATTTTTGCCATATTCACATTGACTTGTTCTTTTTTAACTACAGCTTCATTATAAAATGCACCACCTTTGGCTTCGTACTGTTTAGCCAAGTGCATCAATTGTTTGTATGTAGTTGGCGTTCCTCGGCATTCTATATATTTCCGAATACCAGTGTCTAACCGTCTTACTAACAGTCTAATCAAATCTGCCTCAGCGTGTCTACGCCATTCGTCTCCAATCAGAAATCGGATATGCTGAATAAAGGTAGACGCTTTTTGGTTTGCAGGTTGATTTTGACTTAAAATGTCAAACACATTTTCAAACTCATCATCTATTTCGAATGTACAGTCCTGATACATGACTCTTAAATATTGATTCCATGACATTCCAGCATCATTAATGTCGTCTGCAGTAATGGCAAAATATTCCTTTGCTTTTTCATTAGTAAAAGCTAAAGAAAATAGCTGTTTCATTCTAACATCGCTTAAAGCTCTTCCTGCAGCCCAAGTTGTAAATATTTTTGCAAAATTTCGGAGATTGGCTTTTGTAAGCGTTTGCGTAAATTTAGGCATTGGTTCTGCTATGGTCGCCATTGTTGTAGCCGTAAACAATGAGCTCGTTCTTCCGCTTGGATTGGAAGTTGTTGCTGTTTTTTGAGTAAATCCTCTTCTTGCGGTTCGATACCTACGCGTTGTTGTTCCTGCTGCTGCGTGAGCAAACGGTAATGACGTAGGACCGGTCGAGTGAGCAGGTGATGCCGCTGTTGAATGAGTTGAGCGTGTATGTGATGCCGTATCTGTGGTAGAGGCTGCTACGTGCGTAGTATTTGGATTTGCTGATGATGTTGCTGCGTAGGTATATATGTACGGATGAGATCTTGCTGCTGTGGCAAAAGTTACAGAAGCAGTTGAAGTGTAAATCGGTGTTGTGCTTACTGCTGTTGTGTTGGCTGAACGAGTTGAAGCTGCTGCTGTATTTTCTACGCGAGGTGACTGTCTAGCTGTCCGTCTGAGTATGCTTCTTCTATGTGGAATGGGCCGAGCGTGTGCCCCATATGTATTTTCTATGATAGGGTGCGCTAACGAGGATCTTGGGGTTTGAAAAATAGTTGGTGGCGATCTCGCTATCCTTTTGCTAGCTCTATAAAGCTGGTTATATTTTCGTTTTATTGAGTTCGCTTTTGTCGCGTAATACCCCTGACGAGGATTGCGGATGGGATTCGTTCTCTGAGATTGTTGATGATCTTCGTCTATGGAATCGTCGTCTTCAGTACTTTGAGTATGATTTCCTTCTTGATCAGACTCGTCTTCGCTTGCTGATTCTGTTTGATTATTATGGGCACTAGACTGCTCGTCGTCTACGTTTTCAAATTGAGCCACGTGGATATCTTGTTGTTCGTTCTCTGAACTTTCGTATTCAAAAACGCTTGTATCGTTTGGTGCAACGACAGATATCTGGTTATCTCTATCTTCGTTGGAGTTTAACGAAATATTATTCAATAGCTCATAAACTCTTACTACGCTTGGGGAAGACGGATCAGCTTCTTCTGCGCGTCTTTCTAGTTCCACTTCGTGGGATTTGTTCAAAAGCCGGGACAAAAGATTCCGTGAGCGTGACGTTTGACTCTTTCTTCGTTCACTAGTTTCTTTCCTTTGGTCTCCAAAAATCAGGTCAGGATCTTCATTCAAGTTAAATGACTCACTTAATGCGTTATTAAATATGTCTTCTTCTGAACTACTTGAAGATGAATTACGACGAAATCTCTGCCTATAAGGAGTGGTGACAATATCTCTGGATGTCCCTGCAACGGGTTCTTTTCTTTCAGTATGATTCTCGTTATCAGAAAAATTATTTTCTGGTACTACAGGAGCTATATCAATCAACTCAGAGTATAGCCTGTCTGATTCTTCGTCGTTTTCTGGAGGAGTGATTATTATTTGTGGTATGCTTATGCTACTAGGATTTCTTTGCTCACTAACAATTTGATCTGAGTTTCTAATTCCCTCTTTAATTCGTTCAAACCTCTCTAGTAAAATTTCAAAAGATGGAATATCTTCTGTCTCGAAAGATCTAATGGTAGAAAACTCTGGAATTGTTACCTTGGATTGCGGTGGATCAAAGTGAAATCCTTCCTGTTGTGCTTCTTTCTGCTCGGCTTCTGGTCTTAATCTCTTGCTAAGGTTCCTGTCTTCACTGTATTGTTCAGAAATCACTAACACTTCACTTAGCTGCTTCTTACGCTTTCCGTGTGTCCGTAAAGGAATTCCCTCTGGTAATTCTGCAGGTAGTTTTTGTATGCGACGACTACGTTTCCTTTCTAGACTCATTTGTAATGATATGACATTACAGAATTTTGAAAAAACTTCACTCCGATTTTCTTAGGAAATCGAACCAGCATCTTCACCACATGTTACGGAGGGTCTGGGGATGACCTTACGTAGGGTAATGCAGTCAGATGGTGATAATGATTACTCGCTTAGACTGTGAGGGTTGGAGGTTTATGTGAGACTGAAGATGTCTCCTTTATTGACATTGGCCCTTATATATATTACATACAAATTATAGAGTAATCTTACTATTAAGTTACATCAGCCCTTCATACTGAAGGGTCATCTCGTATAACAAAATGCGCTTCCGGTCTTGCATCAGCTTGACCTAGAAGTACGTAATACTACTCATCAACGTCTCAACGGTTGATGACACAACTTTCACATTTTGCATCATATTCATAGCCCCAGCCCACAGGGCTCGGGCGTAACAGATTGTATCGTAGTCGTGATCGTTGTTAATATGTCTGTATTTAAAAAACTCTGCCGTATATTGCAAACAGCTAGCAATGTTGCAGAAATACAAGAAAGAATTATTTAAGTTATGAATTTTGTATCATATATCTAAATGGATGGTACAAAAACAGTACGTTTTTATCAAATTAAGTTTCCTATTGCATACTTTGTCAAAGCATTGATCAATTAGTGAATTAAAGTACATTTTAGGAACCACTAACTTCATTGATGTGACGGCAATCAGCTTTGACAAACACTTGCAAAACTTTTTACCATTTTACTATCAACGGTATATATTTTTATTTAAGGTTTTGGTTGCAAAGCAAGCATTTGGCATTCACGAGGCAGTCATTTTTTGAATTGAAAACCGAGAAGACAATATTGTAGGAATTTTTACATATATTGAAGCACTGAATATCTAAAGTGCAATGTCATGCGGACTATAATTCCAAACAACAGACACACACAGCTCCTGAAAATGCATTAACATACAATCGGCCATCCTATGTTTCCAAATATTGTGAAATCTTCGTATGATCTGTGCTTGCAAGTTATGTGAAAAATCGTACGCATTTTTATAATAGTTCCGTAATATTTTCAGATGCATTCAACAACGCAAAAGCTGCAAGTATGTTTTTAAAACCGCACTTGTTCTTCAACAACTTACATACCAGACGTAAGTTGCGCATATGAACCCGTACGCTTAAAACATAGCTCACAAGTTTTTTAATCGAAGAAAACTGTTGAACATTTTAAGGCATTATTATCATGTTTATAAACTCGGTTAAAAATACGGGATTTTAACATTTTCGGGCTACGGCTTCATGAATAGACAATTTGCTACATCAACATTCTTTTCAATTTTGCTTCAGCAAGACAATTATACCTAAATGCACGCAGCCAATGAAACATTGTCAACCCAAAATAAAAACCTTGTCTTAATCGGATTAAAAATCGTTTATACAAATTCTGAGAAGGACAATAATTGTAACTTCAACCAAAGTAGCACCTTTTTATGGTATCTCAATAAAACAAGAAAATAATCCTCAAAAGCAGATTTACAATATACAATCACATAAAATAGTACCTGCTAAATGTACCTGAGAACTAAATATTTGTGAGATCCAGTAAAATTAGTAAGTAATCCTTGCGCCACCATAGCTTTCTTGTTTCTCACAAAGCTTATGTAGCAAGTTAAGCATTGAAAACCTTGGTCTGGTTTTCCAATGCTGTTACCAACTTTCCTAGGTATTGATCTTGTTGTTTTTTGAAGTCAGTTACTGCCTTTGCTACTTCCGCCTGGACAATTTTCTCAACTTCTTCCTTATTCATGGTGGACTCGTTCTGCTCCGCGCGACTACCCGCGTAGTTGCAGTAATCTGAGTCTAGGTTGAGATCGCCACTGGGATTTTGCTGTTCCGCCGACGGGGCAGTGTGAGATCCAGAGCTTGCCTCTGTATTCTCACAATCTTCGTATTCACTCTCTGATAGAGAGCTGTTGGCTTTTTCCTGATCTACTTCCTTAGTAGTCTTCGGTGACTTCCGCTTGGAAGTTCCTGGGGGTGGGGAGTGTAGGGTACTAGTACTATTTCCAGATCTTGAACTGGTCTTTGTACTTTTCCCTTTACTTCCCTTATCTGTTGTTGTAGTTGACGTAGACTCTGTAGATCTAGTACGCTTCTTAGGTACTATCACTCTTCCTTCATACGTGGCTCCACTTCTTGTTTTCTTTGGGCCAGTACTCTTGTCTGGGTCTTCAGTATCGTTTGGCATAAGTGCCTTCGCCAACTCAGTTTATTCCACCACCATACATGCAGTCACAAATAAAGCACACTACAAGCTTATGCTAATATGACTGATATTATGTTGTTTTTAGAGTTCTTGTTATATGCCTTAAAGTTAGTGAAAACTGGATATATTGTAGTAATTTTTTATGTCAATATATGAGAACCATTATATAAAATTATGAGTGATTTTATATAAAAATTTTCCTATACGGCGCTATCTATGTGTATTATAGTTAATACGCACACTATAGGACATATAAAATAAAAGAAAAATTTTTTCTACTAAAATACCACAGTTCCCAACAATAAGGTCCTTTGTCTTTGTTTTCTCTCGCTCTCTGCTTTTTTAAGGTGCATAAAATATTTGGGAACAGTATTGACTATTGAAATATTTTTTGAATGGTAAAAATGGTAATTCCACGCAGGGTACTATGTTTTACTAGTTAAAAGTTTAAAAACGTTGGTCTTCGTAAGCGGTGACAAACGCAACTTAAAATACACGCGTAGGTATGCCATACACACACAAACTGCATGCAACTCTCGACAGCCCGAGAATTTGTGGCGGCAATATCATGGCCTACTTCAGTACAAAGACCTTTGTTTCTTCTTCACTTTACCCCAACTTTCATTTTTTAAAAAATGTCAAATTTCTTAAAACCTCTGAGCCAAACTGTTATGCTGCCTTAACTTTATAATGCATCAATTTGCTTTATGTACTATTGCGTGTTAAATGACACTTTATGCTTGCAAAACCGTTCGGTTATACTCACTACCGAGTTCACCGAATTTTGTATTCGAACGTGCTATGCTTGCATAAAAGAATGTGTTGCTACTGCTAGACCTAACTAGCTTAGTTCAATTCAGTAGCACACATAAAAGCAGATAGAGAGGCTTAAATTTTTGGAAAAAGAGTTCGCACAGATTTGCTTATTATGCCACTACACACTCGAAAACAGAAAGAATTAGCAGAACTCGCCATGTACGGCCGGATGTGTATATATTATGCGTGGAATATAGAGAGAACCGATGCACAACACGGCAATATAGCAACACAAGCAATCAACAACCAATATTATGCATATATTTTTATCTTACGATAAGATGATCTCTATCCACGTCTGGTTCGCAACGAAACGCTCCAAGAAACGATCCCTTTCTGCAGAGGTAACGGTAATGGCACGATAGACAAATTGCAAGAAATGAATGAAATGCACAGCACAGCGTTTAATCAATTTAGCAAATTTTAACTATCTATTTTATTGAGCAAAAGAATCAACACAAAATTCTACAAAGCAGTTTGTACACGCAAACTTGATGGCGAGAGAAAAAGCAAAAATCTCTAACGATAAGCGATGCTTCGCTATCTATTAACTCTCCAAAAACGAATGAACAGAAAAATCTAAAACTCCCATTCTCTCGTCACCGTATCTACATTCATATACCAAAATTCATATTCCAGCATTCTCATATATCTAACCTTCATAATTCATAAAAATGCATAATAGATTATTTACAGGTACATACTAAAACGTGAAACAACTTGAACTTTAAAAGCAAACAAATAAGTTGAACTTGAAACAAAATATTGAACATATATGTTAATTCTACTTTACTAGTGAACAGAACAAATGCAATACCGAACTGCATTGCTGCAGACAAAAATGTAAATAATATCCTGTGTTGGGAACGGTATACGTTCCTGTACTACAAGATACAACTTACTACCCACATGAGATTTCATACAGGTGAAAAACCGTACCTATATTCGACTTGTAGTAAAAGGTTTGCACTGAGGAGGAATCTTACTGTACACCTGACATGTCATACAGGCGAAAAACCTTACAGCTGCAATGTTTGTAGTCAAAAGATTTCCCATCTATCAAGCCTTGGTACACATCGGGAACTTCACGGTAAATTTAATCTAGAAGGTCATTTTAAAAAATGTACAAGGACTCTTGTCATCAAATAAATATGTTGTTTTAGACAATATATATATATAATTTATTGGTCAGTTAAGAAGTACAAAAATACAACCTCACTGAGGCGTTGAACCATATTTGGTTATTACGCTCAACCAATGAAATAAATATATTTAATAATTATAATAAAAAATGAAAATGGTAGTAAACTTATAATTATTACATTAAGGTAATGTCATTAACATTGTAATTAATACAAAAAAAAGTTAATTAAATATATTTGAAGAATTGTCGGGGGGAGCCTCACTCCCTAATCCCAAAGCACTCGGCCTTGATCCTCCGTGTGGCACCCTAAAAGTTTCCCCACTGTCTGGTCACTGGCCACCTGGTTATAAGTCGCCTTATCACTGGCCACCTAGTTACTGGTCATCTCGTAACTGGTCACCTTATCACTGGTCACCTGGTTATAGGTCACCTTATCACTGACCACCTGGTCATAGGTTGCCTCCTCACTGGCCACCTGGTTACTAGTCACCTCGTCCCTGGTCACCTCATCTGGGGGATCCCGGAATCCCCAAATCGGTGGAGGCTCATGGAATGAGCTCACTCGTTCCACTTCCACCCACAGGTCACTAAATGGATGGAAAGTGGGAGTTTAGGAGCCGGTTTTGGGGGTGGTGATGGTGGCAACATCAAGGTCACCTCCTCCTCCCTCCACAACAGCTCCCACTCGACCACTTCCACTCATTATCATCCTCACCATCTGGGGGAGAGTACCGAATCCGGACTCTCAACCCCGGTGGTGAAATCCTGGTTAGGCAGGTAAGGAATATACGGTAAAAAAAACCGTGTTCCTACCTGACCCTAACCATCCAAAGGTGAGTCGACTGGAGGCTCACAAAAAATTCCTTGCCAATTCAAGGTCGTGTCCACCACATTTCGCTCACTAATCACTTTATTTTAATTTAATTTGTTTTAGACAATACCGCTGAAGCTTTGAATTGTGTTTTTGTGGCATCCCATTCCGACAGTTGAGAGATCTTCAAAGACATATTTTTGTTCACACAAAAGTAAAACCGTTAAGTTGTCTCTCGTGTGACAGAACGTTTTCTTGGCAAGGCTCGTTAACATCTCACATCAAACCCAGGCACTCTGGTGACCGCCTGTACAAATGTGAGTTGTGTCAGAGGACGTTCAAGACCCAAAACTACTTGCGTCATCACCTGCAGAGCCATTTGCGTGAAAAATCTTACAAGTGCTATGTTTGTTATGAGGGCTTTGTTAATGCGCGTGGTCTTAACTTGTATAACAGGAAACATAAAGGAGAAGTTCAAAAGTGTAGTAGTTGCGGAAAAGAACTGGCGAACAACTAACTAGCGAACTAAAGAAATTGTAATAAAACATTTTTGGTTATTTTTGTTTGTAAATTATTGAAATACTTGACTTTTATTGTTTTATTTAAAATGGAATGTATTATGATTACTAAATGAAGAGTGTCAAACGAAGAGCTTGCGTGCAAGAGGTTGACACTAAGTTACTGTTAATTAATGTTTGAAATTAAATAAATCGGATCCGTAATAATAAAAAAACAACGCTAGTCTTAAACGACACATGAAACTTATACACAAATTAAAAAACGTTGAACTTGACATCATTTTAAATATCTGACAAGTTCCATATGGCGTTTTGTTAATCCAAGGTAGTATACAAAGCTAAAGTATACTGCACGTCACCAAAAATATTTTAAAAGCCTTTGTCAATTGTACATTCTAAATTATATATATAATAAATTAAAGCTAGATGATGTAAAGATGTGTATTTAATGATCATCTAAGAAGTTTCAAAATTCTAGGAATAAACAAAACTACGTTCTGTGTTTCACATTGTTGAAAATAATGTCCAGCTTGAATTGACAAGCTATAACGTAATCTATTACTGTCCTGTTTGAATTAAAAATTAATAACCCAACGGGAACACAAAGTAAAATTTACGTTAAATATTTGTTGCTTCAATATTTCAGTGTTATTTTTGTGTAACACTGACAGTCTAGTCAGCTTTGGTGTAACAATTTCGAGAAAGTTCAAAACTTAATGTTTTCAAAATGTTACATTTACGTTTATATATTAACGCAGATTGATTCAAAAGAATTTATGTGTACAGAACGTGTACTACACGTTACAAATGTCACAATATCTCAATGTTGATAATGTCACTCAGAAATCACGTTCGTATACGAAAGTGTATTCTATGTTACGTTAACGTGACAATTGTCACTTATGATTTTTGCTTCTAATTTTACGTGTTTTTTGATGATTTTGAGAAAATTATTATATCTGAAAGCTCGAAATTACATACAAACGTACAATGAAAAACGATTTATCATACAAATAAAGCAGATGCCCGCCTAGTTAATACATAATACGCACTGAAATAGTTTGCGCGCAAAGTCATCAGACATTTGCAAAGTTGCGATTGGAAACACCTGGGTAAATGCAGCCTTTAATCTAACTTGAAGTACAAACTAGGTCGCAGGTCATATCTTGGCATATTTACTGCGACCAGTAAGAATGAAGGCGATGCAAGTAAGAAAAGTAAATTAATTCAAAAATTATTAAAAAACAGACACGGCAGGTTATACACAGTACACTGCATTCGCGTTGCTGAAAGTGACATTTCAACGTAAATATCACGTTAAATACACGTTGGATTTACCGTTAACGTTAATACAATGTGACTGCAACGATGAATGTGAAATAAACGTAAAATCAGTGGCCAAAAATAACATTGTGTCACAGTGAACTATGTAACGTAAATTTAACGTTTTTGTTCCCGTTGGGAAACTAATAGATAATTACTATTTTATTCATGATTTATTAAATTAAATTACATGAAGCTGAAATTTTGTTAGCTGTAACGTATGAATACACAAGCTTACACAACATTCTTAATGGAGACATGTTCTCTACCACACATTGTACACCATCGTAGATCTTCTCAGTTCTATGTTGTTTTTCAAAAGCCTTAAACTACATGTACACCACTTCTATAATTTAAAAATTTAATGGCACTTGACTTTTTCAGCATTGACGTGACTTCTGTATTTCAAAATTTTGTTAAATCTTCTTGTACTAAAAATACCTCAGTGTCATGTTGCTTTATACTATAATATTATGGACTGACAAGGAAAAAAACCAATGTTGTATGCATATGCATTGTTTATCAACAAAACAACCATGGTTTTTTTCACTTTGCTCTCCATCACGTAACACGTAATCGCTAAGTCGTGAGCAACTGCACTTTCCTTCAGTAAAATGAGCGTTACCTAGGATTTCATTGAAATCATTTCAAGAGTGAAATAACGGTGCTAGCGTTAGAATATTTTGTAATGATGTTTAGTTTGCAATAAAAGGGGGTTACTAAAATGCACCCCTACGCACCCCCCACCCTCAACAAAAAATCCACCCACCACCCCCCAACAAGTATCCACTCCTCAACAGCAAATGCAACCCCACCCCCCAAAAAAATCCACCCCCAACAGAAAATGCACCGCCTACCCCCCGACAAAAATTCCATCCCCACCAGAAAATTTTATAAAACGCTTAAACTAGGCCCGGCTGACAATAAACACGGCGGAAGTATGATCTCAATTACGCCCGACAAGGTGCTTGAAACCTGACGAATTTGTGACCATGCTAGTTTTTTAGACAGACTACTCATGTACGTAACGTAAGTTGAACATGTTTTGGATAGTATAGCATTATACGTTTTCAAAATTTTGCTTGAAGAAGCAAGAAGTTAAATTTCCAGTAATCATACCTTCACTTATGTGATGAATTTTTTCTACGAAATCAGCATTTCATTCTTTGTAAACCTTTTTGCATCAGGATTTACGCAAGCATTGAAGTATTAACTACCTTAAATGAAAACATTGCATGAATCGGATTAAAAATTAAGCAGACACATTTAAATTCTGAGAAAGCAGTTAGATGGATTCTTGCATCGTATTACATCAAAACACTTGATAACTCTTCTTATTTTATGCTAGATGTACTATTATAAGCAATCAGCAAATTGTAATGTGCATTCTGGTGATGTTAAGCATTGTACGTGGAGTTTTCCAAATTAATTGAGAATGGTTTCTTTGCATGCATTTCAAAGGAATCAAAGAGTAAAGAGTATGGTTCATCTAATTAGTAACACGTAAAGCCCAGGCACTTGCATCAGCTTTAAGCATGAAAATATGTGCACTACAACAAAAGTAGCAAAGTCATTAACAGGACGTAATTTTTCCGGTGTTTTGATGATTTTCGAGCATTGACGTTTTCCGGGCTCTGTATTTCTTTATGGATGTGCGCAAAACCTATGAAGTGGCACTCGCTTGTGTCAATGTAAGTCAAGGTACCTTGTGTTTAATTCATTTCATCCTCAGCATTATCCTACCTTTAGAAGCGGACATGCTTTTAAATAAATGGGTGCACTCAATTTTCATGAAATTTTGAGGTTGCTCTATTTAAAATCTGTTTTCAAAAACTATAAATTACTTCCTATATGCAAAATAATTGGACGACGTATTACTCAAAACACACTCAAACATTTTGAACTAACAACAAATCGCGTCAGGAATCGTAGACTTTTTAAGCCTTTTGTGCCTAAGGCTACATCAAGGTTATTTTTTACCCAAAAAACAGCAATATAGCATCATGAAAAGGGTTTGGTCCGCGTTTACTTAAAAAAATAATTTAAAAAAACCTACCATTGTTAATCGGATTGAAATCTGCACACGTGCATTCAATTTCTGAGAATTTATTCATTTGCATTTTAATATCTTAAATTATCAATTTGCGTGAAACACTGTTAAAGTCCATGGGGCTTTCTCTATGCATACAATCCTATCTGTGAGTACGTATCTTACCCAGCTAGAACTGCACGTATTAATTTATTATACGATTTTTTAGTTTTTAAATGCATATGTATCTCTTCATTTGTTCACTTTAGAGACTACGTTTACCATATTTTGCATTAGAATGGTCATGTTTCAAGTATTTTTTTCTCCACGACTTTACAATTAGAATTGAATAATTAGCACTTTGAGTACTCAAAATGAAAACATTTTGGGGATAATCGGATTAAAAGTTCCACACGTATATAATATTCCGAGAACTGAATATGGCTTGTAAACTCTTTAGATTCATGCCAAGCAACATTCTTATGCGTTCTGGTAGTAGCAAATCAACGTTGTACAACCGATTTTATAACGAGCATAGGATACCTGCATACTATGTACCTGTAAATGTTTTGTACCACCGCTCTGTGGTACTATTCTTGTAAAAACTTTTCGGAGCTTGAGTTGCAAAGTAGTAAGATTTGCATACAATCTTCTGTAAAGTAGCAAACGGACGCATTGAAAACCAGTCTGCCATCAGGAGAACTTGTGTGCATTAATGTTTCCAATTTAAAACCAAAACTAATACGTAAAAATGTTTGGGAGACAATAAGTTTTTGTAGTTTGTTTTAGTTAAATTAATTCTTGATAAATATAATTATTAAGGCGCTTCTACTTGAGCGTCGTTCTTACGTGTTTTGAATTCCGTGCTCCGCTGGTTGGCAATAAACCCTGTAAACATACCAACATGTCTGAAATTTCAACAATGTGCAAACCGCAATACAAGTGCAATATTTGTGAGTTAAAAGCAAAATCCTTGACTCAACTTCAATGCCACATGGGAGTACATACAAACGAAAAGGCCTACAAGTGTGATATCTGCAACAAGACGTTCACAATCAAATCTAACTTAAACCGTCACATTAGCAGAGTTCATGAAAACCAACGACCCTTCAAATGTGAACAATGTGAAAAAAAATTCGGATACGAGCAAGATTTAAAACATCACAAAACAGTACACACAGGAGAAAAACCATACCAATGTTCAACTTGTGACAAGCGCTTTTCCCAAAAATCGAATTTGACTAGACATATAGCAAGTCATACACACGAAAAACCGCACCAGTGTTCAATTTGTGACAAGTGCTTTTCTCGGAAAGAAGAGCTGGTTACGCACATGAGAAGTCATACTGGCGAAAAACCTTACAGCTGTCAGATTTGTAATCAAAAATTTTCCCGATCATCATCCTTAATGCAGCACCGAAAACGATATCATGGTAAAAAAATACTATCAGTAATTTGTAAATATATTTTGAAAGAAAGTAATGCATTTAGACTTGAAATTTCTTTTAAACGTTGTACAGAGCAACGAGCTGAATGTTTCGGTTGCGTTTTTTGTGATTGTCGATTTCAAAATCTGGTGCATTTGCAAGGTCACATTTTTATTCACACAAACGAAAAACCTTTTAGCTGTCTTTCGTGCGACAAAACCTTTGCACACAAAAGTAATTTAAAGAGTCACATCAATCATAAGCATGATGACCGAAAACAAAAGTGCAGTTTGTGTGAAAAGACATTGAAAACAGGAGCTTCCTTACGAAGACATTTGCAAAGACATTTGGGTGAAAAACTTCACAAATGCTCTATTTGCAATGAAAGCTTTCTCACCACACATGAGCTAAACAGGCATACACAGAAGCATACAGGAAAACTTTTTAAGTGTAAAATTTGCGGAAAGGAAATGACACGCATCGATAGACTAAAACTACATATGAAACGAAAACACAATATGTAAAATTTTCTAACTTTCAAAATTATATATATGAAATCGTAGAAACCAATTGCAGAGCCCTGTATCGTGTTTAACAATTTGTTTTGTTTGTACAATTATTAAATTTATTTTAAAATATTTGTTCGAAACAAAACTATACGCTGCTTGTTGCGATGTATTAATATTTTTGTTGTATTGATTAGCATTATATGTATGTAATCAAAATCCAATTTTTTGGAATTGTGCATGCTACAAATAACTTCTCAATTACTGTTATAGTCGCCATATTAATAAGAGCGACGAGTTTTTATGTTTTATATAACATGTAATTAGATGCTGAAATTTATGTGGGGAAAGAATTAAGATCATTTTTTTGTGATTAAAGTTTCTGTTGTAAATCAGATATGATGTACAATTTTTAACGAAAACTTTGCGCTGCAAGAGGATTTTATTGGTTATTAACCGTACAGCTGCAAAATTTGTGATCAAAAGTTTTTCCAATCATCACCTCTGTCATCGCATCGAAGACTTCACAAAAAATTTTAAAGAACGTATTCAAAAAATATCATATATAAAATTCAAAAAATATATCAAAAGATTGCAAATTGTTATTTGTTCTTATGTTAATACTTTGTTAAAAAATAACTTGCCATAAAAATTATTTTGTTAATAACTTTTCAAATTACATCTGTAGTTGAAAATAAGTTTTAATTCTTCGGAAATTATCATATCAAAATCGTGCATAGAGCAGTGTTTTACGTAGCTTTTATGAAATCTTGCTTTGTCATTATTCAACAGCACTACTGTATAAGAAACCCTTAGAACTTTTTTCAAGACAGGAAATATTTGGTTTTAATTAGTAGATCATTTACCAGTACAGAAATTACTGTTCCTAGTATTACTAGTAGTTGAACACATATAATGCATGCTATCTTCCATGAACTGTCATGAATTATTGCGTCAATATATTTTGATTTGCTTATTTCATAAATTAAGTTGAATGGTTTTGGAGAGAAAGTACCTGCATGGTTTAATGATTCCAGATTTATGGTATAATGCATACATTTGTCCACGTATTTGATACTATACATTCCGATATATTTATCCTAAAAATCAGTCTTAAGCAGATCTTCTCTTTTTACAAATAGGATTTGCATGGACGGATGGGCGGTCGGCGGGCGTGAGGTAAAAAAACTTATGTGAATAAATGTAGTAATCTTATTCTACAAGAATTAAACTGTTATGTGTAGCATAGCTTTAGAAAATATTTAAACATTTATTTAAAATCAAACCAATGTTCAATGAATTATAACTTATATATATCCCATTTATATTATTGCATTCATGCGCATCCTAATATCTTGTATTTCTTATTCCAGTAAAACTTCCTTGGTCTCTTCCATTAATTTTTTAAAAATATTTTTAAACCATACGTATTATATTGTAGGCTAGAACGTTTCACTTACTAGTTTGACATTCTCAGCTTTAAATAATTCCCTAAAGTATTTAAACTTTTTCAGTTTACGGCTTTTTAAGTGGTAAATTCGTTGGCCTAATTCATCTTTATGGTGCAAAGAAGACGTTTATATAAGGATTTACGGAGCTAACCAAACCAGATGTACCAAACGAGGTATACCAAACGAGGTAACCATTTTTTGTGCTAATCGGATTAAAGTATAGACACGTACATACAATCTTCGTAATCACAATCTGGGAATGCAATAAAATTGTTTGATTCCTCTTATTGTCCTCGTTAGAGTTTGTTATTGCACGAAGCAAAGGTTGGTGTGCTTTTTTGTCGGATTAAAAATTTAGAAGGTACAATATTGCTACGTATAACAACATGCGCAGTTTGTGCATAATATGTAAAAATGAAGTTAAACTTGCTTAGTATCTCAAACCTGAAATGTACTGGGCATTTACCAAAAGCATGCCTTAACCTTCTGTAGTACAGAATCTGTACACTAGCAAGAAGACACACTGAAACTCAACTCACAATCAACAGGACTTGTGAACCGTATTGTCTTGAAAACCGACCCATTAATCAAAAATGTACGTAAACCATTAATGACATTGTTGCCCTTGTACCCAGCACAGAGTGTCCAATATCATTTTTACGTGTTAGAAAACTTGAATCTCAGAAACATATGAAAACTAGAAAAAATTGATGACTTTGTGAAACGTGAAGCACAATGGCTGCTACTAGAACCAAAAGCCTTATGAGTAAAGCATACCTACTTTCTATGACTATACATACCAAAAACGAAGACGTATATATGTTTCATACGTTTGAACACTAATAATTATTTATATCTCAAAAATTCAATTAAGGGCTGATGACGATAAGTATTTTGCAACGAGAGGACTGGATATGATAAAATGAGAATGAACAAAAACTGTGTTTTGAGGGTCGATTGAAATGTTTTCTATAGAAAATAGCTGGTTTAAAATCTTTGTCGATTTTATCAAACCAAAAATCTATTACACAATTTTTCAAACCATTGAGAGTTTTTTACAACTTTCTAATTCAAAACTTTTAATCGCCTGGTTCTATGATTCGGCAAGCGGAAAATTCAAAGATAAAAAGCTTTCGAGTGGTCTTACCTCTCACGGGTTTTATCACATTGTTGCCGTAGTTGTCAACTACCACGAAGTCGACAAAAATGCTTCAATAAATTATATATAAAATTTAGGTTCTAAGCTAGTTTCCTATATTACAACGAAGTAAGTTTAACTCATTGTCAAAATCACTTCAAGCGTAGCACGAGGCGTATAGTGATTAAACACCTTGCAATCAGCTTGTAACATTGCATGTTTGTAGCGGGTAAGGTATTCCAAACGGACAGCTTATGTATCTACGTTCCTGGACATGTTGAGCATACTGGTATGCAGATACATTGTTTACTCGTATTGTGAGTTGAAGACCGCCCTATAATTGGCATTTGTACAGCTTTATATTTAAGAACTACGCAGCAACTGTAACAGCGAGTACTTAAATAAAAACATCTTGGTGATAATCGGATTTAAAGTTTCATAAGTACATACAAGGTCTCGAAATGCATTCGTGTGCATTTAGGCACTTTATAGCACAAAATGTCCTGAAAACACTTTAGGTACATGTCAATTTGTATAAATTTTGTTAAGAGCATACATTTTAACAATGTACAACCGGATTCCCAAACAACATACGCAACGGTAGACCTGCAAATTGTATAAACACAATTAATGCATCTTGTGTTAAGGCCTTTATATTAAAAACCTAGTATTTACAGAAAATTTACGTAGTGCGCTTAGTATAACCTTTGCTGTACGGAAGCAAAACCATAAACCAAGTTGAAACAGGCCAGACTTGTCTTCAGTATTGTTCCTGATATGTAGAAGGAAGCCAAACGTTAAAAGCTTTTTATAAGACTTATTAGCTCGCTGCGTCTGCAGGAGAGCTATTTAAGATGTCCGTGAGTGTGTCCGTGTGTCCACTTTATTTTCCGTAGACAAGGGTAACTGGGCTCTAAACCAGGGTAACTGGGCTCTAAACCAGGGTAAATGGGCTCTAAATCAGGGTAAATGGGCTCTAAACCAGGGTAAATGGGCTATATACCAGGGTAAATGGGCTCTGAACCAGGGTAAATGTGCTATATACCAGGGTAAATGTGCTATATACCAGGGTAAATGTGCTATATACCAGGGTAAATGGGCTCTAAATCAGGGTAAATCGGCTCTAAATCAGGGTAAATCGGCTCTAAATCAGGGTAAATCGGCTCTAAACCAGGGTAAATGGGCTATATACCAGGGTAAATCGGCTCTAAATCAGGCTAATGGGCTCTAAACCAGGGTAAATGGGCTATATACCAGGGTAAATGGGCTATATACCAGGGTAAATGGGCTATATACCAGGGTAAATGGGCTATATACCACGACAAATGGGCTCTAAACCTCTAAAAGCTCTAAAAGGCTACTTAATATTAATTCAAGGTTTATGTAGTAGCTTAAATTTTCGGAGTCTTTTGTATTCCGGAAACTCACCGTCTTTCGCAGCGAGCATTTTGATTGGCTTGCCATCAACTGGTTGACTTTGTAGATAGTTATATTTGAACACTGAGTACTGCACTTAAGGGTTTGAACTTGGTGCGCTATTGCTTATGTCTGCAATAATTCTGTGTACACTTATTAGATATTTGTGCTTCACAGCATTTGAAAATGACCAATGCAATACACAAATGTAGTATTTGTAATTAGTCAACTCCAAAATCGGATAAACTATGACGTCATATGAATGTAAATACAAATGAGAAACCTCATAAATGTAAAATCTGTGGCAAGCGGTTTTCATCCAAAGAAAATTTAAAACGTCACAACAGCACAGTTCATGAGAACCACAAACCTTTCAAATGTGAAAACTGCAAAAAGCAATTTAAATCAAAGCAAGACTTAAAAAACCATGTAAACAGTTACCACGCAGACAAAAAGACATTCCAATGCTCGATTTGTGACAAAGGGTTTGCACAAAGAGGAACTTTTCAAGTACACATGAGATTGCATACCGGCAAAAAACCATACAGTTGCCAAATTTGTAGTCGGAAGTTTTCTAGCGCATCTGCCAGGTCATCACATCCTACTCATTTTCATGGTAAAACTTTCATACATATATTGTATATGTAAGTGCAACTCAAACTGAAAAACGGAAAAAGATATGTGCTCGCCAGAATGCTCCGCGGAAAGATATATGTGCATGGTTGGGGCAAATTGAGATGACTACACAATAAGAACCAACATTAAATTCTCTACATTCCCATACCCATATCATATGATTTTTATTGAGAATCTGCATTGCAAAATGCAGTTGAATATTGAGCATACAAGCTTGGTTCTCTGCAAGTCAATTTTATTTCCTCATGTCAACTCCAATCGGTAACTACTCGCCAAACAAAAATACAGGGAATTAAAAAACATGTTTTTTGTCAATTTACTCATTGTCACAAATTCATAATCGTTTCCGGACGATTAAACTGTTAACTGTTAGTGACTTTACGCATTATCTGCATAAACATGCGTACAAAAGTTCTTCTCGTTTTGCTCCAATATTATTGACTCGCACTTATCTCTTCCCGTCGTGAAGTCTGGCGAGCACATATCTTTTTCCGTTTTTGAATTTGATTTGCACTTATATTTTTCCGTATTTTGAACTGAGTGTCACTTATCGTTTTCCGTAAAAGGTCCCTGGATATGTAATATTATTAAATTGTTTTATTTACAAAAGCTGTCTCTATGTTAAAACCAGTTTTCTGTATATTTGAAGGATAATTTGTGTGCATACAAGCATTGACTACTTAATGAAAGCAATTCAGTTTTTAGAGTATTACGAAAACAAAACTTTGGCTTGGCCCAAGCCGCTTGGGTACGTACCTGAATTTGATAATGTGGAAAAGATTATATAAATTTTTTTCTTTTTTTATATTTTTACACCTTATTGAAATTAAGTTTTGTTGTTAATTTGAAAGCTTACTTAAATGTTTAAATCCTCTCCTTTTAATTATCAAAGAATCTATTTTTAATAGTCTTGAAAACGAGCATTTTGGCAGCACCCGTATGCTCCCCATACGTTATGTTAAACTGTGTCCGGTTAAGTAGTACATTAAACAAATATTAACCTGCACCACAACATAGTCATGGAAGCATGTAAAAGGCATATAAATTCAAATAAACCGTATTTTGTGTTGCACTCACTTCGGCAGAACATGTCAGCCCATCAGGTATTTTTAGTTTTGATATTTTTTTGTTTTGCAACGCATGTATGTATGTAATAATAATAATAATTGCATTTATTGTCCATGATTTCCTCGAGAGGTAAATTACATCATGTTGACAAATCATTTGTCATTTAAGAGTGAAGAAATATACAATTTGTTAGGTATTTTTACAGATTATTTGTTTAGCTTATAATAGTTTACATATATTTTGTCTTTTTCAATAGATTTAACAAATTATTGAAGTAATATAAGCAGATATGTTTAAGCAAAGCACGTTAAGTCTAAGAGTGAAAAGAAGGCAAACTTCGGCTTCTCGGTAACCCACTAGTGCATTTCCCCAACCCGCATTCGCCATTAAGGGTTTTAGCCCAGTCAGACTACTCTGCACTGTGTTAACTTTGAATAACCTTAGCCTACCACTTAACCCTCCATAAACTAATTCGTGCTACTAACTGTAAAATGTTATGATATGAAGAAACGTAAACTTTGATTGCATAATTTACAAGTGACACAATTTGTACAAAATTAATTCAATAATTTGTTCAAGACTTGGTTGAGGAATGTGTTATATCTCTAAATTAATGAACTTTTGTAAGTAAGTCGTTTAATAATTCAGTTTCTGGTTACAGAAATTTTATTGAAGAAGTGCTTTAAAAAACGTACTTTAGTCATCACTTTAAGCAAGTTTAAAAAATCTGTTTACCAGAAATTACCCCTCAAACACGGCGTGAAATATTCATTTATGAAGTAGATAAATAGAAGATAGTTTTGATTTATATACAGACAGTTATAAATTTTTCCTATTTGAGCGGATTATTAGTTACACATATACATGAACACGTAACTTCCGAGTATACACATCGGCATATTTTGACACCTTTAGTCTTTATATGCTTGCATTTCTTCAATTAATTATGCAGACGTTGGTATTTAAAATAAAAAGCTTCCAGTTTAAAAGCATATACGGTTTCAAAATTGGTATACTCATACACTTTTGCATTGGACCCTCTCTTTCATACCCAACTTGATGTAAAAGGTAAACATTCTCTCCTCACGTAAACTAATTCTCTAAAATGAACAAACCTTATTTGTGTTTTCCGAACATATTTTATTTCTAAAAAATCCTACGTCAGGTAGTTTCCTTGCTATTGTTCTAATAATTTACAAGCATATACCCTTTATGCAGCATGCTGAGCAAATGGCGTAACGGACGGAGCCTTTGTGAAGTTAAGAGGATTATTACTTAAGCTGGTAAATGCAACTACCAGTGCTATATTATTCACTAATATAAATAATCTTAACTTAGAAATAACAGAAGCTTTACTGGCTGCAGTTCTGGCGTTGAAAGCAGGCATGGCCACGCAAGATTTACCCATATGCTGTATATTTTAAGTTGCTATTTTGTAAAACCTGGTTAGTGAGTGAACGCAGGTGGCGTATAAATAACGTGAGCATTTAGAATGCTCGTTCAGAGGAGCTTACACAGGCAGCAGGGATATACTCTGCAGTACTCTAGTAAGAAGACTCGATGAAAACAGGCTGGCAGTACGAACCAAGATTTGTCAAAAACATTAACCCCCTTGTGTTAACGCAGCAGCCACAAAAGACTACTTGAAATATAACCTGTCAGTTTAATTTGATAGTTTTCAGTTCATAGACGTTGACAAATTTATTTCCGGATTCGCAACATTTTTTAATTTTTCAAGCAAATACAAAGCTTGAAGAACCTGAGTATGTATTTTGAACTTTGTACACAATTAATTGACAAATAATTCTGCTGACACTCATCAAAACTCTGTTCACCGTATTCTTGAAGATTTTTAAAATGACCAAGGCAGAGCACAAATGCAGTATTTGTGAATATAATGTAAAATGGGAAAGCCACCTTGAGATTCATATGAGAGTGCACACCAACCAAAAACCCTATCAATGTAGTGTATGCAAAACAAGATTTTCAATAATGTCTAACCTAAATTGTCACATTAGAACAGTTCATGAGAACAACCGACCTTTCAATTGTGAACACTGCAGGAAGAAATTCGTATCAAAGCAAACGTTAAATATTCACACCAGAATACACACAGGAGAAAAACCATACCAGTGTTCGATTTGCGAGAAACGCTTTACACAGAAAAAAGATCTTACTAGCCACATGACAAGTCATACTGGCGAAAAACCTTACAGATGTCCAATTTGTACTCAAAACTTTTCCCAATCATCCGCCCTATTACTGCACCGGAGACGTTTCCATGGTAAGAATCTTCTACATTGCTTACTATGTAAACAAATTTTCAAAGTAAGTAATATGTTTATACTAAAATTTACGATGAACGTTGAACAGAGGAACGAGCTAAATCCTTCGCCTGCGTTTTTTGTGATACCCGATTTCAAAATTTGACCTATCTTCAAAGCCATATGTTTATTCACACAAAAGAAAAGCCCTTTTGTTGCCTCTCGTGCGACGAAAACTTTGCTGTCAAGGGTAATTTAAAACGTCACATGAAACGTAAGCACGCGGTTGCCCGACGCCAAAAGTGCAGCCTATGTGAAAAAGTTTTCAAAACAGGAGGTGCCCTACGAGAACATTTGCAAAGGCATTTGGGTGAAAAGTCTTACAAGTGCTCTCTATGTAATGAAAGCTTCAACAATGCTTCATACCTCAACAGTCATAGCAGGAAACATAAGTAAGAAGCCGCTAAATGTAATACTTGCGGCAGGGAACTGTGTAAGCAAAGATAGTATCAAGGAAAACGTGAGCCGTTTACACCTACTATGATGGATTAATAGTAAACTCGTCTACAAAACTTAAAACTGCACTAAATATGATGTCTTGTTTACAAAATTGTGTTACTCATTTCTATTTAAGCCACTCTAAAGATTTTGAATAGTAGACATGTCAACAAGTTAAAGTCTCAGAAACAAATACACGAAATATAAACTTTTGAATGGGAATTGCCTGTGGTTTTTAGCAAACTTATCATGTGTTATTCAAGCTTTTTAAAATTGTATAAACATATATTACAACGTTTTGTTGTTTCTATTTCTACTTCAGTTAACAGATATTCAAAACCATACATATAAACCGGGAAGTTTTACCCAATTAGTTTGCATTATAATTGGAATCACGATTCAAGTCTTTAAATTAATGTAAATGTTGTAAGTCGATTGAAACAAAATATGTACAAGTTCGAGATGTATAGTTTGGGAACTAAGGTAGAAGTTACGCAAGCAAACGCTTGTCAAGTTCTTAATTAAATTTATTATAAGTGTGAAACTTCAGGTATTCATTTAGTTTATTTCGTGTAGTGATTATGATTTTTGTAAATAAGCCTGTGTTTAAGTAGGCCTTTTGAATATTTCAAATTGCAAGCGATGATGTAATAGTAGCAGAACAGTGTTTTATTTTAGCGTTAATTTTGTATTATATTATCTAAATCTAAATTAAAATTGATTTAACAACTGTACACAAACAAGCAAGGTAATCAGAATATATTTGGTTTCAAATAGAAACCTGTACTGCATCGAAATAAAATTTGTGCTTGTAATTTTTTTGACTACAACAAGCTAAGTTAATAGTATGAGTAGTACATTAATTTGGCCGATTTAAAAAATGACTGGTTCCAAGCATAGTAAGTTTTTATCGCCAAATTATGCTATTGCACACTTCGTTGAACCACTAAAGCCTCAATGAATTCATGTGCATGAGCATAGGAAACCTAAGGTTTTTGTATTTGATTTAGTAAATTAGAACTTTCTCTGACTCTCCTGATTAATGGATTTAGTTTGCATTCTAATTAGTATTATACTTTAACTATTTAAATTTTAAAAAATGTTCATGTACATTTATGTTTGTAATTAACATAAAGCAAAGTAATATTTTGGTAGTTTGTTAATCGCAAAAAAGAAATGTTATCCAGTATATGTCATCAAGCAATCAATTGAAAAGTGAAAATAAAAATAATGTTTAAAACCAAACAGTATTGATAAGTCTTAAAACTCCATGAGTTTGTAATGACGTAATTACTGCTTAATTCACTATACTTTTCATGAGCGTCAAGTTAAGTAAACTCACTGTTCAATTTATCGCAATTCATCAGCTGCATTCATTTTTTTCATTTTGAGTGATGTGTCCTTTATCCAGAACGCTTCTGCTGCATTAATACATCAACGTAAAGAGCAAACTCTATAGAAAGAGTACTCAAGAAAATCTTTTAAAAATAGGTTTGTACGTCAGATGACCGCTTCATATCAAGTTTTAACTTCAGCTGTGTGCATATTTAACCATAAAAGGTTTGCATGCGTTTCTGGTCGTCGCCACAAATTCCTACTGCTATCAAAGCTTTTAAATATTCCACGGTCCTTATAATGTAGCATATTCCAAGTGCTTTGGATGAAGAAATCACAATTGAAGGTTGATTAAATTTGATAAAAGATATTAGTTCATAAAGTATTATTATAGGTTTTAAATGCATGAAGGGCTTGCATTATTTTATGAAAACCTGTACCGTTGCATCCGTGTCTTATACTTGTTCACCTCAAAAACTTAGTGGATCATTTCTGAAGCTGAAAAACTCCCGATGTGGTTGTTTTCTTCCCCGTTCAAAATTTTTGAGTTTACCTGTATTCTCAGTCGTTGAAGGTTTTTAGGATAAAGCATGTAGTAAATTATACCATCGTCGGCTGTCAATAATCCGCTTAAATTGTAAATGGTTCACATATATGTGAGTATGTCTATTTGACTGGTGAAGTGTTCTCCAAATTAGCATTTTAATATTATAAAGACGGTCAATCCAGAATATACGCAGCAAATAAAGTATAGAGTACTTAAAATGAAATCCTACCGGGAATAATCGGGTTATGTTTTTGCAAGTACATAATTTCCTGAGAATGCATTTAAAAACTTTATGTGTCCAAATTCAAAACACATTTGGGTACTTACCTGCACTAAGCAAACATGAAGTAGCAGTTCAACGTTGTGCACTAACGAAAACCTTTAATGCTTAAAATGAAATCCTTTTGAGGATAATCCGATTAAACATTTTACACGTACATAAACTTCTGAGGAGACATTCTAAACTTATATGTGTTCAAATGTTTCAAAACCCGTTTGAGTGCATTCATTCACCAAGCTAACGTTAGAATACATTTTGGCAACAGCAGCTCAACGTTGTACCATCAATACCCACATATTTATACCTGCATAACATGTGCCTGTCAATCCTGCGTACCACCGCAGCTACGAAAGTTTTATTTAACTCATGCCGTTTTGTATTTAACAAAGTTATACGCTTAGCATACATTGTACGTCTTACACTCTTCAGTAAAGTAGCAAAATAACGAATTGGAAATCAATCTGATAAAAGAAAGACTTGTCTGCATTAGTGTTCCCAATTTAAAAAATCAACTGAAAAGTAGAAACCTTGTAGATATCTCAATTTTTTTGTTTGTTTAGGATTATTAAATATTTCCACATTTTAAAACCTAAATCCAATCGACTTGAGCGTCTGTCTTAAGCAGAGGCGCAGCGAGGGGTGGGCACCAAGGGCACGTGCCATACCTAAAAGTGTGAGAGCTTCAAAATCTTGGCCGACTTCAGATCACAAATATTAACAAATGTTAACATCTAATCGTGCGAATTGACGATTTGAGATATTTTGCTAAATCTGACGTTGAAAACACAAATGCTGTAGACATTTGTATATATGATGCTTTTTAGTACTAGCCAAGCCCTTTTATGAAAACTCGTTATAAGCAAGTTTGATTGGAGCTGAGATTCTTAACTTCAGATTAAAAACTGCAAAATTAAAAAGACTTCATTTTTAGCAAACTGGTGCATGTCATTTGAATGTGAGAGGTAGTTCATTTGCGACACAAATATTATGGACAAATAGCAATAGTAAAGCTGCTGATGAACCGAGCAGTAGAGTTTTTTTTCAATCGCACCATATCTTATTTTAGACAACAGTAAAGCATTTGAATGCTACATGCTAAAACTGTTATATTCGAAAAGAATTATGTTGTATATTTTATGATTCAATATTCACTATACCAGCGTCAGATCAAGTTGAATTGACTACTCTGTGTTTTAAGAAGAAACTAAACTAAATGTGCTGTAAGGGGATACGAAAAAATATATGTTTTAATGTTTATATTAGCAGGATCAGGGTTGGCAATATGTCATTTTTCAAATTTTTGTGGACATGACATGTCAACTTGTCAAATTGACATGGACATTGGACATCAATGTCCATTTTTGTTAAATTCAAATTTTTTATGACAAATTGACATGTCTTGGACATAATGTCCGGACAAATTGACATGTCCAAAATTTCTGACCCATTTTCTAAACTCACAATGCCCCAAAATTTTTAGCTGGACTGCAGGAATAAAAAAAAGAATCTCCAGCTCATCAGCAGGCGTTTGAATTTGGTCATTATTCATTATCCGAACACATCCCATCATGTTCGTTCTAATAATTTCCACCATCATCCAAGCCAGGAGCAGCAACTTCATCTTATGATGCAGATGCAGAAAACTCTTGTGGCTCTGAAAGCTCCGGCATTAAGCAGGAACAAGAGCCCTGTGGGCGGAATGGATAACTGTTAGCTGCTAACAGAGACACTGATTCAGAGTATAAAATCATTGCCTGGGACTCTGAACAGTTGTCGGTTAATAACGAAACAATTCTACTCTTTAACCACTTAACTGTGCTTGTTCGTTTTGCAGAAAAAGTGCAAAAATATAACACGTTTTGAAATTAGGGATCGAATGATAACGTTAAAAGAACTGATGAAGCAGGTGTGATTTTTACTTAACTACCTAATTGTACTAGACAAGCAATGATTCATTGATTCTGAATTGCGTGGACTTCGACTTTCGACAAAACAGCTGGGAATTCCAGCTCCTAACTTTATGTTTTTGTCTTTCAAGGCAGCAGATGAGCTTGAATATTTGAAAATGTACACGAAAAATGAACTGAGGCGTCCAATGAACCTATGCTTTGAAGCGTGGAGTCTTGATGCAAGGTACAGCGTGTTAATTAAGCAGCATGGACTAGAAAAAATGTCCATTTGTCATTTTTATTTTTTTATGACATTTTGACATTTGGACATGACACGCCAGATGACATGACATGTCATAATGCCACTTGTCATGGGGGTTCCAAATGTCCATGACACGTCATGTCATGGACATGTCATTTGTCCATGGACATTGACATGGTGCCAACACTGAGCAGGATATTTCCTTGCTTCTCGTCACCTTAAATCTACAGTTTAGGTTTTTTGCAAGTTCTTTTCAATAAACAAAATAAAATAAATATAGAATAAAGAACGAGGTAAAATTGTTCAAACTGAACGTTTTGCAAACGGCGACGGTGAAGCTCCCAATTAAGATCAAAACAAGAGCAACAAAGACACACAACTGTGCGCACAGGTGAAAAACCGTTCCAATGCTCTATTTGTAACAAATGTTTTCACTGAAGAGGCATGTTACTTCTCACATGACAGCTCATACAGGCGAAAAACCGTACAGCTGCAGTGTTTGTAGTCAAAAGTTTTCCAGTTCATCCAACCTGTCAGCACATCAGAAAGTTCATGGTAAATTCGAACCAAAAAGATTTTCTGTGAACATCAACGAATTCTTTTATTACATTATGTTTTATGGTTTTCAGATAAATCCTTTAAACCTTTTGTATGTGTTTTCTGTGATATATGCCATTCCGATAAATGAAAAAGCTTCAACAATACATATTTATCCACACAACTGAAAAACCATTTAGTTGTTTATCATGTGACAAAATGTATTTATTAAAACAGCTGTTAAAAACCCACATTAAGCTTAAGCACTCTGATGAACGGCAGCACAAATGCAATTTGTGTGAAAAGACATTTAAAACACACACTTGCTTGCGTTCACATTAACAAAGGCACTTGGGTGAATATTTCTAATTCTACATGTGCTTTCTATGTATTTAATGAGGGTTTCAACAATTCTTCAGACCTAAACAGGCATAGCAGTAAACATAAATGTGAAGAGTCGTGTAAGAAAAATTCGTGCAAGTAAACTGATACGCAGAATTGTTTACAAAGAAGACACTAAGCGTTTTTATTATTTAGCACGGTACCATCATTTGTAAGCTTATTTGCAAAATTGCGTGAGTTTTTATATTTAAATAAACGTAAACATTTCAAAAACCCTGCATATTAGCATGTAAAACTAGTATGTTTGACTTGTATTGAAGTTAACTAGTGCTTAAAATATTTAATTCTGTTCGCGCAATTCATACACGGTTTGTGAAAAAATTTTACATGTCTATTCTTCAATAAACTTTAAATACCTACTTCGCATGTTGATGTTAATTTTTAAGCAGTTTCATAGTGATTGGCCGGAAAATGTAAATGCCATCATCTACCATCCGCTTTAAAGGAACATTTCTGAAAAAAATAGAAATAATTGGTTCTTATTGTAAAAGAGTAAGTCCAAGTTTCGCAAGTTTGTACAATTATGCAACACTAAATTTATTAAATTGCTGCTTCTAAGGTACGTCCTACACGCAAATTTAGAAAATAATTTGCTCCATTCGGTGGACTGCATTTATTATAAACCAGTATATGCAAAACTAAAACTGTTTGCAGTTAGGAGGATCAAAATGCACACGTGCACGAACATGCATCTTAAAACCCATACCGTTGCATTTTAACACCTTGAGTTTCCAATCCAAATGCACTCATTCGTTTGATTCAGATTTAATATTCAAAATGAGTACCTTCTAATTTGATACCGATTTCTATTTTACTGGTAATTTATTAAATCTGAAAATACGTATCTTTACATCCTAGCACCTTATGTTTCATTGTGTTATGGCACCTTCAAATTGTTATTGATCGCACAAAAGAAATATATTGGTAGTAGCATATCTGCATTGTACGTTCTTTCACCTTTGTAGCTATCTGCTTATGAGTTTTTGTCACGTAGTGGATTCCTCGTAGATGAGCAAATAACCTTTAGTTGAAACTTGTCACATAGACTCTTTTCCCAAGCAAATTCCAACCCAAACTAGTTTTTCACTGTTGTTCTAGTATCACTACCTAAAGCCAAAATTTATAAAGCAAGCTAAGCAAAAGTCATTTTGGGTGAAACCTTTTTTAAGTTAAGCGGATTAATACTTGAGTTGTCAAATGTTACTTCCACTACCTGTAACAACTACCCGTTTCTGTGAATTCCAAGTTTCATTGCGGTACAAGCTACCTACTAGGTAGTATCTAGTGACTGAAAACACAAATTGGTTAAAAATTACCATGTTCTTTTATAATGCAATGCAATGTACTACTTAGCGCAACCACACTTCAACAAAATATTCTAGATTATTTATACCGGTAAAAAGAATATTGAAAAATTGCTGATAGTAAGCAAGACGTATCTGCATCATCTTCCCTCTTTGAAAGGTTTGACCACAGTGCGAAAGTTTTTTTTAACTAAGAAGTTCAATTATTTAGTTCTGCAGTTGGAAAACGTAATTAAATCATTTTAGAATCTACGACACTTTAGTAATTTTAAAAGCAGAAACCTGGTTTATGGATTTGTGCATTGCTCTGAAGCATTTAGAAGTTTGTGGAGGTTTGCTTGGCAAAAAAATCAGCTGATCGAAACTCAAAAATACGATAATGGAGAGTTTACTAATGCCCAAGCTAGAGCACAAATGCATTATTTGTGCATATTTAGCAAAATGTGAGAGTCAACTAACGAAACATATGAGAGTGCACACAAAAGAAAAACCCTATAAGTGTAACACCTGCATCAAGGAATTTTCACTCAAGGGTGACTTGAATCGTCACGTTACAACAGTTCATGAGAACCAACGACCGTTCCAATGTGAACATTGTGTGAAGAAATTTGGATCCAAGGAAAAGTTAAAATGTCACACAAGAATACACACAGGAGAGAAACCATATCAATGTTCAATTTGTAAAAATTGCTTTACGCACAAAGGGGTTCTTGCAAGACACTTGACAATTCATACTGGCGAGAAACCTTACAGCTGCAAGATTTGTAGTCAAACGTTTTCCTGGTCATCAGCCCTGTCATTACATCAGAAACTTCACGGTAAGCTCAAACTAAAAACATTTTTACAAAAAATCCATGAATTCTTCCTAATTATGTACGATGGTTTGCAGACAAATCTACTCAACGTTTTGGATGTGTTTTCTGTGATATGTCATTTCGACGTTTGGGAACTCTTCAAGTTCATATTTTTGTCCACACAAACGAGAAACCTTTTAGTTGTACATTGTGTGACAAAGAGTTTGCATGGAAGAGGTCGTTACTACGTCACATCCAATATAAACACTCTGATGAACGGCAGCACAAATGCAATTTGTGTGAAAAAGCATTCAAAACCCAAACCGACTTAAGGTCACATCTTCAAAAGCATTTGGGAGAAAAATCTTACAAGTGCTCTAAATGTAATGAGGGCTTTAATAGTTCGATACAACTAAGCCGACATGCCCGCAAGTATAAAGAAAATGTGCTCTAAATGTAATGAGAGCGTCACCATTCCAACCGAACTTTACAGCCATAACAACAAACATAAAGTTTTCAAGAGTAATATTTGCGGAAAGGTTATGTTGCAAAAGCGTTATATTGAACGACACAAAACGTTTGCACGATTAGTAGAACCTTCACAATTAGAATCACCTGCAATATTTCTCACTTTACCATAATATGTTTTTCATTCAAGTCTGAATTCATTTCATTCAAATGAAATGGATAGTTCTGAAGTTTATAGTTTAAACTTTATACGTATCAACATGTGAACCTAATGTCTCAAATTATTACTATGTTGTCCGAAAACTATATTGTTTGTGTAATTATTGGAATATTTAGTTTAATACTAAGGGTGTAGCGCTTAAGATGAATCACCTTTGCCAAGTGGTGGGTAAAACACAGAAGTGCAAATGTCTTTCGTAAGAAAACGTTAATCATATTGTTAGGCATACTCTTTTCTTTATATATGTCAAATTTTATTAGATTTTGCCAAAACATTTTTCAGCAAACTGAATTATAAGGAAAGCATGTTAAAATTTTCGGGTTACAAAACTTTTTTTCAGAAAAACTGCTATATGAAACCAAATAAATATGTCAGCAAACTGCAAACAGTCCTAGAATGTGTAAAAGACCATAGTGAATATTTCCTATACGGTTTTTTTTCATTTGTGGTGTGGACTTCTAGAAAATTGTTATTGGCAGATTTCGAAAAATTGAAACGTCCATTTGGAAACGGTTTTTGAGCAGTGGCGGAAACTCTGACGCGTATTTGTTTAGAAAATTGACAAAAGGTAGTAAAAGTGGCACAATATTAGAGTTAAAGAGTTTGACTACCATATTAGGTTGCCAGATTACCCTGCAAGCTTCTAGTTTATGAAATACGGGCTCCGAAAGTTGATTAATCTGGAGCGCGACACCCTCTGTACCAACCGGGTAATGTTTATGTGTCTAATTACAAACATAATAAGACTGTACATTCGAAAAGAAAACATAAGATAGTTAGTATTTTGTTAATTATTCATCATAACAGCGACATATCAAGTTAAACTAATTACTCGGCATTGTCCAACTGAATCCGATTCACTAAAAAAGATAGGAAAAGTGATGCGATAATGAAAATTTTGACGGTTTTCATTTTCTCTTTTACATTGTTTTACGTGTAAAATTAAAGTTTCAAGCAAGTGTCATTTCAATAAACGAATAACTAGCGTGCAATATAAGAATAAAGGTTTTTTAAGCTAGACTACTTACAGAAGGTGCATTGAAGCTCCCTAATATTGTTAAGCACGGTAGTTAGACCAATAGGATATTTTTATTGACTTCTAAAGAATCCAAATATTAAAAACCATTCATGTCGTGTGGGTGATTATTTATTTCTCTGTAAACATATTCAGTTTTTGATATTGTAAAAGTGTTTTTTGAAGATGCATGCATGCAGTTAAATAGTGTTTATGGTATAAATAAGGCATTAAGCATCAAAGCTAATTTTGTGTAAAAAGATTAAAACTTAAATGATTAATTGTAATAATTAGAAATCTTAGAATTGTTTTAATGTTTTGAAATAGGTTTACTGACAACATCTATATTTCAATAAAACCTGTTCGCATAGAATAAATCCTATTTTTAAATGGCTTGTTTCCATGGTAATTCAATATCGTCTTAAATAAAATGAAGGTTTTTATACGAAAAAATCTAATACATAAGTCGTTACTATTTTATTCAAAGCAAAAATGGTATCAACCAGAAACAAACAACCTACCAGGGTAAATCCATTTTAAAGTTACACAGGTACCCACAGCTTTCGAGAACGCATTCATGTGTAATCAAATATTATATGTCTCAAAGCTTTGGTGGTATATGATTGCACTAAACATTCTTATGCGTGTATTCTGATAAATGCAGTTCAGCTTAACATGGAATTGTCAAATCTAATTTTTGTGTTAACAATTTTCAAAATTCGAAACATTAAAGCTACTAGTATCACAATTTTAAGGTCTTTTTTAAGTGCTCGATTATCATTTGAGAGCATTAAGAAAATTCAAGTGATAACCTGCTACCTGCTGCCAAATTAACAATCAAATTTTCTTTAATAGAACAAATCTACTTACAAACAAACAGAATTACATATAATCCTTACCAAATTATCAAACTCTTGGTACCCAAGCTAAATTTTGCATTGAAATGGTTTTAAACATCAAATCGATTTCATGAAACAGTCAACGCATATATGCACACCAAAAATCCTTCAATTATGCAAAACATTGCTTTGAATATAAGGCCAACATCTACAAAAAGAAAAACTCCATAATTTTACATATTCTGCATGCGCTTCAAATGCTCCTTAACATGTTCCTAACGCTTTAGCTCTTTGTTGCAATTAATTACATTTGAAAACCCCTCCCGTGTGTTTTTGGGTGTGCCTTTTTAGGTCATATGCAATGATGAAGCTCTTACCACATTTAGAGCACTTGTACGGTTTTTCACCCAAATGCCTTTGCAAATGTCCCCTTAAACTAGATCTGGTTTTGAATGTCTTCTCACACAACTCACACTGAAAACTTCGTTCCTCAGAATGTCTATGCTTGATGTGGGAGGTTAACGCGCTTTTTGTAGAAAAGCATTTCTCGCACAAGGAACACTCAAAAGGTTTTTCCATTGTGTGAGTAAAAATGTGGCTAAGAAGATGTGCCACATTTCGAGAACGAAAACCACAAAAAACGCAAAAGAAACTTTTGCTGGATTGTCCTGTAATATTTTTAGAACATATCATTTTACAACTCCCAAAACTGAAACATCAAAACAATTTCATAAACACTTACCATGATGAATTCTCCGGTGTTGACCCAAGCCTGATGCAGTTGAAAACTTTTGGTCGCACACTTTGCAGCTGTAGGGTTTTTCACCAGTGTGACAAGTCATATGCTCTATTAGGCCTACCTTCTGCGAAAAACGCTTGTCACAAACTGAACATTGGACAGGCCGCTCGCCTTTGTAAGTATTTACATGGCTTTTTAAGCCACTCCTTGATCCAAATTTCTTCTCACAATGGCCACATTTGAAAGGTCGTTGGTTCTCATGAACAGTGCTGATGTGGTGCCCTAAATGAGCCTTGCTTGTAAAAGGCTTGTTGCAGATGTTACACTTGTAAGGTTTCTCTTTTGTGTGTACTCTCATGTGACACTGGAGTGCACTTGGAAATTGTGGTTTATAGCCACAAATATTGCACTTGTGCTCCGTTTTGAACATGTTTCAACTCTAAAACAAGCAGGTATTCAGAAATGTTTGTGGAATATATTGTCAAGCAGTTCTGCACAAAGTTTAAAACTTAAGCACAAAACGCAAGTCGGAAATAAAGAAAGATTGTAATAAAAATACACATTTTAAATTTATTATTTCAGTATGTAGTAATAAAAACAACAAATTTCTAAAGCGTTTTGCACTGTTGCTTTCTTTGTCAGAATGAACACAAAATAGCAGACAAAGTTTGCACGCTTTAAAACAAATACTATGTGTTTTTCTAACTGTTGATGTTTTAATAGTACATCGTTTATGCAAGCTGTTGGCATTCGTTCTGCAGCATGCTTGTGGTATTTAACTGTACACGCCTTATATTTAATAAACATTTTTCTCTATAAACGTGTTTTGAACCATCGTAACAAAAAATGCATACAATGTACAGATGGCTTTTGTGATTATTATCAATCACGTACTCAAATTTTAGTCCTCTTTACCCAAAAAGGGTTTCGTACCAAATGCACAATTATAAGTTGCTGCCTATATGATGAACAAGGAAGCCACCTATCGTGTAAAAGGTTCTAATACGTTTGTTTAAAGCCGATTACCGCAAATGTGTTTCCAAGAAAAATGCTCCTTTTGGTTAATCCTGGCTAAAAAGGTTTTAGGCTCCGTCACTCGGCTTATTGTAAAAGTTATCACGTAGAACGTGCTCCGTTCAAAGCTTACGTGCAGGTACTAGTATAATGAATGGCCTCGGTAGTATAATACGGAACCTAGAATTCAGAGGAATTGTAAAATTCAATGTGAGAAGAGACAATAAGGTGGATTAACTGCACCCTAGAAAGAAAAGATTTTGAACTCAGGTACTTACATTCTGAAAAGTATATGCACGATCTTGTAGTACATGTATATTTTACTTAGCGTAACATGGAAAGGTTGTAATTAAAAATGAACGCTTTATTACTTGTAATCAGCATTACTGTCTGAACCAAATCTCCTCGACCGCGGGGATTGGCTCACATACTACGGGGGTCGGCTCAGTCGGCTGCGTCGGGTACTTCATTGAGAAAATAGTAAAAATGTGTGAGAAAGACGGGAAAACGACGTACACACTCGACTTTATGCATAATCATCAATGAAGTACCAGTGAAAGCCGACCCCAATAGTATGTGAGGCGATCCCCGGGGTCGAAGAGACGCGGTTCAGACAATATTGCTGCTTGTAATCGTTGTAATTTTTTTACAATATCAGAATTTGGGAATGGTTACCGAAAGCAAGTACCACTCAAATAGCATTAACCACAGAATATAAATGTTATTGAATAATTAAACCATATGGTGGACTAGTCTTCACTGATATAGTAAGAAAAAAGTTACTTATTTAAGTGTATGAGCGGACAACGCCAAGTTAGTAAATTTCGTCCTTCAATTTCGCTTCACCTAATTCCGTGAAGAAATATTTACATTGGTTTGATTCACTTTTGATATGTACTTGAATATTCCTCCTTGCATACCAATCCCATTGCATGTATGCAAACGTTTTAGCTTAATTCCAAGAACTTACCAATTAGATTACTTTTACTGAACCATTGAATGAAGAGATATTAGATTAAATTGTAAACTTTACATGTAAGTGTGATGTGAAGAGAACTAGACAATGCACGTTATAAGATTAAGTGTTTCCCAATATTTTAAAATATCAAACCGCTTGTAAATCTTAAGCAAAAAATTCCAACTATATTTAGCAAGTGACCGAATCATTACTGGAGAAACAGAAGCTGTAGATGGAAATTTTTTATAAATTTTTTGTTGTTAAATTTCAAAATTTCTTTCAAAAATATATTTTTAAATTATAACGGCATTTTATAATTAAAACATTGTATTTGTGATAGCCAATCAATGGGGTGTCGGCAATAATCCATTTTAGTTGCCAAAACGGCAAAACATTTTTTTCACTTTACTATTAAAAGGAACTTTTGTAGCTTTTTGATGACGATTTTCAATTTGTGTTTTAACTGGTCCGGTGATTAAATGGTTTATCCGTTATATAGAGTTTAATAATTCACTCACCATACATGAGTAATTAGACCAAAGATTAAAATTCGTCAAATTTGTGCAAAGGTATAGGTTTATTATAAAGTTCTTAGTGTGTAACATGTATGAGCGCTTTTATTGTCACAATATTTCCCACAGCGACTTTGCTTCAATTTGACTAGGCCAAACAATAGAACGAAATTAAATATGACGTTTTGGTGACGAATAAAGCAATAACTATCCATACTTTTGTTTTCTTGTGTAACTTATTTTAATTTAATAATTTATGGAATTTTAACAACAAATATGGTTTTTACCTACGAATACGAAGTAAAGTTACACTTGAAAGCTTAATCTTTATATTTTTGATAAGGCGGTTAAAGTTGCTGCACATTGCTGAAGCTTTTTTTACAGACAGGACATAATTATGTAAAATGTTTACCCAAATGTTTTTCCTAGCAAAATATGGTCTTAAAAGGTTTTACTAATTTTACTAAACGTTAGCAAGAATTTCTATGCGGTGTGTCGTGAATTGCAATATTAGCATATCCATCCGTGAAATGACTTTGTCACAGGAATACACTTTAACGGTTCATGTATGATTCTGAAAATTTCTCATGATGATGATATCGAATTGCCAAGGGAGAGAAAACTCAACCAGAAGGTTTAATGGATTTGTCTAGAAGCCACCAAACAATAATTCTGAGAAAGCTTAATGGCTTTTAAATAATACAATTTTAATTAAAACTGTGTTGGTAATTGGGACAACGATTGTAAACGAACGTAAGTATGTGAAAATAATAGCATTTTTGTAGAGCGCTCAATATTTTAATTTGAAATTATTATATTTTTCTTAAATTCTTTCTGCGTTCTTGTAGTCAATCTCTGCGTGTAAGCTTTGTTCCCCAAATATTTCCACTACGAGAACCGCAATATTACGCGAATGTAAATCTTTTCATTTATGTTTCCTGCTATGCATGCTGAGTTGCTGCGCGTTGTTAAAGCTCTCATTGCATAAAGAGCACTTGTACGCTTTTTCACCCAGATGCGTTTGAAGATGTAAACGCAGGCGAGGACGTGCCTTGAATGTCTTCTCACACAAATTGCATTTGTGCAGACGCTCATCAGAATGTATTTGCTTGACATGAGATGCTAACAAATCCTTCCGAGAAAAACTTTTATCACACCAAGGACAATCAAACGGCTTTTTCGTTGTGTGAACAAAAATACGCTGTTGAAGTACCGTAAAAACTCGGTTTATGCCCCGGGGCAAAATTTCAAATTTGAGGTCCCAGACCCGGCCATAATTCGAGGCCGGTTATAAACCGGGGCAGGGCAAAAATCCAAATTTACGAGTTTTTACGAGTTTTCTACATAGTTTGGTAGTAAAATTGCAAAAAAAATCATGCAATATTTCGAGTTTTTGGCGATTTCTTACAAGTTTTTGTGAAATTTTGTTAGCACTGTTGCTAAATACCTGAAACCACATTAGTTAGCATAATTACACGAAATTTCATTCAAAAGTGGTACTTATTGTATGCTTATGTTTACAATTCATACTAAAGCATTTTTGACCCGGGCATAATCCGGAGCAGGGTCAAGTTTCAAATTTTAGCCTCTAAACCCGGCTATAATTCGAGGCCGGCTATAAACAGAGGTCCGGGTATAATCCGAGTTTTTACGGTATTTCTAACCGTCGGAATTGCATGCCACAGAAAACACAACCGAGAGATTTAGCAGATTTGTCTGAAAACAAAATTTCTGCCTTATGAGATGGGTTTGTGGATATTTAAATACTGGGTTATTAGGTACTCTATCTTACCGTGAAGTTTTTGATGTCTTAACAGGTTTGATGATTGGGAAAACCTTTAACTACAAACATAGCAGTTGTAAGGTTTCTCGCCTGTATGACATGTCATCTGGACAGTAAGATGTACTTTCTCTGCAGTTACAAATTGTACATTGGAACGGTTTTTCTCCTGTATGTACTCGAGTGTGACGTTTTAATTTATACCTGGTTCCGAATTTCTTTTCACAGAGTTCACAATTAAAACGTCGTTGGTTTTGATGAACTGTGCTATTGTGATGGCCTAAATGAAATTTGCTTGTACACCACTTCTTGCAGATATAACTTTTGTAAGGCTCTCCTTTTGTATGCACTCTCATGTGGCTCTGGAATTCACTCAAGGATTTTGCTTTGAACTCGCAATTATTAAAATTGTAATCTGGTTTCGACATGGTTGTGTAAGAGCTCACAGCATGTATTGCCAATCAGCGGTACACAAAACTCCGAACACGCAGGAACAAATTGAGACTTCTAGAAAGCTAATAATTTTTAGCTTGGTTTTTAAGTAATACAGACAAGCTGCTCTTATTGCAAACTAATTTCCAACACAACTTTTAGCTACTTTGCAGAAGAGTGTATGGCTTACACTGTATGCTAAGCGTACATTGTTGCTGAACTAAAAATTGCACGAAATTTGTATAACAATAATAGCTGCATTGGTACAGAGGATTTACAAGTCCAAGATGTTACATTGGTTTATGTGGGTACAACGTTGACCTGTATCTACCAACATTGTAATGTTCAGTGAATGCATGTACCTTAAAGCGTTTTAAGACATTTGGAAACATATTACACTGTCCGGCAATATTATTAGAGGTACCTGTTCATCAGCTAATCCGCTTAAGCAGAAAGAGTTTATTTATAAAGCCGTTTTGTTTATATGTAAGGTTGCATAGTACAATATTGTGCCCACTTTAATAAAATATTTTTATTGATGAGGGAAGATTTATACCGACGATTTGATGTTAGTTATTGTGTAACGAATCAATTCCTCTGTTAATAATATATTAGAAAATGTTACGTCAAATCGATTGTTGCGCATTTACACAAATGTTGCATTTTATTATGAATAATAACAGCAATTTGTTTGTGACATTAGTGACAATACATCTCTTTGAAATCTTTAGTTGTCCACAGAAAGATATTTCAATCCGCTTAACACACAAGGTTTTCATTTTAAAATAGTGTACACTAGCGCATAAATTTTATAGATTATCTTTACTTATTAAAGTGCGCCAGTTCCGTACGGCCTCAACATCTTTGTTTACCACAAGTTTATTTACCCCTTCCCATAAACTCAGCCTCTGTGGCTCAGTAGCTTAACCGTCGGGCTAACGTGGTGGAGATCGCCATGACGAATCCTACCTCCGGCAAAATATTTTTGCATGTTTTTTTTTCACAAATAAACTATCCCTACAGCCAACGACTTATTAAGTCTCCCTAAAGTACCCAACATAATAATTTAAATATTAAGGGCCTAATCAGGGCCTTAATGGTCAAATCTAAAATCTTTATTGATTGTACTATGCGACACATGATTATGGTCCAGTTTTTGACCACATTGACGAATCTGAGGTCGGGCAGTTAAAATTCAAATCCGCAGGTCCTGAATCAGGACCTTGATCGTTAAATCTGAAATCTTTAGTAAATGCACGCTGCGACACACGACTATGGTCCAGTTTTTGACCAAACGGACGAATATGCGGTCGGATTGTTAAAATTCGAATCCGCAGGTCCTGAATCAGGGCCTTGATGATTAAATCTGAAATCTTAAGTGATTGCACGGTGCGACACATGATTATGGTCCAGTTTTTGACCAAACGGACGAATATGACGTCGATATGTTAAAATTTGAATTTGTAATGCCTGATCAGGACAACTGTCTTGACATAGACACATGCGTATAACAGTTATCTACACAACTGGCAGATAATTCTACAACTATTTAGCTTCGGATATTAATTTCAACGGCTTACAATCCTCACTCATGTTTACTAAATGTATGGAAAGCGATAAGCAAGCTTTCAAAATATAACTACGGCTTTAATTTAGTCGCGGTTAACTTTTAGGCTGTCATACATGGATCGAGCATGGCTTGACGGTTTTTACCCAAAGTTTACAAATACGGTCTGCGGTCCTTGCTCAGGTGCCAGAGCAACAAGCAAAACTTGGCTGGCTCGCTTCTGGGAGCCTTTTAGAATTAAAAACGATTTTTGTTGCAAAAGATTTATGCTAACAGCACCCAACTTCTAGCAATTATCTATATATCACCCAAACATAATCATATTAGTATTAGGAACCTGATTCAGGCTCTCCACCTGCGGAGCGGTGGCTGGCTTTCTAGTATCTATATACATTAAGACAAGTGAATCCAGGAATTTAAAAAACAATTGCATAAAATGTCACAATACGACTTTTGGAAAGAAAAATGCATCACAAAATGCGCATAGTGGGAGTTGAAGGCTTCAAATGTTACGCGAACATTACCTGATAACTTCTGATGCTTCAATTTTCATCGTGAATACAGTTTGTATTCATAAACATAGCAACAAATCGTTTATATGTGGTAAGGAAATGGTTAGTACAAAACCGCAAAATACCTTCACATACATGCAAACTTCAAGTATGCGGGTAAAGGCACTGTCTACGAAATGTTAGAACTATATTTTAGCAGTCCTTAGTTATTTTGTACGCTAATAGAGTTATCTTGTGGGCATAAGTACTTGCTCATAACTTTACATTCGCATTCATGCGAATTATGCATGAACTTAGCGCTAAAAACATTGGCTATAATTAGGCACTGAACACAATGGAACAAAAACTGTATCCTTTCAATATGAATGCTGTTAATCCTTTTTCCTTAGTGCAGCAATCAAAAAAATAGTGAATCGAAATCAGATTAATTGAACAAAAAATTGTTTGCTATATTATACTTGATTATCATGTAGAAGCATTTTGACATTTTATGTGGTAATAACCTGCAACGTAATTAACAATGAGATTTTGTTACAAAACCAAATACAAAGAAACAAACAAAACATAGGCTCTGCCACTTTATCAAATTCAAGGTTCGCAAGCCATAGTTCGTATTTACAATGTTACTAAAATGAATTCATTTCATGAGACACTCAACGCATGTACGTTCACAACATATTTTTCAATTAAGCAGAAAAATACAATGGTATTGAGCAAACATTGGTTAGCAGAAGAGTTCCACAATTTTACATATTGTGCAAACGCTTCATATGATTTTTCAGATTTTCCTTGCGTGTCATCTTTCTGTCGCAAAGATTACATTGAAAAAGCTCTCCCGTGTGTTTTTGGGTGTGCCGTTTTAAACCTTGTGAGTTGTAAAAACTATCAGCACATGTAGCGCATTTGTAGGGCTTTTCATCCAAATGCCTTTTCAGATGTCTCGTTAAACCAGATCTAGTGTTCCATGTCTTCTCACACAAATCACACTGAAAACTTCGTTCCTTAGAATGCTTATCCTTGATGTGGTTTGTTAGGGTGCTTTTAGTAGCGTAACATTTCTCGCACCAGGAGCAATCAAAAGGTTTTTCGGTTGTGTGAATAAAAATATGGCTATGAAGATCCGGCATATTTCGAGAACGATAGCCACAAAAAACGCACACAATACATTTGTTGGATTGTCCTGCAATAAAAAATAATAATTTTAAAACTACCAAACTGAAGTAATAACACAGGTTGATCCATGCTTACATGATACTCAACTCGCTCCTCTACACCACGGTAAAATACATTTAAAAAGGCAATGTATTACTTTCAGAAAATTTCTTTCGAAATTAATTATTGTAAATCTTACCATGAAAACGTTTCTTGTGCGCAGATAGTTGTGGTGATTGGGAGAATTTCTGATCGCAAACCTGACAGCTATAAGGTTTTTCGCCAGTATGACTTCTCACGTGCAGATTAAGGTATCCGTTCCGAGCAAAGCTTTTGTCACAAATTGAACAATGGTATGGTTTTTCTCTGGTGTGCAATCTTATGTGAGCTTTTAATTCTTGCTTCGATCCAAACTTTCGTCCACAGTGCTCACAACTAAAAGGTCGTTGGTTCTCATGCACTTTGCTAATGTGACGGTTTAAATGGCCATTGATTGAAAACCGCTTGTTGCAGATATTACAGTTATAGGGTTTTTCTTTTGTGTGCACTCTCATATGACACTGGAGTTTACTCCAGGATTGTGCTAAGTATTCACAAACACGGCACTTGTGTTCAGCTTTGGACATTTTTGAGTTCTCACGTTCTGCCAAGTTGGTATTCAATATATTTTCTTCACAAAATAGATTATCAAGCAGTAGTACACAAAATACAAAATAACTCAGATCAATACTCAATTCGGCGTTATATTTTTAAACGTACTTAACAGATGCTGAAATTACCCAATCAATATATTCAAACAATAATTAGGTTTCTACGAAGCCTTTGCACTTTTGTTTGTTTGCTCTAATTACTAATCAGAGAAAAATTTGCAAACATTCCTTGTTGATCGTGAAATGTGTGTGTAGGATGTAAATTTCAGTGCGTACTCTGGCTAATATATAGCACAGTACGCATGCTGCCAGTGTATGATTTGCAGTTCATGTAAAGTTCAGTTCAAGCAAGGTCAACTTGCAGTAAATTTTGGCTTTCCAAATAAACTGACTTAATTGCATTGCAACAAAAGATACACAAAATGTACATGTAGTTGTTTTTAGTAGTAGCGTATTATACCAATTCCAGTTTTAATGTAAAAAATGCACACGAACGATCGCTTACTTTAAGCACAAATGATAACAATGACGCCAGTAGAAATCTTACGATGTACATTACGTTCTGAGAAATTATTTATACGTGTGTGCTTTATTGAAATATTGGAGAATATATACTTGAAACCAGTAAACGCTTCTCATGACGTTGCGTTCTACATTAAAGTTTAACCAACCTGTGTTCAGCCGCGAAGCAAGCTTTACAAAATTGAACTTAAAATATACAGCATATAGGTGCTTCTTACTGGCAGTGGTATTAGGATTTACCCATTCAAGTAGTAATCCGCTTAACCTCAAGAAGGTTTTGTCCTAAATGCTATTTGCTCGGCGTTCTGCACAAAGGTAACATGCTAGTAAAAATATGAAAGCAATATTGAAAAGCTGGTTTTCTCAGAAACATGTTCTATTTGGATTACAGCTACAAGGGCTGCAGGTTTGCACATTTAAGAGGACAAGTCTACGTGACACAATTTCCCAAGACAATTTGGGTATGAAATAAAAATACAATGCAGAAGACTACGTGTATACTACCAGCAAGATATTGACTGATTTGGTACTAAAGGTTTTCATTTTGAATACAAACTTTTGCAGTTTAAAATAAATGAATGCTCACATTTTGAAACTAATTGTAAGTGTGTTGAAATGCACCAACATATATTCTCGGAGGTTGTATGTTCGTTCATTTTAATACGCATAAGGGGGGAAATTATAACTGCTCATTTATAATCTTTAACAAACCATCGCACCATACATAAATTATTCAGTTCGAATAAATTACGCCTTCATTGCTAGAACACTCCTGGTAAGCACATACTTTGAACAAGCAAAAGCTGATTAAGGTATATTGTTTGAAAGAATTCTTCACCCCACCTGCTAAAACCACAAACTGAACTACATACTAAGTGGATTACTGAAAGTTAATTGTTTTCAGCCATAAGACATTCCTCAACTAAGTTATAAATAAACTATTGATTAAATCATGTATAGCTTGTGTCAATTGCAAATTATTCATTTAAACTTTGATTTTTAAAATGTTCAGTTGAGTCTTTGAGTTAAGTCAAAGATAAGTCTTTAAATTAGAACATTTTAGAGGGTGTATATATGCGTGTACAAAAACTTAAAGTAATACCTTAACTAAAAATATAAAGAAGCCTGGCCAGCTCCACAGCAAGGCGGATGTAATTGCAACAAAAAATACTGTGAGTTAGAGTTTTTATGCCTTTTATTGGTTCCAGCTGAGTGGTGTTTGTGGTGCAGCTTAATATTTATTTATTATGCTGCTAAATTGTACGCTGCTCACCATCTGATGACTCAATAGGAAATTACGAAATTCTCTTGCAAAAATTATCAAACAAATCGACACCTTTTATCTTTTAGTATTACTAATTTCAATCCGTTAGATGGATGCTTGATTATCATGCAAGAGCATTCTGATATTTTATGTTGAATTAAAATGCAACTTAATTAAAAACGAAAGTTTACTACAAAAACAAAATGCATAGAAACAAACAATATTATACATAATCTCTGCCACATTATCAAGATCAAGGTATACAAGCCAAAGTTTTTATTTGTATTTTTTTAAAAACGAACTGCTTCCTTGAAACAGTCATCACATATAATAGTAATATTAAATACCTTTCAAACCAGCAGAAACATATTAGAGTACGGGCAAATATTTGTTACTAAAACAATACCATCAATTTAAATATTGTGCATACGCTTCGTGTGCAATTTAAGACTATTCTTGCGCGTCAGCTCTCTGTCGCAAATATTACACTTGAAAAGCTCTCCTGTGTGTTTCTGGATGTGCATTTTCAACTCTTGTGCATTTAAAAAGCTATCTCTACATGTAGGGCATTTGTAATGTTTTTCACCCAAATGTCTTTGCAAATGTTTCGTCAGACAAGCTTTGGTTTTGAATGTCTTCTCACACAAGTTACACCGAAAACTTGGATTGTCAGAATGCATGTGCTTGATGTGAGCCGTCAAGTTGCATTTTTGAGCAAAACATTTCTCGCACAAGGAGCAATCAAAAGGTTTTTCGGTTGTATGAATAAAAATGTGGCTTTGCAGATCTATCACATTTCGAGAACGATAGCCACAAAAGACGCAAATGAAACATTTGGTGGATTCTCCTGTAATAGAAAGATAACACTTTGCAACTGCCAAAACTGAAGCAATAACAAAGATTGATCAAGGCTTACCATGATGAAGTCTATGATGTTTATTCAAGCCTGATATCCTGGAAAACTTTTGGTCGCAAACTTTGCAGCTATAGGGTTTTTCACCAGTGTGAAAAGTCATATGCGCTGTAAGATACCCTTTTTGCGAAAAACGCTGTTCACAAATTGAGCATTGGAATGGCCGCTGGCCTGTGTGAGTGATGACATGGCGTTTTAAGTTACCCCTTGATCCAAATTTCTTTTCACAGTGGTCACATTTGAAAGGTCGTTGGTTTTCATGAACTGTACTTTTGTGGTGTTTTAAATAACATTGTGTGGAAAATCGTTTGTTGCAAATTACACAATTGTAAGGCTTTTCCTCCGTATGCACTCTCATATGACGAGTTAGATTATCCAATCGTTGTGTTTCGTACTCACAATAACTGCATTTGTGTTTTGTTCTTAAGACTTCTGAACTTTTAGACATGTTGGCACTTTCCGCAAGATTACGAAATAAATAAAAAGAATTTAATGTACTAAATTGGCTGCATTCTTTTGTAACGAGCTCGAGCCCTTCCAGTTCAATTTTTCAAGTTGAAGACAATAAAGGGCAAACCTCTTGCGTATTCTGACTTGCTTTTGTAAATGACTCCATGATAGGATAAAAAAATGTATGCTACACAAAAAATGCTTAGTAACGCTACGGATTTAATACCCAACTTCTTTATCAAACTAACATAGTCTCTTTGTATTATGTTTGTATAAAATGGCTGCTGCGGTACAACTTATTTACAGGTCCTTGCAGTTTGTTTGTGTTGAATGGATCATACAGTGTTGGCCAGTAATGACCAGAATGTAACCCAACATTTCCAAGAACATACATCTTGAGGTTTTACGCCATTTGAATGCAGAAGATTTTAAAATGTGCATGAATGCATTTTTAGGAACTGCGCGTACCAGTTCTAAGAAACTATAATCCGATTAAGCATACATTTTCATTTTACGTGTTCAATGTTTCAATATGTGAGTAAATCCTTGAATAAACTTTTTCTCAATTCAGCACCGCAAAACCTCAAAAGGTTTAAATACTTTACGACATAACGGATTATTTAAAATTCATAATGCCATATACAAGTTTTAGCTTGACGAAAACCAACAACTCAGTAAATGATTAAATCACGTATACACCTTCCGATATATTGTGTGTGTCATGAAGGTTAATGTTTTGTGTCTGAAGGTTTAAATAAAATTGGTAGAACGGAAATGTAGTCAAAGCATGATGCAGTCTTTAATCCAAATGTCTTAAAGGATACTATTACCTGTGTCTTGAACTATGATCACTGTTTAGGAAATCACAGGAAATCTTAACTTGCAATCGAAGTAGCACTCTACGACAATAGTATTCGATTCCTCCTAAACAATTCAAGGAAGCTTACACGATGTGATCAACGACATTGTTCTGAACCAAGCAAAAACTAGACCAGCTCAGAAAAGTCAGCTCAGTGACCAAGTTCAACTTGGCTATTCAATAGTGGAGACTCGATAATGTATGCTCATAAGATAAGCTATACTAACAATGTTGCTACTGCTGTCACTTGTGAATGGTGTTGCTTGCTAAGACTCATGTACGTCTATAAATATGGTGATTATGTTTTTGGTGTCATGGTGACGCTAAAATCAATTAGCCAAAAATTATGCGACCCTTCATTGTACACACAGAACCTCAAATGAACATCTTGGTACAGTGCCAGGCCTGAACTTCTCTTTGGCCCGCAAGCAATCTCTGAATCCTTGCTGCTTTCCCACCTGGTATACAACAAACCTGTGCGCGCTCATTGTAACAGTAATCATGCCGATAATGAGGTTATGAGTAAAAACATAGCAGTTAGGTTTCTTCGGATTCTCAACTACATTTTATTTGATAGAAAACTCGTTTTAGTAACCATAATAATAGTAACAGTAATATCAATAATAGTAACAATAAAAATACTTAAACATGATTTTTATAATAAAATATATATATTTTTGGAAGTACAGGATTTCCGGAGTAAAAGTAAAAGCCAGTTGCATATAAGCAAAAAATAAATATAAATTACCAAATATAATTATACACCCACATGTGCGGCCAGATAAAGTAAAATTAGAATTTGTTTCCACATGTTAGTACGCATTTTTTAATTTTTTTGAGCTATTTTCTACTATAGCGTGCTAAAACTTGTGACAAGAGTTTGATTTATAAAATTGATAGATTGAAGTTGATATGTTAGATATTGTGCAGTCGTTCCATATGTTCTTTAAAACTATACTTGTGTGTCATTTGTCTTCCGCAGATACCACACTCAAAAAGTTGTCCACTGTGTTTCCGTGTATGCATGTTAAGCTCATGTAAGTAGATAAAGCATTCATTACAGGTAGAACACTTGTAAGGTTTTTCACCCAAATGCCTTTACACATGTTCCCGTAAACGTAGTCGTGCTTTGAATTCCTTTTCACACAAACTGCATTTGTGATGCCGGTCGTAAGAGTGCTTATGATTTACGTAACATTTTAATTTAGCATTGTCAGGAAAACCTCTGCCACATGAGAGACAGCAAAAACGCAACTAAAAGATTAAACTCGTTTCTCTGCACAAGGTTTAAAATACATTTAATGAAGGGATACATTAGTTTAGAAAATTTCTTTCTAAATTAGAGATTGTAGTCCTTACCATGATATCGTGTCCGGTGCCTCTATAGGTGTTAAGATTGAAAAAATTTCTGACTACAAATCTGACAGCTATATGGTTTTTCGCCAGTGTGACTTCTCATATGCACTTTAAGATCTCCGTTCCGTACAAAGCTTTTGCCACAAATGGAACATTGGAATGGTTTCACTCCTGTATGCACACTTGTGTGACTTTTTAACTCTCTCTTTGTTCCAAATTTCTTCTCACAGTGTTCACAGTGATAGGGTCGTTTGTTCACATGAACTTTGTTAATATGACGCAGTAGCTCACTCTTGGTCGAATACCCTTTGTTACTGATGCCACAAGTATATGGTTTTTCTTTTGTATGCACTCTCAAGTGATACTTGAGATGTCGCACATATTTTCTTTTATATTCACAGATACTGCATTAGCGCAGTGCGTTGGCCATTTTTGGACTCTCCGATAAATTGGCATTGATAAATTGTTAGCAGAATTGTTTCAAGCAATTGTGCAATATTATTCTTAGTAGAACTTCTCAAGTCATGAAAACCTGGGTTTAGTTTTAAAAATTGCAAATTCTGAAAAAATCTGTCAACGTATTGAAATTAAAAACCGATAAATAACTAAACTTATAAGTGTAGCATTTGCTCGGTCGTTTTTTAATAGAGGGAAGAAGGAGGCTTTCTTACTGTAAACCGAATTTCATTTTGTCATTTTACTAGTATATTATAAAGTAAATACCTGCAGCTTTTGTGCACTTTGCAGTAAAAAACATTGTATGTGTACACTTTAGTACTTGGTCAACTTATGTTCAGTCATTACCAATGACTCATTAGCAATACACTGTACTAAAACTTAGAATGTACACGATATGAAAAATTGTTACAGGCACTTGCAGTGGCATTTACCAAATCATATAATAATTAGCTTAACCAAAGAAATGTTTTGCTGAAATCTTCATTTGTGTTGCATACCTGTAAAAATCCTAGAACATTTTAATGCTCACAAATTAAGCTTTTAAACGCATTCTTAAAGTAATTTCAAACAAAACGCCTTGTGATTTTGTAAGCTTTTATGTTTTGAACCATATCATTATAGCTCCTTTCCAAGATTTGCAAAATTGTACAATCTAATTAATTATTGCCGAAATCTTCAAACAATGGTCAAGCGTAAAATTTAATGCAATGATTGGTATATATTATATGCATAGTCTTCATTCCAACTTTGTTCATTTAAATGTACAGTTTAGTATTTATAGTAAATAAATCAAACCAGAGGCTTCAAATCATAACATTCAAAGCGTAGACAGTATACACGATATGCACGTACTGCAAAACTAAAAATATCTAGTGGGCTGACAAGCCCTGTCGAAGTGAGTGCAACAAAAATACCGTTTGGTTGAATTTATATGCTTTTTCATGCTTTCATGGTAGTTGTTGTAGGGCAACTTTATTTAACATGCTGCTAAAAATACGCTGTTAAACATGTGTTAAATAAATCGGTACTTGCAGAATTCTTGTGTTAACGATTATCAAAAAATCTAAACCTTCTTTCATCTAGTTATACAATTTACAGTTTTTATTAAATGCTCAGTTATCATTTGAGAGCACTTTAACAATTCAAGTGGTAATATCCTACTTCCGAATTAACAACCAAACTTTATTACAATAACGAACGAAAAAAGAGTACTCTATTTATAAACAAACAAATTATAGATAATCTATAACAGATTATCAAATTCAAGGTACCCAACCCAAGTTTTGTTTGCGTAATGCTGTTAAACATCGAATCGCTGTCATGAAACGGTCAACGCATACATGTACACTAAAAATCCTTCAGTTACGCAGAGCACATGTTTTTAATATATGGCAAACTTTTGTAAATAGAAAAACTCCATAAATTTACATATTGTGCAAACGCTTCATGTGCTCTTTAAGATAATTCTGGCGCCTCAATGTTTTGTTGCACATATTACATTGAAAAAGCTCTCCCTTGTGTCTTTGGGTGTGCCATTTTAAACCTTGAGAATTGAAAAACCTATCACCACATATAGAGCACTTGTAATGTTTTTCACCCAAATGCCTTTGCAGATGTTTCATTAAACAAGATCTAGTGTTCATTGTCTTCTCACACAAATCACACTGAAAATTTCGTTCCTTAGAATGTTTATCCTTGATGTGGGTTGTTAGGGCGCTTTTAGTACCATAACATTTCTCGCACAAGGAGCAATCAAAGGGTTTCTCAGTTGTGTGAATAAAAATGTGGCTATGAAGATCTGACATATTTCCAGAACGAAAACCACAAAAAACGCAAAAGAAGGACTTGCTGGATTGTCCTATAATACTTTCAAAAACTTATCATTTTAAAACCCCTAAAACTGAAGCAATAACACAGTTTTAACCAAACTTACCGTGATTAATACTCCAATGTTTATTCAAACCTGACCTACTTAAAAACTTTTGGTCGCAAACTTTGCAGCTATAGGGTTTTTCACCAGTGTGACAGGTCATATGCGATGTAAGACTCTCTTTCCTTGAAAAACGTTTGTCACAAATTGAACACTTGAAGGGCCGCTCGCCGGTGTGATTGAGTACATGACTTTTTACCTCACTTCTTGAGCCAAATTTCTTTTCACAATGGTCACATTTGAAAGGTCGCTGTTTCTCGTGAACTGTGTTTATGTGACGTCCTAAATGACCCTTGCGTGTAAACGGCTTCTTGCAGATGTTACACTTGTAAGGTTTTTCTTTTGTGTGAACTCTCATATGACACTTGAGTTCACTTGGAAATCGTGCTTTGAATTCACAAATATTACACTTATGTTCAGCTTTGAACATTTTGGGAATCAATGACATGTAGGTATTTAGTAGGGGTACGTGGATTTTATTTTCAATCGGTAGTGAACGAACTGAAACAATTAAATTCAATTTTCAAATTGTAAATAAATAAGGATTTCAATAAAATATACGATTTCTGAATATAATATCACCGTGTTATAGCAATACAAGCAACAAGTTTCTCAAAAGATTTGTTCCCTTACTTTCTTTTTTCAGAGTGAATACAAAACTGCACACACGCTTGCCCGCTTGAAGACAAATTCTACGAGTTCTTTTAGTTGTTGCTGTTGTAGTAGTACACTGTTTATGCAAGCTGTTAGCGTTCGTTCTGCGGAATACTTCTGATAAAGTGTGTATGTCTTATATTTAGTAAATATATATTAGTAAACGGTTTTCAAGCCATTGAAACCTAAAAGGCTAACAATATATAGAAAGCTGGTAAAGCTTTTGTAATAATAATTTTAAGTGCTACCGGTCACGTACTGAAATTTTAATCCTCTTTACCCAAAAAGTGTTTCGTACCAAAAGTCTTAAGTTGCTGCCTAAAATTTGTAAAACGAAGAAAACATGAAAATAAAAATACTTGTACATTTGTGCGAAGCTGATTTAAGCGATCGTCTTCCTGGAAAAATGCTTAGTTCAGCTATTCATATAAGCCCACGTGAAGGCACTTCTATGATAAATTGAGTCGGTAGTATAATACAGAAGCACTGCTAACAAAATTCATAAAAATATTTATTCAAAGTGAGAAGAGATAATAAAGCAGCTTAACTCCAACATGAGGGACGAATTTAGAAGTCACAGGTTTACATTCTGAAAAATATATGCATGAACCTAGGCCAATTTTGATTTGTCTAACTATGAAAGGTTCAATTTGAAATAATGAATGCTATGTTACCCGCAAAAAAGCTTTAGAAAATTACAACACCAAAATTTAGATATGGATACTGAAAAAATACCACTCAAGTAGTAATAATCCCGGTCTAGGGGCCCTGCAAAAATTTCAATTTGCACAAGCTTCCTCCTTATGTTATATGCTGAAATCATTTTGCTTAACGATAAGATACAAGTGCAATGCTTCGTAATATATGCAGCTATTTTTAGTACACAATTAGGCACAAACTTAATTACTGCAAGCTGGAAACGGAACAAACCAACGAACGCATGGAGGTCTTGCCTTGTTTTACAAAACGAACCCTGGATTGTTTCTTTATCATTTCATATTTTTTCTCTTCAGAGACTTAGTTTAGTATGTTAGGATTTAAAAAACCCATGCATTTGTAAAACACACCTTTTGTCCCACCACGTTACATTTAAAATATTACACCATTTACCTGTAATATATGTTGAAGACTGTCAAAAAGGTGAAATTCCTGTAGCATTGTTGGCTTTAAATAATCCTCCTAAGTAGTAAGTTTTCTGATACTTATGTTGTGAATGGTCCCCAAAATCAGCATTGCAGTATAGTGAGGGCTTTCATATCAGTATTTACGCAGTAACTGAAACATTGAATACTTAAAAAGAAAACCTTTCGGTGGTAATCGGATTACCATATTCACGTTTACATACAACTTCTGAAAATACATTCAGTTGCTTTCAAACAGTTTATGTCTCAAAATTGAGAGATACACCTAGGATATATGCACTCACTAAGCAAACGTTCGTATGCATTTTGAAAGTAACAGTTAAGCAGTGTATAACCGTTCTTAAAGCAAACATATTCGAAGTATCTATGAATGCTTTTACCACAACAATGGCATTATTGTTTAAAGTTTGGGTATCCTATGCTTAGTGCAGCTAAATCTCTCTGTTGAAAAATCAAACATTTGTTGAACATTTGCGTTTTGCATTAACCCTGCTATGCAGCAAAAAGTGGCTTTGAAACTCAACGCGCATAAGCATTGCTTGTCTGCATAAATGTTCCCAGTTTCAGAAACCAAGCTAACAAGTAAAATTTTTCGAGAAGGCCAAGGTCTTTAAATTTGTTTGCTTTATAAATTAAACTACTGTTACATTTTAAGTTAAAATTGCGTCGGCGTGAGCGTTGTTCTAAGGGTTTTTAAATTTGTGCTCTGATGCTTTGCAGAGAATTTTGTAAACAAATATAGTATCCTAAAATTTCTGAAACTTGAAAAATGTCCAAGCCAAATTACAAGTGCGTCATTTGTGAATTTAAAGCACAGTTCCGAAGTAGACTCCAGTACCATATGCAAGTGCATACAAAAGAAAAACCTTATAAACGCGATAACTGCAGCAAGCGATTTACAACCAAATCATATTTGAAAAAACACAATAGAATTGTTCATGAGAAACACCGGCCCCTTAAACGTGAGCATTGTGAAAAGAAGTTCGGATCCAAACAAGAGTTAAAAATTCACACAAGATTACATACAGGAGAAAAGCCGTACCAATGTACAGTTTGTGACAAAAGCTTTGCCCAGCAAGGACATCTTACTGCTCACATGAGATATCATACAGGCGAAAAACCGTACAGCTGCGATGTGTGTTGTCAAAGGTTTTCCTATTTGTCTAGTCTGTCGTCACATCGGAAAATTCATGGTAACATAAAACTAAAATTGTTTTCTTTAAATCCTTAAAATTGGTAACTAAATATGTTTATTAATTCTTAGGGAAAGCCGCTAAACCTTTCGGTTGTGTTTTCTGTGATACGCCATTCCGAGAGTTAATAAGTCTTCACCATCATATTTTAATTCACACAAAAGAAACCCCGTTTAGTTGCCTCTCTTGCGACAAAAGTTTTGCACAGAAGAATTCGTTAGTATCTCACGTCCAATATAGGCATTGTGATGAACGGCAGCACAAATGTAATTTGTGCGAAAATACATTCAAAACCAAAACCTACTTACGTTTTCATTTGCAAGCGCATTTGGGAGAAAAATCATACAATTGCAATTTATGTAATGAGAGCTTCAACAATGCGAAGCAACTTTGTAATCATGGCCGGAAACATAAGTGAGAAGATCTTCAAGGTATTATTTGCGGAAGATACATGTCATAGAAAAATATTCTCGATGAATTACCCATAATATTTTCCAGTATACCATAATAATGTGATTTTCACAAATGCTTATTTCTTTCAATTCAAGTTAATTAACTAATTTTAGAGAATGTACATATCAGCAAGGAGGCAAGAACGTTTAACTATTGTTGTTATTAGTATTGGACCTAAATAATTTAATTTGTTCGTGCAATTCATACAGAAATTTATATGAATTATATATTTCACTAAGGTTTTACTTTTACTCTACTTATTTTGTAAGTTAATCATAGTTTGTAATAATTTATTAGCTACTGGCAAGCCAGCATATATGTAATCATTTACCATCCTGGTCAAATTGATATTTTAATTAACAAAAAACAAAAGGATGTATAACATATAAATATACATTATTTGTGAGTGAGTTCTGGCTTACTAAGTGTGTAAAATCTTTCATTATCAAATTTAATTTCTATGGCTAAAGTATATGCAAACAGGCAAAATCATTCGACTCACATAATTCATTATATTACACCTGTTTTGCATGTTTTCATAAAACGAATTAAAATTAACTTGGAAAGCATTAACGGAAACGACATTTACAACTTTGGATTAGGGCTACGTCAGTTATGTATATTTGTATGTATTTTGGTAAAAGTTGTACCTCGTAATATGTGGTACGTTAACATGTCGCAGTATGCGAGCACCTATGCGCAAACTCTGAAACGACAGATATGTTCGTGGTGTGATACAATTAAACATAAGCGATTTAGCAGAGAACATTGCAAGAACATGTAAATAACTAGCCGAACGGAGAGTCAAGCGACAGGAAGCAAAAATGATGCCCAAAAACTAAAGCTAAAATTCTTTCATCGGACGGTATTTTTGATGTTTTCAGTAGGACAGCAATGCTGTCCATGGACAGTATATTTCTTGTCAATGAAGTAAATCCTCAAAATATAGTATCTCCATTTCCAATTTGTCGAAAGGTTCCATTGATTGTTTAAGTACTTTTGAGGTTATATCGAATTGGATAATGTTTTTAAATTAGAGCTTTACACGTACGCAATATTAGAGCTTCTCGGTAATTATATAACTGAACATATCTATTTTCTACTCACAAACCAAAGTTGGTACTGATTAAGCTGTAGCACACTATTAAAAATCAAACGAGTACTAATGACTAATGCATTTCAGGATGTGTTACTGGCTATTTATGACTTGGTGACAAATACATTCTTTAGATTATACCAAATCATATTTTATTAATTGAATTTTCCCATGCAAATATCATGTCAAAATGCATTCAAGTTAACGTATTCGTTCATTTTTGGATTATGACATATTGCTGGAACGTTTTTTGATAAAGCATTGTTGTACAATATATTATTATTGCTGCTACTGCTAAAAACTGCTGTCTAAGGCAGCAATACTGCTGTCCCTTTATTCGATTTTCCTAATTTGTTACATTTATTTTCAAAAATTTATTTTTCTTGCTCAAAATATACTCCATGATTTGCTTCAGTTAGTATAAACGTTTGAGATGTTTGTGATACTCCACAAAGCTGTTACGGAGAGATTGATTTATACTTAAAATTCGATTATTTAAATGAGCCATATTGCAATTTGGATTTGCCAAATTAGAAAATTTTATCTTATTGCAAAGATTCCTAAAATAATTTTTAACTGGTGTGGACTACAAGTCCATTCCATGCATTGACTTTTTCGAAAATATTTTATGATTAATTAATTTTTTGACAGCGTTTTTGCTGTCAAAACAGCATGTTTGTTGTCAAGGCAGTAATGTTGCTGTCGTTTGGGACAGCATTTTTGCTGTGTGTCCTTCGACTGACGGAGCATTCTTCTGAGAAGACACTTGAAGGATTTAATCAAAGCATGTTGAAGAATTATTGATACTGACAAGGAGTACCTCCCATTGACTACGCACAAATTGAAATCAAATTCATCAGTTCTCATAGATTTTGGTGCGTAGATCACAATGGTACACGTTAAAATCCCGAATGGGCACGTGCAGAGTCGCGACCTTGTGAGTTCTAGGTTTATTTCTACGACACAAATTAACCCGCAGGAGTGGATATTGATGTAGTTAGTTAACGTTTTCAAGTAAAGTAATTCAATTCATTAATTTTATGTTTATAAAAGCATTTCTAACAACCTTTTAAATACATGACTCTGATATGTACTCTTCCTGGTACCGAAAAAATCAGGAAAGTTCGAAACTAAACTGATCGTACTATCGTAGGATCCTTCAAAGCAAAACATACTCAAAAATTAAATAATATGGAATATGTTTATTTCGTGTGAGGGAATATGAAATGACATCATTTTGTGTTGCTTCATTAACCGGTGTGAACGTATTGTAGGATTTTATCCTTTAAGAGTGAAATTTTAAACATAGTTGTATTACATGGTGCACCGAGTATACACAATGTTATAAATGTTATAAAGGTAGTTTTAAATGAGCATGCCATGATCTTTACAAAAATATCAAGTGTTGAACCAATTATTGAACAAATATATCTAATGTAAAACTTGTTTAGCAAGTCATAATCTATCTATACATGTGCAATTTTTCATGTATTCTGAGCTTTTATTTTTTGCTTAAATACATTGCCATATATGTACTAAGTAAAAACCATAGCTTCAACTGGACAAAAATACAAGAAGCTCACAAAATCGAGACTTGTGACCAGCAACATTTTTAATCAGCTCGTCAAGAGCTTTCTAATGATATAGGTCTCATTGCGGAGCGGCTTGGACCCACTCTCCATAAGGTGTGAATATGGCCCTTTCAGAAAATGCGTTTAAAAACTGTATGGATCCAAATTGTACTCTTTACTCTTTAGGGTACTTGCTAGCTCTAAGGAAACATGAAGTAGCAGTTCAACGTTTTACGAACGAAAACCTTTAATGCTTAAAATGAGCATCCTTTTGAGGATAATCCGATTAAAAATGTTACACGTACATATTATTCTAGGAAGATATTCTAAACCTGTATGTGTCCAAATGTTAAAAACCTGTTTGAATACATGCATTCACCAAGCAAATGTTAGAATAAATTTTAGCAGCAGCAGCTCAACGTTGTACCATCAATTGTACGATTAGCAACTTTGTTCGATTAGCATACAATCTTCTGTAAAGCAGCAAACAGACACATTGAAAATCAGTCTGCAATAGGACAGACTTGTCTGATATAACAATACAATTACAATTTTTTAAGCAAACTTAAAAGTAAAACTTTTGGGAAACCTAGTTTTTGTAGTTTGTTTGCTTTAACTAAATTAATAATTGATGGTTTTAATATATAAGCGCATTTATTTGAGCGTGGTTTTACGTGTTTTGAAGTCCGTGCCCCAATGGTTGGCAACAAAACCCAGTGACGATTTTTAAAATAGCAACATGATTGAAAGTTCAAAAATGTCCAAACGAAATTACAAGTGCAATATTTGCGAATTTAAAGCAAAATGCTTGAATCACCTTCAGTGCCACATCAGAGTACACAGAAACGAAAAGCCCAAAAAGTGTGATATCTGTAAGATGCAATTCACAAGTAAATCTAATTTAGACCACCACATTAGTAGAGTTCATCAAAACCCACGACCCTTCCATTGTGAACAATGTGAAAAGAAATTTGGATCGAAGCAACATTTAAAAGTTCACAGGAGAAAAGCCGCACCAATGTTTAACTTGTGACAAGCGCTTTTCCCAACAATGGAATCTTACTACACACATGACAAGTCATACTGGCGAAAAACCGCACCAGTGTTTGATTTGTTACAAGCGCTTTTCGCAGAAAGGGGGTCTAGTTACGCACATTAGAAGACATACTGGAGAAAAACCTTACAGTTGCCGGATTTGTAATCAGAAATTTTCCCACTCAGCATCCCTTATGAAGCACCGGAAACGTTATCATGGTAAAAACTTACTATTTTTTATTTATAAATATACTTTGAAAGAAAGTTAAACATTTTGTCTTGAACTTTATTTTAAACTCTGTACAGAGGGACGACCAAAATCGTTCGGTTGCGTATTTTGTGATCGTCGATTTCACGATTTGATACATTTACAACGCCACATTTTTATTCACACAAACGAAAAACCTTTCAGCTGTCTCTCGTGCGACAAAAGCTTTGCACACAAAAATAATTTAAAGATTCACATCAATCAAAAGCACTCTGATGACCGAAATCACAAGTGCAGTTTGTGTGAAAAGGCGTTCAAAACCCGATCCTACCTGACTAAACATCTGCGAAGGCATTTGGGTGAAAAATCTTACAAGTGTTCTACCTGCAATGAGAGCTTTTTAAGCAGGCATGGGCTAAATGGGCACTTGCAGGTACATAGAGAAGACGTTTATCAATGTAATATTTGCGAAAAACAAATGACACGGAAAGAAAATCTCAAAGTTCACATGAAGCGAAAACACAATTTGTAAAATCTCAGGAATTAAAAAAATATTTTTTGTGTCAATCAAACTTCGCTGTTTGTTGGAGGATATTGCTACTCTTAAAGCAGCTTATGCCATATAAATGTATATTTGTTTCAATGCCAAGCTTTTCAATTTGAAATGTTTCACGCTACAAGAAGTTCTAGAGTATTGCACCATTTTGAATCAGTGTATTACTGTAACATAAATATGAATATTATAGATTAATTTAGGATTAATGTTGTTGAAATTAATGTTAAAGGTTCAGTTTTATTTTAAAAATATTTTGTTCAAAATTAATTTCTAGTGTGAATTAGAAGAAGTTGATCTGTATGTGTTTTTGCTCATAACCTCAACGTTTTCAAGGTTACTCCTTCTACTACGCGTACAGGCTTAAAATGCATCTTGTGGGCAAATTACGAAGATACAGGGACTATTTAGGCAGTTCAGACCGTGGTAGCATTACTATTATTGACTACGATTTAGCGGTTACGGTAGATTTTTGCAATATTTTCTTTAGAATTAATTCAAATAAAACTAGCTTCTAGCCTTTAATACGTGGCGTCCCCTGGAGCTTTTGCTCCTACCCATTTTACACGTATACGAAATCTTGCCCCGACGAACTGGATAGGACACTAATTGGCATAATAAACTGGGTCGTTTTCATCAAGCTCAGAAACCCGGTGTTTCTCTGTGTGTGCTCAGTGATCCGAAAGGAAGCACGACTCAAAATGAATCTGGGCACACGGTGTGGATACATTCGACAGAGATTTGAAAAATCTTTGATAGCTTGGCCGGATCTTTTTATTGTTTTAAGACACCAGCGCCCCATCCAGTGTCGTTACATTCTCAAACTTGAAACTTCACTGTTACTGGTGTGTCACCTGGAGTCAAGTTATCTAGGCTAGATTTGCCAAAGAAATTATGCGTCTCCAATGTGACATCTGAACTCCTGTTTCTATCAGGACTTAGCACAGAAATGAAAGTACAAAATATTACTTCTGCGGTTGAGCAAAAACTAGTAAATCAATCATAAACCTTTTGTCGTACCAAAACAATTGCTTACTCTGTAAAAACAGCAACTTCGTGTGCTATTAGTTGTGTAAATATGTAACATTTGTTTGACTGAGTAACAACTTAGGCTCTCGAATAATGAACAGTTATTATGCAAAAATTTATAACTCATTGAAGTTTTAAAACGAATTTATACCTACAGGATATTTTAATATCATTATGAGCCTACTCACATCATATCCCGGATAGATTTTCAAAATTCCCATTTTGTAACAAAGCTTTATCCTGATATTAACATAAGCATAGTACACAAACATTACATTTGTATAACTCAAAATCAAACTGTACAAATCACCATGGTACAAATCCACTTTTCCATGATCAAATTCATTCCATACAACTTGACATAATTAAGTATTGCGACTGCGTTCCCCTGACACAATGTGAACAGTGCTCGGTACTCCCAACACAGCTATGGTATTGTCAGCATATATCAGTTCGTTAAACACTTTTATATGTAAGTTTTAATTGCATGTAAGCCATCTCGTCGTTTTGCTCGTTTTTGTATTGAGATAGCCACTTCTTGCTACCTGATTATGCCTGCAAAAATGTTATTTTATGTAATTCGCTATAAATATGCAAAACATGTTTGTATTCAAGTATCATGGTAATAATTTAACGTACAATGACAGTTGATTGTCATACCTGTCAAACCTCACGATATTTTATGGTTTTGTGTTAAAAAGTTGTTTTACTTATAACAAGGATCCGCATTTACCTGAATAGTTTTTAGGTAATTATTGTTGTATAAAACCAGCCGCGATTAATAAACAATCATCTCAGTTCTACTATCTCAGTTGCAGGGGTTGGTTGAGTTCATTTCGGGGTACACGGGCATCGGGCATCATTCATTTATACTCCCATACTAAGGAAAAGCCATAGCCTTATCCTTTTTGGGTCCTTTCATAAACATGGAGCCATTACTAAAACAGCGTTTGCTGAAAAAATGCTTTAATGTTGCTTCCGTATTTTAAATTTTTTACAGAAGAGGTTCGGTTGAACATTTTTGAACTAAAGAAACTGATGTTTGGGGTCAATTTCATTCCACGACTTGAAAGCCTACAAACTTATCTCATATTTAAGTTAAAGACCACTGTCAGTCTAGGTTTTGGACTTTAAGCTTTTTTTTCACTTATAAGCCAAACAAGTAGAAAAATTTCGGGTGCCAAATTCAAAATTTAACCCTATTTTATGCCCATTTACCCTGGTTTAGGCCCATTTACGCTGGTTTAGGCTTATACCCTGGTTTAGGCCCATTACCCTGGTTTAGGCCCATTTATCCTGGTCTACGGAAAATAAAGTAGACACACGGACACACAGACATGACATCTTAAATAGTCCTTCTGCAGACGCAGCGAGCTAATAAGTGTATTTATCTGTATATTTAGTCTAATACAAACGTTGCAAGTTTATTGAAACAAAATACCTACAAGTTCCTAATGTTTCATTTAAATAAACTAATTTATAATATAATTAAGCAAATGCATAGATTAAAGATTTGAATCGTTGTGCTAATTACAAATTGTAAAAGTATGCCTCATGAAGTTTAAAAAAAATAGCAATAAATTATAAATACTACAAGCAATTTTTCCATAAAGGTTTACATTCTGTGTAATGCGTTTTTAAGACGCAGTTCTGAGGCAGTTTTCTTCCGCATATCTAGCACTACTTGAAGGTATTCCCCGTATGTTTCTGAGTGTGCCTGAGTAATTCGGATGGTGTTCTGAAGCTCACATTGCAGCTGACACATCGGTGATGTTTTTCACCCAAATGCTTTTGCAAATGTCGGTGTAGGACATCTCCTGTTTTGAATGCTTTCTCACACAATCTGCACTTGTGATGTCGGTCATTCGAGTGCTTATGAAGGACGTGGCGTTTTAAATTACACTTGTTAGCGAAACTTTTGTCACACGAGAGGCACCAAAAGGGCCTTTCTTTTGTGTGAATAAGAATGTGGCTTTGTAGAGAGCCCAAATTTTGAAATTGGGAATCACAAAAAAGGCAGCCGAAGGATTTATCTTGCTTCTCTGTACAACGTTGAACGTAAATTTCAATAAAAATATATTACTTTCTTTGCAAGTTTGTTTACAAAATAAACACTGCAGTAACTTCTTACCATGGAAACGTTTCCGGTGCGTTGATAAGGATGACGATACGGAAAATGTTTGACTACAAATTGGACATCTGTAAGGTTTTTCGCCAGTATGACTTCTCATGTGGTTAGTAAGATTATTTTTCTGTGTAAAGCGTTTCTCGCAGATCGAACACTGGTATGGTTTTTCTCCTGTATGCACACTTGTGTGTTTTTTTAACTCTTGCTTTGATCCAAATTTCTTCTCACAGTGTTCACAACAGAAAGGTCGGTTTTTCTCATGAACTGTGGTAATGTGATGCTTTAGGTTGTGCATGGTTGAATACCGTGTTTTACATACATTACACTGGTATGGTTTTTCTTTTGTGTGCACTCTCATATGAGTCCTGAGATGACATACCCTTGTAGCTTTATATTCACAAACACTGCATTTGTGCTCTGCTATTGTCATTTTTAAAATCCTCCTCAACACAGTTAGCAGAGTGTTGATGAGTGTTACAGATTTGTTAGTCAATAAATTGTGAAGAAAACTCAAAACGCTCAAGTTCTTTAAACCTCTGATTAGCTTTAGAAATTACAAAATGTTGCGAATTCAGAAATAAATGTATCAGCATCTAATTACTCAAAACTAACTAATTTAAGTGGCAAATCATGTTTCTATACGGTTCCTTCGACAAGCAAAGGGGGTAAATGATTTAGACAAACCTGGCATACTATTGCTAACAAGTTTTCATCCTACCCCCTTCCTGGAATATTGCAGCGTATATTTTTTCACCCGGTTTACGCTCCTACGACTGTTGCATTTTCAGGTTCCACATTAATTCTTAGCAAACCTTTGTTCAGTCACAAGGTCAGGTTTTATCAGTTTTAAACATAAAGTGGATAGCATAGCAAAGCTATTTGATTATTTGATATTTGATAGAGGTACCTCTTACAGGAAGTGGTAGTAGCATTTACCAACTCATGTATTAATCCGCTTGCTTAGTGTGCTGAACAGAGCTTATATGCAAGTAAAAATATTAGGGTAGTTGCTAGAAAACTGGTTGACATCGGATGTTTCTCAGAAACATAATCTATTTGGACAACAGCAATAAGACTGAGGGATGTTTGCTCAACTAAGAGGATTAGTCTACGTGACACAACTTCTAACAACAAGTTGGCTTTGGAATAAGAACTACGATGCAAATGTGCTGAACAACAGTAATTTGTTTTAGACAGAAAGGTCTTCATTTTGAATACAAACGTTTGCAGTTTGCAATCAATGAATGCATACATTGAGAGAAAAAGTGTTAGAATGCATCCACATTTATTCACGGAAGTTGTATGTTCGTTCAATCTAATCCGCTTATGAGGAAAAATATTATAACTGCATGTCTAGATTATTTCATTTCGCTTTTTATTTTACCTTTCCCTGAAGAGGACTTATGTTATAAAATTCTTATAATAAGAATCGATACGTTGGAAGAAAATTGTAATTTTTCCTTAGCATTCGCCGAAGCCCAAAAACATTTTACAACAGTTATTATCTATAATCTATAAATATCTATCTCATCTATACCTGAATACATTTTTGTAGATTAACTCCGTAAAAATATTTTTTAACTAACAGAATGCAAAATAAGACTCGATGTTTGAAATTAAATCTTCGGCAATATAGCCACAAGCACAAAATTAATAACTAAGCGGAATACTGAAACTTATTTGTTTGCAGCCATAAAACAATGTCCAACTAAATCTTGCACGGATTGTGTCGTTTGCTATATATTCATTCAAACTTTAAATTCTAAAACATTCAGATCGGTCTTCAAACTAAACAAATCGAAGGAAATGCAGAATATTTATTGGGTAACATACATGCATAACATTTTGCACAACTTCCAACAATAATATCAAAACTAAAAATATCTAGTAGGCTGATAAATTTCTGCCGAGGTAAGTGCAGTATACACCACCAGGTGTTGGATTTCGCTTGTCTTTCACATGCTTCTATTATAGTTGTTGTGATGCAGCTCAGCTCGATATTTATTCAACATGTTGCCACGCTAGACGCTGTTAACAATATGGTGAATAATTCTATACTTGCTAAATTCAAATGTTAACAATTATTAAAAATTCATACCTTCTAGTAGTACAAATTTCAATTCTTTAATTGAATACTTGATTATCATTTGAGAAAATTTCAACATTTCATGTGGTAATAACAATTAAAAGCCAAACAGATAAATTAACAATAAAACTATATTACAAAAACGAACTTATGTATTTGGAAACAAACAAAAATATACACAAACTGTACCACATTATTCAAGTGAAAGTTTTATTCGTAATGACCTAAATTATTAAATTTCATGAAACTGAAACATATATATGCATATCAAAAATCTTTCTTTATGCAGAAAACTAGTTATAGTATGGGGCAAAGTTTTGTTAATAAAACAATTTCATAATTTTACATATTGTGCAAACGCTTCATATGCCGTTTCAAACTTTCCATGCGCGTCAGCTTTCTGTCGCAAATATTACATTTAAAAACCTCTCCCGTGTGGTTTTGGGTGTGACATTTTAAGTCTGATGAATTGAAGAAACTATCGCCACATGTAGAGCATTTGTAGAATCTTTCACCCAAATGCCTTTTCAGATGTGTCGTTAAATGAGATCTGGTTTTGAATGCCTTCTCACACAAATCACACTGAAAATTTCGTTCCTCAGAATGTCTGTGTTCGATGTGAGCTGTTAAGTTGCGCTTTGTAGCAAAACATTTCTCGCATAACGAACATTCGAAAGGTTTTTCGGTTGTGTGGATGAAAATGTGGCTATGAAGATTTTGCATAGTTCGAGAACGATTGCCACAAAAGACACAAACAAAACATTTGGTGGATTCTCCTGCATTAAAAAACAAAATAATTTTACAACTCGCAAAACTAAAGCAATAACACAGCTTGATCTATACTTACCGTGATAAATTTTCCTATGTGGATTCAAGCCTGCTAGAGTTGAAAACTTTTGGTCACAAACTTGGCAGCTATAGGGTTTTTCACCAGTGTGACAGGTTATATGCGCTGTAAGATTTCCTTTTTGCGAAAAGCGTTTTTCACAAATTGAACATTGGAATGGCCTTTCACCTGTGTGAATGATTATATGGCTTCTTAATTCACTCTTTGATGCAAATTTCCTTCTGCAATGTTCGCATTCAAAAGGTCGTTGGTTCTTATGAACTGAGTTTATGTGACGGGCTAAATGAGCCTTGCTTGTAAACGGCTTGTTGCAGATGTTACACTTATAAGGTTTTTCTTTTGTATGCACTCTCATGTGGCGCTGGAGGTGACTGGGTGACTGTGCTTTTAACTCACAAATGCTACACTTGTAATCCGTTTTTGACATGGTTGTGTAAGTGCTCATAGGATTTATTCCAAAGCAACTGAGCACAAAATTCAATACACTTAAGAACAGTGATCAAGTTGACTGGATTTTAGTATTAAAATTTAGAAATATTTACCAATCCAAAGAAAACAAAAAGTACAAAAGACTCGGGAATTCTAGAAAGGTTTTACTTGTTAGCTTGGTTTTTAAATTGGGAGCACTAATGCAGACAAGTCATTCTTAAAGAAAACTGATTTCCAATCCTTTTGCTACTTTACAGAAGAGTGTAAGGCATACACTGTTTGTTAAGCTGAATACAAAACTGCATGAATTTTATTATAAAATTTTTAAAAAACATTTCTGGCTGCGGTGGTACGCAGGATGTACAGGTACATGTTACATAGGTATATTTGGATTATACTCTTTATGGTAAACGTTGAACTGCTGCTGCCAAAATGTATTCTAATATTTGCTTAGTGAATATATGTACCCTGAAGAGTTTTAATGACATTTCGAAACATACAAGCTAAAATGTCTTCTCAGAATTGTACGTACGTGTGCAAAATTTTAATGCGATTATCCTCTAAAAGATTTCCTTTTTAACATTGAAGGTTTAATTTGTTGTATAAATCCTAATATCGCTGTCTTCATAATACTGTAATCCTGATTTAGGGAACAATTCATCTCTGAAGTAGTCTTAATAACAGAATGTCGAAACCCTTTTCGACATAGGCGAACCACAAAAACCTTACGTTACTTCAATATTGTCGTCTTCGGGACGGTCAACAACACATAATGAAGTAAATATCGTGTAGGATTTTAATAGTAAGGTTCCTGAAGAAAAAATACCTAAAACGTAAGCTTTCTAATCCAAAAAATTCTAATGAGTCTTTGATGTGAACAAAGAAAACGTTATAAAAGCAACAATACAAAATTCATGTACCTGTACATCTCACTCATTATATTAGGCTGTTTTAGGTACAATATTTTTGTACCAATGTGTTTACTTCTTGAACTGGAACAAGCTCTTGAAATTTCAACCAAAAATTCCTCGTACACACTCTTTTCTTTACTATCTTTTGTAAAAAGGCAGAATACTAGAATTTGCATTCATTTAGGTTCCAAAATACGCAACCTAGAATTAAGTACTGTTACTAAATTTGAATAATTTAAGCCCTGTAACAATCCCCTTTTTGCACCCGGCTTGTGATGTGTTGCTGCCTTCCACAAAAAGCGAATTAACTGATAGAAATGAAGTACTCCAAAATTGTTGTCGGAAAAAACCAAATACAACAAAGTTTCTAATAATCCACCAACTATAGTCAGCCGTGTAAAAATGTGTTAGTACTGGTAGGTTGTGGTTCCAAAGATTAATCCAGAAAGTTGGATAATTATTGAGCATTCTTTATAAACACCTTTTGGGTTTAAGAGGATCAATATTTAATATTCTTAAATGGTAAATGATACCAGACACAAAATCTAGATTCGCACTGTGTGCATCGTGTGATTCAATTGTGTGAAGCCTGAGTTATGCGAGAACCAAAGTTTACAAGTACTAATTATGTACATTTTCTTACCGAGCGAATACACATGGCTTGCATAGACGCTGCTGCATAAAACCTACATATTAGGAAAAAATTGAAGCTTTTTGACGGTAATCTGTGTTTGGTTTTTGTTTGGTGCTCATCTCCAAAAGCATACTGGTAGTCCTAAGCTTGTTTGTATATTTTTTAGTCGCACTTTAGTTCGAGCATTGTGTTTAAGCATTTTTGTTTTGTGCACTATTGCGAGGCAACAATTTCTGTAAACTTATATGAATTACTTGCAAGTTTGAGAGTTTCAAAATGTCTACAGCAGAACACAAGTGCAGCAATTGTGAATTCCAAGCAAAATTCCTTAGCACCCTCCAGCGTCATATGAGAATGCACACAAAGGAAAAACCCTACAAGTGTAGCATTTGCAACAAGGGGCTTCAGACCAAAAGAAATCTGGAGAACCACATTAACAGAGTTCATGAGAAGAAACGACTTACAAATGTGATCATTGTGGAAAAAAATTTGGATCAAAATATGAGTTAAAAGATCACACAAGTAAGCACACAGGAGAAAAACCATACCCTTGCCTAATTTGTGACAAAAATTTTGCGCGGAAAGGTGATCTTACAAGCCACATGACATGTCATACTGGCGAAAAACCTTACACTTGCAATTTCTGTACTCGAAAGTTTTCCAGCTCATCAATCCTGTCCAGACATCGCAACCTTCACGGTAATATTCAAACAAAATATTTGTCACTTTAAGACTTCATGAATTCTTCTCAAAAATTATGTATGAAAATTTGCAGACAAATCGGCCAAACCTTTTGGCTGTGTTTTCTGTGATATGCCATTTCGAAATTTGGGAAATCTTAAAAGGCATATTCTCATCCACACAGAGGAAAAACCGTTTGAGTGTATCTCTTGTAACAAAAGCTTTGCTTTGAGCACTTCAATGAGAGCTCACATCAGCCATATGCATTCTGATGAACAACAGTACGAATGCAATTTGTGCGACAAGACGTTTAAGAACAGATTCTGCTTACGATCCCATCTACAAACGCATTTGGGTGAAAAATCTTACAAATGTTCTATCTGTAATGAGGTCTTCAACAATGCTCATGAACTAAGCAGCCATTCCAGAAAGCACAAGGACGGTTTAAAGTGTAACATTTGTGAAAAAGAACTGAAGCGCAAGGATCATCTTAAACTACATATGAAACGTATACACAAATTGTAAAGGTATTAACTTATAATTTCAAATTATATTTGGTACTGTACCATAATAAACATTTTTTTACATAATTGCGCTAATGCTTTTATTCCAGTTATTTGAAAGATTTTAATCTATGTTTTAAAAAATTAACCTTGTTTGTTTCTTTAAATTTAAACGTTTGGTATAAATTTGTGCCAATTGATAATCGATTGTCAAGGCTAAATGTAATCACTGATAAAAAAATTTCAAAATTGTTCATAACCAGAAATTGGTGCTGTATTAACGGTAATTTTTGTTAGCAATAACGGTGAGTTTTACTCTAGAGTTTAATGTTTGCAATATAAATCTAAATTACAATTGCTGTAGCAAAAGAACAGAAAAATTTGAAAATAAATTAGTATTAACCGTTCCATACGAGATACAATAAGTTCCATATAGTAACCTATAGCTTATAAATATTTCTGTAGTATGTACCTATTCATACAATAAGTTGACCTTGACGTAGAGTCTGTGTCAATTGAAAGGGGCCAAACTTTGTTACTGTTAGTGCGTTAGAAAAACTTCAAATTGTATGTGTTGGAAACGAAATCTTCTGTTGGACAATATAGGTATAGGTATAGGTATCTGTTCATAACACTATACATTATTAGGTATGAATAAATGCATAAAAGCGCCACAAGTAGAATTTATTTGGGTTTTTCTTTCCAAGTTTTCGTTGAGTACTGCATAAGATTTTTGAGTAAACGTGAAAATATTTCATTCAATAAATAGTTTCATTGCAGTTTCTGCTTAATCTTGAATGCTTGTTCTCTACAGTACGCGACTAACCAGCAACAATAGTTTACGAAACCTTGTGCATTTTGCTAGTTGTGTAGGAATCACTACACTAATATGATAATTAAATAAAAAATGTCAGAATGCAAATCTACTTGATTGCTCTCATCTATACATTTAATTAATTATGAGCGATTGTGGTTATATGGCGGAGTGAGAAAGCCAAGTTTACATTATAACTCAAAGGGCAAACAATTTTTCAGAGGGTGGTCGCTTCGGTTTTTGAAAGGAAGTTTGAGTATTCCGCCAGCATCAAGTACTCTGTATTGACACGTAAGATACGATTGCTACTTTGCGATATTAGGTAAACACTTGCGCCAAAAGTTGTAACAAAGCAAGAATATCCTTTGTTGGAAGCCACAATGAGTAATGTTTTTAATGATATCATTTGCACATTGAGTCTGTACAGATAATTACTATAACCAAAAATTCCGTCATTTTTTAAATTAGCACACCGCATAATAAATATAAAAATGCATCAGCATATAATAATTGAATTGTTCAGAGTTGCATTACCTTATATTCATTTTCCAGTTTTCCGTTTGTGGTTTTGCAATTCAACCAAATCGTTGTTTTTTGGTATTGAAGCTCAATTACACATACTGTAATAATACTGGTTCATCTGGTCCTCAGAGGCGTACGCCACGCCAACTCCAGACAGCCTTTTTTAAAATTGCAAAAAAGGATTCTGTGTGTTTAGATTGATAGCTGGAGTCAATAGTGATTAAAAAACAAACAATTTGATGTCAATTCAAGCTAACGTCCGGATGTTATGGGCAATTTAAATTTAATTGTGATTTAAGTTTTAGCTGTGTAAAAATATAATAACGATAAGTTAAAAACATTGGTTATCTACAGATAAAAATATACAAGTAGAGAAACAGCTTGTGGTATAAAAACATGTAAAATATTAATTATAATTTTAAGTACCCTGTTAAATTTAACTGCAATTAATGACTTTCCGAAACCAGTACCGGACAAAATAGCCACGCCGTCAACATTGATGAGGTCAAAAATACAAAACACAAACATCCAAACCGGGTTCGGTAGTTCTTTCGGAAAGTTATTAATTGCAGTTAAAGTAAACAGGGCAATTAAATTCATCAAAAACTTTTTTGATGATGATGTTGATGATGATATCAAGATGTTTTTATGTCGCAAAATGTTCCTCTACAAATATACGCATATATAAGGATAACCAATTCTTTTGTTTATCGTTATTGCGTTTTATCGTGACTAAAAATACACAATAATTTTAACCAACACTAACATGATTATTTTTATTTTTGTCTGGAGTTGACGTTGCTTTGGCCAGATAATTTTCAACTAGTAATCGTTCATGCTCGCCACATTTTAAAAATGATGGTGACGATATATCTTATAGATATAACTATAGACGCAGACTCTGCAAAAAATCCAGTAGCGAATAGGCGGCCGAACTGATACTATTCATGTGGTAAGTTCTTCTCAAATTACAAAGACTCAGAATTCCTTGTTTTTACAGTAAGGATTTTGTCATATTATTGTTTTATATTTTTCCATACCGTAGCTCGTATCATTATACAAAGTGCTGTGGAACATATTATCACAATAGTAATTTCTTCTGAAACTACAATGGCAAATTCTCGGATAGACAACTTTGTCTTGGGGATTAGTTTGGTTGTATGTCGGCTAATTTTGATCACTGAGACAACTGTTGACACATCAAATCTCAATTCTTCCCTTGGGTTAAAATCACAGTCGGCCATGCCAAACCAGCATAAGTGCGTCCAGACAGAGGACACTTCCATGAAATACAATCAAAATACAACTAAGTTTGAACAACTTGTCAATATAGTTTCAACATATTTATATAAGACTTATTACATACCGCCTGATGAAGGGGGAATTTTGGTTGTTGCATACAGTAAGCAAGACGCAGTTGGAGCGATCTTGACACCCAGTATGCAACTCTATGAAGAAATCTCAGACGATACGTCTAACGGGGAAATGGATGAATCAAAAGAGAATAAAGCACTGTTCATTACGCAGGACCCAGCTCCAGAAATACTTGTTGAAGGAGACACCCAAAAAACGGTTTATGCTATGCCTGGTCTCATCAAACATCCTGGAGTAGTTAACCAAGTCGCGGCGGCCTACTTTTGGTTCAAAACTTTGGAAAATACTGATCACATAAAAATTCTGCTGGCTGCACCGTTTTCCGTTCTCGTCATTAACAACGACACTGACTGGAGTGAGCTAGATTTTCTAATGGGCCGATTCGTTAATTTGTTCACAGATTCAAATAAGTTTATAAACTCGATCGGACTTTTGGTATACGTAGATGTAGTAGGTTTTTACAATAATACAGAACTAACTGAAACAACCTCAAGAACATTAGAGGCGTATTTAAGGTATCTTCAAACATCCGAGCAATATTGTTTAGCACCTGGTTGTAAAAATGCCTACAAAAAGCAGAATAACGTCATTACCAAATTTCTTGAAACAGAAGATCATGGTGAACTAAAAAATGTTTTGTTTGAAGGCTATTTGCCTGATTGTAATACAACTTTAGTAAACAGTTCAATGGCTTACCAGACTTCTGACATATTAAAAACAAATCGCTTACTGTGGACCAGAACGCAGCAGCAGGATTTGAGTCAGAATATACTAGCTAGACCTTTTGTTAAAGAAACAATTAAAACACAGTTCATACCAACCCTGTTACGTACGCTTGTTGTAAACGCAAACAAGTCTAATCCTGTTTTTGCAGAGTATGAATCCGCTTTTCAAATAGCCACTCAAAATATGAATTCACTTTCAGCTCTTGAAGCGGTTATAGAATTTGATACTATGCTACTTAACTTGTCAGAAAGTGTAAATTTGAGTTTGTGGAACAGACAAAACATTGGCTTAGCTTTTGAGAATATATATTACGTGCAATTTGCATTCAAATACAGAGCTTTGACAAGTGTTAAACTTGCACGGTTTTTCCTTCCAAACAATCAATCCTTTTTGGTGCTCAAAGACCTACTTTTAGACACTATGAATTATTTGAGTAACTTGAAAAACGCAACATGGGCCAAAATAAGATATAACGTTATACCGGAAATTAAATATAATTATACAACACAACTGGCAGAAATTGCGGATGGTTTAATGGAATCAGCACTCTTACAATATGTTAACACTATATCAAGGGAGTGCCCAGAAGAAAAGTCGAGTCTTTTGTCAGAACTAGACTCAAATCCCGATTTTATTTTATCTAAACATTTGTTCTGTTCTGAGAATTTTTCAGCCGCAAAAATAGCAGCAGACTTTTTTGTGTTATTCGAAACCACATATAGTGCTGAAGTAACCAGACTACACGAGATTTTTAACGGCTATGCTGAAATTGTAGAATCTAACGTGCATGCAAACATGCTCCCGAATGTTTCAGAGATACAAATAGATAGACTCCAGAAGATGGCTACTGTTTTAGTAGTTGCACTTTTTGTACAAGCAGAATTGTATTCAAACGCCACACAAAAACTCAAAGATATAGAAATGTTTTCCCATGTCGTTCCAAGTATGACACGGCTGGCATTTGCCAGGAATTTGAGCAACACTAAAACCATTGTGACTTGGCTAACAGAATACACAGATTGTGAGGTACACGTTACGGGTTTGCAGACTTTATTAGACGAATTTTTAAAGTACGACTTGACAGAAAGTGTAGAGTTTTTGATAGTTGATTCTCTGCAACCAAGCTGTAACAAAACAGAAAGCGCAATAAAGTTTACCCAGAAGGTTTCGAAACATATTAAAGCGCCTTACACGAAGTTGGCTCTAACAATAATCGAGGGTCACGGAGAGTCTGCTTTTAATGGGCTTCAACACATTTCAGAAACTTTATTGCAAAATATACTGATGAGATTAGTGCATTACGCACTAAGCAATGCTCTTATAACAAGTGGGGATGAAAATTACGTTAAATTAGCAAAATTTATGAGCAGGTTTAAGGCTGATACGGCATTTGCTGGTTGGAAAGCTTTAAAAAACCATTTAACAATCACACAGAAAAATTCGCGAATTAAAATGGTTTGCTGGTTTATAAAGCAAAAGTCGGGAGAAATTAGTAAAGCCAACATTACAGAGGCTACACCAGAACAATATTCTATTTTGTATGAGTCGTGTCCCCACGTAATTAAAACCCTTCTTTCAGAAGGCTCTTGCACTATTCAAAGTTCAATTGAAGGATTAGTTTGTGTGCCAATACAGCAATAGAAATGAAATGGTTTGTGTTTAAAATAATCTTGCTTAAATTTTTATTGAATAATTTCTGGATTTTCAAAAGTTAAGTACTTTCAAAGGTTTGGCAGGCAACAACTGCAACTTTTTCTTTAAATTTCCATAATTGTGCAACAGAAATATTTAGTTAAGGTTTGGATTACCTATAATGTTATAGATACTGCATCCTCCGTTTAAAAAACTTTTAAAATTGTTTTACTTTATTGATTTAGTTGTATAATCCCAATTCGACACGACACTTGGAAACACTATTATAGTATATCGTTCAAGATTAAAGGTTAAAGGCATTTTAAGCATGAATGTAAACACTTATGCTAATTGATCCGTAGATATATAGTAATGCTTTATTTAAAACTGAACTCAAGGCATATGTATTGCAAAATGTATTGTCTTGAAAGAAATATTTGTATGTAGGTAATAAAAATACTTTAAATAACATTAAAATTTTCTGTGTGTAATAAGTTCAAATCTAAATAAAGACATGTAATTAAAATCTGTTTTATAAATACCTAATTGAATGCTGGAATCTAATTAAAATGCACTGTTGCTATAGTAAATGTCTGTTTAACTGCATTATTTTATAGACAGGTATTGTGTGGTGCAGTGGTGGGGTTTGTTCGTAAGGTGGGCAGCCAGTTTTTGCCTAATTGTGTCCATGCATTCTCAATAAGCTATGATTTTGAGTGGGTTTTTTAGAAAAAAATGTTATGTACACAGTTGCCAATGTTAAGTAAATAGTGGCAATTTTCTATGACCCGATTAAATACGTATAAAGCTATTTAAATTATATTTTGATCCCTTTGTCCCTTAAAATCAATTTTTACCCTGGGTAGTAGATTTTGTAATAAAACCCGCGGGAAACCACCATGTCTGGGATATAACATGGTAACCTAAAACAAAGAAAATCCCACAGTAAAAATGCTCCAATCCAATGGTCAGAGAACCTAATTGCCCTCCTAATGTAAAAAACCAAAACGATTGTCCCTAGCAAGAGCACCGGTGATACGGGAAGTTGACCAAAAAATGATTCAATTGACAACAGATGTAGCATGTCACGTCAACAATATTCTATATTACAAAAATATTTTAAAGGAAGTTCACATGATTTTTTCAACAGGAAGTTCCAGCCTAAGCAGGAAGGAGTCAGTATACAGAATACCCAGGTTCATCAATTATAATAATGAGAGAATTTATAAGGTTACTCACAAAATAAGCAGTACAAACGGTTTTGCTGCTCCTGTTGTGTTTAATTGGGACAAGATCTAACAAGATTTTGGAGGCTTGGAATTTCTTGATGCTGAGTTTACTTAATTCTCAATTACCATGTAATTTTTTTTTCGTGACTTTTGCTTTCTCCGCGTTAGCATACTAATTGTCTTTAGCAGCGAGCAGTTTGAATGGCTTTCCATCAACTAGTTGAAAAAGAAAGCTTTAAAAATCTTGCATGAATTGCACAAACAAAAGAAACTTTGACTTTTGAGGATAGACATACTAGCCTAAGTTATGTAAAGTTCTTCAAATCTTAAGAATACTTGAAAAAAAGCAAGCTACACAAGTTTGTTCAATATATTGCTATAGAATAGTACAGAATGCTGTGGCGTTTCTAAACGATTCACAGTTTGTGCAAACGGTACATGTGCCGTTCAAGACTATCCTTGCGCGACTATCTATTACTAAAATGCTAAGCATGATAGCCTCATGTAGATTTATATTTTTGGTATGCCTGTTTAGTAGCTGCGCATTACTGAAGCAATTACTCCGGACAGAGCATATACCATGTAAAATTGTTCACCTAAACGCTTTTATGGTTGCTAGCAAAATCTGGTCTTAAAAGTTTTGTCGCACAAATTACTTTTAAGCAAACGTGCATAAAAACATCAATATGTGATGTTGTGTTGTGAGATGTTATCAAATCCTTCTATGAAAAGTTTTTGTCACTGGACCAACAGTCAAACGGTTTTTTGTATGCTGATAATTTCTCGTGATGATGATGTCGAAATGCCATAAGAGAGAAAACACAACCAAGAGGTTTAACAGATTTGTCTAGGAACCATCAAACATTATTTGTAAGAAACCTTTGAATAATGCATTTTTAATTAAAACTTAGTTGATAATTAGGACAACTTCTGGTAACAAACTTTGCAGATCTACAGTTCTTCACTTATGACATATATCATGTGCATGCTAAATATTTACTCAATAGAAATCCATGTACAAATCCCTGGAAAAAATCAAATTATTGAGGCATAAAACCAACACAACTGAAAAGCTTTACTCTAATTGATTTATTTGTACAATTTTTAGAAGCTTTTTATTTATTTTAATGGAAACAAGTATGTAAATGAAAATAAATTTTGTTCAGCACTCAATATTATAGGTGATTTTAATTTCAAATTAATATATTATTTCTAAATCCTCCATGTGTTTTGAAATCAATCTTTGCGTGACAGTTTTATTCCGAAAATATTACCACCACGAGAACCGCAATATTACGCGAATGTAAATCTTTTCATTTATGTTTCCTGGTATGCGTGCGTAGTTGCTCAGCGTTGTTAAATCTCTCATTGCATAGAGAGCACTTGTACGCTTTTTCACCCAGATGCCTTTGCAGATGTAAACGAAGGGAAGATCGGGTCTTGATGTTTTCGATGTCTTATCAGATGTGATAATTGGGAAAACTTTTGATTACAACCGGAGCAACTGTATGGTTTCTCGCCAGTATGACATGTCATGTGCGAATTAAGATGTGCTTTCTGTGCAAAACGTTTGTAACAAATTGAGCATTGGAACGGCTTTTCTCCTATATGTACTCTGGTGTGTTGTTTTAAATTGTGTCTGGTTTTGAACTTCTTTTCACAATGCTCACATTTAAAAGGTCGTTGGTTTCATGAACTGTGCGAACATGATGGCCCAAATGAGATTTGCATGTATACCGCTTGTTGCAGATGTCACATTTGTACGGCTTTTCTTTTGTATGCACTCTCATGTGGTACTGCAGATGACTCAGGAATTGTGCTTTATACTCACAAATACCACAATTGTTATCCGGTTTCGACATGGTTGTGTACAAGTGTTTACAAGATTGATTGCCAAGCAACAGAGCACAAAATTCAAACACTTAAGAAAGACGCTCAAGTTGATTTGGATTTAGGTTTTAAAATGTTAAAATATTTAATAATTCTAAGCAAATAAAAAATATCCACAAGGTTTTTACTTTTCAGCTTGATTTTTTAAATTGGAAACATTATTGCAGACAAGTTTTTTTTAAACTGATTTCCAATCCGTCTTTTTGCTCTCTTATAGAAGAGTGTAAGACATACAATGTTTACTAAGCGCATAACTTGGCTGAATACAAAACGGCATGAATTAAATAAAAATTTTGTAGCTGCGGTGGTACGCAGTCTTCCTAGGTACATGTTATATAGGTATATGCGGGTTATACAATCGAGGGTACAACGTTCGGCTGCTGCTGCCAAAATGCATTCTAACGTTTGCTTTGTGAATGCATGTACTCCAACGGGTTTTGAAATATTTGAACACATACAAGTGTAGAATGTCTTTTCAGAAATTTATGTACGTGTAAATTTTTAATAGGATTATACACAAAAGAAATTTCATTTTAAGCGTTAAATATTTTTGTTAGTGCAGAACGTTGAACTGGTACTTCATGTGTGCTTAGTGCTAGCAAGTACCCGTAAGAGTTTACAATTTGGATACATAAAGTCTTTAAATGAATTCTCAGAAAATTATGTACGTGCAAAAACATGATCCGATTTCTCTCGATAAGTTTTCATTTTAAGTACTCAATACTTTAACTGCTGCGTAAATTCTGGATTGACCATCTTTTCAACTCTGCAATGCAGATCTGGAGAATAATACACCGCATAAGTAGTAAAACGCACACATGTTTAAATATTTTACCATTTTGGCGGATAACTAAGAACTACTATTCTAACTATACTATACTAACTATTCTATAATTTACTTTTTGCTTTATCCTAAAACAGTCTACAATTGAGAATACGATTATATTCTAAAATTTTCGTCGTGGAAATTAAAATTCCAAAGCGTAAATTGTCTTGATCCAAAAATGTTCAAAGTAGTCTTTGAGGTAAACAATAATAAAATACGGAAGCAATAGAACTGGGTATTTATAAATCAATGCATGCCTTACATGCATTTTAAACCTGTTAAATTGCATAAGGAACTAACAACTTTTGTCAACTTTCATCTACCTTCTATTGTGCTTTCTTTAACCAAAACACTTACAAACGGCTACATTAGGAAACCTGTGGAAAATTTTTAAACTTTATGAACAGCAAAAAGTGGTGACGACGCCCAAAAACTTTTATAGCAAATTTGGTTATATGCATACATACGTTTCTTGTGTAAATATGCATACAGATCAAGTTCTAGCTAAATATGAACAACTCATACGACGGTCCTACTTCTTAAAGGATTTTCTTTCGCTTTTTCTATCGACTTTACGCTGATGCACTAATGTACCATAGACGTTATAGACGAAGAAATTATCAATAAAAGTACTGAATATAGTTAATGAATGGTGACAAAATGAGCAGTGAGTTTATTTGACTAGACGCGAATGAAAAATAAAGTGACTTAAGTGTTAATAACATAACTCAACACATGCCGTTATCAGGATTACCGATACTGCTTACCTTTTAATATATTTTTTCGTTGAATTGATAGCAATAATGAGATGATAATGATAGAAATATTTGCGACCTGTACTGGTGATAAGTATTAAAATTTAGCATGAACAACTGTAAATCAAACATTTTATTATTTCCATGTTTTTTCTGTACGTATGTTAGATCAATTTTGATTTTCAAATATAATGCAAAAATTTTTACTAAAATAATACGCTTTCTTTGGGATAATTCGAGATAATTCGAGATATTACAACATTGTTTGAACTTTGTAGTATATACCAGCGTTTCATAGAAACCCAGGCGTTTTAACAACAACCACTATTACAGCACGAAAATCAATCAAATAACTACATTAAGCTACGTACTTATACCAAACATTACCAAGAATTTGAACACTTGAATACTTGAACACCTCACAATTTAGTTCCTTTATATAAAACAACGGGATTTTATACATACTTTGATATAATAACCTTGCAACATTTACATTAGTTGAAAGACTTGAATCGTGATGCTAATTGGAAGGCAAACTAATTGTGTAAAATCTCCTGGATTATGTGCATGGTTTTGAACATCTTAAAATTGATTTAAAAAGAGTGACAACACGACGTTGTAAAACATATTCAATGCATTTTTAAAAAGTTTAAAGAACAAACCGTGAATTGTGAAGCACTACAAGTAATTCCCATTCAAAGGTTCACATTTCGTGTAATGCATTTTCAAGGCTGTCCTTGTGCATCAGTATTTTCCGCAAATCTAGCATTAATGGAAGACAGTGTGTTTCTGGGAGTGCCGGACTAAATCGCATTTATTTATAAACCTAACATTGCAAGTGGTACACTCGTAAGGTTTTTCATTCAGGTGTCCTTGCAAATGACGGAGTAGAGAAGCTCCAGTTTTTAAAGCTTTTTCACACAATTTGCACTTGTGATGTCGGTCATCAGAGTGCTTATGATTGATGTGGCGTTTTAAATTACTCTTGTTAGCGAAACTTTCGTCGCACGAAAGGCACCAAAACGGCTTTTCTTTTGTGTGAATAAAAATGTGGCTTAGTAGTCTGGTCAAATTTTGAAATCGGAAATCACAAAAAATGCAGCAGAAGGATTTAGCTTGTTTTTCTGTACAACGTTGAACGTAACAGTCAGTAAAAAATGAATTAGTTTCTTTGAAAAGTTCTTTACAAAATAAGCAAAGTAAAACATTCTTACCATGGAAACGTTTCCTGTGCGTTGAAAGGGATGATGATTGGGAAAATTTTTGACTACAAATCGAACATCTGTAAGGTTTTTCGCCAGTATGACTTCTTATGTGTTTAGTAAGTTCCCAATTCTGTGCAAAGCGTTTTTCGCAGATCGAACACTGGTATGGTTTTTCTCCTGTATGCACACTTGTGTGACGATTTAACTTATGCTTTGATCCAAATTTCTTCTCACAGTGTTCACAATTGAAAGGTCGGATGTTCTCATGAACTGTTGTAATGTGACGGTTAAGGCTAGGCCTTACTGAAAACCGTGTATTGCAGACATTACACTGGTATGGTGTTTCTTTTGTGTGCACTCTCATATGACGCTTAAGTGCACTCACACATTGTGCTATATATTCACAGATACTGCATTTGTGCTCGGCTTTGGTCATTTTTAAAGTCTTTTTCGATAGGGTTATCAGAGTGCTGGTAAGTGAGTTGAACAGAGTGTTGATCAATACTGCTAAAAACTCAAAATGCTAAGGTTCTTCAAGCTTTGTATTAGCTTTAAAAAATACAAAAATTTGCGATTTCGGAAGTAACTTGGTCAACGTCTGATAACACAAAACTAATTAAATAAAAAGCCAAATTATGTTTAATGACCTTTACATGGTTGCTTTGTTAACCAATCGAGGTTAATAGTTTTGACAAATCTTGCTTATAACTCCCAACCAGCTTTCATGGAGGCTTCTTACTGGAATATTTTAGAGTATATCTTTGCAGCCTGTGCAAGCTCCACTGAACGTGCACTCTAAGTGTTCACGATAAATTTTAATCATCTTGCATTCAGTCACGAAGCAGCTTTTACCAAATTGCAACTTAAAATATACACCATATAGATAACTCTGGCATGCACTGGTAGTGGCATTTACCAACTCAAGTAATAATCCGCTTAACTTTACGAAGGTTTATTCCGAAATTCCATTTGCTCAGCATGCTGCATTAAGGGTATATGCTTGTAAGATATTAAAACAATAGCAAGGAAAGTTGCTGATGTAGGAGTTTTTTTTGAAATAAACTAAAATCTATTCAGAAACAGCAACAAGGGTTTTGGGTTTTTTAATAAAGGGAATTAGTCTACGTGACAGAACTTCTTACATCAACTTGGGTATGGAAGAGAAGTTTAGAGAAGGTACCATGCGAAAGTGTATGTGTATACTAATACTGAAACTATATATGGTTTTGAACTAGAAAGTTTTGATTTTGAATACAAACGTCTGCATTATTTAATGAAGAAATGCAAACAAAAAAGTACAAAGAAACTTGAGATTTCTAGAAAGCTTTTACGTGTTATCTTGTTTTTTAATGGGAAAAGAACACAAAACTGCATGATTTTTTTGTAACAATAATAGCTCCGGAAGTGCACAGGATTTGCATGTATGTGTTATCTAGGTATAGTTGGGTTATACATTTGATGATACAAGGTTGAACAGCTGCTGCCAAAATGAATTGTAATGTTTGCTTAGTGAATGCATGTACTCCAATGTCTTTTTAAGACTTTAGATACATACAAGCTTAGAATGTCTTCTCAGAATATTAAATGTATGTAAGAAATTTAATCCGATTATCATCCGTAATATTTCATTTGCTGCGTAAGTCCTGAAGTGGCTGATTTCTCGATACTAAAATGCAGATTTTGGGAACAATTCGTCTCTCAGGTAGTCCTAGCAACAGAATGAACCCCTTTCTACTTAAGAAAACTAATGATAAAGCTTGCGTTAGTTAAATATTGTCGTCTTGGGAACGGTCAACAATTCACAATACAAGTAAGTCGTGTACAATTCAAAAGGTAATGTCGTGGAAAACAAGATATATAAAAATGAGCTTTTTAATCCAAAAAGGTTCAACTGAGTCTCTGATATGAACAAAGCAAACGTTAAAGAAGCGAACTTACAAAGTTAAATTACTTGTACATCTCAGTGATTATATTAGGCCTGTTTAAATACACAATTTAGGTATCTATGTGATTACGTATTTCTTGAACCGGAATAAGCTCATAACGTTAAACCAAAAATTTCCACGTACACACTCTTTTCTTTCCGTTTTTTAAAGGCAGAATACAAGAGTTTGTATTTACTTTAGGCTCCTAAACATACAACCTAAAATTAATATGTAGTACTAAATTTGAATGTGTTAAGCCCTGTAACAGTCGCTGCAACAAATGCACTACAAATAGCAGAAATTTTTCTTCTGAACCTTTAATATCTACTATCAACAATACATCTACTTCTATTGTTCTTTGTCAAGTATCCTTGGTCGACAATTAACATATATACTGCTTAATTACAGCAAAAGATACAGTGAACATTGTTACGAAAACAGCAACATTTGGATTAATAAAAATAAAATAGCGTTAGGCTCAAATATTTTTGTAGGAAAATTTTGGCAAATATTGGAACTGGCAAGCATGTTATGAGTATTTTTGTGGCACTAACTGTTATTATGTACGTTTTACCTTAATGCTAACCATTCAGGTATTATTCAACATTTGCTTTGTGGTACAAAATGACGACATTTTAATCTTATGAGGTCTAATGCATTCTGCTATTGTAAAATATTTATGCTGTTTAGGACAAAATCTAACGCAAAGTATCATTTTTATGTGAAAAATTTCCAACAGGCTTTATTAAGTAAAATGTTACATGTTACCAATTTTAAATTATTAAATGAGTATTCAGACTTAAAATCTAAAACATACTTAGAACCTCCATCCTCCACAAACAGAAAACTCTAACGTAGATCTTCATTTTACAAGCAGAACTTCAATTGGACAACTTGGTGCAGCGCTAGGTCTGCACGGCTCCAGCAATCACTACAACTTTGGAATTTACACACTCGATCCACAACAAACCTTGTTGTTGGTTATGAATATACGATTATAAATACAGTTTGTAGCACCTCGATTTCTCCTAAATATTTATGTTGTAAAAAATCTTTTAAAATAGAAGACAAGAAACCTGATAAAATTAACTCAAATTATTCCCCTGTACCCTACCATTTAAGCAATCGTTAGTGTTTTAAGTCGAAAATGCAAACTTTCAACATTTAGGGCGTTGATGATTAATACAAGAGCAACATTTCAGAGTTCTTTAATATACAATACCTGAATCAGAAAGTTCTGATATTTCTTTTATATTGTTAATGACATAAACAACTACATAAAAACCTAAAACTTGCAATATGCAGCGTAGCTTAAATAAAACAAGGAACTTTAACTTAATTAATTATTAATAAAAATAATTATTCAACAAAAAATGTAGCATGATTATGAGGCTTAAAGTGTGCTAAAGCTTATATATACAATTTGATACGCACAATTTTAAAATGCATGAAAAATTACATACTGTGTTGTCGTTTCATGTGTCGTTGTAGACTTTCTTTGCGTGCCACTTTTATTCCGCACAGATTACACATAAAAGATTTTCCTTGGTGCTTCTGCGCATGCCTATTTAGCTCTTCTGTGTTATGGAACCTCTTATTGCAGGCAAAACACTTGTAAGCGTTTTCACCTAAATGCTTTTGCACATGTATTCTTAGGTAATTTCGTGTTTTGAATGCCTTTTCGCACAAATCACATTTGTGATGTCGGTCATCCAAGTGCTTGTGATTATTGTGACTATTCAAATTACTCTTACTAGTAAAACTCTCAGGGCACAAGACGCAGAAAAAGGGTTTTTCTTTTGTGTGAACAAATATGTGGCATTGTAGAAACGTCAAATTTTGAAATTGGGAATCACAGAAAACGCAAGAACAGGATTTAACTTGATTTTCTGTAAAAAGTTACAAACGTTTTTAATAAGGAATTCTTTACTTTCTTTGGAAATGGTTCACATACTAGGACTTCAAGTTCTTACCATGAAAACGTTTCCGTTGAGTCAGGAGGGCTGATGATTGGGAAAATTTCTGATTACAAATCTGACAGCTGTAAGGTTTTTCGCCAGTATGACATGTCATGTGGGAAGTAAGTGTTGCCTTTTGTGCAAATCTTTTGTCACAAATTGAACATTGGTATGGCCTTTCTCCTGTATGCACCCTTGTGTGAATATCTAACTCTTGCTTTGATCCAAATTTTTTTTCGCAATGGTCACATGTGAACGGTCGATAGTTTCCATGTACTGTTCTAGTGTGACGCTCTAAATGTGCTTTGCTTGAAAACTTCTGGCTACAGATTTTGCACTTGTGGGGTTTCTCCTTTGTATGCATTCGCATATGGCGCCGTATATTACCCATTAATTGTGATTTATATTCACAAATACTGCACTTGTGTTCAGTTTTGGGTTTTTTCAAATTTATAGACATGTTGGTAGTTTGTCTGCAAGAAAATAACAAACACACAAGTTACTGAATCAAACTTATTTCAATGACTCTACAGCTACATTCACAATTCTAAAAATCAAATTTCAAAATGCTCCAAATTTGGAAAATAATAAAAAACGTCTTTCGCATTGTGAATTGATTTTAAAAATCTACACAAGACACAGTAGAGTGTTTTCTATACGTGCCCTGAATGACAAGTGAGAGGTGCGTCAGTAGAGAGGTTTGTCTGCATTGAAACGACAGCACAAAATGCACAGATAGGTGTCATAGATAGCAACCTTTTATTTGCTTAACCAAAAAAGGTTTCGTTCCAAATTTTCAACGCATAACCTGCAGCATTATTTAAATGCGTCTACAAATCCGCAGTAGTTTAAAATAATTTCCGGTTTCACACCATTTGGAAATATACATTGTTAAAATCCACACCATTTCCAGAAACAGCATGTACCTATTTTCTGAGATTATAATCCGATTGACAATATGTTTTCATTTTTGGCATTGAATATTTCATTAAGATAAGTAAAATCCTGAATAAACTTGTTTTCAGAACTACAATGCTGTAGCTCTCACAATTTTTTTAAATCTCCTTGTTAGATTCGAAGCTTCTAACTAGCAAACGATAGGGTTTTAGTGACTCGGATGTAGCCCTATCTAAGTTCGTCAAATGACTGTGTGACGCCCTAAACTTTGACTTTAACTTGACAAAAATATAACTGCGATTATTATTAAAACGATGTACAATGCTTTCTCTTTAATGAACAATTAACTTTTATTTAAGGACTCAAAAAATGATAAAAGTTACAAAGATTACTTTCACTCAAACTCTGACAAAGTGACGATTGACCGAACAGCGAAGTGATGAATGATCGACACTGAGCTGCACTGAACTGATGACTACTGCACTGAAAAAGTGCATTTAACGCTGCTCAGCGCAGCCATAACAATTTAAAAATTACCCGGGTTTTTCACCCGCACATTCGAAACATACGTGCTAAATGCACTTCTGACTTTTGACATGGAACATTCTCCCACTATCCATTTCCTACAATAATTGGAAATGGAAACAAACTACGTAGTCAGAAGTCATGCCAAGTTAAGTGAGATGCAATGACAACTGTTTGGGTATATTTCATCCCACGCATCATGCACTTACAAAACAAGGCAGACCCCCTTCTACTTACAATTTAAAAAATGGGGAAGTTCTTTAAAACAAAATTACTACATTCATACAATTTTAACTTGACATATACACAAATTATCTAAAAAACAAATGACAAAGAACGGAAAATTAGGATTTATAAAAATCTGGCTTTGTAACACGGCGACCTCCACGGGTAATAGGAACGGTATCCTCCATAGTATCCTCCGTTTGTTCAGCTCCCACATTTACATCTTGAACTTCCAAATCCGTTAGTCGTTCCGCTGTTTTCCCACCAGATTCCTCCGCTTTTTCCTCTGCATTCTCACACATTTCCATTAAAAACAAGCGTTGCACTTGCCGGATGAACTCCCCGTCTTTGGTTTTCACCAGTGCCCGTCTCACGATCCCATCTCGTCCCTACGAAAATGTTCTGTTCTGATGATCCTTCTGACCATCTCATGTTCATGTGGTAAGACGATAGGGCACCTTACACCAAAATCTTCTTGTCCAAACAGCAGATGACTCTTGATCCTTATTATCCCGTCATCATCCATGAAAGCCCCCATGCCAAGAAAGTCGGGAATCCTGAATCCCAAAAAAACAACACTGCTGAATCCAACGAAGGATGAACTTTTCCGCGACAGTTAATTCATCCACATACACCACAGGACGAAGGACGAAGGACGAAAACTTTAACAATAAATCCAATATTCCATTTTTCTTTATTTTGACCATTGATGGGACCACAACCTTCTTCTTTTCAGCATCCACTTCATCTTGTTCAGGTGCTGCTGTTGAGTTTGGCCAATTTTCTTGTGACATTCGTAGCCATGCCGGACCTTCCCAAAACCTTGACTCCACCAACTTTTTGGCACTGCATCCTCTTGATGGAACTTCCGCCGGATTGAGCTCACCAGGAACATGATGCCACTGATTTCGGTCACTCACTTTCCTTATTGTTGCCACTCGATTAGCAACAAACCTTGCCCATTCCTTGTCCTGAGTGATCCATGTGAGAGCCGTTGAGGAATCCGTCCAAAAGTGAATGGGGGCACCTTGTAATTCCAAATACTTTACCACGCAGTTGGCAGTCAGCAGTGCACCAATTTGACATCCCATCAGCTCCAATCTTGGAATTGTCATCTTTTTGTTCGCTGGTGCCACTCGAGACTTGCCCATAACCATTTGTACCACAGCTGAGTCCCCTATTTCTTTTCTGACGAACACGTAGCAGGCATAACTTGACCCACAAGCATCAGTAAAACAATGAATAGAAACCCCATCCAAATTATTGTCCAAGTTTAGCCAGCGGGGAATCTTCATTTTTGCTAACTCCGGAACCTGTAGTTTCCACTTCTCAACCTTTTCAGCAATGTTTTCCGGGAGTGGTTCATCCCATTCTAACTTTAATGCAACACATTCCTGCATCCAGATTTTCGGGAAAATAGTAACTGCACACACGTAACCCAACGGATCAAAAACGGAGTTGACCAACGCCAGTAGCCCTCTCTTTGTCACTGCTCCTTCTACTTTTTTTAGCGGAGAATCCATTGAAATGGAGATTGTGTCATCTTTTGTCTCCCATTCCATGCCAGGCACTGGTACTTTATTTTCCTCCGCAGAATGGCTAAACTCCCACCCTCGCAAGTCGAAGTGGGCTGGCAACAACAAGTTTTGGGCTTGCTTCTGAAACTCCAGGGCCTTTTCTACCGTGGGATGACTCGAACAACTGTTGTCCACGTAGAGAGAATTTAGGAGCTTTTCCCGGAATTTATCATCCTTTGCTGTTTTGATAAGGTGGTGCTTCAACGTGGCAGCAAGCAGGAAAGGGCTTGGTTTCGCTCCAAAAACTACACGAATGTGGCGAAAAAGCTGCAATTTTTGTAGCTGGTCCACCACAAAAAATGAAGCAAATCTTGATCCTTTCTCGCCAGTTCAATTTGCAGAAAAGCTTTCTTTATGTCCGCCACAGCTCCCACCTTTTCCTTCCGGAATCTGCACATGATGGCAGGTATCAGCTCCAGCATATTAGGCCCCTTTTCCAAAATATCGTTTAATGAGGGTCCTCCTTTTCCTTTTGCTGAAGCGTCAAAAACTGGGCGGACAGGTGTTGTACTGCTACTTTCTTTGATGACATGACGGTGGGGAAGTAAATAAAGTTGACGCATCTTTTTTACAGCATCTTCGTCAGCTTTCACGATTATTCCTAGCTCCTCCCACTCCAAAAACACCTTGTTGTAATTTTCCCAGTGTCCCTGCCGTTTCAAATCCACTGTTGTTTTATTCAATCTGGAGAAGGCTTGATTAAAGTTACCGGTCAGCTGACGATGTCCTTCTTTGAATGGCATGCTGACAACATAGCGTCCATCTTCTCTTCTTTGCACAGTATTCTCAAAGTGAGCAATTGTGGCTTCCTCCATATCTTCCTTGCTTTGAGTTTTTGCGTCCTCAGTGATCCCTAAAGTTTCTAATGACCATAACTCCTCGACATTGCAATTGGCCATCATTGCTGAAGTTACCATGTTGCTCCTAGTGGTTTTTATTTCCGTGGAAGGTGGTGGTGGTGGTGTAACCGTTCCAGCTAAAACCCATCCAAATATGGTCTGTTTTGCTTCTAGCCATTTGTTTATTCGGTAGAAGCCAGCCATTTCTATCTGTGCTTCCACATCTTGTCCTAGTAAAATCTGGACATCTTCACTCATGTCGCTTTGGTCGGGTAATAAAATTCCTTGCTGCTCAAGCTTTTCCATCCAAGGACCTATGTCGGGTTTCCCAATGCCGCTTCTGGTGATTTTCTTTACGGAATTAATGACGAATGACTCGCTTCTTGACCCATCCAAACTATCCAGCTTTACTTCATACTCTGTGTGGCGGATGGGTTTTGTCCGTATCCCTGTGAATATACCAGTTTTCAATGTACGATTCCGTAGAACCACCATCAACAAAAATTCGGACTTTCCATTTCCCTTTAGGTGTCTCCAGTATAGCGCAAATAGTCTTCAAAATTACTGGGCCCTTCTTCCGTTTTGTTTGGTTGGACATCCCTGTTCTTCTTTGTACTGCATGGTCCTGTTGCTTTTGTCCATTTGTGCTGCTATCGGGTCTTTGCTGCTGTTTAAATAAAACCATCTCGTCATTCTGCTGTTGCTGTATTTGTGGTAGCGACATCATTGATTGTCCTCCTTGGCCATTATTCTTCTTTCCGTGACATACGATCTCAAAATGGTTACCAAGGCATATGCAGCATTTAATTGCACTGTGTCCAGGGATCAGACATCGGAAGCAGCATCTCTTATCCTTCAAAATTTGAATCCGTTGATCCACTGTGTACTGGGTCTTTGCTTTACCACAGTGCTCCGATTGATGCTTTGCATCTCCACAAAAAATGCACTCGTGCTTGCTCTTCCCCTTTTTGTCTTTGCCTTGCTGTTGACTATTGTTGGCAAAATCCGTTGCCGTGGGTACTGCTGTAGACTGATCCTTGTCCTTCTTTCCATTGCCCTTTTTCACTGTTGACACTGCTTCTGGCGCTGGAGTAAACTGCATTTTTGCCAAGGACCTGTCCATCTTGTTGTGCACCTCCGTGTTCAAAAAATCCATCAGTGGTGTCAACTTTTCTTCATGTCCGGGATGACGCTGCCAAGCTTGTAAGATATCCTCTGGTAAACATGATTCCACCACTGGGTACACAATGTTCTCACATTTGTCCTGTGCCACTCCCAACTCTTCTAGATTCCTAATGTGAGATGACAGCTTAGGGTACAAATCCAAAAACTCCAACTTATATCCATCCGTAGCGTTCTTGATGACTAGTTCCAAAAGATCCCGCACGTAAACTTTGATAAGTAGGCTGTCCCTCCCATACAACTTCTTCAGTGTGTCCACAGCAGCAGCGTAATTCTTGGCAGAAACTGTAAATCCATCGATGCATTTCCTTGCAGCGGACGACTTTGGGCTACACTGTAGCAGGTACTGAAACTTATCAGCATCCGAAATTCCATGGTCCAGGTGTATGTCCTCGAAGCTCGCCCAAAATGCTAACCAATCACGCACATCACCCGTAAACTCAACCAGCTTCCGTTGTGGTAAATTGCGGTAGACCGCCACTGCTTGTTGCTCTACAGTTGCACCTTTGGGTAGATGGACATCGACCTTCCTTTCCGCAACGGTCATCTTCTTGAAAAATTCGGAGCGGAACTCTTCAACAGCTAGAAACTGATCCTGGTCATTTTCCGCGATTGTTTTCTCCACAGCCTTCTCAATAGCAGTGGTAAGGGCTTCATACCTCATTCGTAAGGTCGCTATGATGGTGACAACCTCCTCAGGATCCGGATTTGGTGCTGCTAACACGTTCTCCAATTTGACCAGCTCCGCATCAAACAGCTTGCCCTTGGACTTGGAAATGGTAGTTGGGTCCATGGTTTTCTCAGTCTAACGGTCTTCAAAAACGGCAATCTCTCTAATTCCTAGTTGTTTACTTCTCTTGACTACACAGCCAGCGGTGGGTGCCTCCAAAATGTTAGATTCGAAGCTTCTAACTAGCAAACGATAGGGTTTTTGTGACTCGGATGTAGCCCTATCTAAGTTCGTCAAATGACTGTGTGACGCCCTAAACTGTGACTTTGACTTGACAAAAATATAACTGCGATTATTATTAAAATGATGTACAATGCTTTCTCTTTAATGAACAATTAACTTTTATTTAAGGACTCAAAAAATGATAAAAGTTACAAAGATTACTTTCACTCAAACTCTGACAAAGTGACGATTGACCGAACAGCGAAGTGATGAATGGTCGACACTGAGCTGCACTGAACTGATGACTACTGCACTGAAAAAGTGCATTTAACGCTGCTCAGCGCAGCCATAACAATTTAAAAATTACCCGGGTTTTTCACCCGCACATTCGAAACATACGTGCTAAATGCACTTCTGACTTTTGACATGGAACACTCCTGTTATATAAGCGGATTATTGAACGCTAAAAATGCTACATTAATTTCAGTTTGACGATGGTGTCTAAGTCCCTAATTTACGAAACTAAGAAATAATTCGTGCATTCACCTTCCTATATTTTGCTTGAGTTACTTTATGCGTACAATTTTGAATTTAGGCTGGTAGCACTGGAAACGTAGCAAAAAAGGTTTCTTGAATCCAAGATAGCCCTTTTGAGTCTCCGAAACCAAGAAATACACCCCCGTACATGTTGAAATAAGCAGGGAACTTTAATTGTTTTAGAAGAGTTACAAAAGTGTAATTGGAGCAAAGAAAATCTTTAAGATAAAACGACAAAAAGTCTCAAGATTTATGACGATTTAAAACCACAGCCACAATAAGGCGCACGTCGGTGGCAAATTGGGATGTTGAAAGATGAACTACAGCCAAACAAACTTTTAAAAACGCAGAACCTAAGAAGTCTTAGGACAACGCATTTTTACGCCTTTAAAAAACAAAGGGCAAGCTCCGCTGTTTTGAGTGAAAATTGCGTAGACCATGTGCGACACTGGGGTATGCTACCGTTTAGAACAAACCAAAATTCCAATCTTGTATTTCTCAGGGGCATTTTTGGAGCAACGGACCGGCGGGAAATTGATGACAGATCCAAAGTGATAAATGAATATTTGGTCTGCGGTAACTTAACAATTAGATACACATCAAAATCGAGGATTTTGAACTGAAAAACGCCATCAAAAAGACTTCAAAAATATGTATTGGACTAATAAATAGCGACACTGTAAACTTAGTAAAATTTGACAACCTTTTGGTTTTGATTATTTTTTGTATGCTCCTGTAACAGTGGCTGTATATGAGTTTGATTTGTACACAGTTTACATAAAATATATACATAATTTTTATAAATAACTTTTATATAAAAGTGTGAAAATATTTATTTTAAAATTCTTGCTTAGGGTACAACTGATCCAAAAACGTTAGTTTGCCTTCAAAATTTCAAAATGTTCAAAACATATTTACAGCATATTACTAATCATAATGCAAATTAAATATTTTAACCCACATGATAATTTGAATATGAATAATTTAAAAGCCTTGAAACAATTTTTTGCGGAAGCAAATAACACAATTTTGAAAAAACATCTATTTAAATTTACAAAACACTTGAAGAGTATATGATACAGTGGTATATATTAAAAGTAATTTAGTATACAACCTTTACATTTTGTGTACACGCCTCATGTGTTTTCTAAGACCGGTTTTGCGTGTTAGTTGTCTTTCGCAAATTTTACACTTAAAAACGTCTCCAGTATGCTTCTGGATATGCGAATTTAGCTCCTGTATACTGAGAAAGCTCATATTACATGTAGAACATTTGTAGGGTTTTTCGCCCAAATGCCTTCGCAAATGTAAACGCAAGTATTATGTGGTTTTGAAGGTCTTTTCACACAAATCGCATCGGAAGTTTCGCTGTTTGGTGTGAACTTGCTTGATGTGACTTGTTAGGTTGCTTTTCAGAGAAAAGCCTTTCTGGCACAAAAGGAACTCAAAAAGGTTTTTCATTTGTGTGAACAAAAACGTGGTGTTGAAGACTTGACAAATTCTGGAATGCGACATCACAGAAAACACAATTGAAGTCTTTGAATAAGGGGTAAAATGTGTGTTCCCAATGAATGTTCCCCGTGAACCCCGTGGATAAGGACTTAAGTTGCAGTTTGGTAGTTCCTCAAATGTGATGCTGATGAAGATGAAGAAAGAAATGACTAGTACAAGAGCAGAGGTTGAGTGAGACTGAGATAATGTTTATTTGGTTGGGAAAGGTTTTATAGTAACAAATACCTACTCTATAAGAGTGGGTGACACGGATCTCTGACCGTAATAATAAGTGGGTAGAGAGTAATGAGAACTCTCTATTCTGTATATGGGATGACATGACAGTTATATTTATTATCTGTCATACATGCCCATATATGTTAAAATATATAACTTGCCATATTTGGCGCATAACCATAAATCAATCCACAGTAAAAGAATTAAAAGAACAAAATCAATTAGGATAGAATTGAGATGATATCAAAACATCCGCGCTGCTTAGATTTGCTGTCCCAGCAAAACAATAATTAACAAATTAACATAATTAACCATTAAGTACATAAGTACAATAAAACAATAGAATATAACATTCCATTAAAGTTGTAGCTCGCTGATATAACAAAAACTCCAGAGTTGAACAAAACAAAGAATGCTTACTTGGATCAATGTCCATGGATCAATGTCCATTAAAGTAGTAGCAATAAAACTCATACATAATAATTACGTGTAGAGTATAGTTCAACATAATAAAGTATCATATTACAATTTGTTTGACTTTGTAGTCACGTAAGTAGATACAGATAATGCATATTTTTGCACATAAAACATATTATCATGTAAAATTATATATAATTTCTGGAGAACCATTAGACTAAATTTAAGTCATTCAAGACGGTTTTTACTCACCATCATCACAGTCATCTTAGACCTGGGTGAGGAGAAATTAATCAGGCGAAAACTAACAACAAGCAGCAAAACAAGTAAGTAACATAATACATTTTTAACATAATACTTTGTGTTCTCTGTGGTTGTGATTTAAGGGGTCATTCAATACAGAAGTAATACCTTTAAATCAGAATATTAAAAGTTTATAAATGTTTTTTCTTTTACAGGAATCCGGTGTAGTTTACTGTTGATTATCGTTGAGTACGCAGCTTATTGGCAAATGGAAAAGTCGATTTCCACTTTGATATCTTCAACAATGCAGGAGGGATGCGTTCGCTGTGGTGCTGAACAAAATAGGTATCACACTCTGCTGTTGAAGAAGCCTTTGTCGTTTATACGATGGCTGGATGACTTGAAGCTGACGATCACTACGACGTGTAGTGTAATGGATCACTGATCACGGCTTGCGGTGTAGGCGGACGTGGGTAGAGATGTTCACGCTGAATCCAAATAAGGAGCAGTATCTCTCGTATAAAAGGAGCGGTGGAGTTTTACTTATGGTCACTGTGTAATTAGGTATAGATTACTGTAACTCGGTAAAACACGCAATAGAATATTAAACTGTACTTGCATTTTTTGTATATGCTAAGTTAACCCACGAGTTTGATAGTTATTTCCATAATTGGATCATATTTGTTTTTGGGTTTTTAAGAACCTACAAAAAGCCTGGTTTTCCTTTGAAATGAAAACGTCAACAATAGTTCAAACATATTAGTTACACAACTTGGATCCTGAATGTCTCATCATTTTATATTTTTATGGATATACAAATTTACATAAATTCACGAAAACATTGAAGAAATTGGTAATTGGAATTCATAAAATTATTATAGTACCTTTTGTATTTGTTTCCCAATGCATACGAAAATAAGTTTCAATTAGAATAAATCGTCATTTGAAAGTATGTTATTATTTTGTAATAACGTATACCATAAATTATCATTGAATTATCAGAAATATGGCAATATTTTTTGCACATTATTAATACCTTATATAGAATTATAAAAATAGGTATAATTCCTATCAATGTAATGGCATGTTTCGTATGTAGTGAATGAGAATGAGAATTGGAATATGTATAATAAACTTCAAAAATGTTTTCTTGTGAATGTATTTGTTTTTCATTTTTGTTTTCAAATTAAAAGTAATTAAAATATTATTGTTTAGTATTACCGTCGTTTACCTTTTTACGGATACATCCAAACTCCTTGTCAATCGGCTTTACAAAGTATCATCAATTTATAATCTTAAATGCTAGCTAAAATTAAAAATGATATACAATGCAAAACTTAAAATAGCCTTTTAGATTTCAGCTTTCATGACAGCAAAAGTTGATAGCTTTTGTTGGAGCGGTAAACGGAAAATAATATGTTTGATTATTTAGAAAAATAAAGTGGAGTGGAGTAAATGGAGTAATTAAGTATCGACACGTTATCGATATCTAATTTTCGTCCATTTTAATCAACATAAAAAAAGTCATTTGTAAGATCGTTTTAACGATTGAATACTTTGTTTTTCAAAACAAATATTATGTACGTAAACATACGAGTGTCTGTGTTTGGATTTAATAATGACAACAGAACACTAAGACGGAAACGTTTGTGATACCTTGTAATTAAGGTTCACGACATACTACCTTTATGGTTCAAGTATTGTTAACGTTCCTGATGTGTTAGAAAACGATCTATGTCATACCAATTTAAAAGTAAGTGGTAGTTAGCAATTAACAATTAACGCAGCTAACGTTATGTTAAGCTAATTAGTCATTAGTGAATTAACTCAAAATGTACTTTAGTCGCGAGTACTGGTCTTTGATGGTAAATGCCGAGTTAAATTAAAGTACATTTTGTAGATTAATTGACTAATTAAAATTCAATTACCATATATCGTTAAGGAAGAAGTTCATGAAGACCTTATCGATGTCAGATGGTTATTGAATATAACAAAATAATATTAAATCCCAGAGTTTATTCATTTAAACTATTTAGTTCTTAATTATCTTAATTAGGGGCTGAATAAACTCAACTGCGGGCCCTTGCATAGATTCATTATTAGATTGCCTTGTAAGAAAGAGTCAGTTAAATTTTTAAAAAAATCGTAAGTTAAAACATGTAACTTATGTTGTAGGCTGGTAGACAATATTCCACTCATAATCAAAACAATTTAAGCATTAATGAATTATTTATTTCGCAAAATTAGAAGCAAAAAATAATAAAGTAATTTACAAAATTCCGTTAGAAGAGTTGATCAGACTGCTTCTTTAAAGATGGAGCACTTAAAAGGGTTGGTTGAAAGTGCGTAAAACGGAAGCGCGGATTGCGCGTGTTAACACTGGATAACCTTGGAAGGTGAAGAGGGTGAGGTTGAGGCGCCTTGGGTTGCTTCTCCAGGACTAGGGAGGAAGTCGATAGCAACAGGTATCGCGATTAGAGCTTAAGTAGAAAAGCTGGAAACTTATACTCAAAAATCAATATTAATATCATATCATTTAAAAACATAATAATAACAATAAAATAAGATAACCCAAATTAATTTTATAGGGCTTGTAATATAAAAGCATTTTAGCTTATCAATTGTATTGAAGATTCTACAGAAGATTCTATGTGTGGCCGCTTTAGGTAATAGAGCGTAAGTTAATACAATTATAATGTGAATGTAATAAAAACTCGTTGTAGTACTTGATAATAACAAATGGTATTGTATAATAATTCCCGTATGGTATTGTATAATAATAATTCCCTTATGTAGGCTGAATGGTTGGAATGAACAAACAGGCGGCTAATGAGATTAAGAATGGCATAAAATGTGAATGCAATGAGGCTGGCGAAAGCAGCAAAACAGTTGGACATGTAGTCTCATAGTCTTATAGTTTCGGTAGGTATTCTCCGGCTGTGTTTCTTGGGTGACGGAAGTCATACCAAAATAAAGAAGAGAAACTGTGATAACTCTGATAGAAGTGACAGATTTCAATCTGTGCTGCCAAGAGAATATGTAATGGTAAGGTATGGGATGGCCAAACCAAAAAATAGAATTAATAAAAATTAATAATGGTGGCAGGAATATGCTATATAGTGCAGCATGTTTCCTTGGATACGTTGTTAAATAAATTGAATGGGTACGGTAGTATCCACAAATAAGTTTCACATTGAATAGCTAGCTCTGTAAGTGTTCATAGTGACTTAAATAAAAAGGTATGAAGTAACCATGATGTGTATGGATTATAATATTTGTGTGTCACTTTCCAACTTCGCCGTTAAAGAATAGCTAATTGAAAGCTAAAATAGGGAAGGATGCAATCCAGATCACTGGCTAAGGCGATGCAAAAACTCGATAAGAGTAAACAATGGATGAGGCACAAATCAATGTGTAAAATATAAAATAACTTGCAATGTAAAATCTGGAAGTGGTCCTAATATGTAGTCATGGTTGTATGTGAACCTTAAGACAATATAGGTAATGAGTAGCGCATTTTCATTCCTAGTACATATTGCAAAATAAAATCAATATAATAATTAAAAAGGAATCTAAATTCCAAGGATTCCACTAATTTTTACTGACTTCAGTAATAAAATTCAATACGTGCAAATAATAAATTCAATAACTTGAATTGATCGCCTTAGGTGAAATGATTAATTTAAGTGAAGTGATTGCCTTAAATGAATCAATTAATGTGGAATATAACATTGAGGTACATATAAGGATATGAGCTTATTATGCTGTAGGCGTAGAATAAGGTTCGTAAAATATCTTTTTATAATTACTGAAATCATATTAATTATCGAAGCCATGTAATGTATTGAGGCTATAGAAATAATGAATTCCTTTCAATAGATTTTGTATTTTGTAATTTAAGCTCAATGCATAGGTTTGAAATATCAATAATGGCTTTAGCTTTAGTAAAATCAGAAAAATTGGCTTAAATTAGGATTGGCTTTGGTAATATCATAATAAATGGCTTTGTAAATCTTTTAATAAAATGGATTTGTAACTTGTCCATAACTGGCTTAGTGAAATTTGTTTTTCACGAATAACAAAGGAGTGGATAATTGCCATCAAGGGTACTGAATGAAGTCCTAAGCAATAATGAAACGTAGAAGGTACAGTAATTCCACTAATTTTCCGGAACACTACTAGGAATACTAATTCCATCTGGGTAGTCAATTCCAACCTTGTTAAGAATTGAAAAAGGAATGTGTGCATGAATTCCTAAAAGTGAGACAACTTTATCACTGCTTTACATAGTAGAATTACCTTAGCAGGTTGTTCACATGCCCATGTGTTGGATAAAATAGAGTGTAGTTAATGCTTAAAGCCACTTGTATATTTATAAGTGTATTGCAAAATAAAAAGAAATCGTTTACTGTTGATGTGATGAATCACGTACATTTTCCCATTGTCAATTGGGTATGTAGCAGAAATATGTAATCAAATAAAATGATAAAAGATATATTAAATGTGGGCGTAATAACGTAGTCATTCCTCAAAGCCATTAGTTTTTAACTTAATGTAAGTGATGCTAAAGTATTAATAAAATCGATGCAATTGTACTTAAATTGAAATAAGTGAAAATAAGAATGCAGGTATGCATGTGTAAGCAGCTGCCTTGCCTGGTCATCAAGTTAAATAGGTAGCGAACCATAATTATAGAGATAAAATATTTAAATTGATATAATGTTGAATAAAAGACCGTTGGCGTATGAAAGGGGGTTGATGCAGTCATCGAATATGACGAGTGATGAATAAAACAAAATGTGTGCCATATATGCAATAAGGTATGCATGAAGTAACTGTAATTTGAGTCAACAAATCAATTATTCATTTCCCAGATGAATAAGGTAATCTACGTGGGTGCTACTGCATAAAATTCAAATGTGAATCCCACATAACAGATAAAGTGAATGATTGGTGCTTAATTTAGACTGACATCCTACGTTAAATTTGTAGGGAGTCAGCCGAATCCTTATAAGGACATGAGAGAGTCTGCAAAAAGTTTGCTGCAGACACAACTACAATCAATCTTTTCCTTTTCTGTAGAAAACGTAGGTGTACAATTTCCCTACTAATTTAGAATTACAATAATTGTGTTTGTATGACTAAAAAGGACAGAATATTTTTTTATTGCCCTTTGGGATGATCATCCTTTGATCTCCGTTCAGTTTATTTCAATGCATGGGACCTATATTTATAAAAAAATATATGCGGGCTGCTTAACAGATCTACAGTCGTCACCAACGTGCACTTGTAACGGGCCATTTGCTAGTATGGCAATAATAATGCCTAATTTGTAATAATGGATTTTTATGACTTAGAATATAGTTAATAATCAGAATATATGATAACGGGCTTTCTAGTAATCCTCAGCTAACTTGTAGTTAGTTTAAAAATTAAAATCATCTAGAGGATTAGGGATATCTGCATAAGAAGGCGAGTTTATCCACTCTAGTGGATTAGGATACCAAGATATATGCAATTGAATAAATTTATTAACAAAACTGTAAAACCATTCTGATGACGGGTCATCATCTAATGGTGTGATATCCTCTTTAAAACGTTTATACTTAACGTAAATGCAGAATTTGCAATCACAGAAGTACGTTTTTGCATGCAGGATAACAAATGAGCCTGCCATATGATAAGACAGTAAGTGGAACAACGCTCGTAGAAATAAAATGCAAACTTCATAATTTGAAGTGCTAATGCCCTGATATACAAATAGAATCATGTTTCTGTAATCGTCATGTATTAAATCCAGCAATAATGAAGGCTTATCTGCCTGGTATTTCTCTGATATTACATTAAAATTGAATAAAAATGTGTCAATGTGCAAATCTATGTGCTTAAGTTTTGGGGGAAAATGAAGCACGGCACAAAGACAACTAGGGTGTGCAGGTAAGTGTAATTGTTCTGGCTCAATTGTAGTTCGGACGAAGCTACAAATATTATATAGTTCTGAGCAATAACACAAGCTAGAGGTAGTATGATCAGGTATGCCTGTAGAAATGTGATTCGCAATTTCGGTTAACTTATGATAGGTTAAGAACGTCGGATAATCAATTCCCGAATGTGGATTGGTATTATGCACTGCCATGGTTTATAAAAACCAAAAATTAAAAATGCAAACTAGCTGTGGTAAAATACACACTGTGGCACTGTGGCACTCCTAGCATTGATGAGAGAATATGCAAAATAAAATATAAATTGTTATTAGATCAGCTTACCAAACAGTAGAAACGTTGCGGAACGCTCCGGGCGGCCGGAAACATTGCGACCCGAAATGTAGTAAGAGAAAATAAAGAGCAACGCGCACTACTAAGCAACTAAAACACCGTAGGAAAATGAAAATTCCCAAATTTTCGGAAACCTGAGGAGAGGTAAAATCACCATCTTTGAATAAGGGGTAAAATGTGTGTTCCCAATGAATGTTCCCCGTGAACCCCGTGGATAAGGACTTAAGTTGCAGTTTGGTAGTTCCTCAAATGTGATGCTGATGAAGATGAAGAAAGAAATGACTAGTACAAGAGCAGAGGTTGAGTGAGACTGAGATAATGTTTATTTGGTTGGGAAAGGTTTTATAGTAACAAATACCTACTCTATAAGAGTGGGTGACACGGATCTCTGACCGTAATAATAAGTGGGTAGAGAGTAATGAGAACTCTCTATTCTGTATATGGGATGACATGACAGTTATATTTATTATCTGTCATACATGCCCATATATGTTAAAATATATAACTTGCCATATTTGGCGCATAACCATAAATCAATCCACAGTAAAAGAATTAAAAGAACAAAATCAATTAGGATAGAATTGAGATGATATCAAAACAGAAGACTTTAGCAGATTCTTCTGAAACACATTCAGTACCAATGATAGTTTAAGATTTATTGATTTATGGGGAAAATATATATTTAAGTTTTACCATGAAAATGAGTACGATGTGATGATCTGGCAGATGCGCTAGAAAACCTCCGACTACAAATCTGGCAACTGTATGGTTTTTCGCCGGTATGCAATCTCATGTGTACTTGAAGATTTCCTTTAAGTGTAAACCTTTTGTCACAAATCGAGCATTGAAATGGCTTTTCTTCTGTGTGTATGCTGATTACATGGTTTTTTAACTCATGTTTTGATCCAAATTGCTTTTCGCAGTTTTCACATTCGAAAGGTCGGTGGTTCTCATGAACTATGTTGTTATAACGTTTTAAATTTTCTTTTGTTGAAAACTGGTTGCCACAAATTTTACACTTGTGGGGTTTTTCATTTGTATGTACACTCATATGACAATGCAGCTTACTTAAGGATGGAGCTGTGTATTCACAATAGCTACATCTGTGTCCTGATTTCGTCATTTTGAAACACTCTGAAACACAAATATTTTCTGAGTGTACAAAAAATTAATAACAGAGTTAAGCAATTGCCCACAAACTTCAAACACTTAAGCGTGGTAGTCAGTACTCAAGTACAACTAACTGCAAAGGCATTGAGACTTAAGGAAAGCTTTATATGTGATGCTTCCTTCTAAAAATCAGAAACAGTAATGCTGACAAGTCTGGCCTATTTCAAACAGGTTTTTGATGCGTGTTTTTGCCGCTGCACGGCAGAGTGTATGCTAAGAGCGCAACGCCAATGTTTAGTAATATTAGATATGTGACTATACTGTCTTTACTACGTTAAACACAATATGCTTGAAGTGCGTTTGTACAAAGTATATGCAAGTCTTAGTGTTTGTGTATGTTGTCTGTTAATACGAATCGACTAAACTAGTTTCAAGCCTGTTTGAGTTATAATGTCAACAATGTGTATAATTGACGATTGTCTTTAACCTAGCTTTGATTGAAATGTATAAGTGGTTACGTGGTGGAGTGAAAATTACCTAAAACCTCGATTTCTATAGTCCTACCGAATCTCTTATGTAAACAAGTGTGACATTCAAATGCTACAGAAGAGCATTTTTCAGTAAAACAATGCATGGCTTACATGTAATTATAACTTGCAAACTGTTTAGCAAACTGAATGTTTTCATTGGCGTTTGTTACAGCTGCAGTGCTGTAATCTACAAAAAATTAACAATCTACCAAACCTTACGCTGCTAAGAATAATATCTGGCGCGAAATCTGTAATTACTAAATAACTAACTCCTCTGAAATCGTCAAAATCATTGTGGTAACAACTAATTGAGTGGTCTAATTTGATGCCGCAAAAATACATTTATACATAGCCAGAAATTGAGTACCTAACAAGAGCATTTTAATATGGTGTTTATATGCTAGGCTTCACTTTTTTTCCTTTTCCTCTCGGCTCAATAATTTTTCTTGGAATTCCACTGTTGAGCTTTGACGTAATTGGCCGCACTAAATACATCAAGGAAAAAGGGCAAAATTCCAGCAGGGAATCGGGTATGAAGAGGAGCAGTGGTAAAAAGAGTAAAGGTATTTCTGAAAATACAAATAAACATTTTCATAAAGATGTAAGCATATTGTGTACTTACGGCTGCATGTTAGGTGAATTGCTTACCCTAAAATCAGCATTGTAAAGTTAACGAAACTTTTGGTTCGAATTTAAGCAGCAAATGAAACACTTAAAAGTGCTATCAGCGGTAACCGAATCCAACTCTACACTACCTTCAATTTCTGAGATTGTTTACCTCTAAAAATGGCGTGTAACAACCTTATTATAGATCATCGTTCTTACCCTCAACAGGCAATCTTATCCGTAAGTACCTGTGAACTATAAGTGAAACCTAGCAAGAATATCTTGCATTAGTGGTACCATGTATGACTTTATTGGACGTTTTACAGCTCTTCAATGCATAAAAGATATGTATCGTTTTGAAAAGGATCTCCTGTTCTTGTGTTATCTGTATCTTTATATTGGTTCACACCAGAGACTAAAGTAACATATTTGGATTACTAAGGTCATGTTCAAGCATTTTTTGCTGCACGACTCCACAATTATCATTGAACCAAAAACAACTTGACTACTCAAAACGAAAACCTTTCCGAGGATAATCGGCTTAAAAGTTTTACACGTATGTATATAATATTACGAAAACGGAATATGGCATGTAAACTCTTTAGGTTCATCCCAAGCAACATTCTTATGCATTTTGGAAGTGGCAAACCAACGTTGTACAACCGATTTAATAACCAGCATAGAGTACCTGTATAATTTGCACCTGTACATATTTTGTACCACCGTTCTGTGGTACCATTATGATACAAAATTTAGACAGTTTGTGTCTAACAACGCTGTACGATTAGAATATAATCTTCCGCAAAGTAGCAAACAGACACATAAAAAATCAGTCTGCAATAGGATAGATATGTCTGCATTAATGTTTCTAATTTTTAAAATACAAATTAAAAAGGAAAAGCGTTTGGGAAGCTAAATTTTTGTTGTTTGTTTGCTTCAGTTAAATTATTATTTGGTACTTATTTATTATATCTGCGCATTTACCTGAGCGTCGTTCTTGGTGTTTTGAACTCCGCGCTCCACTGGTTGGCAATAAACCCTGTAAACATACGAACATGTCTGAAATTAATGTGCAAACCAGATTACAAGTGCAATATTTGTGAGTTTAAAGCAAAATACTTGAGTAACCTTCAATACCACATGAGAGTACATACAAACGAAAAGCCCTACAAATGTGATATCTGCAGCAAGACGTTCACAATCAAATCTAACTTCAACCGTCACATTAGCAAAGTTCATCAAAACCAACGACCCTTCGAATGTGAACAATGTGAAAAGAAATTCGAATCCAAGCACAATTTAAAACGGCACACAAGAATACACACAGGAGAAAAACCGTACCAGTGTAATATTTGTGACAACCGCTTTTCGTAGAATGGGGATCTTACTAGACACATGAGAAGCCATACTTGCGAAAAACCTTACAGCTGTCAGATTTGTAATCAGAAATTTTCCCGGTCATCATCCTTAATGCAGCACCGGAAACGTTATCATGGTAAAACTTATTATCTGTAATTTGTAAATATATTTTGAAAGAAAGTAATACATTTTGTCTTGAAATTTCCTGTGAACGTTGTACAGATAATAGAGTAGAATCCCATGGTTGCGTGATTTGTGAATGCCGATTTGAAAACTTGTACAAACTGCAACGCCACATTTTTATTCACACGAACGAAAAACCTTTCAGCTGTCACTCGTGCGACAAAAGTTTTGCGCTCAAAAGTACTTTAAAGAATCACATCAATCATAGGCACTCTGATGATCGAAATCACAGGTGCAGTTTGTGTCAAAAGACATTTAAGATAGGAGCTTCCTTACGAAAACATTTGCAAAGACATTTGGGTGAAAAATTTTACAATTGCTGTATTTGCAATGAGAGCTTTTTCAACAATCGAGAGTTAAACATGCATTCACAGAAGCATACAGGAAAACGCTTCAATTGTAATCTTTGCGGAATAGAAGTGACAAGCAAGGAAAGTCTAAAAGTACACATGAAACGAAAACACAATATGTAAAATATTTTAGCTTTCAAAACTATGCATAACAAACTGTGGATACAAATTCCAATACCATGAATCGTGCTTGTAACTTGGTTTCTTTGTACAATAATTTTATTCACTTTAAAAATTTTGTTTGAACTAAACCATGCTGCTTGTGACAAGATATTGGCATTTTTGTAGTAATGGTTAGCAGAATATAAATGTAATGAAACCCCAACTTTTTATTTTAAAATGTTTCATGCGGGAAAAGAGACCATGATTATGTACTTTTATATTCGCCATATTATTGGCGTCGAGTTTTTTGAAGTGCTAAAAATTGGCATTTTCAACTAATACGACTTTAATATTGTAACCTGTGATTAGATGGGTACGCTTGGGGATAAACTGATATAAATGTTTATACTTAATGTTTTTGGATTTCTTTGAAAAAATATGATGTACAACTTGCGACAAAAACTTTGCGCAAAAACAGATTCTTGTTGCACAATTAGCATCTCATATTGGCAAATAACCGTAAGGCTGCAAAATTGTTGATCAAAAGTCCCGCTAAATCCAATCATCAGTCCTGTCGTCACATCGGAGATTTGTTAGTAGTTGTATTTTGTTATCTAATGCAGACGTTTATATTAAAAATCACAACTTTTCAGTTGCAAACCTTAGAATGTTTCAACATTAGTATACACATACACTTTCGCATTGTACCTTCTCTTCCATAGCCAACTTGATGTAAGGAGTTCTGTCACGTAGACTAATTCTCTTAATTGAACAAACCTGAAACCCTTGTTGCTGTTTTCTGATTTTTTAAAAAGAAATCCCACGTCAATTAGTTTTCTCGCTATTGTCCTAAAATTTTACAAGCATAGTAGCATAATGAGTAAATGGCGTTTTGGACGAAACCTTTTTGAAGTTAAGCGGATTATTGAGTTGTGAAATGCCACTACCAGTGCATGCAAGAAAAGAAGTTCCTATAAGCTGTATAATTTAAGTTGCAATGGTGCAATGCAATAGAAAGAGCTGCTTAGTGAGTGAACGCAGGTTGAGTAAAAATAAATGGGAATACCAAGAAAGATACGTTAGGCGGAGTATACGCTGGCTGTAAAGATATACCCTGCCATATTCCAGTAGGAAGGCTTAATGAAAACTGGTTGGCAGTTATAAGTAAGATTATTCAAAATCATTGACGCCTTTTGCTTAACAAACTAACCACGTAAAAGTTGTTAGAAATATAATTTGGCAGTTTATTTAATCAGTTTTGAGTTAAGACGTTGACATAGTTATTTCCGAATTCGCGACATTTTGTAACCTATAAAGCTAATATAAAACTTGAAGAGCCTCAGCATTTTGACTTTTGTACACTATTGCATGAAACTCTACTAAACTCACTCATCAAAACTCTGTTAACTGTATTCACGAAGACTTCAAAAATGGCCAAAGCCGAGCACAAATGCAGTATATGTGAATATAACGCGCAATGTGTCAGTGCACTCAAGTGTCATATGAGAGTACACACAAAAGAAAAACCGTACCAGTGTAACTTCTGCAGAAGAAAGTTTTCAACCATGCCAAACCTAAAGCGTCACATTACCACAGTTCATGAGAACAATCGACGTTTCAACTGTGAACACTGTGAAAAAAAATTTGGAGCCAAAGAAGTGTTAAAATTTCACATAAGGTTACACACAGGCGAAAAACCATACCATTGTCCAATTTGTGAAAAATGCTTTGCACGGAGAGGAATTCTAACTTCCCACATGAGATGTCATACAGGCGAAAAACCGTACAGCTGCAATGTTTGCAGTCAAAAGTTTTCCCACACATCAGCGCTGTTATCACACCAGAAACTTCACGGTAAGCTCAAACTAAAAACATTTTCTCAAAAATCCAACAATTCACCGTAATTTATGTACGATGGTTTGCAGGCAAATCTACTCAACCTTTTGGATGTGTTTTCTGTGATATGTCATTCCGATTTTTAGGAAATCTTCAAGATCATATTTTTATCCATACAAACGAGACACCGTTTAGTTGCCTTTCGTGTGACAAAGAGTTTGCACGGAAGAAATCGTTAATGAGTCATCTACAATATAAACACTCTGATGAACGGAAGCACAAATGCAATTTGTGTAAAAAAGCCTTCAAAACCAAAACCGATTTACGGCCACATCTGCAAAAGCATTTGGGAGAAAAATCCTACAAGTGCTCTAAATGTAATGAGGGCTTTATCACTGCGATAGAACTAAGCAGACATACCCGCAAACATAAAGAAAAAGTTTTCAAGTGTAATATTTGCGGAAAGGTACTGACACAAAAAAACAATCTTAGACGACACATGAAGCAGAGACACAAACAGTAAAATTTTCTTTAAAAAAGGCATCTATTTTTGTTCACGCCACCATAATCTGTGATTTTGCAGATTTTTCTTCAAGTGAGTTAGAAATTTTTGAAGATTATACGTGTTAACATGTGAATCTAATATGTTTAGTTAGCATGTTGTCCTGATAACTTTGTATGGTTAGTGTAATTAATGACAGTTTTGTACCAGTTTATTACAGATCGGCTAATTTATATGTACCTAATCACATACATACTAAAACTGTAATATTCTAAAAGAAAATGATCATATTTAGTATTTGATTCATTATTTTTTGTACCAGCGTCAGATCATGTTGAATTGATTACTCTGCATCTTCAAATTGAAACTAAACTAACATGCTGTAAAGAGGTACGAATGTATATATGTTTTCATGTAGATTTTAGCAGGATCCTTTTATGATTTTCGTCACCTTAAGTTTACAAATAAGATTTTAAGCAAGTTCTTTATCAATAAACAAAGTAACTTTGAGGTGGAAAATATAAGGTAAACTTGTTCAAATTGAGCGTTTTGTAGACGGCGTCATTGAAGCTCACTAAATTGTTAAGCACCGTTGTCAGGCTGAAGTTAAGGATATGGTAGTCGGTTTACAAAAATCCATTTATATATTTAAGAAAATGTATGTTTGGTAGTTTGGGGTATTTGCGTCGAAGCTTTTAATTGTAATCATATTCAAATTTGATATTACAAAAATTTTGTTTAAGGATTTATGCATGCAATAAAGCAATATTTACTCAAATAACCACTTGCGGTCTTGATCGAACTAAAATTAACTTCGCTTCAAATATCAACGTTCCAGAATATACATCTCACCTTGTTCCAAATTTTTCACCTACTAATTGCTATGAAGTCGCTTTCTTACCTCTGCTTGCATTCAAAAAATAATTCTATGAATTTTGCTAACCACAGTTCAGTATTATAAGATTGCTTGTGCATTTTATTATATGTTTCAGGCTTATTTGTGCATATGGTCTTGTATGGTATGGTGCTATGGTATGAGCTGCGGCTGTGCTATACTTTTACAATAAACGGAAAAAAGAGTCTAAACAGGTGAGCTTGCAAGAATTTGAAGGTAGCATTTTTTAGAAGACAGTCGTAGTAATCAGCTAGCATCAATTTTTGTTTCACTACAGGTTAACTCGTAAACCAACAACTTAAGTATTAAAAGTTTAGGACGTAACCATTTTTTGCGTTAGCAGGATTAAAATTTCAATACGTGAGTTGTATTAAATTCAAAATCTACTTATCAAATACGGGACGGTAAATTGTGAAAATATCTTCCTCCTAAAAATATTTGGATGCAAAACGGTATTTTTATGTAAATGTCAATATATTTTAAGTAATATTTGACACAATCAACTTTTGTGCTTATAAACGCAGCAAAGCAGTGGAAAAGGTAATTAGAAGCAGCAAATAATACGTTATTAATTTTTTTTTGGCTATTTCCAGCTTTTGTTAAACCCATTTCATAAGTTGTAACCTTATTAAATTATGGGCTGCTTTTCATTAATAGAGAGGTTGATCAGCCACTGTAAATCTCCTTAAACTCAATATTTATCAAAATCTAAATACTCCTTAAGAAACCAACGGATTTGGTAAACATGCATGCAAAAAAAGAATAAAATGCACATTGTTAGGTACATACCTAATATCATACGCTTTAAACCATGACTCCATTAATAATGAAGGTATTAAAAATTAAGGTATAGAATATTCTTATTTGAATCTTTATTACTAATGAAGTCATGTTTTAAAACGTATTTAAACAGTTTACTTTTCTGAGAACCAAATTCCAAAACACCTACATAGGCAGTGTAGAATATATCCATTACCTTTGTACCTGGTTGAATACTTTTATGTTCAAGGTTTAGTAAAAAAAACTATAAGTAAAATATGGCTTTCAGGAAACATTTTTTTGGTGTTAAGCGGATTAAAGTCTGAAAAGGTAGGTACTGGTGTTCCTGACAAAACGTACGTGTAAAGTTTGTGTTTTTCCCCTTGCAATACAACTAGCTGTGCCGATCATTCCTGCATACATTGTCATTTCTAAAACAATTCTTCTGCCTAGGCATGATATAGACGCTATGAAACGTAGAGTTGAAGAATGCAGGTATCATGCTGGATATTAGAAAACAATCCAAAGAACTGAAAACCTTGAACAGAAGTAGGTCGTCCTTCATATATTTCCTCATTTTTAACAATGAAGCCACAGTTAAAACTTTGTAAAATGCTTACTTCTTTGGAGTTTCATCTTACTAACCCTTGTCGACACGAATAAATGTACATTTAAAAACATTGTTTGGTTACTTGTGAGTTCGATTTGCTTAATCCAAATAGGTAATTAAGTGCCAGAACGAAAATGGCAAAAACTAGAAAATTTGATTGTCCTGTTTGTAGTTTTAGAGCACAAAAGAAGAATGATTTTCAGCGTCATATGAGAGTACACACAAAAGAAAAACCTTACAAGTGTAATACCTGCAACAAAGGGTTTCCGAGGAAAGCAAACTTAAAGCGTCATATTAGCACAGTTCATGAGAACCAACGACCTTTTAAATGTGACCATTGTAAAAAGAAATTTGGATCAAAGAATGACTTAAAACGGCATGTGTTCATGCACACAGGCGAACGACCATTCCAATGTTCAATTTGTGACAGGCGTTTTTCGCGGAAGGGGAATCTTACAACGCATATGAATTGTCACACTGGTGAGAAACCCTACAGCTGCCAAGTTTGTGACCAGAAATTTGCAAGTATATCCGGTTTGAATTCACATAGGAAAACTTGTCATGGTAAGTTTAAATCAAACTGTGTTTCGGCTTCAGTTTTGAGAGTTGTATAATGATACGTTTTTTGTTTCAGGAGAATCCACCAAATGTTTCGTTTGCGTCTTTTGTGCCTATCGTTTTCGAAGTTTGGCAGATCTTCATAGACACATTTTTATCCACACAACCGAAAAACCTTTTCAATGTTCGTTATGCGAGAAATGTTTTGCTAGAAAGATCAACTTAACAGATCACATCAGGCAAAGACATACAGAGGAACGAAGTATTCAGTGTAATTTGTGTGAGAAGGCATTCAAAACAAGCTTGAATTTAACGAGACACCTGAAAAGACATTTGGGTGAAAAAGCCTACAAATGCTCTACATGTGGAGAAAGCTACTTCACTTCACAGGAATTAAAAAGGCACACCAAAGAACACACGGGAGATGTTTTCAAATGTAATGTTTACGACAAAGACCTGACGCGCAAGCATTTCTGAAAGTACATACGGAGCGTTTGTTCAATATGTAAAATTATTTAACTCTTCTGTTAACAAGAGTTTGTCCCATACTATATTATTGTTCTGTGTAATTTAAATATACTTTGCTTACAAAATTGCGTTGACTGCTTCATGAAACGTATTCATTTTAAAAACATTACAAAAACAAACTCTGGCTTATATACCTTGAATTCTATTATGTAGCAAAATTGTGTATAATTTATTCATATTCAAATACATATATTAGTTTTTGCAGTAAAGTTACATTGCTTATTTATCTAATTTGCTGTTATTTGCTATTACCACTTGAAATGTGAGAATTTTATCAAATGATAATCAGGTATTCACATAAGAATTGAAATTTGTAGTACTAGAAGATATCAATTTTTGATAAATTTTAACAAATAAATTTCGCCAGTATAGAATTATTCACCTTATTTTTAATAGCGTCTGGCTTAGCAACATGCTGAATAAATATCGAGCTCAGATGCACCACATCAACTATCATGAAAGCATGTAAAAGACAAGTAAAATCAAATACCAGGTGGTTTCTACTGCACTTTCCTCTGCAGAAATTTTCAACCTACTAGATAATTTTAGTTTGGGTATTATTGTTGAAAGTGTTGCAAAATGTTATGCATGTATATAGCCTTATAAATATTCTGATTTGAACCATTTCCTTAGATTTGTTTAGTTTGATGACTCACCTGAATATTTTATAAATTAAAGTTTGAATAAATAATTTGCAAACGACACAATACACTATTCGTGCAAGGCTTACTTAGTTGGAGATTGTTTTATGGCTAAAACAAAGAACTTTCAGAAATCTGGTTAATTATTTATTTTTTGGTAGTTTTAAAAATCTTAAAAAACTGAAGCATGATCACTGTACCACATGCATCCACAGCCAGAAATACATTCATCTTCATTGCAGCTACCAAAGCAAAAATTATCAGTCGATTAAAATTTGTATTAAGTTGTAAAACCGATGGAACATATGCACCTTTTAAGAATATCCTATAATGCTGTTGAATTCTTCAATTAAATTTATTTTTTAAAATAAAAAAACTCGTGTTTTGTATAATATTTGTTCTCTTACGCTGCGTATATCATTTAAGTTTTCAACAAGTGCTTTTCTTCCACCACGTATAACCTATGCATTGACAAATACATTTGAAGCAGAAAACTGCGCCAAAAGAACCCCAGTAATTGTTAGCCTATGCTGCATCCTAATACAATGCAAAAAAGAGGTTTATAAAAATGTTGCATATATTGTCTTATATATGTAATCAATATTTTACTTCGTGCTTTGCATCACGTTACATGCAAAATTAAAGTTTAGGCAAGTTCATTTTGAATAAACAAAATGACTTTGACATGGAATATCAGAACTAATCTTGTTTAAAATTAAAGTTTCGTAGAAGTGGTCATAAAGGTTCATGGTACTATTAAGCATCGTAGTCAAACATAATATTAATCAAGTATCAGCTTTCAGTAGTCCGGTAATGTATTCATGGCCATAATACTATATTCTATGGTTAGGGCTACTTCAATGATAATTAGTTTCCTGACACCGCACCCGAACAAAGATATTTTAAAATTTTTGTACTTTGAGTTTTTCAGGTTATGAAGCAATTTATTCAAAGTATTTTTTTGGTTTTATTATACCAAAATTTAAACTAGATGCATTGAAGATTTCCTAATTTATCCCTGCTTATTAATACATTCAACAAATATTTGTATGGAATTTACTAACAGCAGTTTAATATCACACATTTGACCCTTTTAATGTGCAAGTACCTGCGCATTTGCTCTAAAACGAACAAATTCTAAGAGATACCTTTTACAATAAGCGCATCGTGGGACCCTTAAATGGATTTAGTTAGAATCACCCAAATGGATCATTCTTTTTACAAATTAGCTTTGCACATCGGTTCGAAACTTTTTCATCACGATGTTAGGTAGTAACTCTTGTATTGAAAGGTTAGACCAAAACTTTTTTACGGTTAAGAGGATTAAAATTTCAAAGCGTAAATCCTCTTATATACAAAATCTATGTATACATTGCGTGTAACAAGGCATTCATTCACTGGTTTGAAAAAATATATTGACAGAACAAATATGCACCAAGTGTACAACTTAGACACATATACTACAGAAAAAGCAAAAAACCACCAGAAAATTCTTTGGCAACAAACAAGCTTTGTTTGAATTTTCGTAACAGTGTGAAACGTTCTAAAACTGTTTTCCTCGGATGTGCTTCCACGCTAATAAAACAAATTCAAAAAAGCTTACTTAATAAAATTCATATTTCTGATTCAAGCATTGCGCTTAAGCTTTTGTATTTTGAGTAATATACCTTGACAATACATCCTGTAAATACATATAAAATTCTTGATTGTCTAAGAGTTAAAAAATGCTCAAAGCAGAACATAAGTGTAGTATTTGTGAGTTTAAGGCACTGTTTCCAAATAAACTGCAGCGTCATATGGGAGTGCACAAACAACAAAAACCCTATAAGTGTAGAATCTGCAAAAGGGGGCTTAAAACAAATGGAAATTTAAACCGTCACATTACTAAAGTTCATGAGAACCACCGACCCTTTAAATGTGAACACTGTGAAAAAAATTGGCTCAAATGCAGACTTAAAACGTCACACAATGGTGCATACAGGCGAAAAACCGTACCAATGTTCAATTTGTGACAAACGCTTTTCGCGGAACGGGGATCTTACTGTGCACATGACAAGTCATACCGGCGAAAAACCTTACAGCTGCCAGATATGTAACCAGAAATTTTCACAATCATCAAACCTTTTTGCTCACCGGAGACATCTTCATGGTAAAAAATTCCTCTTTTAAATCTGCAATGAAACTTTAAACGATACTAATGCCTTTCTAACTCAAATTAATTTTTTTGTATAGAGCATCAAGCAGAATCTTTTGATTGTGTATTCTGTGATTCCCGGTTTCAACATTTGTCCTTTCTACAACGACACATTTTTACTCACTCAAAAGAAAAACCTTTTAGCTGCATCTCGTGCGACAAAAGTTTTGCTTGCAAGAGTGATTTAAAACAACACATCAGTCATAAGCACTCTGATGACCGACTTCACAAATGTGGTTTGTGTGAAAAGGCATTCAAAACACAGACATGTCTACGATTACATCTGCAAAGGCATTTAGGTGAAAAATCGTACAAATGTTCTACCTGCAACGAAAGTTTTTTCAACACTCAAGAGCTAAAAAAGCATAGACAGAAGCATAGCTCAGCACTATTTAAGTGATTATTTTGCCGAAGAAAAAGATCTTAAAAACAGGAAGCAAAACTACAATGTGCAAGACGTCAGGATTTATAAAACTGTGCTTCCAGAATATGTATACGGCTCCAGTATAATTTCTCGTGCTTCATATGTCAAAATTAATTTAATGGTGGATAATCGAACTTATTTTGTATTTGTTGAATTAAACTTTGATGTTTGTTGCAAATGATTGATGCTTTAGTAGTAATTTGTTTGTAATAACTAATATTTGCAAGGCAACGCCAAGCTTTTCTTAAACTTCCAGATTATACTTAATTTGAAGCATTTTATAACGGCAACATGTAATTGCATGCTGTAAAAAATTGCATTTTAAGAGATGAGATGATGATGTGACGTTAAATTTTTATGTTTCTTATTCAAAAATATTTTGTACGTAATAAAATTTAATTGAGAATCAGAAAGCTTCGAGTTGTTACAGATTGTACCCATAACCTCAACGTTGTCTTGGTTACTATTAATATTATCACATACAGGTTCCTACATCGAATGAGTAAATTACAAAGATGGAGCGGTCGCTATACGCTGTTCAGACCTGGCGGTGTTCCAAGGTGAGGAGTATAAGCTCTGCGTTTACGGTTACGGGTCGCGTGTGGTTCTTGCTGTTATTAACAGCCTGTTAATGAGGGGAGAAGGCTGTCTAGTACCTGTGAACACATATATCAGGGTTAAATGAGTTTAGTACTATCATTGAGTGAATCAGATACAAATTTTAAAAAATTTGTACGAACTTTACTCAAAGAGCGAGTTTGAGAGAGTCTTGAGGCTTAATTAAATTAACGTTTAATCGCATTTCGCCTAACTGTTGTTGCAAATAAGCGTTTTGTAGTATCGTCTATTTGAATGAAGTAATGCTTCCCAACACCATATTTTGATGGGAAATCTGGTATTTGCTAAACATTTTTACATGGGCCTACCTATTTGTACATTTTATTCTTAGAACTCAAACGTGTAACCGATTGAGTATAATCTCCAAAACACCCGAGGTGTATCCACCATAATGTTAATAATCTGAACTTACAAGGAGTAAACTGTTAGCCAGGGATGCAAAATCTGGGCATCCCGGCATCTTGGTTGCCGGGAAATTTTGAAAAATATGCCAAAATTGGGGAACTTTTCACAAAGTAGTACTAGAAGTAGTAGTAGTAGTGGTAAAAATCTTGAAAATTTGGGGAAAATTTGAGGTCCCGGAAGAGTTTGCATCCCTGCTGTTAGCAATGGTATAGCTTGAAAGGATAGTGAAGTATGTGTTGAAGCATGAAATAAAACAAAACCAGTGCCGAGCGGATAAAAATAGATATAAATCCCATTTCATAAAGTGCATACATGTGTTGTATTTTTTATCGAAATAAAACCTCCTTTTCTATTAAAATATTTCTGACACTATACGCACTTTTATATAGGCTGGAACATTTCACTTGTTCACTAGTTGAAATTGAAATTGAAACTGTACTTTTATTTGTCTAGCCATTTCAGTAACAATACTGATTTTCAAATGGTGACACTAACTACATAATAAAGGATTTACTAACTACATAACAATTATTAAAAGTAGAATAGTGTCATATAATTTACATAGGCATTATTTCTTATCTAAATACAATTTTTTGATTTTTGTAAAACAAAATTCATCAAACTTTAAATTTTGTGCTACATCATTCCATAATGAAATCGACCTGAACTCTAAGGATTTTTTGCAAGTTTCAGATTTGAGTCTCGGAAGTACTAACCGAGAACATTCAGTTTTTTGTGATATGTAAGAAGTTTTCAGATTAGCATTACGTACCTCTACCAGAGTCGCTTTTAACATACTTAGATCTCTCCTCTGTTGCAGTGAGAGAAAGTCATACTCCTTCCGAATTTCCTCTATATCAAAACTAATTCGTTTTTTCCTTCTGTAAGATGGATAGGCAACACTCACTAGAAATCTATCAATCTTACGCCGAATTATATCCAAGTGTGCATCTGTCTGAATAGCCCAAATATCAACTCCGGAATCACTTAAGTAGGCTATCTTATTTGACAACATTTTTAATACACAGTCATAATGTTGTTTAAAACTCAATGTAGGATCAAGTACTATCCCTAAATATTTCAAACCAGTGTTGAGCGGATTAAAATTGAAATAAACCACATTTCATAAAATCCATACATGCGCATCCTATGTATTTATTGCATTTTTGTCGCAGTAAAACCTTTTTACCCTCTTCCATTAAAATATTTCTGGCCCCATACGTATTACAATGTAGGCTAGAAGGTTTACTTGTTCATTATTTTGGCATTCTCAGTTTCAGTAATCCCCTGAAGTACTTAATCATTATGAGTTTACGGTTTTTTAGATGGTGAATTCGGCCAGCTAAGATGGTTTTGTAGTACAAAGAAGTTGTATCAGGATTTACTCAGCTAACCAAACCATGAATACCTAAAGATAAAACCATTTTTTGTGCTACTCGGATTTAAATTTATACACGTACACAATTTCTGAGAATGCTATAACATTAAATGATTTCTATTCAGGTTCTTGCTATGGTGTGTGAATGCATTAACCAAATGTTGTTGTGCTTTTTTGTATTAAAGTTTGAATAGGTACAATGGTGCTAAAAATAACTAAATGCGCATTTTGTGCATAATGTGTATAAATGCGGTTAAAGTTGTTTAGGTGCAAACTCGAAACCTGAAATGTACTGGGCATTGACCAGAAACTTGCATATCCTATCTGCAAACTGGCAAGAAGACATTTTGAAGCTCAACTCACAATCAACAAGACCTGTCTAGTGGATTGTCTTTAATTTGGAAAAAGACACAAAGATTAAAAACGCTTCCTGGAAGCGAATTTTGTTGTAATTGGTTTGATTGAATACTTTTCATATTTTAAAAGTTTTTTAAAAAATAGCATGAACCTTTACAATCTTCAATTTTCAAAAATTCAATGAAGATTATGCATCTTATGCCAATTTTTTTGAAATTGTACAGAGGAACGAGTAGTATCCTTTGGTTGCATTTTTTCCGAATCTCGATTTGAAAATAAATTTGGGCAACCTAAGAGACTACATTTTTGTTCACACAAAAGAAAAACCATTTGTGTGTTGTCTGTGTCGCGTGTGTGTGTCGTGTACATCTGCATAGGCATTTGGGTGAAAAATCTTACAAATGTTCTACCTGCAATAAAAGTTTTTTATACCAAACAAGAGCTTTACAAGAATACTAGGCAAAGAGGAAACATTCTCAACTTTAATATTTGCGGACAATATAGCGGACAAAAATAGGTTTATTGTACGCATGAAGCGACATAATGGTATGCAAAATTTCAAATTTAAACAGCAAACGAAAAACTGCATACCCAATGGAAACCCTCCGTTGGTAATCGGATTAAGATTTTCACAGGTACATACAACTTCTGAGTATGCGTTCGTGTGAATTCACATACAATCACGTACCTTATATATACCAAATGAAACCCGTTCTGAGTATATGCCTGCACTACGCAAACATTCGTATTCATTTTGATATTAGCATTTCAACATGCTACACTAGATTCTATAATGAACATGTATCAAGGACCTGTAGATTTTCTGTACCATTTCAGCTCTTTTATTGAAAAGCACTTACACATGTTATGTTCAGTGCAGTATAAGAGTGAAAGATTGATTATTTAGTACACTGAGCTTCGTGCGTTGTACATTCGGCTGCGTGTTAGTGATAAGCACAATCACAATCAATTTGCAATAGGTTTTACTTGTCTGTGTTTTCTTCTCAATTTGAAAAATGAAGCTAAAATGTAAAAACCTTTGTAAATCTTAGCGCCTGTGAAGTTGGATTTAGTATGTTAGTTTACTTGATTGACAACCACAAATCCTATGAACATTTGCAAAACACCTGCATGACTGAAAATTCATAAAATGTCCAAGGCAGTGGCGACATGCAGTATTTGTGAGTATAAAACGCAATGCTTGAGTATGCATGAGCGTCACATGGGAGTAGACGCAAAAGAAATAACCCGCAGGTGTAATACCTGCAACAGACAGTTTTCAAACAAACAAAATCTAAAACATCACATTACTACAGTTCATGAGAAGAACCGACCTTTCAAATGTGAACATTGTGAGAAGCAATTTGGAATCAAACGTGATTTAAAACGTCACATCAGAATACACACAGGAGAAAAACCATACCAATGCTCAATTTGTGACAAAAGCTTTGCACAGAAGATATATCTTAATATTCACACGAGATGTCATACAGGCGAGAAACCTTATAGTTGCAATGTTTGTAGCCAAACGTTTACACAATCATCAAACCTGTCATCACATCTGAAACTTCACTGTAAGTTCAAACTAATAACATGTTTATAAAATAAATTAAATTCCTTGTATAGATTATGTTTTCCATGTGTGGTTTTTAGATAAGTCAACCAACTCTTTCCGTTGTGTTTTCTGTGACACGCCATTCCGACAGTTGATAAGTCTTCAGCATCATATTTTTACTCACACTAAGGAAAAACCGTACGGCTGTCCTTCGTGTGACAAAACGTTTTCTAGGACATATTCTTTGGCATCCCACATTAATCATAAGCATGCTGATGACCGACTGCACCAATGTAATTTGTGTGAAGGGACATTCAAAACCCGAAACAGCTTGCGCTTACATTTGCTAGGGCATTTGGATGAAAAGTCTTACAAGTGCTCTTTATGTAATGAGGGCTTTAATACTACCAGGGATCTGTACAAGCATAACGAGAAACATAAACGAGAAAATTTTCAATGTAAGATTTGCGGAAAAGTTCTGACGGAGAAGGGTAATCTTAAGCGACACATGAAAAACGTACACAGAATGTAGGATTTTGCTATGAGCTCTATGATGTAAAAGCGTTCTGTAAATCCAAGAAAACGTTAGTTTTTCATAGTAATATTACGTTTCACAAGAAAAGTATGTTTGAACATTGTGAAAAGTACTTGAGATCCAAACAAAATTTAAAATGTCACACAAGAGTACACACAGGAGAGAAACCATATAAATGTTCAATTTGTACTGGTGGAAAACCGTACAGCTGCAATGTTTGTACTCAAACGTTTTCTCAAGCATAATTCCTGTCGAAACATGGCATACTTCACGGTGAGCTCAAATTGAAAATGTGTTTTTAACAGTCCATGAAATCTCCTAATACATTTTGTTAGATGGTGTTCAGAGAAACTGATTAAACTGTTTGGCTGCGTTTTCTGTGATATGCGATTTCGAGATTTGAAAAACCTTAGAAAACATATTTTCATTCACACAAAAGAAATACCGTTTGGCTGTCCCTAGTGTGACGGAACGTTTTCATGGAAATATAATTTAACATGTCATTTATGTGTAAGCATTCTGATAAGCGTCTTTACAAATGTAACTTGTGCAAAAAGACGTTCAAGACCTTCCTTACATCTACATGTGCAAAGGCATTTGGATGAAAATTCGTACAAGTGCTCTATATGTGAGAAATTTATTATTGCGCCGGATCTAAAATACCCTACTATAACATGAAGGATTAGTTTTAAAGTGCAAAAGTGGGCTGACGCACAAAGTTAATCTAACCTTTTTACATAAACTGTAAATCCCAGAAGCTAGAATCACTTAAATCTAAAGGACTACCATCAATAAGAGATTTTTAGAAGATTGTGTGCCTGGTATCTTTTAAAATTACTTGTGAAGTTTTAAAAACCAATTATATCAACATGCGTAATGCTTAACTTGTATTGTTGTTAGCTTCATGCTTAAAAAAGTAAGTTTTGCCCGTGCAAGTTGATGGTAACTGTGTACCAGTTTAATGTGAATGTATGTGCATGCATTGCGTCTCTTCTTGTGTTTAACTTGTTTGTTTTTAGGATACAAATTGTAACAGTGTAGGGACTTTCAAAGATATGCATTTTAAACCACAGTAATGTTTAGCTGTAGTTGTAGTTGTTACTGTTTTATGACCTATGTTTAAAGTTATATATTGCATCCATTTATTATGTATAAATATAGTTGTTATTTCTATATGTCAAAGTTTCTGTAACATATCCGATATTTTTGCAAATTGTGAGTTTTTTTGTTTAGCAGCTTCCATTAGTCCAGGTAATAGCTGGTTCTTGACATAATTCGATTTTATTGAAATAATAGGCTAGTTTATGTCATAATGCAGTTTATCCTATAATACTTACATGCCATTCAACATAATGTAATAAACCCCAACCTAGTATCTTTATTGCATATACCAGGGTGAAGTTTTCCATTTCTGAAAGTATTCTTTATAAGTTTTAAGACATATGTATATACCATTCAGCATAAAATGAACTACAGCATTCTGTGTAGCCTGTATACTTCACAAAGCCAATTGAACATTTTAAACACTTAAATTTTGATAGAATATTACGGTAAGTGGTAAGACTTGTACAAGACAGGTGCTTTCATTCATTTAAAGGTTAGTTGTAGAACGTTTAATGGCTAAAACAATTAACTTTCAGTATTTCATTCAATAATTAAACTTACCGTGTATAAGCCGTCACTTAAGGCTATATTGCTGAAAAAATGGATCCCCAAATAGTACCTAAATCAGCATTTGGTTTTTGAAAATGTTTTCATCTTTCCATACCCTGCATAGAGGGCATAACATATTCGGTTAAAGATTGTATTGTACCAGTAGTGAGTGTCTCTACTACCCATTGACAAATCCTTTCTTAATCTTAATCTTTAAAACGTCTTAAAGACACGTGCATAAAAACCCGGGTTTACCCGCTTCCCACTCCCCAATACGGTACGCAATAATAGCACGCAGCTACGCATTTCTCTCTCTCTCCCCTATTATCAGAGCAAAAAAGGGTCCGTTGCTTCACAATGGGTCCCCCTAAACAAAAGATGCTTCAGCAAAAGGGTATACATAAAGTATGGTATATGTATCCGGTCGGCTGCCGGTGCGCAAGCACATTTACTACGACAAACCGTGTGAACGGTACCTTAGCCGTATGCGTATTATACTTTACACAACTTATCCTATATATAACACGTGTCGGTGCACTGCCACGTGCCAATAGTAATAATCTCTAATGAATTTTCACAATTTATCTACATCCAGCACGCGCAGTCACGTGCTCATTTGCATATTATGTGATCCATGTGAACCAACCAACTCGATTATGAACTTTAAGCGTCCAAAAGTGACGCCTTAGTCTCATATAAAAGGCAAAGCCCACTCAGAGCTGACACATCAGTCTGACTTCAGCACTCATCTAACTAGGTTTCTCCAGCAATCAAGTCTTAATACTAAGGTTTTATGGTGATTTTGGGTTCAAAAACCTTCATTGAGCTGCTATTGCATGTTCATGCACTACAAACGAGACAAAAATCGGGTTTGTGAACCTCGATTCGTACGTCAAAGTGAGTTGTTTAACTTGATATGAGACAAAAATCAGGTTCGTGAACCTGACACTGTTGACTTGTAAAAGTGTATTTAAAATACATGTACCATAGGTACAAGTGACATTCTGATTTACAACTTAAACAAATCAGTAGCTAATCAAGAATTCTATTTGCAATTCAAAATTTTGATTTGCACTTTCTAAATTCGATTAGCAATTAGAAAATCTAGTTTGCAATTACACAATTATAGTGACACTACAATTCAAACAACTGACAATTGCTTCTCTTCATAGTCTACTAGACCATAGTCTTACGCAATTTTCGTTCGTGTCGAACAGTTTTACGTTTGCAAACAGAGGTTTAAACTTTGCAAGCGTATTAATGATAAGAAAGTTACATTTGCCCTCTAGTGGGTAAACATTGCAAGTGAACTTTTTACAAAGTGTATTTAAAATACATGTAAAAACATTTACTAAATAATTCTGAGTGGCCCTCTGATTCAAACTAGTGGCCCTCTGATTCAAACTAGTGGCCCTCTGATTCAAACTGATGGCCCTTCAATTTAAATTAGTGACCCTATAGTTCAAACAAGTGACATATTCTATCTATTTATACACCTGGTGTAGCTAATTTTTCGTCCGCTTCGGACAGTTTTACGTTTGTTTACATACGTTGAAACATTGCAAGCGTTCTTTTTGATCGAAAGTAATATTTGCACACTAGTGTTCAAACATTGCAAGTGAACTTTTTACAAAGTGTATTTAAAATACACGTAAAATTGAACGCAACCAAATTCCTAATTGTAACAATATAAATTTAAAGTGTAACAACTTAGAAATAAAGTTTAACAATTAGTGAACTAAGTGTAACAGTACGATTTTAAAGTGTAACAACATAGCAATAAAGTTTAACAACTACAGACCTAAGTGTAATAACACTACAGCTAAGTTGAACATATAAAGTAAATTGTGCAACAATTTGACTATTCTTCAAGATGCATTGCTCATTGTGCGGAAGGTTTTGGACCAAGTCTATTGATAACCTACTCATCCATCTTGAAGCCCATCATAGATGTAGGTTTTGTCGGCTTATCCAAAAGTCGCCTTTAGACTGCGTCTGCAATGGTAAGTACTTATAGTTCAATACTACTATCTATTAATAATAACTATACCAGTACGTATGCGTATTCTTTATATATGCTTATCTTATTTTTTCTGCTGTTAGCGACACAACAAGGTGGAGGAGACTCACAAAGCAGCCATGGCTCTGAGAACCAACAACATTCCACACCCAGAAACCCAGAGCCTCCCCCAGATTCTACTCCGATGCCTGATGCAACCACGCTTTCACAAGCCAATAGATCAGAAACGGGTCCATCATGGCTTCATCAGACTAATAGCCCAGATAGGGTTACCTCCTGGCATCATCGAATTACTAGCTCAGAATCCAATCTTCAACAACCCATTAGAGTAAAGCAGGTGACCTCGCATCCCAACAACGATCCTATAAGCAATGGGTTTCAACGACTTAGCACGGAAGAGGGCCAGACCTCAATAAGCCCTGATCATGGTTCCCCATTACCTCAAAGCTACAACAACCCAGAAGTTTCCAATAATAGTTCCAACGGAAACAACCCAGAAACATCCCTTCAAGGGTCAAGGGAAGACGTGGAAAGAAGAGCAGGTATAACATAGTTGGTCAGTCTTACTACTTCTGTAGTCTTTAGCTAACTACTTCTTTGTTTCGTATTATAGATTTCTACAAAGCATTTCGAGACAAAACTTGTCCAGTTTGTAGTAAAAAGATGCATAACATCCAAAGCTTACAGGAGCATATATGCAAAGAACATGAAGAATTCTTTCACAAGTACTGTTCAAATAGGATGAAATCCGACTTTCCCCCTTTAAACGTACAGTTAACTAGGCGCGTATTAAAAGATGCATATAAGGTTTACGAGGTAGATCTATCAGATGTTCATGCAATGGATATAGAGACTTTGTTCTATCGTCTCAGGCAAACCTATACTGATACGCTCTTATACAAACTTTTTGAGAAGAGGATATTTAAAGTACAGTTTGATGTATCTGTACAATTTTATAAGGACGAAGGGGGTGAAATTACTCATAGATTTGTCCCTATGCAAAGCTTCAACTTTACAGTTTTGAATACTAATGATCTTTACTATGTCTACTCTACTGCAGCCGAGCATTTTAAGGTTAGAATTGAAGAATATGACGAAAACGGCAGTGGATGGATCTTTGACAAAGTAAACGAGTTTAAGTTTACCATACAGGATATAGGTAATTTAATGGGTGGTTCAGATTCTGATCTGTTACCGGAGGTGCTAAGATCTAAATACTACACCCTAGTCAATGTACCAGGAGAGGGTGGCTTATGCTTTAAAAGAGCTGTACTAGCTCATAGAGATATTAGGGGGTATGTAGCTGATGGACCTCAAAGAAAACGCACCCTACGTGGTGTAAAGTTCTATGAACCTTTCATGAATGATCCCATAGTTAATTGGGAAGGCATATCATTCCCATTCTCAATTGCACAATTACCAAAGTTCCATAATAATAACCCAGATATAGGAGTATCTGTATTCATCTATGATGAAACACCAGCTAGTATTGAGGCACCCACTATGAATCTAATTGAAGATGAAGATACCATTGACGAAGATGAGTTGATTAGAGATGAGGAAGGGATAGATCCAGAAGGATCACATACAAGAAAAAGAAAAATTGATGTTAATAACATTATACGAAATAACACTTACCCGCTTAGCATTTGTAAAGAACCCAGGAAAATAATGATTGACCTACTTTTAGTTATGAACGGCCAAGACAATGGTCATTTTTGTCTGATTGAGTCACTACTAGGCTTCTTGCGTAACCCCAATAGATCAGATATACAAGGAATCTGTCGATTCTGCCTTCAAACATTTGGCTCAAGTTACCCCGATCATGAGAATAACTGCGCTATGCTAGGTGGACAGAAGGTTAACTTCCCTGAAAGAGACCATGTCTCATTTTTTCAACACAAACATCGCATAATGAGACCATTTGTGGCATTTGCTGACATAGAGTCAGCCTTACTTCCCCTTCAAGATGGGGAACCTACACTGCTTAAAAAGCATATAGCTACAGCTTACTGCTATGCAGTTGTCGATTACAATGGGGATCTTATCAAGTTTGAAAGTTATTTGGCTGAGTCACTGGAAGAAAAAGTAATTGAAAGGATGATAGAAAGCCTACTTAGCACAGCCGACGACATATTCAAAAAGGTTGATGAATTTGAGAAGGAGGCCTACCGCGTGGCACCTGAAATACTTCAGGATGTTCCAATACCAGAGGAGCCTACCCCATGTATGTTTTGTAAGAAACTTACCACCCCTGGAAAGATACATAGACATCACTCTCACACTCCTCCATACAACTTTGTGGGGTAATTTAAACATACTTAGTATACTAAAGCTATATTTTACTGAATAACATGCATTACTGTATACTATATAACAGATACCTCTGCCAAGGCTGTAACGTTAATGGAAAGGTTTCTCGACAGCTAAACGTGTTTTTGCATAACCTTAAGGGTTATGATGGGCACTTTATTGTCCGTGCTGCTGGCAACAAAGATCTTGTTAAAGATATTGAGGTTATAGGACCCTCATCAGAGAAATTCTCCGCCATCAAGATTAACAGCAAAATAATGTTCTTGGACTCTCTTAATCATTTTCACACATCACTGGACAGTATGGTTAAGACTATGGATCCCGAAGTGGACTTTAAACTGACAAAGTCATACTTTATGTCACAATATAAGGATGTAGCAAAGGTAGACCTTTTGCTAGCCAAGGGCGTATACCCCTATAACTATTTTTCATCTATTGAACGATACAACGAGACCAGCCTACCACCAATTGAAGAGTTTTTTGACGATCTTGCTCAAAAACCAATTAATCCATCTCATTACCAACGAGCCAGAGACGTTTGGACATCCTTGGAAATTAAAGATCTAAGACAATACACGTTAGTTTACTTGGAAGGGGACGTTCTTCTTCTGGCAGACGCCTTTCAGAAGATGAGAGCCATGTTTATGGCTGAATTTATATTGGATCCTGCACACTACTTCTCAATTTCCCAGTTAAGCTGGGACTGCGCACTATCCTACACTGGTGTAAACCTACCTTACGTCAAGGATGAGTCTTTATACTGCTGGCTTGAGGCAGCAAAGAGAGGTGGAATGTGTTCAGGTAAATAAAGTCTTCAGTTAAGTTGATTGACTCTTACACTGATCACAAATGGTTATTGATATACACAGGTGGAAGCATCAAAATGGCCAAAGCCAACAACAAATAACCAAGGAAAGCTCATACATTTGTTACTTTGATGTAAGTTTCGCATACTTTATTGGGTAATTCCTAACACAATGTTCCAATATTTGGTTTAACATATAGCTAAACAACCTATATCCTGCTGCAATGTCCACGTATCTACCATGTGGTGACATTGATTGGGTTGGAGGGAACGAGTTTGAGGATCTCTTAATTCGAAATGAAGAGTTTATAATGGAAACTCCACCTGATGGTGATTATGGCTATTTTTACGAGGTAACCTTGCTTCCTATATATGAATATTAGAAGTATCTCTTTAAAAAGTAGTAAAAATTATGTTTCTGTAGGTGGACTTGTTCTTCCCCAATGATACTCATGACAAGTTCACGGACTTGGTTCCTTGTCCATATAAAAGACAAGTAGCATACGATGAATTATCAACCAGACAGCATGAACAGGCCAAAGCCCTCGGAGTATCCAAAGGAAAGCTGACAGCACCCAAACTGGTTGCAGACTTTCATGTACGGGAAAACTACAAAGTACACTATCGTGTACTGCAATTCTATCTTTCAATAGGAGTCAAGTTGGGCTACATACACAAAGCCATTAAATTCCGTCAGTCTCCATTCCTAAAACCATATCTGGATTTACTGGCTTCAAAACGAAAGGTGGCAAAATCCAAAGTGGAAGTCAACTTTTGGAAACTGCTAGGTATGTACTTATCCCACGGATTCAAATATTAATGTGAAATTATCTTCTAATTACATTATTACATACAGGAAACACAATATATGGGAAAGCATGTGAGAACCTTAGGCTGCGAACCAACTTTAAGATTGTGAGATCATACGAGCAAGCCATTAGGTACAACCGTAAGCCCACCGTTAGTCAAGTTATAATTCTTGACCCTGAAAATGACAGGGAAGACATTGTCATTGTTTCCCTGAAACGACTCTCTGTCACTCTAAATCGACCAATATACATTTCCATTTGCTGTTTAGATGAGTCTAAACGCATTTACATTAACTGGTATTTCAACTGTGCCATCAAGAAATGGCCTAGCCTTAAGACTCTAGGGTTGGACACTGACTCTTGTATCGGAGTAGTGTACACTGAGGATGTATTTAAGGATGTTACGGAGCTTGACGAGTGGTTTGATAACTGCAACTATGATCCAAACGACCCAGTTCTTGGTAAATTCCATTCTGATAAGAATAAAAGAGCTTTAGGCTTCATGAAAAATGAAACGCCTAATGGTGTCATCTCTGAATTCTTTTTTCTAAGACCTAAGCAATATATGTATAGAGTTGTCAGTCAGGGTGAGTGTAGGCTCACTGGTGTTCCCTCTTACTCACATAGTGACGTAAAAAAGGGTAAAGGTATAGACAGAACCGCCTTAGAGCGTGAGTGTCGATATGAGCATTATAAGCAATGCCTGAATGAGGACGTTCAGTTTAAAAATACAAGCTACCGTATACGTAGTAAGAAACACAATGTTTTTACACTACAGAAAAAGAAGTTAGGCTTATGCAGTCTTGATACAAAAAGGTATCATGTACCAGGTACAATGGAAACAATTCCTTTCAACCACTATAGTATTCAGACTCCCAACCTGGGTGGAACCGAAGAACCATGTAATTGTATTATGTGTACATAAAAAACTCCATTTTGGTCAAAATATCTTAACATAAGATTAATAACTCTAATTCCTAATGTTATTGTAAGTCTTAAATTCATAGAACATATGTGAAGGTACTTATCTATATGTGCAGCATATGCAATATAGGTATAATAATAAGCAATGTAATTTAACTTTTGGTGTGAATCTTTGATTATCCAGTTTATAAGAATAAAACAAAAAAAAGTGTAGTAAGTATAATATATATAGATAAGAAAAACGTACAACGGGCCAGTGACTAGTTTACTATCAAAGTATAACATTATGTAGCAATAAACAGTCTTTATTCAGTCTTAATAATTTCATTAATACAAATAAATGATTATAACAATAAATTAAGCTATATCTTGAATCTCGTTATAATGGTTGTCTATCTCTGCCTGTAATTCTGGGGAAATACGAGATTTTACCTTAAACCAATAAACGCCTGCAATAACAATAAGGCTAAAGAAACAGGGAAGAAGAACCCACAACCATAGAAGGTTTGGTCCTTCAATGATTTTTTCAGGAACTTGGAACTGAATATGGTTCTTGTCCTTGTACTCCACAGCTTTCGTTGTTGCTTCAGGTTGTTTTTGGCTTGGGGTTAAAGTGGTGGATGTGGAAGGTGCAATATAATCCGCACAATACACTTCGGAATAAGGCCACACCACCGAAACTTGATCCCCCAAATCCTTCTCCATTGCATCTAAACATAACGCACCATCATCCATCTGAACAAAGTAACATCCTTGCCTTGAGCAAGGTTGACACTTTTCCATAATGTAGCACCCTAAAACACATAAACAGTCTCATTATACTCCATTGAATTCCCATGAGAATTTAATCACCTGTATAATAAATAGCCTCCAAAGCATATTAATTCGACTTACCTTTTACTACTGCCACGCACAATAACAACAACACTAGCTTCATGGCGAAACGAATTGAGATCAGCAGACTTGATAATACTATCATCTCCCCCAGCACCACCGTTAGCCACGTTCTCCTTTGTGTTACTCACTGGGACGAACTGGTACTTGGGCACCTCACAGAAATGTTTTCCATTCAACTTGTTCCGTGGCTCGTTCGATGTACTTTTCAGGCAGATTGGCAAACTCTGGGTGGATTTGGAATTGGATAGTATGCTAATCAAATCAACGTTTTCTAGTTTGACAATTGGCCGTTAAAACCCAATACATTAGACAATTTTTTTAAAAATCCTATTCTACTTACCAAAGCTTGGAATTTTCAGAATCAGACTAGATGCTTTTGCTTAATTGAAACCTATCTTTCTTGACACTCAGACAGACAGACAGACTCATCTGTTTCTTAAAATGGATGTGCAAACTGTGAAATGAAATTAATTACACGGCGTTTACTTTGTGCAAAAACAATATCCTTTGTTCATTGAAAAATGAACGGTGCATATTTACCAGTATGAAATAAATCGTAGCTTAATAACAGTTTAGGATTTAACTTTCATTGTACTATTTGCTTCTACTACTACAAGCTAATGATTTACACAAAGCGAGGAATCTCTAGGGGGAGGAAGAAGCATTTAAGCAAGCTAGAGTAATATTTAAATGGAAATTTTGTATAAAGTTTGTGTATTTACAACATGAATTACATATTATATGATATTGAACAATATCACATGTCACTATTGACTGTCTCACAATACCCTTGCTTAACATTTTAAACCTTTCACATCAGTTAGTTATTATCATATTGCCTTTCTGGCTACTTAAAATGTACTGTGTCTATTTTCATCCCGTCTTTTAGGGTCCTCTAGTCAACTTTTGTTTGATGACCAGATTAACAAACACCATAGATCTTGGCAAAGCCTGCTTAAAGTAGCACTAGAGTGGTTATGTTAGTCACACTTTAAGCTGTTGCACAACTTCCTTAGCTTCATGAACCCCGAGATCGAGAAGAACTACTACGAAATTGAGCCCGATGAAAAGCACAAAGTAGCAGTAGAGGATTAGAAAAAAACAGTTAACAATTTGATGTGATAACAATAACCAGTTACCAGATTTAATACCAGATTGATAAGGTGTCATTTTGTAAAGTTTGCCATTAGAAATATGAATATGAGTAGATGTAGTAATATGATTGCATTATTACCATTCATTGTCAAAGTCATTGTGCATAATATGCACTTCTTTTCTGCTTTCCACTCGCCACATAGGCATTATACACAAATACTAGGCAAGCAATGCTTACAAAAAGGGGTGTTTGTACAAAGGAGTTTTACAAATGCAAGTACAAGTGGGGATAAATGAGACGTCCTTTTTTTCTCAAAGACCCTTATACAGAAAAAGGTATTTTTCTACATTTTTTCTATAAAGTAAACCCACCATGTGTGTGCTGATCAAAAAAAATTTTGGTTGGTGCATGTAAGAAGGGAAAGGTAGTAGGGATATCTTTGGTTTTTTAGAAATTTTTATTCATTTTTACGTATACACTGGTATAAAGCTGTAGCATTATACGTATATAAAAACTCTTTCCCTTACATACCATGGTTTTTCTACTCTTACTCACATTAACGCATTACATGTGTAAATCTGTACTTGTACAAAATACATATACAAATGCACATTGCATAGGTTTAAAAAAAATACAAAACGTTTGGCTGGCTTACAAACACTTGTTCATTAAAATGTATCTATAAATACAAAACTTCTGTTGCTGCTTCTCAGTTTTACGATAATAATACGTGACAAACATAGTTTTATAAACGTAAATATCACTTATGACTAACACAATAAGCGTACATGTTCTCAATGGAATAGTCCAGTTTTTAACAGCTAGCTCGAGTTCCGTATTGCTCATCTCCTTTCCTCGCTGAACTCGACGCAGCTTACGATATAGTGCCTGTTGCCTACACTGAAGCTGGGTGATTTCAGATTTGATATCTGTAATAAAGATATACCTAAATAAACATTTATATAAGCTGATATGTATATACCCAATTTGTATATGCCTTACCCAAAATTTTAAGCCTTGTACAGGCAAGTGGTGAGAACGTAGTTAAAGTGGTCGGACCGTCCCTTTCCTCACTAGTCCGCTCTGAAACTATTAAATTTACCCTTTATAAAATGCTTTATGAAGCGTGAACCTACTTTTAAATAGAGAATTTAAGGGTTTCTCACTGGTGGTATTGTTATTCGGATGGGTAGCATCACTTGGATCGATGGGTGCATCTAAAAATATAATGTAAAATGTAATATTATGAAGAGTTCTATTCAGAATTTAAAATATGATGAAGTCATAAATGTCAACCTTGATTTGTCATTGTGTCGAGCATAGTATGATTTTCCGGATTTGTTAGAAACAAAGGGTTTGGGATGATAGCGTCCAGAACTGAAGGACTTTGAGTGGTGGGGTCCGGTGTAAACGATGATGTTGGAATGGGGGTAGTGGTAGTTGTACTGGTAGTGGTGGTGGTCCCTTCATCGTATTCTAGAGAGTTATAAAATTTTATTACCGTTTCCTTTTGAAGGTTCAATGAGAGCACTTTTATTATCAACTATTTTTTGTTGTACTTACTTTCACACAAGTCTGGTGAACGGATTTTTTGTGGATAGCTCCTCATAATGTCAAGTTTATCACCACACACACCCCCTGACTTTCCGGCGTCCCTGACAAAAATGCAATTGTCGTGTTCTAAACAATGAATACAATCCCAACTCTGATCGCATTGAGCCAGTATGCACAACGGCAGTGCTAATAGCACACACAAGCGTAGCAAATGCATTGTTGCTTTGGTGGGAAATGGGTTTCACAGGAAAATTGAATTAGCTCTACTCACACGCTTGACAAAATAGGCACTGATTGTGATCTGCTAATCTCAACAACAGCATAGCTAATGAGACGTGATGTTTGACGCTTTGTGCTTGTCACCATGCTTGTACTTTATGATGTTTTGCACAGTAGTAATGCTCATAAAGTATAAAAGATGCATGCAGTAGGGACAGTTATTGGTTTTCGCAAGCTTTTTCCAGTCAAGTGTATTTAAAATGCTAAAAATAATACATTTGAAATTAAAAGCAATACTATTATGAATATTTTTGTGACCTGAAAAAGGTATAAGGGTTGATGATGTCGGTGGCAGTGAAACACTTGCAGTTTTGATCTCGCTGAGTGAAAGTTGTTTCTCTTAAAAATATTTTTAAAGTGTTTCATACGGGGTAAACTGATAACGAAATGAGTGTAGAGTGGCTAGGCATTGGTTTAAATGAGATGGTTTTGCAAGTGCATAACCCAAGACCCAACGGATGTCCAGGGTTTCGTGTTCAACGTGCAGATGATAGAATTCTTATTGATGGAATTCATTACGATTCCTCTTCTCGGACAGTACCAAACTGGATTTGCCAGCATCGTGAAGGAGAATGTGTCCTTGAGGCGGAGTACATCTATTCCTTCTACATGTGTGTAGCTAGAGGTATTCTAAAGAAAAATGATTGGAAGCTGATCTTTCCTAGAAAGGGAGACAAAGGAAAATGTATTCCATGCTTTTCTAAGGAAGAAAAGATTGGTTGTGTTGGGTTTCAAGTGCTCGAGTATTCTGGTGATGGTGACACCGTGCTGAAAGCAGGGCAGTCTTGGCATGAAAAACTAACGATTCCCTTTAGTGCTCCTTGTTTTCATAAACGTGGCTGCAGTACCTTCTCTCCCTACTACTACGCCATGGTTATGTTGTACGCAAGGGGATTTGACTTGAAAGTAAAAGACAATATCGGTAAGTTTACATTAATGCATACTTCACTACTTACCGTGCGTAGACCCTCATAATAAGTTTTTTATGAAATTCTATCGTTGGTTACAGATTTCTTCTGGTTCTTTAAGAACCAAGGATGGGCTGCAACTCTGGATCGTTATGAGCGTGCCGGAGTTGAATGGGCACGTGTGTTTGGAGACTTAACTTGTTACCCCCACGATCTCAAGGGTGAAGCTAGTGAGTTTGTTTGGCTCCCATCAAAACTCAGCATTACAAAGGACTGTGCTGCTGCCCTACTTAACGACGTGTTAAAGGACATTGCGTGCTTTGAGGGATTTGGCGATGGGATAGATATGCTATCTCTGTTTAGTGAGGAACCAGGGATGAATGGAGAACCAGGGCAAAATGAGATAACTAGCTACTGTGAAGGTTATAACTAGTTTTTCAAAATCAAATGATGTGTTTTTCAGCTAAATTTTAACTTGTGAATTTGGAAATTTCTAAATTTCAGGTAGCTACTCCTGAGGAGGTTTCCAGGGAACCCAAGATGGAGGAAAATACGTCCCGGTAGCGTGGGAGGTCACCAGATGTTGTGGTTGCTTCTGAGGACTGTACGGCTTCTACCTCCAAAAGGATTTGCATGGCCCCACCCGCTAAAAAAGCACCAAGGAAGCGTATGGCTGCTCCAGAGGATGATGCGGCTTCTACCTCCAAAAGGATTTGTATGACCCTATCCGCTAAAAAAGCACCAAGGAAGCGTATGGCTGCTCCAGAGGATGATGCGGCTTCTACCTCCAAAAGGATTTGCATGGCTCAGCCATCAGGATCGGCACCTAGGAAGCCCATAGCAATGGTTTGCAAAACCCCAAGAAAGCGAGTGAAAATTGTATCCAAGGCCCCGAGGAAGGAGTTCACAGGGAGAACTGACAGGAGGGAAGGGAGTGGGGTAAAGGTTGGGATTTACAGTAATAGTAAGAAGTGGTTGTATTTACAGCGTAAATCTAAGTCAAAGGGAAGTTTGTATGTAGACTTTTCTGCTAAAGATGTAAGGGATATCATGCAGCAGGTTATCAAGAATGCATTGAAGGTTGGTGTATCCCGTGAGTTGTTAAAGAAAACTCTGGGAGAGTGCATTCAGATTGTTCGTGAGTGAGCTTATATTGTGTTCATTTACCCAAAATGCTTATTTTGAGACTGTTATTCCTAGTCCTTTTTTATACGTACTTAATACTTACTGAAATTATTAATGCATGTTATTACCTTATATATAGGTTTATACATTTAACCTCTTTCACTTTGTATAAATAAATGAATGACTGAATATATGAGTGTAACGCGTTTATTGAGTAGGGTACCTTTCACACGGTTTGTCGTAGTAAATGTGCTTGCGCACCGGCAGCCGACCGGATACATATACCATACTTTATGTATACCCTTTTGCTGAAGCATCTTTTGTTTGTGGGACCCTTTGTGAAACAACGGACCCTTTTTGCTCTGATAATAGGGGATAGAAAGAGAAATGCGTAGCTGCGTGCTATTATTGCGTACCGTATTGGGGAGTGGGAAGCGGGTAAACCCGGGTTTTTATGCACGTGTCTTTAAGACGTTTTAAAGATTAAGATTAAGAAAGGATTTTGTCAATGGGTAGTAGAGACACTCACTACTTGTACCTTTTCATACTTATTACAATTCGTGTTAAGTGTGCAAAGCAAAGAGTAACACCACGAGCTTGTTGACACCTAAAAATTTTTTTGCTTGAATTTTCAAAACTTTTATGTTGTTAGGAAGTATGAGTGCCCAGCACACGGTGTACCAAGTTTCATCCCCATATGTCGTTGTGAGGTGGTTAGGCAACGCCCTAAATTTTCAGTTCTCGAAAACTAAAAACTTGCTAATATCTCTGATTCGAAGTAAAACTTGTCGATGACACTTTTTGCGATAGTTAGGTATAGTGGGACCCTGTATTCTGATACAACCGTTCATATTGACCAGTTTTTGAATTTTTGCAAAAAATCATTTTTTCAAAATTTTCGGGCTTTAAAAGAAGTCTTTTGAACTAATTTCTATGCATTGTTTTGTTTCATGGCTGATTTTAACAGATGCCCATCTACAGATATATCTGCTCTATAGAATGCAAAAAACCGCTTTTAAAAATATTGTGATTTGCAAAAGTTATGACGAGAAACGTAAAACAACAAGAATTTTTCGCAAAATTTACCGACACTTAAAACCGTAAAACTTCCGTTTGTGTGATCAAATTTCATCAAAAATACACTTATATGAAAGCCAGACGTTCAATTTACTAGAATAAATAGCAAGTTGTACAATCCAGGTGGTTTTAATTCAATTGTAGGAAAGAATTCACAAAATTCAGTAGCAAGCAAAAATGGTACCATTGTTAAAGAACACTAAGAAACTTTCGAAAATAACCGAATTTCAAAAATTCAAGGATTACCTATTTTTTATCGCAATTACCTACAATTTGGTACCGCAACTACGTGATTCCGGCTTACTAGTGACGAGAAAAATCTCCGAAGGTTTTTGCAAAAACGCCAAATTCGAAAATTTCACAACATTAGTCAGCATCAGTACAGGTCTATATATTTGACAAACACCGTCGTTAGGCAGCAACAAGTATAGAATTCTCAGCCTTTGGTAATCCGCAAAATAAAACACATTGTACACAAAGACTACTTGCGTGGACTGTTTTTTCGAATACCAAACAAAATTTCTAATATTAGGACAGACATTTTAGTTGAAAATACACAGCTAAAACAGTTAACATTTAATTCAAAGAAACAAAATTTTAAGAGAACGCATACGTGTGCATGCTAAAATTTTGTGTCAATATGTCGTATTACCTTTAGTAATTCGTTTGTATTTCATAGGAAGCATTTCAATCGTGGAGAAAACAAATTACCGAAACAAGTAGCCCTAATCAAATAAATTTAAACTCAATACCTTAGGCGGATTATTGACAAATTAAAATGCATTAGCATGTTTAACAACTGACTTTTACTCAAAAAACTAATTCATTATGTTTTCACATGTACGGGCTCAAATGCTCCATATTAAGTGTTACCATATATGAAAATATCCTTATACTACCGCTTAAATGATTCGACAACGAGTGCAATAGCATATTTTGGAAGTAGGCACATGCTGCTGTCATACACTTCTGGTTCAAGTGGTTCTGGGTAGTTGGTTCCAAATAGTTTAGTTATACAATAAATTAATGAAGTATTTACATACGTACAACATATTTGGTGGGTATGTGTTGGTTGTTACATTTGTATTGCAACATTTTACCTACGCATGCAAATGAAACACACTCTTTTGATAAATAGAAACATATATTTATATTTTTGCTGGTATAAAGATTCAAGGGTGTACACATTAAAGTCAGCTAGAACTGGCGGTGTTGCAATTTATTGTTATATGACTTTTCTTCTCTGCTTTGACAAATACCAATTTGACCAAGATGTTAAATGTTTAGGTCGATGCTTGCATGCCAATTGACAATTGGTAAATAAAAGGTACAAGTTATCACTAATGAATAGTGTACAAAGTAAGTATATCATAAATTTATTGAAACATTGAACTTGTAGAAATATCTCAATGCATTGCCGAAACAAAAAATAATTGAGACATAGTACTAGTAACAGTTCTAGTGAAACGTTCTAACCAGTCTGCTGATATGTGCAATCTCTAATGTCTTCTATTCAATTGAATGGAAACAAGCCTCAGAACGATGTCAAACAACTTTATTATATTGCAGTTATAAATGTCATAGATGAGTCCGCATTGTAATCTTTACATTGTGTAAAACGGTTTCATGTGTCCTTAGAGACTATCCTTGCGGGACATTTGTCTTCCGCAAATATTGCAAACAAGATCTCATTTATGTTTTCTGCTGTGATAGCTTAGTTGTTCCGAGTTGTTGAAGCCCTCATTACATAATGAGCACTTATAAGCTTTTTCACCCAAATGCCTTTGGAGATGATTTCGTAGCAAAGTTTGTAATTTGAATGTTCTTTCACACAAATTGCATTTGTGCTGACGTTCATCAGAATGTATTCGCCTGACGTGAACTCTTAACGAACCCTTCCATGCAAAACTTTTATCACACGAAGGACAATCAAACGGCTTTTCCAGTGTGTGAACAGAAATATGATGTTGAAGTTTTTCTAACCGTCGGAATTGCATGCCACAAAAAACGCAACCGAAAGTTTTTGCAGATTCGTCTGAAAAAAATATTTATATATAATGAAAAAATTCTGCTATTAGTTTAACTTTACCATGAAGTTTCCGATGTCTTATCAGGGCTGAGGAATGGGAAAACTTTTGACTACAAACATTACAGCTGTAGAATTTTTCGCCGGTATGACATGCCATGTGTGCAGTAAGATGTGCCTTCTGCGCAAAGCTTTTGTCACAAATTGAACATTGGGATGGCTTTTCTCCTGTGTGTAATCTTGTGTGAATTTTTAAATCATGCCTAGATCCAAATTTCCGTTCACAATGTTCGCATTTGAATGGTCGGTAATTGTCATGAACTCTACTATTGTGGTTTTTTAAATTCACTTTTACCGAAAAGTGCTTGCCACAAATTAGACAATTGTAGGGTTTTTCTTTCGTATGCACTCTCATATGACACGTTAGCACACTCAAGTATCGTGCCTTATATTGACAAATACTGCATTTTTGTGGTGCTTTCAGAATTTTTGAACTTTCAGACATGTTGGTAGTTTGCACGTGACATCAAGAAGAAAAACAAATACTTAATTTTACCAATCAAACTACTTCAATTTCAAAAAGCTTGTGCACTTTAGCTTCAATTTTTTAGTTGATAGCAATAGCAGTAAAGCAGAAACGTCTTGCTAACTGTGACTTGGTTTTCTAAATATCTTCCTGATACAATACCGCAGAGTGTAAGCTACTCGCGCACATATTATTGTTTAGTAGCTTTTCTAACTGTTTAATGCCTAACCCTTGGGTCATGCAAAATGATGTGTTAAAAAAACTTTGCGGTGGTACAAAATGTTTACAGGTACTTGCAACTTGCGTGTTGTTGATTCGATCCTAAAATGTTGAAAAGCTATTCCCATAATATATACTAATTTTTGCCTATTCCAAGCAGAGATCACACAAAGGCTTCAAACCATTTGGAAACCACATGTTAGAAGCTCATTAGTGCGTACCTGTGTACTGTGTGTTCTAAAAATATATGTACCCGTCCTCATAAATTATAATCCGATTAAAAGCAGTACAAGTCGGTCGTGCTTGAAAACCGTCTGTTGCAGATACTAAGCTTTTAGTGTCTTTCTTATGTGACAAAATCGAATCGAAAAGACCCGAACATAAGGATTATTTCATTTACTGAAGCACTGAATATATGAAACTCAATCAATCAGTTTTCAATGGTCCGCTCAAATCTTAAGTTTAAACTAACTTTGGTTAGGTCTACATATTTAAACAATTTGGATTCTCTACATCAGCATTCTATGTTATTAATTTATACTTCAGCACGACATTGATATCAGAATTTACGTAGCCAATCAATAATGACAACCCAAAATAGAAACCCACTCCTAATCGGATTAAAATTCGTTTATAAAAATTGTGAGACAGAAAATATTTGTAACTTCAACCGGAGTGTCACCTTTTCCTGGTACCTGCCTAAAGCAAGAAAATAATCTTCAAAAGCATATTTACAATATACAATCACTTATATAGGTTACATGTTGAATGTAACTGAGCGATAAACATTTGTGAGACCCTGTAAGACTAGTACATAAGTAATCCATGGGCCACCACAGCTTTCTTGTTTCACACAAAGTATATGTGGCAAGTTAAGCATTGAAAGGTAAAGAGGAACAGTCTCAAGGATTAAAAGTTTGAACAGGTACATTATCTTACAAAAACCAAATACTCGTAATTTTATACGTTTTGTGCTTAAATGCGGTAAAAATCTTCTTGCGACAGATACCCTGCCAAATACAACGTACAACGTATAAACTGATCCACAAGTTTGTTGGTTTAAGTTAGTGTTGCCTATGGTGCAAAAAGATGAACATTAAAAACAATTTTTAGCACTTTAACACAGTGATGGGCGTTCTAAAATCTCTCAACTCATACTCACTCCAGTTACATCTCGTCTCACAACACGTTTGGCCAATCCACTCATAACCACTCATTTCACCATTCATTAGTTCAAAATATCCAGATTTGTTTGCATAATTAGCATCCAAACTTGAGTGTAAGAGTAAAAATAAGCGTTAAAATCTTGGTTAAAGAAACAAACTCAATTTGAAAATTAAAATATGCAAGTTTTTCTAAAAGTAACAGAATTTTAAGGTTACAGAGAAGATATTCTCAGAGAACAAATGCTACCTAGGTAAGTTAAAGAACTTTACTTGACAAAACCACTCGGATTAAAAATATGCCAAATATTTGGACGATGCATTACTAAAAATACAATCAAACATTTTGAGCTAAAAACAAACACTCGTCAGGAATAATTGGTTTAAGCCTTTTGTGCCTAGGGCTATATATAAGGTAAATTTGTTACCCGAAAAATCAGCAATATAGCTATAAGAAAAGCGTTTGGTCCCTATATACTAAATAAAAAACTTTTTAACAGTCTACCTCGCAATGTAATTCGGATTAAAATCTGCATACGAACATTCAATTTCTGTAAATACGTATCTTACCCAGCTAGAACAGCACGTATTAATTTATTAGACTATTTTGCAGTTGTTAAACGCATATGTATCCCTGCATTTGTCCACTGCGAAAGACTAAGTTTATCATATTTTGGATTAGAATGGTCATGTTTTATATATTGTTTGCTCGACGATTTTAAAATTAGAAATGAACTAATAACACATTGAATACTCAAAATGAAAACCTTTCGAGGATAATCGGATTAAAACTTTCTCACGTATGTAATATTCCGAGAACGAAATATGGCTTGTGAACTGTTTAGGTTCATGCCAAGAAACATTCTTATGCATTCTAGAAGTCGCAAATCAACGTTGTTCAACCGTGTTAATAACTAGTATAGGAGACACGTATACTATTTACCTGTAAATATTTTGTACCACCGCTCTGTGGTACAATTGTTATACAAAATTTAGACAGTTTGTGTCTGCCACCGTTGTACGACTAACACTTAATGTTCTGTAAAGTAGCAAAGAGACGCATTTAAAATCAGTCAACAATCGGGAGACTTTAATGCAATATTGTTTGTAAATTTAAAACACCAACATAAATAGCAAAACCTTTTGGAAAACCTATTAAAGTTTTTGTAGTTTGCTTGCTATAGTTGTATAAATATTTGCTAATTTTTATTATATAAGCACATCTACATGAGCGTCATTTATACGTGTTTCTGATTCCGTTCTACGCTGGTTGGCAATTAACCCTGTAAACAGTTACAAAATACCAACATGTCTGAAAGTTCAAAAATGTCCAAACCGGGTTACAAGTGCAATATTTGTGATTTTAAAGCAAAACGCTGGAATCACCTTCAATGCCACATGAGAGTTCACACAAACGAAAAGCCCTACAAGTGTGATATCTGCAACAAGCAATTCACAACCAAATCTAGTTTAGACCGTCACATTAGGAGAGTTCATCAAAACCAACGACCATTCAAATGTAAACATTGTGAAAGGAAATTTGGATCCAATCAACATTTAAAAGATCACACAAGACTACACACAGGAGAAAAACCATATCAATGTTTAACTTGTGACAAGCGCTTTTCCCAAAAATCTACTTTTACTAGACATATGGCAAGTCATACAGACGAAAAACCGCACCAGTGTTCAATTTGTGACAAGTGCTTTTCTCGGAAAGGGGATCTCGTTACGCACATAAGATGTCATACTGGCGAAAAACCTTACAGCTGTCAGATTTGTAATCACAAATTTTCCCAATCATCAGCCCTAATGCAGCACCGGAGACGTTATCATGGTAAAAAAATTTGTCTGTAATCTGCAATTTGTAAATATATTTTGAAAGAAAGTAATACATTTTGTCTTGAAATTTCCTTTATACGTTCTACAGGGTATAGAGTAGTATCCCTTGGCTGCGTTTTTTGTGATTGCCGATTTCAAAATTTAAGCAAACTAAACAGCCACATTTTTGTTCACACAAACGAAAAACCTTTCAGCTGCTTCTCGTGCGACGAAAGTTTTGCACTCAAAAATAATTTAAAGATTCACATCAATCATAAGCACTCAGATGACCGAAATCACAAATGCAATTTGTGTGAAAAGACATTGAAAACAGGATCTTCCTTACAAAGACATTTGCAAAGACATTTGGGTGAAAAATTTCACAAATGCCGTATTTGCAATGAGAGCTTTTTCAGCAAACAGGAGCTAAACATGCATTTACAGAAGCATACAGGAAAACTCCTGAAGTGTATAATTTGCGAAAAAGAAATAACATACAAGAATAGTCTAAAAAGACACATGAAACGAAAACATAATATGTAAATGTTGATAAGATTCATAGTTGTGCAAAACAAATTGTAGATACAAATTCCTACACCATATGTCGTGCTATACAAATGGCTATGATTGTACAATAAATATATTTACCCGAACATATTTGTTTGAATTAAGCTATGCTGCTTGGTAGTGTTGGTTTGTAGTAGTGGTAAACTAAATGTAATCAATCGCTAACTTTTTCTTTTTGAAATATTAAAAAAAAATACCTCTCCATTATTTGTATTCTATTCGACATATTATTAACAGTTCCGAGTTTATTCAAATGATAAAAATAATGGGGTTCATGTTAGTAAAAAATTGAGATCAATGTTTGTAATTAAAGTTTCTTGTTTTTGCTTGAAGATATGTTTGGGAAATCGATTTTTATTGTGAATCAGTAGAAATTGAACTGGTACTATTGAAATTCAAAGCATCAACCGGGAAATGTCACTAGTACATGTACCACGTAACAGGTTATTTCTGCATCAAATTGATAAAGAAGAAGAATGCAGGAAATTGTGGAGAATGTTCACAAATGAAATAGCAGTTGCTTCAAATCAAAATTTGTGATTTTGTGTGATGGAAAAGCAGAGTAACAAAACACGGGTTAAAATGAACAATGCATGCTACCATGTTGTTTTCCTCTTAGTGAGTCCAAATGGACTCAACTGAAGTGTTAAATGAACAAAAAGCTACAGGGGGCATGCGTTTTGAATGTTTTGAAATGCATGTGGATTGAAGCTTTTGAAAAGCAGGACTAGTAAAATATGGAAATGTGTGCATTGTTTCATTGAGAACATTTCCCCAATAAAAATGTTTGTAGGCTTTTTATATGCATAATATATGTCACTAAGTAACACTTTAATTTGACTTTAGGATAAATTTGGATAAATATGACGCTGTCATAAAAAAGTACCGATCTGTTCTTTACTCAATGCACAAACTTTAATTTAAACAGGACAGGTCTTCCCTGCATTTTAACTTGCCAAATTAAGCTAGTTACTGGCAAAAACTTGTGAACAAATGGAAACACAAGATGTAGCTTTGTGTAATGATAGAACATCAAGAGAACAAATATAGTTATTACATACATTTACAAAACTTAAAGTATTTCATATCATATAGTCTCTATTGTATTAGGTCTGCAATTCGATTTATGTGTTTATTAAAACCCTCAACCATTTTTTCGCTGAAACGTAACATACCTTTTTAAATAAAGATTTTCTAGGACTTAAAAAACGCTTAAACAGCTATTGACTAAAAAAATAAAAGTAATTTCAGGTTGAAAGTTTTACATTTTGTGTACAAGAATCATGTGTCGTTTAAGACTACTCTTCTGCGCCAGTACATTTCCGCAAGTCTTACATTGTAAAATATCTCTTTTATGTTTCTCGTTATGGCTGTGCAGATTTCCTGGATTGTTAAAGCCTTCTTACATACAGAGCACTTTTAAGATTTTTCATCGAAATGCTTTAGTAAATGTAAACGTAAGCTGTTTCGGGTTTTGAATGTTCCTTCGCAAAATGGTAGTGGCTTTACTAGTTTCAAGATGTTGCACATTCAGAAATAAGTATGTCAACGTCTTAAAACTCAAAACTGAAAAGTTATGTCTCTATTAGCTTAAAAGCGGCTGCTTCTTTAGGGAAAAGGGTATGCTTTAGAAAAACCTTGCTTACTACTGCCATCGAGTTTTCGTCGTGTCATCGTATTGGAAGATTGCTGAATATATACTTGCAGCCCGTGTATGCTTCACTAAACGTTGCATTCTAGTGTTCACGCTAATTCCTAACCAACATACGTTCAGTCGCTAAGCAGGTTTTTATCAAAATGCACGCAATACAGGTACCTTTTACAGGCAGTGGTAGTAGTAATTACCAACTCAAAAACTAATCCACTTAACCTCGTGACGGTTTCGCCCGAAACACCTTTTGCTGCATAAAGGTTACACGCTAGGAAAAATATTATATGAAAGGTTAGAAAACTGTCTGACATGTGATTTTTCTCAGAAACATGATCTATTCGGATAACAGCATGAAGGGTTGCAGGATTTTTGCTCGAATAAGAGGATTAGTCTACGTGACACAACTTTTAAGATAAACTTGGGTTTGGAATTAAAAGTACAACGAAAAGTGTGTGTGTATACGATTATAAAAACATTAATTTGTTTTGATCGCAAAAGTTTTCATTTTAAATACTAACGTTTGCAGTTTGCAACAAATAAATGCACACATTTAGAGAATAAGAGTGTTAAAATGCACCGAAATTTATTCTCAAATCTAAGTATGTTCGTTCAATGTAATCCGCGTATGAGAGAAAATATTATAAGTTCCATTCTAGATGTTTTCTATGCCATTAGAATCGATACGTTGTAATAAAGTTGTAATTTTCCCTCAACGCTCGCCAAAGCCCAAAAACATTTTACAACAGTTATTATCAATAATCTATAAGTATCTATTTTATCCAAGCCTGAACATGTTGCGCCTTTTGTGCTGAGAAATTCCGTGTAAAGATATTGTTTAACTAACAGAATGCAGACAAAGGCATGATGCTTGGTATTAAAGTTTCGCCAATATAGCCAAAACCACAAAATTATTAAAGGAAACGGATTACGGAAAGTTATTTGTTTTTAGCCAAAAACAATCTCCAACTAAGTCTTGCACGGATTGTGTCGTTTGCACATTATTCATTCAAACTTTAAATCCTAAAATATTCAGTTCCGTCTTCAAACTAAACAAATCGAAGGAAATGCTTCAAATCAGAATATTTATAAGGATATATGCATGCATTACACTTTGACAACTTCCAACAGTAATATCTAAACTAAAAATATCTAGCAGGCTAAAAATTGCTGCCGAGGTATGTGTAGTAGAAACCACCTGGTGTTTGATTTTGCTTGTTTTTCACATGCTTCCATGATAATTGTTGTGGTGCAGCTCAGCTTGATATTTATTCAACATGTTGCCAAGCTAGACGCTGTTAAAGATATGGTGAATAATTCAATACTTGCGAAATTCAAACGCTAATTTTTATTAAAAATTGTTACCTTCTAGTATTACAAATTTCAGTTCTTTAATTGAATACTTGGTTATCAATTGAGACAATTTCGACATTTCAAGTGGTAATAACAACTAAAAGCAAAACAGCTAAATTAACAATGAAACTTTATTACAAAAACGAATTGATGTATTTAGAAACAAACAAAATTATACACATTCTGTACTACATTATCAAAGCGAAAGTTTTTCTCATAATGTTCTATATCAATAGCTTTCATGAAACAGTGAAGCACATATGTGCACACAAAAAATCTTTCCATTATGCAGAAACTAGTTATAGTATATTGCAAACCTTTTTTAAATATAAAAACTACATAATTTTGCACATTGTGCAGACGCTACATATGCACTTTACGACAATCCTTGCACAACAGCTTTCTGTCGCTATAAATACACTTGAAAGGCTATCCCTTGTGTTTCTGGGTATGCTTTTTTAAGTCGTGCGAATTATAAAAGCTCTCGCTACATGTAAAGCATTTGTAAGATTTTTCACTCAAATGTCTCTGCACATGTCTCATCAGACAGGTTTTGGTTTTGAATTTCTTCTCACACAATTTACACTGAAAACTTCGTTCTTCGGATTGTTATTGTTTGATGTGAACTGTTAAGTTACTGTTTTTAGCAAAACATTGCTCGCACAAAGAACAATTAAAAGGTTTTTCGGTTGTGTGAATAAAAATGTGGCTATGAAGATCTGCCTTAATTCGCGAACGAAAACCACAAAAACGCAAATAAAACGTTTGGTGGATCCTCCTGTAAAAAATTTTTTTCAACTTATAACAACCTTATATATCCCAAAACTGAGGCAATGACACAGCAAAACTAAACTTACCATGATAAATTCTCCGATGTTGATTCAAGCCAGATAGACTTGAAAACTTTTGGTCACACACTTGGCAGATGTAGGGTTTTTCACCAGTGTGACGAGTCATTTGAGCTGTAAGACTCCCCTTGTGCGAAAAACGCTTGCCACAAATTGAACATTGGAATGGCCGTTTGCCTGTATGAATGATTACATGGCTTTTTAACTCATTCCTTGATCCAAATTTCTTTTCACAATGGTCACCCTTGAAAGGTCGTTGGTTTTCATGAACTTTACTGATGTGACGATCTAGACTTCCTTTGGTTGAAAAACGCTTGCCGCAGATGATTTCACTCCAGTTTTTTTAGTTGTATTTCCTGAACAAGCGCTTTCAAAATTGCTGTTAACATCAACAATAAACTGGGAGGTCAAAATTTTTGCCCTTAGGTTGCATAGTCCTTTATGTTGTAATATTACCACATTTATACAAATTTTGAAGTTTAATTACCGTATTTATTCGATTTATATCCCCTGGTAAAATTTCAAATTTCAAATCTCAAAGGAGGGTAAAATTCGAGCGGGATCATAAATCGAGCGAGGGGTATAAATCGAACAAATACGGTATAATTAATAAGTGCCTTGTTTATAGATAAAAAATGCTACGAAAAAAACTTTGAGTATAAAAATAATTTTATTTGTCAGAACATCGTGTTTTGCTTTTCTGTGAAGATTTTGCATTATCATATTGAATCCCCATTGCTGAAATGAAGAAGTTTGAAACATGCAAATGTTTTTGCTAACAGTGACCTATATTACATAAAAAAATTTTGTACCTGTACAAAGGACCTTATTCAAGTTTATTCCTGGTTTTGTACCTAAGCTGTTGTACCTAATTTAAATATATCCTGCCATAACGCCTCTATTGCAATGCTGGTTTTCATTAAATAAATATTTATATATGTTTACACGAGAGCATTTGAATAAAACTATATTTTACATTTTGCAGTTATTGATAATTATGGAAGACTTTAAGTGTAAATGCCATCAATTGCCACACTTCACGTTTGTCGTATCAAAACAAGGGTTACGTTATCACGCAAGCGTGTACACAGGAAAAATCCATTCCAGTATGTAATTTGTGATGCAATATAACTTACAATGGAATCATATTAATGGTAAACTAATCTAGACATAAATAGAGTAGTCTTTTAAAAAAGTGTATACTTCCTGCAATACAACTTATATTTACTGCTTCAGTGGAGAATCTGCTGAAAATTTTAGTTGTGTTTTCTGTGTAAATGTATTCAATTAAGTCAGTTAAGCGGATTAAAATCTACACGTATACGAACATGCAGCTTCTGACCATTCACACCGACTTATGTTAACACCTTCAATTTCTAAATACACTCCTTCATTTGATGCATACACTTACATTCAAAAGAAACACTTTCGGGTTAATACCAACTACCGGTAGTAGATATGTACATAGAAATTCTAAAACCTTACGTCCTTGTTTTTCTGTTTCCATATGTTACGCCATTTTAAACTTGTTAGTGATCACACTAAAGAAACATTTAGGTAGTAGCATATCTGCGTTGAAAGTACTTTATCTGTACTAAAACTATCTGCTTGTGAGTTTTTGTCACGTAGATAAATCCTTTTAAATGAACCAACCAGCACCTATTGTTGCGGCCAGTAACAACAATTCGTTGTCTAAAATATATTCTACGTAAATTAATATGTTCTAATAATTCTACACTTTACCAAAATTCATATAACGCGCTAAGCAAAACGCATTTTGTACGAATGCGTTTTGAAGTTAAGCGGATTAATACTTGAGTTCACAAATGTTTCTACCCATTCCTCCATTCCTGTAACAATTGCCTGTTGTCTGTGCATTCCATGTTTCATTGCGGTACCTAGTGACTAAAACACAAATTGTTTTACATGAGTGTTGACTTGCAATGCAGTGTAAAGTGTAATACTTGTCATCTCTACCACTTGTCCTGCGCATTTGTGCGATACAATTCACAAACAATTTCCAACAATTGCACAGAACATTAGAAAGGAACTCGATTTGTAAGCTTTCAGTTTTCAAAAACTGACAACTGAAGGAGCCTTTCATTGGTGAAGTGTAAACATGTAACGAGCTGTTTCCGTACGCGTATACATAGGCATTAGGTACATATCTGGTTTTAAATTCTCAGTCGAGATATGTACCCAACGCTCCTGATGACATGCATTCAATCCCGCAATGAAAGGTTTTATCGCAGAGCGCAACGTGGCTGCTAGTACATACTCTGCAGTATCCAATAGATGAACACAGTGAAGACTACGTGATAGGAAAAAAACTTATCTGCATTATGCTGTATTCTTCCTTCTTTGAAAGATGAAGCAACGGTGCAAGAGTTATAACAAACAAATTTCAGATAACTTTTTTCAGAATATGCCACGCGTATATACAAACCGGATTTTAGTGACGTGGGCATTACTATTAAGCCTTTTGATTTTTGTGGGGGTTTGCTTGAAAAATAATTCAGCTGATTAAAACTCATCAAACGCAACGACGGACAGTTCAAAAATGGCCGAGCCAGAGCACAAATGCAGTATTTGTGCATATCTAGCAAAACGTACGAGTCATCTCAAGGACCATATGAAAGTGCACACAAAAGAACAACCTTACAAATGTAGCATCTGCAACACAGGATTTGCACATAAACGAGGTCTAAAGTATCACATTAGAACAATACATGATAACCACCGGCCTTTCAATTGTCAACACTGCGAGAAGAAATTTGGATCAAAGCGTGATCTAAATATTCACACAAGAGTGCACACAGGGGACAAACCGTACCAATGTTCAATTTGTGAAAAACGCTTTTCGCAGCAGAGAATTTTAATTACCCACATGGCATGTCATACTGGAGAAAAACCTTATAGCTGTCAGGTTTGTAAACAGAGTTTTTCCCAATTACCACACCTACTGACACACAGAAAACGTTTTCATGGTAACAATTTAGAAACCTTAATTTTCAAACGCATTTTCAAGAAATGTAAATTTTTTTATTATATTTATTTTTACCGTTTTACAGAGAAACGAGCTAAAACCATCCTTTGCATTTTCTGTAATTCAGGATTCCAAGAACTTTCAAATCTGAAACGACATATTTTTATTCACACAAAAGAAAAACCGTTCGAGTGCCCCTCCTGCGATAAATGCTTTCCATGGAAGGATTCATTAAAGAGTCACATCCAATATAAACACTCTGATGAGCCGAAGTATAAATGCAATTTGTGTGAGAAGGCATGTAAAACCAGGATTTTATTACGTTTACGTTTGCAAAAGCATTTGGGTGAAAAAACGTACAAGTGCTCTGCATGTAGTGAGAGCTTCTTCACCTCGCAGGAGTTAAATACACATACACAGGGACATACTGAAAAAGTTTTCAGGTGTAATATTTGTGAAAAAGAACTGGCCAGTAAGCATAGTCTTGCAAACCACATGAAGCGTTTACACAAAACCTAAGACTTTCATTCTGTAATTATCCATATTTTTTATAAACATTTTTTAGTTGTGTATGTTTTCTAATTGTATATTTCTCTTTTTTTTCCAAACGCATCTGTAAGTATGTTTATCAAATACCTAATTTAGTTTGTACTATACTAAACCTTGTTGTTTTACGTTCAGCAATGTTTTAACCGTCATGTTTGTTACGGGTGTGTACTAAATGCCGTTTAAAAATTTTGTGCAAAAACCAATTAATATTTCAAATCTTTGTTTCTTCTTTTGATACTAAAATTGCTCTACTGCTGTAAAAAATACAAATCAAAGGCCAGATCTAGCAAAACGTTTTGCTTGAATTGCGAGGGGAATTGTGCTTAAAGCATTTAACATGTACTTCTAAAGTTGCATTTTTTTGTCTTATGCATCTCCATTGAAATTAAACTACTCTGTAGGATGTAGGATGCACGTTGTGGACGAAAGAAACAATAATCAATATTGCATTCATCGTAAACATCGGGTTTATTAAACGGTAATTTAAATTTTATTTTAAGTATTGAGTGTTCAATGCGCATTTAATGTTAAGCTGGTTAAATGGCAAATGCTACTAAGGTGTGTTCCAAAATTATAAAATCAAAAATACATTTTCAAACATTTGTTCGCTAACCCAGTCTAAAGCTATTGGATGACAAATCAATTATTGGAGTTTGTGCCTGAGTCCACCCCTAATAAAATCCCCAAGTATCCTGAAATTCCGGTCTCTGGTTTTTCATAAAACGCAAAAGTTCAAAAATACCATGAAAAATGGACTGTTCCGAAATTATAAAATCAAACATTGTATAAGTGCATATTTTTACGCAATGAGTTCAAAGAAGCCGATTTCGACATTTTTGATAAGAACGTACCCCCAGAGTTTTAATCCAAGAAAAGTTTTGAAAAAATTGTGAATTTGACAAAAATTTGCTTTGTTACGTAATATTTAGGCTGGATAAACCAGTGGTCGGCACGTGGAGGGGTACACTGTATAACACAATTTGGTCAATATGGTAGTATTATGCGATAAGTTCTACTCACTTTTAATCCGCGAACTAGATCAGGCCAATAATTCATGTAAAATAGCACCACAAATGTCGCCATTAAGCTAAAACATGCAAATGTCTTTAAGGCACCTAACGTCATTTATTGAAACATAAGCATATTTTGTCATAGTGAATTTGCGGATGTTAAACCTACGCATGGTTTTATATGGCAGGAGTTATTTTACAACAGTTTGACAGCAGAAAAGAAAAGTTTAGCAGCATGTGTTAATGGATTTAAGCCTAGTAAATAAGTACATCATGGGGACAGTTTTAAGCTGTTATGGACTTTTTATCTCATATTACCAAATTTTGATTTTACATATTTTTTCGCATTTTATGAAATTTAAATTACTTTGTTAAACTCAGTACGTAATAGAAAATAAGTAACTGCCACCATATTTAATGATTACGGATGAAGCAATCATATAAACGTTAGAAATCAATCTGCTCACAATTCCGCCATATGTCTGTTTACATAAAACAAACACACTTCTTACGTAAACCAACTTATCATGCAAATAACTTGTCCCAGAGGAAACAAATCACTTTTGTAAGTCAAAAAATTGCAACAAATTACAATTTCTTTGAATATATTGCGTCAAAATATGCTCATGTTTCAATAAATGACGTTAGGTGCCTTAAAGACATTTGCATGTTTTAGCATAATGGCGACATTTGTGGTGCTATTTTACATGAATTATTGACCAGATCTAGTTCGCGGATTAAAAGTGAGTAGAACTTATCGCATATTACTACCATATTGACCAAATTTTGTTATACAGTGTACCCCTCCACGTGCCGACCACTGGTTTATCCAGCCTAAATATTACGTAACACAGCAAATTTTTGTCAAATTCACAATTTTTTCAAAACTTTTCTTGGATTAAAACTCTGGGGGTACGTTCTTATCAAAAATGTCGAAATCGGCTTCTTTGAACTCATTGCGTAAAAATATGCGCTTATACAATGTTTGATTTTATAATTTCGGAACAGTCCATTTTTCATGGTATTTTTGAACTTTTGCGTTTTATGAAAAACCAGAGACCGGAATTTCAGGATACTTGGGGATTTTATTAGGGGTTGACTCAGGCACAAACTCCAATAATTGATTTGTCATCCAATAGCTTTAGACTGGGTTGGCGAACAAATGTTTGGAAATTTATGTTTGATTTTATAATTTTGGAACACACCTTAATCAAAATACGTAACCAGCAATATACTAATTCCAGGGGCTAAAATAGGCGTGTTTTGAGCGTGAGAACCACGCGGGCCGGGGCAGGTTTTAAATTCATGGGGCCGGGGTTGAAGACAAGATAAAATTTTGTTAAAACAAAAAATTAGTAAGATAGTTGATAATATTATCCTTGCATATCGCTAGTGGACTCGGAAGCGTGCATTATTATTTTAATTTTAGGATAATGCTCTGTTAAGCAATGGGAAATTTGAAAATGTATCCGGTCTATGATTTGATTATGCCCATAGAGATATTAAACATCATGTAGGCGTGAGTTTGTTTTATAACTTCAATGAATTTTAAAGTTTGCTCGGTACTTGTTCATTATACGAGAGCCTCAGTTGTTACTCAGCCAAATAAATGCTACATATTTACACGAATAATAGCACAAGAAGTTGCTGTTTTTACACAGTTAGCATTTGTGTTGGTATGACAAAAGGTTTTTAATTGATTAATTAGTTTTACTCAACCGCAGAACTAAATTAGTTCAACTAATATATTGTATGTTGTTACTTTTCATTTCTGCGCTGAGACCGGATAGAAACGTGAGTTCAGATTTCACATTAGAGACACAAGGTTTTTTCGGGAATCCTAGCCTTGATAACTTGACGCAACGTCACACACAAGTAATAGTTAAGTTTCCACTTGGAGAATGTAACGACAAAGAATGGGGCGCTGGTGTTTTTAAACAGTGAAAGATCAAGCTACCAAAGATTTTTCAAATCTCTGTCGAAAGTTATCACACCAAGTGCCCTGAATCTGTTAGAGTCGTGTTTCCCTTCGGATCACACACACAGAAACTCCGAGTTTGTGAGTTTTATGAAAACGACCCAATTTATAATGCCAAAGTGTGTACTATCCAGTACGTCGGGCAAAGTTTGATAGACGTGTAAACTGGGTAGGGGAAACAGCTCCTGGGGACGCCAAGTTTAGGGACTAGAAGCTATTTTTGTTTGAATTAATTCGACAGAAAATGCTACCGTAACCGAAAAATTGTCGTCAATATTATTAATGCTACCACGATCTGAACTGCCCTAAATAATACCGGCATCTTCGTCACTTGCCCACATGAAGCATTTTAGCCCTGCACGAGTAGTAGAAGGAGTAACCTTGATTGATAACGTTGAGGTTATGAGCAAAAGTACAAACAGAGCGAGTTCTTCTTATTCACAGTAGAATTTTATTTTCATCAAATGAGTTTTAAAAATAAAACTGAAACTTTAACCATAATCTCAGCAACAGTAATCTTAAATTATTCCCCAGTATCCAAACACATGTTACCGTAATACACTGATTCAAAACAAAGCAATATTCTAGAATTGTTTGTAGCGTGAAACATTTCAAATAAAAAAGCTTAGCATTGGATTAAATTTACTTTTGTATATGGTACAAGCTGCTTCAAGAGTAGCAATATCGTCCAACTAACAACATAGTTTGATTGACACAAAAAATAAACTAAATATCTTTATTCAAAAAACAAAATAAATTCTGAAGCTGGGTAAGTCTACTATTCTGTAATACATAATTTTTAAAATCTTGAGATTTTACAAATTGTGTTGTCGCTTCATGTGCACTTTAAGACTATCCATTCGTGTCATTCCTTTTTTGCAAATATTACACTGATAAACGTCTTCTCTATGTACCAGCGTGTGCCTATTTAGCTCGGGCCTGTTTAAAAAGCTCTCATTGCAGGCAGAACACTTGTAAGATTTTTCACCCAAATGCCTTCGCAGATGCTTAGTCAGGTAGGATCGGGTTTTGAACGCCTTTTGACACAAACTGCACTTGTGATTTTGGTCATCAGAGTGCTTATAATTGATGTGAATCTTTAAATCACTTTTGTGTGCAAAACGTTTGTCGCACGAGAGACAGCTGAAAGGCTTTTCGTTTGTAAGAATAAAAATGTGGACTTGTAGGCTGGCCAAGTTTTGAAATCGAAAATCACAAAAAACACAGCCGAAAGATTTTTGTCGTCCCTCTGTACAACGTTTAAAGGAAATTTCAAGAAAAAATATATTTTTTTCTTTCAAAGTATATTTACAAATTGAAAATAGTAAGTTTTTACCATGATAACGTTGCCGGTGCTGTATTAGGGATGATAATAGGGAAAATTTCTGATTACAAATCCAGCAGCTGTAATGCTTTTCGCCAGTATGACTTGTCACGTGTCCATTAAGAGTCACTTTTTGGGCAAAGCGCTTGTCACAAATGGAACACTGGTAACGTTTTTCGCCAGTATTACTTGTTATGTGTCTAGTAAGATTCCCTTTTTGGGAGAAGCGCTTGTCACATGTTGAGCATTGGTTTGGTTTATCTCCTGTGTGTAATCTTGTGTGATATTTTAAATGTTGCTTGCATCCGAATTTCTTTCCACAATTTCCACATTTGAATGGGCGTTTGTTTTGATGAACTCTGCTAATATGGTGGTCTAAATTAGGTTTGCTAGTGAACGGCTTGTTGCAGATATCACACTTGTAGGGCTTTTCGTTTGTATGTACTCGCATGTGGCACTGAAAGTGACTCAAGCATCTTGCTTTTAACTCACAAAAAATGCACTTGTAATCTGGTTTGCACATTTTTGAACTTTCAAACACGTTGGTATGTTTACAGGGTTTATTGCCAGCCAGCGGAGCACAAAATTTAAAACACCTAAGAACGACGCTCATACATATTTGCTTATACAATAAAAAAATATCAAATATTGATTGAACTAAAGCAAACAAACTACCAAAAGTGTAGGTTTCCCAAACGATTTTACTTTTTAATTTGTTTTTTTCTGAATTGGGAACAATAATGCATGCCAGTCTTCCTTATAGCAGACTGATTTTCAATGCGCCTGTTTGCTGCTATACAGAAAATTGTATGGTAATTGTGCAACGTTGCTGGACACAAACTGCATAAATTTTGTATAACAATAGTACCACAGACCGACGGTACAAAATATTTACAGGTGCATAATGTGTAGGTATTCTATGCTGGCTATAAATACGGTTGTGTTACGTTGATTTGCTACTTCCAAAATGCATGAGAATATAGTTTAGCATAAACCTAAAAAGTATTTAAACGATTTGTACTCACAAAGTGTTTAAATGCGTTCTCGGAAGTATATGTACGTGCAAAATCTTTAATCCGATTATCCTTGAAAGGTTTTTTTTATGAGTACTCATTTTAGTATTGGTTCTATTATAATTGTAAGGTTGTGGAGCTAACAATACTTGAAACATAATCTTTGAAATGCAAAGATGCTAAACTTAGTCTCTGAAGTGAACAAATACAGTTATATCTAGAGAGAGCATTCATATACTTTGTGTCTAAATGGTTTGAAATTTTTCAGTGCACATGCCTGTTCGAACCATTTATAGACATTTTGTTAAAATCAGTTGAGCGATGGTAACTCCACACGGTCGGTAGTGGGATTAACATTTTCACACGTACATAGTATTCTGAGAATGCGTTAAGCACACAAACGTGTCAAGGTGGTTTGGAAGCTGCATACGGTACCTGTCCGCGATAGACAAACAATTGAATACATTTTGGTAGTAGCAGTTCAACATTGTCCACAAATATAAGAACAAGTACCTGCAAACACTTTTTATCACACCAGCTAATATTGCTATATAAAATGTATGCATTTGGTGTTTAGCAACTTTGTACGTCAAGCATAAACTCTTTCAACAGTGTAGTAGCAAAAAGGTTCATTGAACATCAGTTCGCCAAAAGCTCTAGCCGTCTACTTTGCAGTCCTAATTTGAAGAATCAAGCTAAACGTGAAAAAGTTTCCGGAAATCTAAAGCTTGCGTATTTAGTTTGCTTGTTTTGGATTATTAAATCTTTTTTATGCCAAAATCGCAGCGATTTAAGTGTTGTTTGTACGTGTTTGTATGTTGGACTCCGCTGCTTGACAATTTGGCCAGTGTATACTAGCCAAACCCCAACATATCTGAAAGCTCAAAAATGTGTAAAGAAAAATATACATGCAGTTATAGTGAATTAAAAGCACAATCCCTGAGTCAACCCCAGGGTCAAATGAGAATGCATAAAAAAGAAAAGCCTTACAAGTGTGACACCTGCAACAAGCACTTTACAATAAAAAGTAATTTAGACCGTCACATTAGCAGAGTTCATCAAAACTATAGACCCTTCCAATGCGAGCATTGTGGAAAGAAATTCGGATCTAAACAGGAATTAAACAATCATACAAGAGTGCACACAGGAGAAAAGCCATTTCAATGCTCAAGTTGTGAAAAATACTTTGCACAGAAGAAAAACCTTACTGCACATATGGCATGTCATTCTGTCAAAACGCTTTACAGCTGCAATGTTTGTAGTCAAAAGTTTTCACAGCCATCAGCACTGTCAAGACATGGCAAAGTTCAGGGTAAACTCAACCTAAAAACGTGCTCTTGAAAAATTTATGACGTATCTTATAAATTCTGTATGATGGTTTTCAGACAAATCCGCTAAACCGGTACCCCAGAAAACAACAGGAAGACAAATTTTCCAGCAAACCAAGAAGTATATTTAATGAGAATGCACTGATGTTTACATACTATTTTAGTTCAAAGTGAATGCCACTTGAATAGCTCTGACCCTGGTCTTTTTTCCTGTTTCATTACATAAATTTTAAGACATAAACTGCCATCTCGGGCTGATGATGAGATGAGAATGGCGATGCTGGCTAAAATTAACGGTACATCTTTGAAACAGGTAAGATAGTTTTAGGTATTTGATTTCATGGTGGTTTAAATTCGGTGGATCCAAAAATGTGTGTTCACAAGTTCGAAACAGCCTACACCCATTCCATGCAACTCTCCATTGTACACGCAGAACTTCATATCGACAGCTTGGTAAAGCGACAGGTCAGAACCCTGAACTGAACTTGCAGTCTCCACATAATCGTTATTTCCCCAAACAATGCAGAATAAGCTTAGGTTTATCTAAAAAGTAACTGTGTTTAAAATATTTCTTAAAAAACCAAGAAACTTTAGTATCAACCATTCATCTCATATTCTACCCATCATCATTTAACATAAAAACATATATCTCAATAATAACAGTTTTCAAGTACGTAGTGTAAAAATTTTAACCCTCTTTTACACAAAAGATTGTCATATAAATGAAGATACCTATTAGCAATAATTTAGATTTTTTTAGCGTGAAACCATTGAATTAGAAAAAGTAGGAATTTGATTATATTTACATTTGCTAATGGCATACACTGCTGCACAGATATAACACACTCGCATCAAGCACGGACTTTTTGACAAACTAACTTTAAATTAACAACTCCAACAATTCAGCAACAAATTGGGGCACTGATGAAATTTTTGGACCTCTAGGTATAGTGACTTTTAAACTCTGAAATTTGAAATCCTACGAACTGTTTTCTTGCTTCTTGTGATTAACACTATTCTTGCGTGTCATTCTCTTCTTCAAAAATTTCACTTGAGAAATATTCCGTTATGCTTCTATGTATGCTTATTTAGCTCTTGGGTGGTGAAAAATCTCTCACTGCAGTCAGAACACGTGTAAGACTTTTCACCCAAATGCCTTTGTAGATGCCTCCGTAGACATGTGTGAGTTTTGAATTGGTTGTTACACAAACTGCATTTGTGGTGTCGGTCGTCAGAGTGCTTGTAATTGATGTGACGTTTTAGAGTACCTTTGGCAGCAAAATGGTTTTTCGTTCGTGTGAACAAAAATGTGGCCTTGAAGTTTTGTCAAATATTGAAATCGGGACTCACAAAAAACACAAACAAAGGATTTAGCTTCTTCCCCTATACAGCGTTAAAAATACACTTGAAGAAGGAATTCATAAATTTTAGAAAATTTCTTAGAAATTAGCAATTGTAAGTCTTATGGCCCATTTACGCTTAAAAACGGGACTTGCTTAGAAAATCGCAGCAAGCTTGAAAATTTGTAGTGTAGACGGTTCTTAAATGGAACCAAACTTACTTAAGTAAGCAAACCTTGCTTAAGCAAGGTTGTCATAATATCGCTCCCAAGCATGACTAACCGTGCTTGAGCAAGAAGTGTAGAAGGTCCTTACTTGGACCTCGGTTACTTGAGTCACCAACCACAATCATATGACATGAAAATGAATATTTTTTGCTGTTCTCAGTTTTAAATGAATGTTTTGATTCATTCAGATTATTAAAATTGTTAGTATTAATTTAAAGCTGGAAATCTACAAAATTAACTGATTTGTAACAAAAATTTTAACATGTTTCAGGGGAAAACAAAAAAGAAATTCAAGTAAAAGATATGCAAACCTTGACTTAAGTACAACTACCCCTTCAATTCTTTGCGTCGGCGGACTATGCCCGTTCCATTGTTCTCCGCATTTGGATTTTAGGTTCTGGATGGATAGGACACCATTAGTCACGACTGTATGTACACACCTTACAACATACAAGCACATCGGTAATAAGCTGGTACAAGATTAGCATCAACCTTCACGAACAAAATGAACCTTTTGAGGGAAGGTGCTAAATGATCTGATTATCATGAGCACTGGTTCATTAAAATTTGTGTAAACATAGTATAGAGTTGGGTCACCAAACGTCCAATCTATTAATCAATTATGTATTCAACTACAATGCAATTTAAATGTTTTAGCTTCACATGTTGGCACACATGATTTTAAAACTTTTCTTTTGCTTTGAAAGACATCTAGAAACACAAATTTGCATAACAAACGTACTAAGGTGGTTTTAAATCTTATAAGTGATCCTAGTTTGACCTCCACACGAAAAATCACATTCCAAAACCTTTTAAATTTTGAGAAATTTGAAAGTGTTCACGGCGAAACCGACCAAAACATGATTTCTTCACTACTGACGAATTACTTGGTTTGGGTGACTGAAACTTGGCATGAACCCTTTCCCTGAAACCACTATCCGCAGGTAATTAGAGTTTATAAATTTGAAAAAGTCGATTTTTTGGTGGTCCCGCTCGCAAATGATTACTCTAAACCAAACACATTTTGTTAAGAATTAATATGTTTAATAGCAACGTTTGCAGTAAGTATTGCAATTTGTTACATACACACATACAAACAAAATATTTTCAGTGAAACTAAACTTTAGGTGGCTGCATATCTCAATTGCTACACATGATAACAGCGTTCAAAAATTAGCCACTTGTGCTAAATTTGTGCAAATTACGGTCTTCTAAAAAAGATTTTCTACAAAATTAAATCTTTGAATTTTTACCGTTATTCATTTAAAAGATTTGCTTGGACAAATTCTCATACGTAATTTATGATCATAATTAGTGACAGAAAGGTCGCTTTTAAAGGGCTATCTGTTCATAAAAATTTCTCTCTCCATTGAAGTTGTAAGCTCAAGTAGAAATATATACAAGTTAAACATGTATATTGGTTACACTGCGTGTTCCAGTGAGAGAGAAGTATATAGAGACTGCAACCTTCGTTGTGGAGTTGACCCTGATTCGAATAATTTTATGCTTGTTTAGTGATGGCTCTTGTTGAGTAGGTATTTTTTGTCACGTGAATTATGTCATCTGTTGCTGTCAACGCCTGCAATTCTATTGTTGACTTGATAAGTGCAGTCTAAACGTCAGACGATAAGCTTACGAAAGCCTTTACTTACAAGAAACTTATCCCTTCACAAAACTGCCTGGGCTGCCAGCCGAACGTTTCCGGAAGCGCCTAGGTCAAATTTCTATTACAATGGCTAATGGATATTTATTCTACATTTCACACTTGAGATTTTTAACAATTGGAGAAGTATGTACCCTGAAAACTAATCTAAAATTTCTTAATAACCGTTAACACATTTGGACAGTCATACTCTTCTTAATACATACCTTCGCTCTTCATAACCAGAGAGAGCTTGAGAGTGGTAAAGGTCAATAAAACAAAAATGAGTCTTGTTAAAATTAAATATTAAATGTCGGCTTACCGGCACGAGTTGGTTCATTTCTAATATATGGTGAAACAACAACCAAAGTAATCAATGAAATGTATAATCGGGAGTTATTTTTCTACTTTTTACTTCTCCGAAAAATATTCCTCAAATGTGCAAAATTAAAGGAATCCAACAACTCAATTATATTCTTGATTTGTGAAGACAGTTATCAAAATTATTATAAGCTGATAGGTGGGGTTTAGTCTATTTGTTTTGTAAAACGAATGACAAAAGACAACGACAGATTGACGAGATGACGAGAAAAAAAATTTCATGGAAACATTAGCAATCACTAAACAAGCACCAAGACAAATTCGGTAGGTACAGCATGCAGTTTCGTTTATAAAGGGATTTCTACATCTTTATCCTTCCTTGATCTTAGGCGTGTTCGCTAATCTATTTTCAGTGTGCATGTATACCGGGTTAACCCTAGTGAGAAGGAGTTTTGGTGATTTTCACAGATTTTGGGCACTTTCTTCGGTTTTCGTCAAAATTGGCACATATGTACACTTTTATCTTATGAATTCAAAAATAGTAATATTTTGGTTTCAGGGTGACGATGTCAGTAAAAAATTGATTACCAAATGTGACCATTTTCATGTATTCGAAGAATACTAGGATTTTCGTAGTTTTTTGAGGATAACTTTTGTATGGATCCAAATCTCGAAAATCGCCGGAATGCCCATCCTAGAATATTTATTGCTTGTTTAAACAAAACAAACCTCAAGACAAAGTTCGGTTCCATGGTGGAGATATTTGGAAAAATGTATGGGCATGTATACCAAACTTGACAGAATCCATCGTGCCAAAAGTGACAGAATGCTGTTTCAATCTGCGTCATCCAAATTGTCTCATTAATATACCAAATTAAAGCCAATAAAAAACGACAGGATCGTGTTTCTCAGTTTTTTGAAATACACACTAACAAGAAAGTTATGACCATATTTACAAAGTGATGGATTTTTGGACAAAATGGAAAGTTTCACTAATATGGTCATAACTTCCTTGTTAGTGTGTATTTCAAAAAACTGAGAAACACGATCCTGTCGTTTTTTATTGGCTTTAATTTGGTATATTAATGAGACAATTTGGATGACGCAAATTGAAACAGCATTCTGTCACTTTTGGCACGATGGATTCTGTCAAGTTTGGTATACATGCCCATACATTTTTCCAAATATCTCCACCATGGAACCGAATTTTGTCTTGAGGTTTGTTTTGTTTAAACAAGCAATAAATATTCTAGGATGGGCATCCCGGCGATTTTCGAGGTTTGGATGCATACAAAAGTTATCCTCAAAAAACTACAAAAATCCTAGTATTCTTCGAATACTATTAAAATGGTCACATTTGGTCATCAATTTTTTACTGACATCGTCACCCTGAAACCAAAACAATACTATATTTGAATTCACAATTCCAAAGGGTACATATGTACCAATTTTGACGAAATGCTCAAAAAATGTGAAAAACACCAAAACTCCTTCTCAGTATAAAATCACTTAAGTGTCATTGTAAGTTTTTGGTCTACGTGACTGGTTGGTTTCTAGGATTTGCAGGTTTATTTTAAAATATCAAACAACCACTAATGGTTTTGTAGCACCCCATACTGTCACGTATCCGTGAAGTCAAAAGTACCTGAGAAAAATGAAAAGGCATTGGCAAAGAAACACTAAGTATGCTGAATACGTTGTTAGAGCGTAATATCCAATAACTTTAGCGTATCCTCTGAGCTGCTTATTTCAGGAAGTTTTAGGTGATATATATATATATATCGTCTTAAGTTGCGTTTCTCAAAAGCTTAGCATTTTTGTAAAACGTGTACGTGATTCCTTCTATTGTTGAGCATGTTGCATTGAAATAGGGACTGAATGTATTCGTACTGATTACAGAAAGACGGACCAGATAGCCCAGTCTTCATTTCTATTGCGCAGAAGTTTCAAGCTTGTTGTAAACATTTCCTTATAGTGAAGTTACTTTTACTAAAACTCCCTTGTATTGAAAAATTAAGGTGTTGTTCATTAATTAAAACTTGTGAAGTTTTAATTAATCAGGTTTAAAAATTATACAGCTAAATACTACCTACCTACTAAATATTCGGATGTGTCTATTTTCTGAACATTATTGAATCATGGCACTACTTTTTAGCCTTAAAGTTAGAACTTTGCCAAAAAGCAAGCTTGCTTTCTACCTGTTTACACTTTTGCAAATCCACCAAATTTCCACGCGCGATTCTGATTACGTGGGTATATCTGTCAGCCAATGGGAAAAGCGCGTGGACGAAACACAAGAGCTAATAAAAACCTTTTATCAAGAAAGCATTCTAAACCCATTAAAAATTATTAACACAGTAAAACTTAACAAACAAGTTGAACCATTTGACAAGTATGTTGTCGAAATAGCAATAATTTGCGACAGAGACTTTAATGGTTTGTTCCAGCACAACCAAACAAAAATTCTGGAATATTGGCAGGCAATGTTTTACGACGTTCAGTTGCGGTTTAATACACTGACAAGCACAAAATTTACTTTTCGCGTAAATCAGCTTCTGACACTTGAGGTAAGGCCTAAAGGTGACATACTATTTTATCGAAGATTGCACTATTTAAGTCTAATAAATATAAAAAAAACTGTATTGTCCGTGTATAGGTGGCCGACCAACAGGCTATTGTAGAAGAGGCTCGCCTAGATTCAGATACTGTTTTCCTTAAGAAAACACTTCCAGTGTTTTCAAGTTGGCTGCAACAAGAGTTTGGAAATTCTGCAAACTTTGATATTGCAATTTTGGCGATTGGAGCTCGTTTTGTGCCGGGGGGTGCAATTGGTTATACTTATGAAGATGCAGTGTGTACGTCTGTGAGCACAAGTGCCCTTGTTTTTTCTGTGAGAACATCTGACGCTGCTCATGTTCTGGCTCATGAAATTGCTCACGTGTAAGTAGTTTTTCACAAAGTATTTTTAATCAAAGGAATTGAGCACGAACTAGATTATTTTCTAATTACAGTTTAGGGGCTCCACATGACGACGACTTATCATATTCAATTAATCAGTGCGGTCAACTTCCAAAATTGAAACATGTGATGAATGCCATTAAAGACACCATGAAACCAAAGAAACGACATTTCTTCTCCAATTGCTCCAATAAAGTTTTAGCTAGGAAGCACCCAATTAAGGGGAACAATTGCCTTAAAGGCATCAAAAGAACAAAATCCCCAATCATTGATACAGAAATTGCTTTGAGGCAACCAAACTTGTCTTTTTCTGAGCAATGTCTAATTCTGACAAATAAATCTTCAGTCTTTGTGAATCAGGTAAATTTTTGAAAAAAACTTACACCTTTTTTCAGTTTAATCTAAACAACGAGGAATGGGGTAATTTTGATACATATTTTTGTAAATGAAATATTTGTCTGGTTATTCCTGATTTATTTCAGAATGAAGCAAGCTGTAAATTTGTTATTTGTCGAACTGGTAGATTCTCAGGCAGTATAGAATTTCTTGAGCCTTTAAATGGATCCCCATGTATTGACGACAATGGAGCACGTGGAGTAAGCATAATATTTTTGCGTGGTTGTATAGTTTGATCGAAATATTTATAAAACAATATTGTTTGCAGGAGTGTTTTCGTGATATATGCATGCCACCTGGGATTGTCTTAAAGAACACTGCGTCTGATAACTGCCTAAGCGAGTACCAAGGTGAGGATTACAGAATGTCCGGAAGTGTGGTTTTAATTAAGTGCTCTATACCAAGAAGAAAACACCTGGATGTTATCAAAATAATGCAGAACGGCACAAATGGAGTCCTGCTCATGAAGTACAACTGGGATTCAGGAAACGAAGTGCGGCAAATGTGCTTAGCCCTCTATTCTAACTCTAACAACACTTGGATTGCAAAGTTTGAAGAGTGTTCTTCGAACTCAAATATGACCTGGTATATAACGACGCCGCAAAATCAAAATAAAACCAACGAGTTTATTTTGTTTCACCAGGAAACTGGAATGTGCTTAGGGTTAAATGAAAATTTTGGAGAGGTGATTGGGTCAAGAAACTGTTCAGAAAATAACAGTAGAGTTTTGTGGAATCTGTTGCTAGAAAATGGTAATATTTTGATGCACTCAGATTTGGATAAGATAATCCACAGTCGTGAATCAAACCGGCAAGTCTTGGAGGAATTTCTGAGAAATTATGCTTTGTGTAAAATTGCAGAGTTTATATGTGCTATCTATGTTGGCTACACATTGGGAAAAATTCTTTTGAAAAAGTGTAGTTCCTTAAACCGAAGATATGATTACGCCTTTTAAGGTGGCCACTCAGCAACTATGTTTCCACCAAGTGCATCAAAATGAGCAGTGAAACGTTTATTTCTAATCCTTTTGGAAACAGCAAAAGGCACATTAGATTTAAATATTGTTTAAATTGTAAATAAAAAAAATATATAAAGTCCAAATTTTGTCAATTAATAATACGCTTCATATTCCTCAACAACCTGTCCCAATTATACACTGACAAAAACATAAATACATCTTACAGGATACATGCACACACTACCTACAGGTGCTTCAGTAAAAAACAAAATGATTAAAGCCGTAGGACTTAAACCTGGTATTAGTATATAAAACCTTAGGAATTCTTTTGGCATGGAGCAAAACACTTCAAAACAGCACTAAAGAAAGTGAATAATTGCGAAATAGATATTTTGGAGTGAAGTAATGTATTGCAAATCAGCTTCTGGATCTCACTATACCCAACTGGTATACAGAATATCTTTTAAAGCAAATATTCGTCCAATGCATTTAGTATATTTCTGCATTTTATAAACTTTTGCAAAACGTATGATTTTGAATTCCATTTAATGATTTAGTTCCATTAATATAAGACATTTCTGTTAACAATACACATAAAAGTTTAATGAATAGGGCAACAAAGCTGCATGTCAGTGTCAGTGAAAACTTGTATCGTTAACGAAGGTAAGTCAAACATTTCTGTAATGGGTTCCAATAAATTTTGGAAAAATAACCATTTTAAGGGCAACCTAAATTTTCATAAAGTGATATCATCCGATTTTAAATGCTGATTCGGTATTCATTTAACCTTGACTTACCCAAAACATTTTCAGATTATGCGAGCAAGGTATGATTCCTTTGGCACAAGTAAAAGGTTCAATATTTGTTAAAAAATTAATCAAGGTTGAAAACAAAACCAACCATAGAAAACCATAAAGCATCACATCTGACTTAGAGTATGCTGCAAAGTAAAACTTATCTAACTTAACTTAGAGTTTCATTAGTAGCTCATTTTGTCTTACTTACTCCGTTTCAATTAAACTACTCTGTAAGATAAAAGCTGTGCACAAAAGTAAAAATACTAATTGATTAAAATTTCATTCGTCAGCTTTGTACAATGTCTTAAAAACCTTTGGTTGGCATGTTAAGCATTGGGTGCTGAAAAGGCAACTGGCGTATGGCAGATAAGCAGGTAAATGCTTCGGGACTATGTACATTATATTAATTTTTTCACTTATGGATAGAATACACTGACTTATTGTTGACCATATACACATACAATTTATTGCAAAAGGAAAGCTGGCAGGATTTATTTTTCACCTGGTATATGTTCAAAAAGACAGGCAAAAATTATCTATCAAAATAAAAACTATAAATTTTATACCCTTTTGTTTCCATTCTAAAAGGAAGTAGTTAAAACGTCAAAAAACCTGTACGTTTTAGCTCAAGTATGCTCTTCTATACTTTCAACTTTGGGCAATAACTAAAACATTCTTGAGTGAAATCAATTTTGCGAACATGGCATTGAAACTAGTGTAGAGGAATGCAATACTTCTAGCCAAACAAACAAGTAATTTGTTGTTGGATTATGCCAAAGGAGCGTTTTTTAAAAACACAACTCACAACAATCAGCTTTGCACAATCGCTCTAATATTTTAAACGCGTGTTAGAGAGGATCCGTATTAGAATTTTAGAAGACAGTTGGTGGAATTTAACAACCTAATGGGGAAATGCATTTTTATAAGACCCTATATATTTAATGTAAAACCAGTTCAAACTGAACACAGCCCCAATATCCTATGATGCTCTATCAAGTTTTCAAAATCTGGCATATTTTTGACAATGTTGATTAAACGTTCCGTTTAGAAAGGAGATATAATGTACCTAAGGCATGTTGTATACATGAAACTGCAAAGACAAAAACACAGCTGGCTCGTTGAACCATCGTCAGGCTGAAATGTGTTATAACTTATAACTTATAAGCATTATAACAAAACCCATAACCAAAACTACACCTCTTCTTGTTTATTACTCTTCCTTAAGCTTTCTGGGTAACCAATGAACACATTGAAACTGGTATGCATGTTGCAAGTATTTCTTGTGGCAGTAGACGTAATGATGCATGCTTCCAACAGGTTTTGGTAAGTAAATTGCTACAGCATATAAGGTTGTCAAATTCAATGACTAAATGAATATTTAGAGTTTAAATGCTATGCAGATAGGCTACTTTTTTGGAATTAGATAACGCAACTGAACAAAATGCAACTTTGTGAAATGCTATGTTCTGGTTGTGCATAGATAATGAAAATTGAATACTACAGCAATCTCAAAACAAGGCTAATTATAATACGACACCAAATCATTTAAGATTACTGTCTTCAGACAATCATCTACATATATTTATCAAAAGTTACTCCAAAACCAGAAAACGATACAAAAACAAGCCACAATGCAACAGCACAAAAACATTTGACAGGCACTTCAGTCAGGGTTAATTGTTGTAAGTTTATACTTTAACCAAATAGGGCTCGCATACTTCTTCACACAACTCTTTTGAATCAAATCGGTTTGTATTTCCACCGCATCCTCCGAATATGAACCGTTTGCACGTTTTTGTAGTGAAATCGAAAAAAACAACCGGTGCATAACTTTACATCTTCCATGACTTTTTGGAAGTAGCTTATGAGGCAGCACATGCTGCTGTCATACACTTCTGGTTCAAGTGGTTCTGGGTAGTTGGTTCCAAACTGAAAAATGATAACATTTCTTCTTGAAAACAAAATACGTTGTAACATTTGTCTTGATAATTTAAAAAATACTTACAGGGTATTCCAGTGGAAAATTACCTCCAGATACATTGTTCCATTGTAGGGACGCCGAAAGCCCCAAAGTGAGTAAAATACCAACAATATTCATTGCGCTTTTTATGGGCTCTTGGATTACCAAATGTGTAACTGTTTCAAAGTTTTTATTTTAACCTTGCAATGAAAGTTTCGTACTGCGTCGAGCAAGTCGGTATGCACCCAAATTTAAATTTAAGCCCGAAGTTTCACAGTTGAAGCATAAGCCTGAAGCGTTTTGGGCTTTGCTTCAGTGGTAACGTTTAATCTATAGTTGGATTTACTTGGGCTTGAAAAATTCGCTTAGGCGTCGTCCACTAATGACGTCACTTTAAAAAGCCAATTTTTTGAGTGACCCACTGACCCTTGTCACTAATTTTTAACATTGTAGGATAGGGCACTTAACATAGGCCGTCACCTTTTAACCCGAGCGACCCACCGACCCCTAAAAGTGATGTCATTAATGGATGACGCCTTATTTGCAGTGATGCTTAGGGTAGTAAGACGTAGTGAAATAAAAATGGTAAAAAGACCTACGTAAATGACTAACACAAAAAGCACACATGCTGAATAGAAGAAGAAACATTATGCCTAGAAGTTTGCTTAACCAGTCTGGTTCAAAATTTTTGCAGATTTGAGACAGCCATATTTAAAGTCCTACGAATCCATATCTAAAACGTTCATATATTAGCCTGGTGGCTTTGTAAACTATGGTGAGAAAGTCTTGGTACTTTAGATGCTGTAATGTTAATTAGTCGGAAAGATTTGTCCCCTTGTTAAACAGTAATCACAGAAGGATTAAATAATTCAGGGGATTATAAAAACTCACTCATTCTTGTCGTTTCTGTGGAGCTATTTTTTTCTATTTTATTCAATTTTCCGCTGGACGTTTTATTTAGGGGGAGGCTCGTCCAACTAGTTTAGTTATGCATTAAATTAATGAAGTATTTATATACGTTCAACAAATTTGGCGGGTATGTGTTGGTTGTTACATTTGAGTTGCAACAATTTACCCACGCTTGCAAATAAAACACGGTTTTGATAAATAGAAATATGTTTCATTTATATTTTTGCTGATATAAAGATTCAAGATTGTACACATCTAGTCACTTTGAAGAGGTGGTGTCGTAATAAATAGCATAATTATTGCTCTGTGTACTTTTTTCTCAGCTATGACAATTATCAATTTGACCGAGATGTTAAATGTTTACATTTATGCTTGATTACCAGTTAGTAATAAAATGGTGCAAAATATCATTTATAAGTAATCTACAATGTAAGTAAAGCATAACCATATTCAAATATTGAAATTGTACAAATTCCTTTACGAATTGTGCAAACAAAATAAATCATTGTAACATAAAACTAATAACAAAACAGTACCAGCCCCTCTGATGATATGTACAGTCACTAAAATATTGATCGAAAACAAGCCACGCAGCCATGTAAAACAACATTATTATGATACAGTTATAAATACTATAGATGATTTTTCTTTCAAATCTTTACATTGTGTGTAATCCTTTCATGTTTTCTGTGAGACCATCCTTACGTGAAATTTCTCTTCCGCAAATATTGCAAAAAAAATCTCATTTATGTTTCCTGCTGTGATAGTTTAGTTGTTGCGAGTTGTTGAAGCTCTCAGTACATAATGAGCACTTGTAACTTTTTTCGCCCAAATGCCCTTGCAGATGTGGTCGTAAACCAGCTTGAGTTTTGAATGCCTTTTCACACAAATTGCATTTGTGCAGACGTTCATCAGAATGTTTTTGCCTGACGTGAGATCTTAACGAACCTTTCCAACAAAAACTTTTATCACACAAAGGACAACCAAACGGCTTTTCCATTGTGTGAACAAAAATATGATGCTGAAGTTCTCCTAAATGTCGGAATTGCATGTCACAGAAAACACAACCGAAAGTATTCGCAGATTCGTCTGAAAACAGCATTTATACCTTATGAAAAACGTTTGTGAATATATTTTGAAACTGTGCTATTAGCTTAACTTTACCATGAAGTTTCCGATGTCTTATCAGGGATGATGAATGGGAAAACTTTTGATTACAAACATAACAACTGTATGCTTTTTCGCCTGTATGACGTGTCGTATGGGAAGTAAGATGTACTTTCTGTGTAAACCGTTTGTCACAAATTGAACATTGGTATGGTTTTTCTCCTTTGTGCAATCTTGTGTGACTTTCTAAGTCTTTTCTGCATCCAAATTTCCTTTCACAATGCTCACATTTGAAATGTCGTTGGTTTTCATGAACTGTTTGAATGTGACGGCCCAAATGAGATTTGCATGTATACTGCTTGTTGCAGATGTCACATTTGTAAGGCTTTTCTTTTGTATGCACTCTCATGTGGCACTGGAAGTGACTTAGAAATTGTGTTTTGTACTCACAAATACCACATTTGTAACCCAGTTTTGACATGGTTGTGTACAAGTGTTCACAGGATTTATTGCCAAGCAACAGAGCACAAAGTTTAAAGCACGTAAGAACTACGCTCAGCTCGATTGATTGTTAGTGTAAAATGTAGAAGTATTAAGCAATCCAAAACAAACAAAAATCTACGTACAATAAAATTTCTAGAAAGCTTTTACTGATTAGCTTGGTTCAATAAATTTAAGAACACTAATGCAGACAAGTCTTTCTTATTGCAAACTGATTTCCAATACGTCTTTTTGCTATTAATTAGAAAAGGCATACACAATATGCTAAGCGTACAACGTTGCTAAACACAAAACTGCAGAAATTTATATTAACAATAATAGCTCCAGTGGTACACGGGATTTACAGGTACATGTTACCTTGGTATATGTGGGTTATAAAATTAATGGTACGACGTTGAAATGCTGCTACCAAAATGCATTCTAATGTTTGCTTGAGTTCTTGAGACATTTGGACGCATACAAGCTAAGAATGTCTTCTCAGAATATTACATGTGTGTAAAAAATTTAATCCGATTATCCTCCATAAGATTTCATTTTAAATATTTTAGGTCTTTGTAGCTGCGTAAATCCTGAAATGGTTGTTTTCTCGTTACTGCAATGCTGATTTAGGCAGGGATGCAAAGCCTGGGCAGCCTTTTTGTCTTTTGTAAGAAGCTAAAACACAAGGGCTAGTATCTATTTTAGGTTCCAAGCCTTTGAGCGATGAAACAGTCATCGTAAATTTTATACTACAATATTAGCTGCTGTGCTACAAATTATTTGCAGAAAAATGCCATACAAGTATATGCTGGTTAGAGAATGGATTGCACAACCTTGAACTGCTACTACAGAAATGTCTCACGATAAATGCATGATTGTGTATGTTCAGCAGATCGGCGCATATGTCGACCCCAGGGATTAATGCTTAATGTCAATCATTTCTTTAATCTGTTTCCAAAACCCTGTTCATCTCTCGACCTTAACAGTAACAAGCACCTGCAAGTACTTGTACATAAATATTATGAACACAAAATATAAAAGTGCTAAAAATTAATACTTTTGTATGCATATTAACAAAAATTAGTCTCTGGTTTCCTTTTAAAATTCATTACCAAACAAAACACCATAGTATGTACATGTCACGATTTTTCTCAAATTTATGAATTATTTTCTAAATGTAACACTATTTCTGCACTTACATTTTGAATAAGTAGCAGTTTCAGGATGTTACTACTTAAGTATGTCTGAAGCTAAACGTTTAGGACAATATAGGTCATACGTAATTCACAAGTAGAAAATCCCACACACACATACATACTGTGGAAATTAGCCGAAATTTTGGTTGTTCGTCAGATAATAATTAGGTTTAAACAAGTGAGTTTAAATTTGATTCTGAATGGTTGTACTATCTAGCATTATTATCAGGTTATATGGATTGCAATAACCAACAAATTGCGATAACTTGGACATTTATGAACCACCACTGCGTTGTGAATGAGTAATAGCTTGGTCGGTTATGTATCGGGTCGGAAAATGAACAATAGGATGTTGGGATTAAGTTAGAAAAAATCGGTTTATAATAATCCCATTGTTCAATGTTTTGGTCGGAGAATGAGCGGGCGGCGGTTGATCGTGTACCAAATGCATTCATGTTTGCTATGTGCAAGCAAGCTCCCGAAAAAGTGTACAATTTGGACATATAAAGTTTTTAAATGCATTCTCAGAAAAAGAAGTACGTGCAAAAACATAATTGGATTACCCTCGACAGGTTTTCAATTTAAGTATTCAGTACTTGATTTGCTGCATAAATTCTAAAATGACCCACTTTGTAATACTGCAATGCTGATTTGGAGAACAACATTGTAGACCTCCAATTTTCAAGATTGAAAACTAATTTATGAAAATCATTTTGAACCTGGAAAGAAAATGTGACTAACGTTGAGGCACTAAATTTTAGCTACTAATGTTGCGGCTTATCTGTAGCAGTATTAAAGCATTACAAACGTTCAGTAAGGTAATATTTCATCATTCATTCTACAAAGAGTTTTTTCTTTGGCAAATGTGTACCTGCAAACTACAAGCAGTAATAAATATATTCATTTCATGTAGTTCTATGGATATTAAAAATATCTGTTGGCCCAGAATAAACTTACAACTTGTAAACAGCTATTATATGTTCGTATTGAAAATCAATAAGCATCATTACAAAATGCAAGTGAAGTGTTACCTCGTATTTTAACAAATGTGTGAAATGTTACGTAGAAGTTTCAAATGTTTTAAAAAATACTGTGATACCTTTAATACATGTACTTATACATTTTGTTGCTGCTATAATACGGAACAAGGTACCTTTACAACACTCTATGTATACACACCAACAAGAAAACTTTCAGCTCAGTTAAGCCGGATTACGAGCTTTACTTACTCATAAATTTCTGAAGAATCGATAAAAACTAACATGGATGGGAATTTCACACAGGGTACACGATTTAACTGATCTATTGTCATATAAACTCAATACAAATCTAATGACATTGCATGTCCACCCATATTAGAGGTTATGTCCACAATAACTCAATTATGTATGTACATTTAAAAAAAATATCGAGTGGACCTAAGGCGAGTAAAATCCTAAAGTGGCCTAAAGTGAGCGAGTGAGTCTTAAAAATAGATGATAGATTTTTAGTAACTAATTCCACTGTGCATATTACTTTGAAATACAGCTTTGGAAATTCAATAAAAGCCTTATTCATAAAAAGTACCTAAAATTTTGAACTCTGTCCTATAATATACGAAGCTTAGAATAAAGTGGCAAACATGTACTTAGGCTACTGCTAGTACTGCTACAACAGGAACTTTGGCGCATACTCTTCAATGTGTTAGCTTCGTCTTTGACACGTTACTAAAGCCGCATATTTTATTTTTTTGTGAATTCAACGTTTTAATGCGTGAAACGTATTAAGGAAGCCGGTTCATTTTTTTACAATATCTGCATGGAAAATTCCAGTTCTGAGAAAATACGCCATAAAACTTAGAGTTTTAGTTAAATAGAATAAAAATAGTTGAGTTTGCGTTAAAGTGCTTCGTAAACTGTGCCGTCACTTGACTTTAGATAAATTCTGCGTACTGTCATTTTTAGGATATAAATTTTGGTGCTTCTAATTATTTACCTGTTGCCAGCAAAACAGTATAAATCTCTGTGTTACAAACTCATTTATACCGTTTTGTAAAACATTTATTGTCTTCGTGGACTAACGTGTGTTCATAAAGTTTTGTAATTATTAACGTATTAAATTTTTAACATGTCGCGCAAAAAAATTAAATCTAGTCAGAAAACAGAGTCCCGCAAACAAGGGCGTAAACAATTAAGACATCCTTTTAAAATATTTCCCGAAGAGGTAGGTTGATGAATCCATTAAAATTTATTATCCTTTTTAAATTGAAGCTAATTGATTTAGCTCTACAAAAGCCGAAGTGTGATTTTTGTAAACCCTAGTACTAAAAAGAATTTACTATCCATTTTAGATTGTAGCTTTTGTACTTACATGCTTACACTAGCTGAAATTTAATTGCAAAATGAATTTTGTTTTAGATTTGGGAAACAATATTGGAACTTCTAGGGGACAAGGAGAGCATTTACAATGTGTTACTTTCAAACAAGGTTCTTAGTAATTGTTTTCATTCAAAGAAAACGCTGTTGCTTGCTGAAATGGTGCGGTAACTTTATTAACAAAACAATAAATAAAGCAATTTATTTGTATTTAAACTTAACACATAATTTATGAATGGTTACATTAAAAAATCAACAGGTTTTTCCGAAATTGCTTCCAATGTTCTCAAACTCTGGTAGATCAATTTTACCATGCCGCTTGGTTTCCAAAGACTGGCACAAAGCCGTTAACAGTTGTCTAAAATCTCAAATGGTTTTACGACCACGTAATTTGAGGGAAATACTTCAACGCGTGCAATATTTTTGTGGTGACGGTGATGGATTTAGTACAAGGGTTTATGGCGCTCCATGTGTTTTACTCCGGGATCCAAAAGATATAGTGAAATTTCACAATGAAACTTTCGCTAGCAGTGACAATGAGCTCAGTTTATATTCCTTAAATCTTTTACGAAATGAGCCTGATGATTATACGAACGACGAGAAACGTGCTGCCCAATTAAACGCCGAAGAGTTTTTGAATTGTACTTGGGATCTCCTAAAGTCTCATGGTAGCTATGTACACGAACTGAATATTGACTTTGGTTTGTTTTTCCCTCAACAAATTGAAAACGCTTACGAAACTGTTGGGAAACTATTCCAATGTTTAGAATTTGCGACAAATGCACGTGCAATTGGTGTTAGTTTTCATGTTGATAAAACATTTATCCCGCATTGTGACATAAGTAAACTTATCCGAATATACAAATGGTGCTGCCAACTGACTAGCTTACAGAGCCTGAACATTCTTGAAGGAACATATGTAGCCGCCAAAGAAATATTACATTTTATAAAAAGATTTTGCAGACACAGCACAATTACAAGTTTCGGAATTCCATTGAGATATTGGAATCCTAATTACGCAATCTATATGCCGCACCTCACTGAACTGTTCATAGATGGGGCAATATCCAGTAACTATAAAAAATTGCCAAAGTTACTGAAAAACTTAAGTGATTTACGATTACGAGTTTTGAGATTCTTACCTTCTCTTCAACAGCCTTTGTGTGTATCGCACCTTCTTCAAGGTATACAAAATTCAAATATTTTAGAATTGGAGATAATGAACTTTAACGAAAAAATGGTTCGTACAATGCCTTTAGATATGAAACTTAAACCAATTCCAAGCATAGAATTTTTAGCTTTGTTTGCTGAAAAAAGCATATGCTTCGAATTTTTGAAACTACTCCCACAACTTAAAAGTTTAGTTATTTATCAGAATCAAAACCTGAGCAAATAAGGTGAAAAACTGTTAGTTTCTAAAAATTGCACAACGGAACTGTTGAGCAGTTGCATTTACAACAAAAGCAGTTCAAGTTTTGTTGGCTTGTGCAAAATGCTTCCAAATCTTACAACACTCAAGATCAATTAAAAGAATGAAATGTGGAAAAGCTTAAGGAAATGTGAGCGTAGTGCTTGATGTGCTTCAAACATTTAAATTGTTAGAGAGTTAGTTCCAAAAATGACAAAATATATTTAAAATATGCAGGATGATTTCAGGTGTAAAACTTTAAGCTAGGTTTTTAGTAATGACACGTTTACCATGGAACCTTGTTCTTATGCAAGCATTGTGATGCCGTGCACACAAAAATACTTTGTAATTTAAAAATATTTTCCCATATTTTAAGAAAATACTAGACTAATGAAATATAATAAAATGCGTGCAAAAGTATGTAGTGAGGGTTCAATATACGTTTATTCTGGTTCCAGAAATGACATAGGTAAACGTTCATAAGCATTACAGTTAATGTAATTGATGTAACAAAAACCTACTCATACAATTAATCTGGCCTAAATTATAAGTTTCTTCCTTCTGTCATAATGTATATTCTCAAGGTAGAAATTATTCAAATGCATATATATCACATTTAAGGCAAAATGCTCAAGTCAACCACAACGTAATATGAAAAGTGCACACAAAATGAAGACCTTACCAGTAGAGTATCTGAAACAAGCGATTTCCAATTAAAGAGAAACAAGAGGGTCACATTAAAATTGTATGTGAAAACCAACGACCTTTTAAATTGACGACGGTTTCAACACGTAATACGAGTAAGCCAGATGCAATTTCAAATAATAGGCCGAGGAACAAGAAAACCTAAAGCACATGAGTTTCTTCAAATGTTTAACTGGGTCTCAGAATTTTATAAAAATAAAACGCAAAAACCTAAATCAAGAATTTCTTGTGAGACAAGTATTACCTAATTGCATTATAAACGTGTGAAAAGTTCTAACCAATTAAAACATAATATTAGGTGGTAGGTACACAAAAATAATTTTTTCTGAATTCCGATACTTTTAATAGGCTTTTGTTGCATGGACTACACTTGAATATAACTGTACAAAAGGTTTACAATTAACTAAACTTTACGCTCTTGAACACATGTGGTGAATAAACCAGTAATTACACCATTGCTCTAAAAACCTCCCAAGACATTGCCAAAATAACTTGTTTCGCTTCTAATAATAGTTTCATTCTGAATTGATCAGGTGAATATTTATAATTAATTAGGTTCTTTCTTAATAGGGGTTATACTGCGGAAGTATTAATTTGCTAATTATAAATTACGAATATAATAGGGTTAAACACTTACATATTAAATTAAATATATGACGCATAATACAACGTACAATGCAAAAAAAAATATGTTCATATGCATACTTGTGGATTTAAAATTATTAAGATGTTCCCTACTGAAGGTATCAAGACCGCTTGGAACTACTTTTTTTCCAAAATCTGCATGTTTTTGTGTACTTTAGTTACAGGAATTCACTATGACAAAGCATTTTTTAAAGTGATAAAACTTTACTCAGTTTATAATAATTAATAAATTATTAGGAAATCATTTCTACTTTCTTGATGTGAAAAATTTTCTTATGCAGACTGGTTAATGATTACATACAAGTTTGCTTTTCAACTAGTGTTGGAATGGTACAGAATGATTGCTGACCTGCAAAGCAAATTGCCATTCAACTTGTAAATCGTTGCTAAAACAGTGATGGACCCACTCAATCATGAGTTGTGAGTGTGAGTAGAATGAGAAATTACATCTAGTGTGAAAGATGCGTGCGTTTTTATGCACCTTTGTGCATCTGCTGTTGCCTGCAAATGCTCCAAGGTAAGGATTGTAAACATCTCACCTATGTTTCTTATTATGTAAGCATAACCTTTGAGCATTGTAAAAGCTCTGATTACACAATGTGCACTTGTAGGATTTTTCACCCAAATGAATTTGAAGATGTAAACGTAAGTAATGCCCCGTCTTGAAAGTCTTCTGGCACAGATCACAATTGTATAGGCGGGCATCAGAGTGCATGTGTTTGACGTGAGATGTCAACGAAACTTTTAGAGAAAACGTTTTATCACAAGAGGAACAACCATACGGTTTTTCTTTTGTGTGAACAAGAATATGGCTTTGAAGATTAATTAACTGTCGGAATGGCATGCCACAGAAAACACAACCCAAAGATTTACCGGATTTGTCTAAAAACAACACATTTATTTGACGACACGTGTCCTTGTATATATAAAATATTGACTTTTAGTTATATTTACCGTGAAGTTTCCGATGTGATGAAAGATTTGATTGAATGGAAAACTTTTGACTACAAATATTGCAGCCGTAAGGTTTTTCGCCGGTATGACATCGACATCTCATGTGCGTAGTAAGAATTGTCTTATGTGCAAACCGTTTGTCGCAAATTAAACATTGGTATGGTTTTTCTCCTGTGTGTATTCTAGTGTGATTTTTTAACACGTATTTGGATCCAAAAGTTTCTTCACAATGTTCACATTTGAAAGGTCGTAGATTTTTATGAACTGTGTTAACGTGGCGTTCCAGATTGCTTTTGTTTGGAAATCCTTTGTCGCAAATGCTACACTTGTATGGTTTTTCCTTTGTGTGTACTCTCATATGACGTTGCAGTTTGCTCCGTGATTGTGCTTTAAATGTACAAATACTGCACGTGTGTTCAGCCTTGAACATTTTTGAACCCTCAGACATGCTGGTATAATTTAGGTGCTCACAGGGTTTGTTCTCATGCAATACAGCAAGAAGACAAAAACTAAAGGTTAATGTTCAATTAGATGAGATCTTGAAAACCTATAACAGAATTTCTGAAGTAACTTGGTTTCTAAATTTTTATCTTACTTTTGCTCCGTTTTTCAAATTTGGAACAAAGAATTTAACAAGTCGTGCTTATTCCGAACTAATTTTAAATGTATTCCGCCTGGTTGTATTCGGCTGGGCATCTGTTACTAGAAGGTTTTCACCGGACGGACAATGCACATTCAAAGGATTCATGGATTGCATTGAAATCATTGAAGCACAAAACGCATAAAATGTACGAGTAGTTGGTTTTTGTAAGATAATGTACTGTTCAAATATTTAATCGTTTAAACTTATTGCCTTTAACTTTCAATGCCTAAGTTTTTACATAAAGTTTGTGTGAAACAAGAAAGTTGCGGTCACACTACTTACTAATCCTACTGGGTCTCGCAAATATTTAGTTCCCAGGTACTTTTAATTGAATATATATTGTGTATCTGCTTTTGAAGATTATGTTCTTGCTTCATGCAGATACCAAGAAAAGGTTATATGTTGGTTGAAATACAAATAATTTCTTTCTCAGAATTTTTATGAATGAATTTTAATCCGATTAGGGCAAGGTTTCTATTTTGGGTTCTCAATGCTTCAATAGCAGCGCGCTTTTGATATAAATTTCTGGCTAAAGCAAAAATGAAAAGAACGTTGATGTAGAGAAAACAAATTGTCAATACTAATAGCCGTAACCAGAAATGGTTTAAATCCAGTATTTTTAATCGGATTTATGAAAACTGATAACGCTTTAATATGTTTAACATTGGACTTCAACCCAAAACACTATTAAATTATATTTTGGCGTGTACAGGCTCATATGCTTAGCTAACGTCTGGTATGCGAGTAGTCAAAGAACAGCTGCGGAGTTAAAAACACTGAAGATGTTTGCAGGTTTTGCGTGGTTGATTCCATCTGATGATATTGAGGAACTCGTACCAAAATGCGTACGATTGTTCACCTATTGCAAGCACAGATCATACGAAGGTTTCACACAGTATGGAAAGATAAGATGACCAATTTTATGTTAAAGCATTCTCAGAAGCTGTGTGTCTGTTGTAAGAAATTATAATCCGCTTAACAGTGCACTTTAGATATTAAGTGTTTCACAATATGAAAAAATCATTTTACTACTGTTTCCTCGGTTTTAAATTCAAAAAACGAGTGCACCGTGTATGCCAAATGCTAGGTTTGCAACCCAAACATTGACCAAAAATTATATAGCGTTGATAGTAAAGTGGTAAAAAGCTTTGCAACAATTGTTTAAAGCTGATAGTGGTCACATCAATGACGTTAGTGGTTTTTAGAATGTACTTTAATTCAACAATGCTTCATTGGTTCGACAACTTGTGCAATAAAATATTATGTTTGATAAAACTTAATGCTTTTGGAACCACCCATTCGGACATATGAGGCAAAATTCAAAAATAAAATAATTCTTTCTTGTTGTAATACTTCTTACAACATTGCTAGCAGTTTGCAATATAGAGAAGAGTTTTTAACACAAGCATATTAACAAGAATCCCAAAAACTTCACGAAAAAATTAAATGAATATGTGATGCTTCATAATTATGGCAAATATAATAAGTATATATATCTTAATTTAAAGCAAATGTTGCAAGTCTATTGCGATCAAATACGAACAAGCACCTAATGTTTCATTGTATGGAACTAACTTGTAATATGTTCAAGTGAATGCATAGATTAAAGATTTGAATCGTGGTGCTAATTACAACGCAACTTAATTGCTTCGAATTCACATGCTTACATACATGGTTTTAGATACCTAAATAACATTAAATTGATTTACAAAGAGAGAGGCAGAACAAGTTGTAAAAATATGCTTCATGAATTTAAAAAAAACTAGAACAATAAATCGAAAATACTACAGGCAACTTCATTTCAAAATTTTGCATTTCGTGAAAACAGTTTTTAAGACGGTCTGTTTTGTAGCAGTTTATATGTATGGTTTTAAATACCCAATTACCTTAAAATTGATTTAAAAAGAGAAAAGCAACACAAGTTGCACGTACGTAATCGTAAATACTAAAGGCAATTTCCTTTCAGGGGTTTACATTTCGTTTAATGCGTTTATAAGACTGTCAATTTTCTTCCGCATATCTAGCAATACTTGACGATTCATCCCGTATGCTTCTTGGTGTGCCCGACTAGTTCGTATAGTGTCATGAATTTCATATTGCAAGTGACACATTGATGAGGCTTTTCATTCAAATGCCTTCGCAAATGTTGGCGTAGGACAGTTCCTGTTTTGAAGGCTTTTTCACACAATCTGCACTTGTGACGTCGGTCATCCAAGTGCTTTTGTTTGACGTGACCTTTCAAATTTCCCTTAATGGCGAAACTTTCGTCGCATGAGAGGCACCAAAATGGCTTTTCTTTTGTGTGAATAAAAATGTGGCGCTGTAGATTGGACAAATTTTGAAATCGGGAATCACAAAAACTGCAGCCGAAGGATTTAGCTTTTTCCACTTTAGAAACTTCAACGTAAATTTGAGTAAAAATGTATTACTTTCTTTGAAAGTTTATTTACAAAAGAGACAATGTAGAAGGGTCCTGCCATGGAAACGTTTCCGGTGTGTTAACACAGCTGTTGGTTGGGAAAATTTTTGACTACAAATCGGACATTTGTAAGTTTCTCGCCAGTATGACTTGTCATGTGCCTAGTAATATCTCCATTCTGTGTAAAGCGTTTCTTGCAAATCGAACACTGGTATGGTCTTTCTCCTGTATGTATTCTAGTGTGAACGTTTAACTTTTGTTTTGATCCCAATTTCTTCTCACAGGGTCACAATTGAAAGGTCGATGGTTCTCATGAACTGTGGTAATGTGACGCTTGAGGTTAGGCATTCTTGAAAACCGTGTATTGCAAAAGTTACACTGGTACGGTTTTTCTTTTGTGTTCACTCTCATATGACACTTGAGTGCACTCACACATCGTGCTTTCAATCCACAGATACAGCATTTGTGCTCGGCTTCGGTCATATTTGAAGTCCTCGTCATTACTGTTAACAGAATTTTGTTGAGTGAGTTTAGCAGAATGTCAATCAATAATGCAAAAAACTCAAAATGCTCAGGTTCTTCAAGCTTTGTATAAGCTTTAAATATTACAAATGGTTGCGAATTGGAAATCTTAATCTGGAACGTCTTATAAGATAAAACTGAATAAATAATGGCTGCGTTGTTAAGCAAAGCGGGTCAATGATTTGACCAATCTTGCTTATAACTACCAACCAGTTTTTATCGAGCCTTTCTACAGGAATATTGCAGAGTACATATTTGCAGCCAGCGTATAATACGCCAAACGTTGCCAAATTCTCAGAAATTGTATGTATGTGTCGATATATTAATCCTATCAATACAAAAAAGTGTTTTCTTTTTAAGTATTTTTGAGTGGGATTGCAGAATAAATCTTTATATGAAAGTCTTCTTGGTACTGTAAGGCGGAGTGTGATGCACAAGTTTACCACTTGAAAAGCCGTAAACTGAAACGATTTAAATAGTTCAGAGGATAATTAAAATCTGAGAACGGAAAACTAGTGAAGAACTGATACGTCCTAGCCTACAATATAATTTGTATGGTATCAAAATAGTTATAAAATTTAATGCAAGAGGGTAAGGAGGTTTTACTGCGGTTAGAAATACAAAGTATTGGGATGCGCATGTATGCATTTATGAAAAAGCATTTACGTAAATTTTATCCGTTTAACATTGAATACATTTAATTCGAATATTTCCTGCTTCAGTAAATGGATTGGTACATATTTGAACTTTTTAAATATTACAGTACAGTACAGTTTACTCATTGCAAGCACAAATGATTTACATTTAGATACATAAGTTTTGGTAAATTCGCGACCGTCATATGCCCATCCGTCACATGCAAATCCTTTTTTTAGAAAAACAGCTACATGTATAAAACCGATATTTTACATTATAATCATTGAACTTGTAGTATCTAATGCATGAATTAACGTAATATAATGTAATGTAAGACAATGTCTTAAACAACGCCATAAATCAAGTGTAGTAAAAACATCTTGAGACATTAAGCCATGCTTGTACGTCCACTTCAAAACAATCGCACTAAATGTTTAAAGTAAATCTATTGGCGGAGTAATTCATGTCAGGTTGAGGAAGAGTGCACCCCTTTAATGCGTTCAAATACTTGTAAAACCAAACATAATAAATTTTTCACCGGTGTATTATGCACAATAAAATATGATCTGCTAATTCGGACCAAATATCCATTGACTTTAAATAAGTTCTACGGGTTTTTTATACAATAGAGCAGGTTCAAAATGACAATGCAAAACTTAAAAATGCTACGTAAAACGCTGCCCTACATTATAGGGTTTTGATGTGATTAATTGCAATGAACTTTACTTGCCTGGCACTACAAAGTTATTTGAAAAGTTACTAACAAAAATTTTTTATTAACAAAGTACTAGTTCCAGAGCAAATAACAATTTGCAATCTCTTGGTATGAATATTTATAAAATATAACATCTTAAAATATCCAATGTGATGACAGGGCAGATGATTGGAATTAGGAGGACTTTTGATCAAACAATTTGCAGCTTTACGGCTATTCACCAGTATGAGATGTCAAGTGTCCAGTAAACCCTCGTTATGCGCAAAGGTTTTGTCGCAAATTGTACATCAAATTTTGTAAAACAAAACCAGAAACCTTAAACATAAACATTGACATCAGTTTCTTCCCCTGGCGCACCCCTCCATCTAATTAGATGTTACAATATTAAAGTCTTATTAGTTGATATTGCCAATTTTTAACACTTCAATAAACTCGGCGCCAATAACATGGCGAATATAAAAATAATCGATGATTCTTTTCTAGCGTGAAACATTTTAAAATACAAAGTTGGAGTTCAATTATATTTATAATCCGTAACCTTTACAACAAAAATAGCAATACCTTGCAACAAGCAGCAAAGTTTATTTCAAATAAATCTTTTAAAGTGGATATACGTATTGTTCAAACAAATCAAATATAAAGCACGATTCATGGTATCGGAATTGCTATCTACAATTTGTTATGCATAGTTTTGAAAAATATATAATTTTACAAATTGTGTTTACGTTTCATGTGTCTTTTTAGACTTTGCATGTATGTCATTTCTCTTCCGCAAATTTTACACTTAAAGAGTTTTCCTGTATGCTTCTGTGAATGCATGTTTAGCTCCTGATTGTTGAAAAAGCTCTCATTGCAAATACAGCATTTGTAAAGTTTTTCACCCAAGTGTCTTTGCAAATGTATTCGTAGGCTAGATTGGGTTTTAAATTCTTTCATACACAAATTGCACTTGTGATTTCGCTCATCAGAGTGCTTATGAATGATGTGTTTCTTTAAATTACTTTTGTGTGCAAAACTGTTGTCGCACGAGCGGCAGGTAAAAGGTTTTTCGTTTGTGTGAATAAAAATGTGGCGTTGTAGCCTGTTCAAGTTTTGAAATCGGCAATCACAAAAAACGCAACCAAGGGTTTCTGCCCTATACTCTATACAAGGTTGAAAGGAAATTTCAAGACAAAATGTATTACTTTCTTTCAAAAAAACTTACAAATTACAGATTTTAATTTTTTTACCATGATAACGTTTCCAGTGCTGCATTAGAGATGACGTTTGGGAAAATTTCTGATTACATATCTGACAGCAATAAGGTGTTTCGCCAGTATGGTTTCTAATGTGCGCATTAAGATGTCCCTTCTGTGTAAAGCGCTTGTCACAAATTGAACACTGGTGCGGTTTTTCGCCAGTATGACTTGTTATGTGTCTAATAAGTGTATCTTTCTGGGAAAAGCGCTTCTCACAAGTTGAACATTGGTATGGTTTTTCTCCTGTGTGCGTTCTTGTGTGACGTTTTAAATCTTGTTTGGATCCGTATTTCTTTTCACATTGTTCACATTTGAAGGGTCGTTGGTTTTGATGAACTCTTCTAATGTGACGGCTTAAACTAGATTTGATTGTGAATTGCTTGTTGCAGATATCACACTTGTAGGGCTCTTCGTTTGTATGTATTCTCATGTGGCACTGAAGGTGACTAAAACATTTTGCTCTTAACTCACAAATATTGCACTTGTAAGCTGGTTTGGACATTTTTGAAGTCTCTGACAGGTTGGTATTTTACAAATGTTTACAGGGTTTATTGCCATACAGCGGAGCACGAATATCAAATCACGTAAGAAGGACACTCAAGTAGAATTGCTTATATTATAAAAATGATCAAATATTAGTTTAACTAAAGCAATCAAACTACAAAAACTCTGTTTCCCAAAAGCTTTTCGTTTTTAATTTGTATTTTTGAAATTGGTAACATTAATGCACACAGTTAGAACTGTGATAGATAGATAGATAGATATCTTATTGCAGACTGATTTTCAATGCGATTGTACTCTACTTCACAGATAATTGTATGCTAATCGTACAACGTTACCGCACAAGCTCCGTAAATTTTGTACAACAATAGTACCACAGAGTGGTGGTGCAAAATATTTACAGGTACATAGTATACAGGCATCCTATGCTGGTTATAAAATCAGTTGTGCAACATTGATGTACTATTTCCGGAATGCATATGAATATAGCTTAGCATGAACTTATAGAGTTTCTAAACCATTTGCACTCACAAAATGTTTTAATGCGTTCTCGGAATTTTATGTACGTGTGAAAACTTTAATCCGATTATTCTCGGAAGGTTTTAATTTTGAGTATTCAAAGTTTCCAAATTTATGATTTGGGAACCTATTGCTCAAAAACATATTCTCTAAAACATCCTCGACGATAGTAGAGAAACTTAAGCTATCTGTTTTTAGGCTTACTCTAAAGATGAATCGTCCCCCGAATCCGAATCGCAGTATTGAGGAGTCATATAGGCAGCAAATAATATTCATTACCTTAAATGATAACCTACCAAAGGTAATCGGGTTAGAGGTTTCACACGTGCATAAAATTCTGAGAATGCATTCACACACGTTATGTGTTAAAATTGTTAAATAAAAGTAATATATGCATTAGGTATTTAATAAAATTGGTTTTCACCAAAGTGCATGGTCGGTACTCAGTACTGAAACGAGGATTTGCTCGGTTCAGTGAAAGTTTAGGTATGCACCTGAGATTTACTATGTCTCAACTGAATGTTGTGTCGGTGAGCTAGCTTGCGTACGTGACCAAACTCAGCTTGCAATCAGTTTAGGAAATCAATGGAACGGCTTTTTGTATTTTAATATATGCATGCACTATTGAAGATGTACCTTGTTCTGCCTTAATTCTTAAAACAATGTATCCATACATTTATGAAACGGTTTTGCAATTAGCTTTATTTGGAAAAGTTATCACCACCCCCTCCAAACAATCATTATTTTAATTTTATAAACAATAAAAAGTAACGATATGGGTTTGATGGGACAATATTGCTGTGACTGTTACGAAGACTACTTTAAAAGATTTTCTAGTTTACCACAGGTAAATTGTGCATTTCTGAAAATTCCTAACATGTTGTGGCAAAAACAGCACATTCTTTAGTATTCTAGGTTTTTACATATATCGACAGAGGAAAACAAGGAAGGCATTGTTAATGCTCTACAGCTAGAGTACAGACTCAGCAAAATGCATAACTGCTTGTTTTTGCACACAATGTGGCTGGAACTTCATTTAGACAAAAATATTATTTAAAAAAAGTCGATTTTAGAAACAAATCAAATCAGCGTGGAATAGATGTTTTGTTACTTATGTCCAGTAGAGTACTTTTCTGGATAAACCGCTTCTTTTGCCCAAAATTAAGCGTTGTCCTTAATAGCAGTAATAAAATCGTTTGAAAGCTGATGAACCAGCTCCTTGTTGTATTGTGTATGATAAAGAATTGGAGCTACAGACAATGTATATATAAGTAAAATATGTTTGTCTCTTAGCCTATTGGTAACATTGACTGAATTTGGGGAATTACGAAGCTTAACACGTGTTCACTTAAACCAATATAAAATTCCTACACAATATGGAATTGCAATAGTTCATTATTATTACGTTCTATACAAAAGAAAATAAAGTTGTTTCTCAGAAAACAAAAAGTTTTGGCAGGTATCCAATACAAAGTGTAACAATAAAAGCAGATATAAGAAAACCCAAAGACCCCACATAATATTCTGTCTCTATGCGGTTTAAGCTTTACTGGCACTGCATGATTTTGTGGTATTAGATCCTTTTCGTCCGAGTCATTTTGGTTTAAAACAATAAACTTTGCTATTCATAATAGTATTTATTATTTATATAAAAGTTATCCTAACAAACTACTAATATTAATTTGCAAGAGTTTGTGAAAAAGACCAATCATCATTTGTTTTTTCATCCAACTTATTTCCACAGTTCAACTCCTCCTGTTTGCTGGCTTGCATAGACTCTATTGTCTGAGAGCAGAAGCAGTCATATCTAGGTGGTAAAATGTCAGTCAGGGAGAATGACTTGCGACTGTAAAATTAATTTTTCAAAAATCAAATTTTAAAACTTACGGACTTATTAGGAAGCAACGGGACATAATATATCCTAATACTTATGTAAACAGTATTTTTATCAACTTTTATTTTGATCTTACAATTGGTGGCGACTGGATGTCTGGCTACATTTGAACACGAACCAAATCAGTTTGACAAGGCACATGATTGCCAGGGTGGAGATGTGTCCCGCTGTAAAATTTCCACCGAAACATATTGTTTTGCAGAAAATTATCCAATTGTCGTTTGTCTCTTCCTTACCAGCAAATTCAATCCAGCCAAAGTCAGCTTTGTGTGAGCTACCGTCTGAATGCTCATAATACACGTATTTGTCCAATGTTGACTCTGTTGTAGAATCAATTATGGGGAATTTGGTAGTTGTTCCATTCGTTGGTGGATAATAAGTTTTTGTTCCGTTTGTTGGAGAGTAGCCAGTAAATGTCCCATTTGTTCTAGGTACATCCGTGGTTGTCGAAGTGCGAGACAATGGGGGATATGCCGTACGCAATACACCCTGTGCATGCGCAGATTAGAAGCAAATTAAAAGCATACCCAGGAATTTCCACCAATGACCTCAAATTTAATAACTTTTGACATTTTTGCTGTTTTATATTCAAGCTTAAACTATCCTTTTACAACCTTGAGCACACTTTTAATGTGCTGCGGATATATGACACAATTCAATTTGAACTATTACATAGTTACGATATAACATAACGTTACGTATTCATTGACAAACTGAGCAATGAACTTTGGAAGCACGTAGGTTTACAATGTATCGAATTATTAGTGAAGCAAAAAATATATAAGTGCTGTACAATTACATTATTATGAAATACTTGCAAGCACTTGCGGAAAAAAGGTTATAAGAAGATAAGCAAAACTGACAGTTAGAGCAATATAGTGAAATGCTTAAGTGTTTGATTATGTGTAAACCTGAATATCTGAGACTCTTCAAAACCTATTTGAATAAGTTGGTAAATCCAATTATTTTGTATATTACAGATACATATTCAGGCGGTAAAATAAAATCTTCAATCCAATTTGTTGTTTTGAGAGGTTTTTTCAATTGCTTTCCAAATATCGACAATACAATTAAAAGAAATAAGAAATAAATTTATACACGTAAGCAAATTTGTAAATGGATTCTACAATGTCCGACTTTGGAACTAAAAGCATCGTATGTGTGATTAAACGCAATAATAAATTACTCTGGTTGCTGCTTGTGCATTACAAAAATTTAGAATTGTATATGTTACAAATGAGTTTTCTGCTCAACAAGAAACGCACATTTCATAACACATTATTCTAGCATAGATTCCAAGAAATTGTTAGTTTCTGGTGTTTCAAGTGAAAACAAAAAGACGGACTTTTAAAATAAAATAAAACTTTTTGGCTGCTAGCCAATATAAAATGTGTAGCCAGAAAACCAGTATAAATGCTGTACTTGTGGCATATAGATATCATTTGATTGTGTGTTTTCTAAAGTATTCGGTTGGAACTGCATGAGTTGTGGAATTAAGGTAAAAATCCTGTTTTCAGCTGTTTTTGCTGAATCCTTATTGTATACTTCGTAGTGAGCGTCACATGTTAATAATACCAGCATGTGAAACTTTTGCTGTTGCTAATTGTAAGTGAAAAAATATCACCCTCTATGTCCAAAAAATTACAGTGAATGATAAACATAATAAGTTATTCCGTTCTTGGTCGTTCTTCCAGAAAATATTAAAATCGTCATGAACTTATTGATATACCCGCAGCTGCTTCGATATTTATTTGCAATCCTCTTGGAAACAAAAGCACGTTTATTAGTTTAGTTGCTCCAATATTATGGTCTGTTTGTATAGTATATTAAATGGATTTCATAGTCTTTAAGCTTAAGTTGTTGTTGTAAATTTTATGGAACTGTTGAAAGAAAAATTTTAAATAACGTTTTATCTTTCATTCAATGATATTCTTGAACCGCATCTGATACACATTTGCAATAAACAGGATGGCTAACGTATTCATGAAAGTATAACAACAAGACGTCACAAAGCACAAACTGAATTATTTATTTGATAAACGTGTTAACAACTGTATTTAGTAATAACAAATAACATACTATATAATTTGATTATATATACAATTTTGAAAACCCACTTAATCATAAAATTAAAAACCTACTACGCATACCAGTAAATGTTGTGTTTTCTAAAAAAAATTGGTGGGAAATTTGAATTTGAAAGTCTTACATTTTGCGTACATTTACAAATTACAGTACACTTTAGCGTGTACAGGAATGGAAGTTTTGAAATTGTTGCATGGTAGAAACCTAGCACTCTCAACAGGCTTGCAGTTTTTTTGTAAAACATGTGATAAAGAGTGTACAATAATTATTGCAACAAATCTTAATTGATTCCAGAATCCAAACAATACAGCTTAGAGATCAAACAAGACTATCCAGAAATTTGGTAGATATTATCGATCTGTTTAAAAAATAATATTTCTTACAACTTTAGCATGTAGCATATATTTTGTTAGAACACCTGTAACCATACAAATTCCAAGTTTTCTAAAATATCACTTCACATACATGCGTGAAGAATCAACTTTAAATATTGAAGAATGAAATATTTTTGGAACGTATTTATTTATTTATTCACAATTCATGACAGAATCCTTCGAATTGGAAGGCAGTTATATTCTGTCACTACGTTTTATAACAATCAAGCAGATAGGTTTAACCAATTAATAAGTACAGAGTCAAAAATAACATCAAATTCTATTCCATCATTACATGTATTATTCATACTAATTTCTTCTTCTTGAATATTTAGTAAATATTTTTGTAACATTTTTTTGAAGTGAACTTTATTTGGGACAAGTTGTATGTATTCAGGCAGCTCCGCCCACATTTTAGCAGCTTCATTTGAAAATTTTTTACTTACAGAGTCATTCGTCAAATGCCTACCACTACGAGTTTGTCGATATTCCAGAGTGTCAGTATTCACATAGTTTATAAAATATCTAGGTGCATAGTTATAAATTATTTGATGTGCAATTTTTAGTACTTCAAATCTATACAAGTTGTAAGCATTTAGCATTCTTAACTCACGTGTAAGTTCAACCGACACACTGTCATACTTCTTTTTGTTTAGACAATATTTCCCACATTTCTTAATACAAGAATTAATTAATTTGATATTTTTCTTTTTCGTGTTACCCCAAACTGGAATCATATATCTTAAATGAGACAAAGCTAGAGAAGAACACAGAATTTTACGAATTTGTACATTTAGTAATGGCTGTAGATACCTCATATTAAGCAAGTTATAATGAGCAACTTTAACAATTTTACTTATATGCGGACTCCAATCCAGCTTATCATTGATATGCAATCCCAAACATTTGGCTTCAGGTACACATCTTATTACTTCAGTGCCTAAAGAAATGGAAAAATCGCCCACTGACTTTCTGATATGCGGTTTAGCCAAAATTACCATTTGTGTCTTTTTAAGATTAATTGCCATTCTATTATTTTTCACCCATGCACATATCGCCTCAATATCTGCAGTAATGTCGTTTTTGAGTTTGTTAGTATCATCAGGATGGCCTATAACTATTAAGTTACTGTCATCTGCAAAAATAATTAGTTTGCCATTTTTAATTATAAAAGGAATATTATTAATCATTAGTAGGAACAACAAAGAGCTTAGGCAACTTCTTTGTGGACAGCCAAATTTTGTAATTTGACAATTAGAATCAGATTCATTGAATCAAACATACTGTTTTCTATTCATTAAATACGACTGAAACCATTTCGCATCTATTTTATACCACTTCAGTTTCCAAACAAGCACATCTCTGTTAATCATGTCAAACGCTTTGGCCAGATTCAAAATTATCAACGCACATATTAAGTCTTGGGCAATATTATTTTTTCAAGTAATTTTGAATAAACTGGAGCTATTGATATTGACCGCATGTCATCAAGACTATTGGCATTTGGAATTTTTGGTAATGGAATTTCTTTAGCTATTTTAAGTACATCAGGAAATTCTTTACATAATATACTATGATTGAACACATTTGTTAATTCAGCTCTGAAAATTGAATTTTGTAATAGTAAGTTTACCATTTTATTACACACCCCAAATGAATCTGGGGATGTCTTAGCATGTGATTTTATACCCCCACAGGCTTCTAACAATTCGCTCGAGGTAATTTTGTTTATACAAAACATTTCAGGTGGAACTTTTATCATGCTTGGCCTTAACGGATACTTAGCTGTATCAAATTGCTGCAATTTGTTGGTAATATTAATAAAATGATTATTTATATCGCTAGCACTAAAATTATTACAACCTATCTTATTTTCTTCACTGCGGTGACCTAACCATTTGATACTCTTCCACAGCCCATTCTTAGTTATCTTGTTACGTAAAAACTCTGCAACTAATTTCTTTAGATTTTTATAAATTAAACGATTTTCAAGTGTTGGGTTCTTTTTAAATTTGCAATAAGCTGCATTTCTTTTGAACTTGAGTTGTTTTGTATTTCTACTAACATGTGTAATTTGTCTAGTGTTATTGATTCTTATTGTTTTGATAGGAGCAATATAGTTAAAGATTTGAATTGTTTTGTCAATTAAAGTTTCCATATTTTCATGAGCTAACGTGTCATTTATATACTTTTCTAGCAATACATTACTGATTTTGTTGAAGTCGCGATAAAGAATCTTACTTTGCTGTTTTACAACCCGTTTTCGTATCATCATACATGACACTAAAAGATGATCCGATAAATGTGGTTGACTTATTTGAACCTTACTTATATTTTCAGCTGTGTTCGTTAAGATAAAATATAAACACCAGTTACCTCTAATATTTTCGTTGACCATTTGAGTCGTTGCATTTGCTGTTAATATCTTTTCGAGCTTGTTATATATAGTGATATTAAAATTGAAATCACCAAAAATACAATATTCCTTTTATACCTTGATAACTCTTTTAGAATTAATTCTATAGATTTTAAGTCGACATTAACTCCATGAGCACTGTAGTCTGGAATTCTGTACAGCACTACTACATAGAAGGATTTGTTGTGACTCACTTGTACTGATAAAATAAGATGGTCCAATTTGGACAACTCGCTTTTTTCAGATTCACATTTTAATTTAACCTTAGTAACCCTGTAGCATGATATAATTAATATGGCAACACCTCCTCTTGTGCTTCCGTCGATTCTATCCTGTCTATAGATTCTAAGAAGTTTCTGTTATACAAAATATGTCAAAGTTATTCCTTGTTATTAGGTCGTATGTCAAAATACTCTTGTTAAATAGTGATTGAATATTGATAAGCCCACAATTAAGTCTTACAGTTATACCAGATGTTTGCCTTATTGCTGCTGTCCTGTGCTTTCGGGCGCGTCTAAAAAAGTGTCTTGTTGTTCCTCCTCCTCCTCCTCTTCTTCTTCATCATCCATATCTTCTTCATTATCCTCTTCAGTCAATTCAACCGGAGTTTCGTCAAATTCATTGAAATTATTCAGATGATAAATCTTATTTGCAGAAATCACCGTTTGTTGCTTGTAGTGCACTTTTGCAGCTACGCCCTCCAGTTTCAGTTGCTTCACCTTGTCTCTCAGCTTTTTCTCACGAACGTAAGTAAGTAAATCTTCATTGATATATACCGGATGCGATGAATTCATCCTTTTACCGTAGACTTCGTTTCTGTCACTCATGTTGAAAAACCGAACATGAATGCAGCGAGAATTTGAGGCAGGTTTCTTTCCAAACCGATTCACAGTGTCAACAATAATATCTTTTTCTGTCAGCTGTTTAAATACTTTTTCAACCTCAGTCTTCAAGTATTCTTGGGTTTCCTCCGCGGTTTCTTGAATCCCTACAACAATTAGATTGATCTTTTTCAATTCACGTTCATTACGGATCGATTGAGATTCCAAGTTGTCCAGTTTCTTTTTCCCTTCCTTAATCTTAGATGAATGGGTGGAGACTTTTGACCGGATTTCTACGATATCCTTAGAATTCTGGTTTACATTTTTAGCAAGGGTCTTTAAAGAGTCCTGTATGTTTTTGATTCCATCTAGTTTGCGATCCATTCTTTCCAAGTAGGCCATTAGATCAACTTGGGGGGAAGCTTCGGTCTTTTTCGCCTTTTTTGGGGGAAGTGTGACCTCTTCGTCACTGCTATCCATTTGATGCTTTTTACTGTCAACTTTTGTTGATAAATGTGAAGCATAAACATTCTGAAGAACAAAGTTTTAAGTGTGATTTGTGTAAGGAGGCATTCAAAGCTAAATATAATTTAACGAGACATCTGAAAAGGCATTTGGGTGAAAAACCTTACAAGTGCTCTACATGAGGTGAAAGCTTCTTCTATTCACAAAGCCTAAAACGGCACACCCAAAAACACACGGGAGAAGTTTTCAAATGTAATTTTTGCAACAAAGGGCTGACGCGCAAGGATATTCTGAAAGTGCATTTGAGGCGGTTTCACAATATGTAGAATTATGAAACTCTTCTATTAACAAATATTTGGCCCATACTACTATTACTTTTCTGCGTTATTGAAAGATATTTTTTATACATATACGAGTGACTGTCTCATGAAATCAATCCATTTTAAAAACATTACAAATATAAACTTGGCTTGGGTACCTTGAATTTGATAAGGCGGCGGGTAGAGATTACGTATAATTTTGTTTGTTTCAGAGTATTTGTTTTTGTAATAAAGTATGGTTGTTAATTACGTAGCAGATTATTACCACATAAAATGTCAGAAAGCTTTTACATGATAGTGAAGGGTTTAATCAAATAATTTAAATTAGTAATGCCAGAGCTTACAAGGTGTCGCGTTATTTAATAATTTTACATGAGAAGTTCCAAAATACTATTTCTTTCATCCTATGTTTGGCAGCGTTCGATCTAGTAGCATATTTAATAAATCTTAAGCTGCACCGCCACGGCTGTCATGGAAGCATGTAAAAATCATATAAACCCAAACCCAAGGTATCTTCTGTTGCAATTACATCGGCAGAGCTCGCCAGCCACTTTGATATTTTTAGTTTAGATATTGTTTTAAATTTTTGCACACGCATGTATACACCGTTTAAAATTATATGAATTCAAGAATTTTCTTTGATTTGTTTACTTCAAAGCCTCAACTGAACGTTCTCGCGTTCAATGTATGAATACATGATATGCAAGAGACGCAATCTGTACAAGATTAGTTCAATAGTTTGTTCAAGACTTGGTAGAAGAATATGTATGGTCGAAAATAATTAGTTTTAGTAATCTGCTTAATGATTCAGTTTTTGGTTACAGATATACAGGTGAAGAATTGTTTTCAAAGTTCGCACCTTTATTTAGCATTTT